>JAWWNJ010000081.1:0-1200238 GCA_037176885.1 Favolaschia claudopus
ATTGTTCACATGAAAGCTATAGTTATAGGTAGAACTATCTTCCATGACATCCACGGAATGGCATCTCCACGGCTTCCACAGAGGACTTGTCCGGAGCGAAAAATGAGATTTTTCCACTGTTTCCATGCCTTTTCCCGCTACAAAAACCCCCTTTAAAGGGTACTAATGAATTCCATGACTTCCATCAGATTTTGTATACCCTTCCATGACTTCCATGTGGTAACAAAGTTGTAATAGGGTTAGTATACCCTTCCACCGCTTCCATGAGGGACTTTGTAGCATGTATATAGGTGGTGATTTGATCTTCCACCGCTTCCATGAGAATATTCGACTTTAATTCGGAATATCCTTTCATTAGGTAACCTTCCACTGCTTCCATGACACCCCACCCTTCCACCCCTTCCACATCCAAAAAGAAATTCATATTCTACTCATCATCGCTCACAGCCTCCTTGTCCGTAGCAAATGCCATGATCCTCTCCACCACCTCGGACACACGCTCTTCCATCTCCTCCTCATCCTCCTCATCCGTTTTCCCAGTCTCCCCTCATCGTCAGACACTATTTCCACATCAGAGTCCTCCTGCACCTCTTCGTTCCCCTGCCCCCCAGACTCCTCCTTCATCCTCACCCCAGGCCTCAGCGTCCCAGTAAAGGCGACGGCCATATTGTTTTGCAAAGGCTTGCAAGCGCTCCATGTGAACTCCATCAAAACGGCCGCGCTCCATACGATACCTCTCCACAAAGAAGGCCAGCTGAGGGTCAGTCTCCTGCAACTCTGCTACCTTCTTGAGCAGAAACTCCCGCTCATCCTTGATATAGGTCACCAGCCGGCGTATCTCGACATTCAGCCTCTCAATCTCCTCTTTCGCCCGCTCAATCTTAAAGTAGGTGTCCATCATCTGGCGGGCAGCTGGTGTAGCCCACGGCCTGATTATCGCGTTTGCCTCGGGGTCACGAAGGATGTCGAAATAGGAGAGAAATGCGTAGTCAATCACCTCGTCCCACTCAAGCTGTCGCCGAGGGGGGAAACCAGAGCTTTAGCAGCCTTGTTATAGCGCTCCAGAGCCCGTCGGATAGTCTTGGACCGAGTTTGAAGAGCCTTTGCAATGTGCTTCCTCAATTTGTACCCTGTAAAGCAATTAGAATTGAGCCTTTGAGATCAAGGATCGGCATACCTGTCCCAGACATGTTCATCTTCGTCAGCTCAAACAACCGCTTCACCACTAGCTCCTCCAGTTTGTTGACAGCGAGTCTATAATCCCGGGTGGCCACTAGCTCTCCAGCTTTTATGTATTCCTCTTGACCGGTCCACCACCGCTCAATATCCATCTTCACCTCCAATTCCTCGCACGCCCTGATTGCTCTCAGATAGCCCTCCCAAGCATGCCTTCTAACAACGGGCTTGGCAGGGGAATCCCGAGCACACACCTGGTTTTTTTCGTTTTCTGTGGAAGGCATGGAATCAATGTCCCATGGAAACTGTGGAAGGCCGATCCACCTTTTCTCTTCCAAGACTGTTATCCGCCTGTAATACTCCATCTGGTCCGTCTCCTCCTCGGGCTCCTTAATCAGCTTTCTGAGATACTCGTCCTCCATCCTCAGCCTCTCCTTGAACACATCCTTATTTGGAATCCCCGCCTGTTGCATCGCGAACTTGAGGGAGGGCTCCAAGCCCAAAAGCTCCAGCGCCTGCTTGTAGTTGTTGATTAGGAAAGTACCTGAACTTCAATCAGGCTATGTGGTGTCTTGAGAGGGAACAACTTACTCAGATTAGCGTATGTGTCAAAGGTGTCAGTATGCGCCAAGTATGTGGCTATAGACTGTCTTCGGTGGAACACGCTGGCGTATCGCACTGCCCGAGAAAGGGAGTTTGATTTAGAGAAGAACCGCTCACATCCCTCTAGGTCCTCAAGTCCCAGCCCGTTAACGTAGGTTGCCAGGTACTTGAGTTGACACAAGCGGTTGTGTGCATGACCATGGAATGCTCCCACTAAAGTCTTCAGGTTGAGAGCTTTCGCTTTCTCGCCAAGAGGGGAGTTTCGGATGGTGATGCAGAAGCCACAGCCAATGTCATAGCCAATGCCGAGATCCGGGCCAAACGCCTCCAGAATCGCATTTGTGACGGCAAGTCCGTACTTGGCTCTGTATATACAAGGTCAATTTCTTCCATGGCTTCCACGGTAACTATGGCACTCACAGCTCCCCACTCTTGACCATGTCTGCAATGAGTATCACAAAGCCATGGCGACATAGAGCCAGGAAAACCCCCGTCTCATCAAAGACCCCCCACATCTTTGCGGTCAGCTCCTCCGACATGTTCTTCCACCGTTCCTGACACTCTGACTCCTCCTCCTTCGTCGAGCCCTTCTGCAGATACAGTTAGCCAACTCAGAGACAAGTTTTCAAAATACCATACCGGCTTCTTGACCAGAGTTGCCAACACCTCTTTTGCCCACTTATCTACCTCATCACGCCTCAGAAAGTAGGTTCCTCCCGCATCCTCCGCCCTCGGATCAGGTCTCTCGCATTCCCCTCTTGTTGACTCCCCATTCTCATTCACTCCCTTGTCCCTTCCTCAAAACCCTCTTCAAAGAATCATTGCCATCCATCGTCAGGAGCATTTGGAACACTAATTTCATCTCCCCCTCCAACTTATATGTACACGCTGGACAGCAATTCTTCATCCGCCAATCCGCAGCGCCACGGCCCAAGACCCGTTTCACCCTCTCGTCAACCATTCTTTGAATCTCCAGGTAGACATCAAAAGCCTGCGAGAATAGCTTTTGATGTATAAGGCGTAAATACATCTCCATGAAGATCCGCCAGAGTCTTGAGCCAGGGCTCAATGGTGAGTGTCGGAGTACGAAGTCGGGCTACTCGGTATATCTCCAGAAGCCGGATGGAGAATGCCATTTGTGGACGTGTGGGAGAGGAGGGGATCAGTCCCTGGGATATGAGGCATGTCGAAGGGAGAACATCATCCGCCGTCATTGCAAGAGTAGTCTTGTAGGTTTCTGACATGCTGATCAGTAACACTGAGGGCACCAACAGGGCTTCAAAAACTCACTGAATATGTCGACAACCTTCACTTTCAGCCACCCTTCCACGCCTTCCATGGTAACCGTGTCAGAAGCGACCTCAGCTCCAAATCCCTCCTGTGTAGTTGCCCACTTCATATATGCAGTCGTCATGGCTTTCAGTTGCGATCGGAAGGCAAGCACATGCTTCTGTGTTCGGTCCCCGACGATTGCGCCTATCAACATATTTTTTCCTGCCGCATTTCAGTCTTCTCATATTTGAAGCACTGACAAACGACTCACTGAGACACGTTGGCTGCTATACCCTCTCTGAGATTGTCCATTTCGCCTCCCTCATGACTGAGGTTGATGGGAGCTCTCCCTTGCGCAACATCGTCGTAAGTATAGACCTCCTCAGTCGAGTCCGGTGCCGTGGCAGAAAGTTCACGAAGACGGTCAAAAGTTTGCTTCTTGTCGGAGGGAAGACCTGCACACACAGTCAAAATCATCTTCCCCCCATAACAGCCGTGTCGCACCGTGTAAGTGGTCCAATATCTCTTGGTTTGTGACTTCCTGCAAAGCAGCTCGAGCCTTGGCACTCATGCTCTTCATTTTGGTGACCTTGGCTCCTGCAGCATTGACAGTCTGGACTGGCATTCGAACATTCGTGCCTCTGGTGCGCTTCGGGGCTGCCCCAGCCTTTGGCATAGTGTTGGACAAAAAACAGAGTCGCGTTTGGTTACTGTCACATGACCGTTTACCCCGTTCGGTGGAAGGTCCGAAGCCACGGAATTGGTGGAAGCTGTGGAAGCCATCACCAAATAACGAGCACATGACCACAAGCCGACTTTGTTTGGGCATTCTTGCTCTTTGCCTTCTGCCACACACACACACTTCCTACGCTCATGCGTCTCTCCCTCAAACTTCAAGGTCAGAGTGCCTCCCTCCTCCCTTCCTTCTTCCCCTCTCCACGGCTTCCATGCCACCGCCTCCATGAGCAGTATCCGTGCCCGGAAATTGCTCGTCTATGGAGAATGGTACGGCATGCCAGTCCAGGAGGACGCGTCAAATCCTCTTAGCATGCCCTGTGTACTCCTGCCGGGGAATACAGTGTTTGCTAGGAGGAAGAAATGACGTGTGCCACTCACTAATGCCTCTTTTCTCTATAACTCGGACCCTGAGCTGATTTTTTTTTCTTTCTCAGGGCTTGACCCGACCATGGACGCGTTCAAGTTCCGTACAACGCGCTCTGGCCGTTGCTTTGCTGAGTGGGGGACCATTAGCACCACCACCTTCGACATCGCGACCGCGTTGGCCCACTCAATGGCGGTCAATGCAGGCCAAGAGGAGGACCTCGCAGAACTGGACACCGGTCCTCCCCTGGCTGCTTTAGCAGCCCTCAGTCTTTCTTCTTCCACCATGCCCTTCACCTCCACGCCCTCCACCGAGCCCGCTTCCACGACTTCCACGGCTCCCAAGAAGTCTCGGAAGGAGAAGAACAAAGAACACTCCAAGAAGAACCGCGCCGCCAGACGTGCCTCGGAGAAGGCTCAAGTTGACCTTCTCGATGGTCAGCGTCGTCGCCACGCCCGTCATTTGGTACGCACTCAACTCCAGCCTATCCGCGCCTCCTTTTCTCTTCGAAAGACCCGCATTGCGGCGACGGGCTGGATCGGACTTCGAGATGACGGGGTCTTCGCCGATGAGGTGCAGGCAGACCGGGTGGAATGTGGGGTATCCCCGACCCATCGCCTTCCCGACTTCTTTGGGGCCCAAGGCCAGGTTCCACAACTTCCAATATGTCGCTTTCACCACTCCGTGTGTAACAATATCTTCTTTTCTATTGCCCCCTCTGACTTGTCACCCGCATAGCAAAACACGGCCCATCATCGACACGACCAACAAGGTTGTCAGTGTGGTGGCAGGCATCCCCGACGACCCCAACTTCATGCGTGACGTTCACGACCCCGCTGTCACGTCCCGTGCCCCTTACGGCACTCCGAACTCCGACTCCGAACTCCGGCCCCACGTCAAACACCGACCGGACTCGGACTTGCCTTCGGACTCCGGGTTTTACGCAATGAAGGTCTTCTGAGCGTTTTCCCGTATAACCGTCTTGGCATTCTTATTGTCTCTTGCCTCATGTATGTTCCTATGACTTATGCATCACCGACATCCATCCTCCGTTATTGTCTTCGCTTAACACTTACCATTTCCGTCCGGACTCCTTATTGTTCTTATTGTTCTCCACCGGACTTACTCCGGACTTTCTACTTAGTATAAATACTTCTGTATTCCGTCTATGTACTTTAGTCTGAATATCGACTAAGTCTGTCTCTATCTTTGTTTGACTCCGTCCGAACTCCGCTCCGACTCCGCTCCGCAAATTGGGCCTTGGGCGTTCGGAAGGGCGCAGCGCACGAGCTGAAGCCAAGCCCACTCCGACACCTCGGACTCCGATCTCCGATCTCCGACCTCCGGTTCCGATCCGCGGACTTTGCCCTTTGAGTCCGTACACGGTACTTGACAGTATATTCAGACTACACTTCTGACGCCCACTGTCTATGAATCGGGAGCCTTTCATCGGACCTCTCCCGAAACAACAAGCCGACCGCGAACAACGTGCTGCAGCCCGGCACCACCGCAGTCAGCTCATTGCTCCTCAACCAGTTTCTCCGGTCCGAACTTCTTTCCTCACCACATCTTCTGGCATTGCCGCTCGGGAAGCGGAATCTCGACGTCTTACGGATAACTTCGATCAAAGTCGCTGGGCTGCTTACCAGGCTTCTCATCCGACGGAAATCTACTCTAGGGAAGTCTTCTCAGCGAATCTCCGGCGGACCTCCGAAGCCGCTGCTCGCGCCGCACACCAACAACGCCAGACCGGGCACGTCTCCGGTATTCCTCCGACCATGCCCACCATAACCCAAACCACCACTACCACTTTGCCTACGGCTCCGGTTCACCCCATGGACTCCGCGTCCAACGCTCCTCACGATCGATCCCGCTTTGTGCCAGCTGGTCCGACCTCCGTTCTTCGGGAGGCGGACGAGGATCAACGGTCAGTTCACTCCTCCCAGCGTATCTTCGGCGGTGCTGGGCCTTATCACCGTCCTGAGGATCATGGGTCTGCATTCTCTCGGTCTCCGAGCCCTCCTCGGGGCCCTCGTTCTCACAATCCGTTCCGCGAAGGCTCCGCTCCTCCGCCGGGCCCCGGCGGTGACGGAGGTGGTGATGACGGGGGTGATGACGGAGGCGGTGGAGATGGTCCTTTCGGACCCCGCAATCCACCTTCTCCTCTCCCTCCGCGTTTCGGTCGCCAACCCTTCACTATGAACGACATGCAGGCTCTCCTCGCGACATTCAACCAATCTCTCGGTCAGGCTATTGGAACTGCCATCACCGGTAACACCGGCTCCTCCGACAAGTCCCGGGCCCGCGTTCGCGACCCCGACACTTTCGATGGCAAGGATCCGGACAAGCTTCGGACTTTCCTGTTCCAGGGCTTGCTCAATTTCAACGACCGCCCCAGCGCTTTCCGGAGCGACCGCCAGAAAATCAACTACATGATTTCCTACCTCACTGGCGACGCGCTCGGTTGGTTTGAACCCTCCATTGTCGATCCCGATCCTCTCGAGCCAACTCCGGCTTGGTTCTCGGACTACGACGTCTTTGTCCGCGAACTCCAGGTCAACTTCGGAGTTTACGACGCCCGCCAGGACGCCGAAAACGAGATCGTCGCCCTCTCCATGGCCGACAGCCAAAAAATCCAGCGCTACCTTGTCCGGTTCAACAAGCTATCGCAGCTTACCGGCTGGAATGCGATGGCCCTCCGCAAG
Organism: Favolaschia claudopus; assembly: GCA_037176885.1. NCBI lineage: Eukaryota > Fungi > Basidiomycota > Agaricomycetes > Agaricales > Mycenaceae > Favolaschia > Favolaschia claudopus. The sequence continues at coordinate 6,859 of JAWWNJ010000081.1, forward strand.
ACCTTTTACGACGGTCTTCCGGAGCGCATTCGGATTAAACTCCGAGACCTCCCCGGTGGACTTCCGACTGGTCTTGACACCATGAAAATGGCAGCTCAGACCATCGATGCGAGCCACTGGGAATGGCAGAAGGAACAGAAACTCCGCACGGCTCACCGGGGTGCTCAGCCTTCGCCGAAGGACAAGCCCGGTAAGCCCGGCAACACCGGTACCTCCGGTAAACCAGCCTAACGCGACCACCGCTGCTGTTGCGGGTGGAAACCGCAGGAAGAAGCAGAAGTCCGGTGGCGGCGGGGGGAACGGCGGGAACGCCGGTGGATCCCCCGCTCAAGCTGCGACTCCTGCTCCGGCCGCGGAGAAACCCTACAAGAAGCACTTGGGCGCCGATGGGAAACTCCTGCCCGCCGAACGCGCTCGTCGCATCGCGGAGAATCTCTGCCTCCTGTGCGGAGGGTAAGGGTCACCGTGCCGATGAGTGCCCGAAGAAGAAGTCCGCCGCCGCTCGCGCAGCTACAACTCCGGCTGCCGCTCCCGCTACCGAGCCGGGAAAATGAGCAGCGACCCTCGGGACTCCGTCCGCGCGACCCGAGGGTCGCGACGCTACTCCCGATCGCGCGGCTCTTCCCATTTTACGACTTAACGCTTCCGCTCTCTCTGATCCTAATGCTCTATGCCCTGTACTTTCCTCTCCCCAAATTGCCGTCGACTTCCGGACTCTCGTTGACTCCGGTTCGTCGCACTGCTTTATAGGACTCTGTTTTTTTGTACATCCAATAATCTCACGCGCGTTTCTATTCCTCCGATCGGACTCCGTCTGTTTGATGGCTCCTCCGGGACCACCATATCTGAGAGTGTCCACATAGATATCTCATTTCCCTCTGGTGACTCGACTCCGGTTGAACTCTACGTCACACCTCTGGATTCCGCCTGCTCCGTCGTCCTTGGATACAATTGGCTTACCCGACACAATCCGTTGATTGACTGGGTCTCTAGCCAAATCATTTTCCGTTCGCCCTGCTCCGCTGTTCCAACTCCGGCTTCGTCCGGAGTCTCTCCATCGGTGAAGTCCGATCCTGTTCCTCCTTCAGTGGAGCCTCCTGTTGCTCCGATGCCTCCTCCGCCGTCTCTCCCTTCCAAACCACTTCCGACTCCTCCTTCCATCTCTATCATCGGAGCCGCTGCGTTCGCCTCTGCCCTTCGGGACAAGGGCAACGCGGTGTTTCGTCTGGGCCTCTCCGAGGTCTCAGGCAAGTCCTCCGGTATCTCCGATCCTCCGGACCTTTCGGGGATCCCTCCGGAGTACCAGGACTACGGCCGACGTCTTTTCGCCCACCGAGGCGGAGAAGTTGGCACCACATCGGCCATACGATCTCAAGATCGAACTCGAGGACGGGGCTGCTCCGCCGCCCGGTCCTATCTATTCCCTTTCCCAGCTCGAGTTGAAGGCCTTGCGCGAGTTTCTCGACAAGAACCTAAACAACGGCTTCATCCGGCAATCCACCTCCCCGCACGGCGCTCCGATTCTCTTCGTCAAGAAAAAAGTCCGGTGAACTCCGGCTTTGCGTTGACTTCCGGGCTTTGAACCGAATCACCCGGAAGGACCGGTATCCTCTTCCTCTTATCTCCGATTTGTTGGATGCCGGTCGGAGTGCTAAAATCTTCACCAAAATAGACCTTAAACACGCCTATCACCTTGTCCGTATTGCCGACGGCGACGAATGGAAGACCACTTTCCGGACGCGCTACGGCTCTTACGAATGGCTTGTTATGCCGGAAGGTCTCACCAACGCTCCGGCCGCTTTTCAGCGCTTCATGAACGACCTCTTCTCCGACCTTCTCGACGTCTACGTGGTTGTCTACCTCGACGACGTCCTCATCTTCTCCGACAACCCGGCGGACCACAAGAAACATGTCCGGGAAGTTCTCCGGCGTCTCCGCAAGGCTGGAATGTACGCTTCGCTCAAGAAGTGTGACTTCAGCGTCGACACCATCGAATTCCTCGGCTACATCATTTCTCCGGCCGGACTCCGCATGGACGAGTCGAAGGTCAAGGTCATCCGCGATTGGCCGGAACCCCGTAAAGTCAAGGACGTTCAGTCTTTCCTTGGCTTCGCTAATTTCTATAGGCGCTTCATTGCCAACTACTCGGACATCGTTGTCCCTCTTACGCGCCTCACGCGGAAGTCCGAGAAGTGGCTCTGGTCTCCGGCTTGCCAGGAGGCCTTCGACGCGCTTAAACTTGCTTTCACCACTGCTCCGATTCTCACTCACTGGACTCCGGGAGCCCAACTCATTCTGGAGGTCCGACGCCTCCGACTACGCCATTGCGGCCATTCTGTCGCAAGTCTGGCCCCAACGGCCTTATCCGTCCGATCGCTTTCCACTCTCGGACTTTGGTCACCTCGGAGTTGAACTACGACACGCACGACAAAGAACTCTTGGCTATTTTCGAGGCTTTCCGCGTCTGGCGACGCTACCTCGAGGGCGCCGTTCCTCCGATCGACGTCGTCACGGACCACAAGAATCTGGAGTACTTTTCCACCACCAAACTCCTGACTCGGCGACAGGCTCGCTGGTCGGAGCTCCTCTCCGCCTTCAATTTCATTCTCCGCTTCCGCCCCTGGTCGCCTCGGAGGCAAGGCCCGATGCCCTTACTCGCCGTTGGGACGTCTACCCAAAAGAGGGGGATAGTGGCTACGCCAGTGTTAATCCGCATAACTTCCGACCTGTATTCACTCAGCATCAGCTCAGCGCTTCGCTCCGGGCCTCCGCTGTGTGGACTCCGGCCCTCCGGGCAGGTCAACTCATGGACGTTACTCAGCTCCACGCGGATATCCGAGCGGCTATTCCTTCCGATCCTATTGCTAAGCTCCATTCTAATACCTCTTCCAATCCACGATGGGTTACTCATGACGGTCTTCTATACCAAGACGGACGAATCTTCGTACCGGACTCCGGCGATCTCCGCCTCCGGGTCCTCCTCGACAAACACGATCACCAACTCGCTGGACACTGGGGACAGAATAAAACCCTGGCCCTGGTCCGACAGGAGTACGTGTGGCCCGGACTCCGGACTTTCGTTAAGGGACTATGTCCGATCCTGCGTATCTTGCAAACGAGGCAAGTACGCCCGTCACAAACCGTATGGCTTACTCCGGCAACTTCCAGTTCCTGAACGTCCGTGGGACTCCATTTCCATGGACTTCATCGAACAGCTGCCTATGTCCGACGGATATACCAGCATCCTCGTTATCGTTGACCGGCTGTCCAAGATGGGGTTGTTCATCCCCCTGTCGCGGAAAGATTAACGCCTCCGAGCTTGCCCATCTCTTCATCCTTCACGTCTTCTCCAAACACGGAGTTCCCCGACACGCTACTTGCGACCGCGGTACGGAATTCATCGCTCAGTTCTTCCGGTCTCTCGGAGATGCTCTCGGAATGAAAATTCACTACACCGCTGGCTATCACCCATCTGCCCGACGGACAAACCGAGCGCGTCAACCAGGACTATCGAGCAGTACCTCCGTATCTATTGCAACTACCAGCAGTCTAACTGGGCTCCGCTTCTCCCTCTCGGCGAATTCGCTTACAACAATGCTCCGTCCGACACTACCGGAGTATCTCCGTTCTTCGCCAACAAGGGATTTAATCCTTCTATTGATGTTCACCCCGAGCGCGACTTGGTCTCCGCGCGCGCCCGCGACTACGTTACGGACTTGGACGAACTGCACCAGGAACTCCGAAAGCAGATGTCCGCCGCTCAGAAACGTTATCAAGGTCCTGCGGACAAGCGCCGGACTCCGGATCCGAAGATCAACATCGGTGACGAAGTCTACATCAGCGCCGCCGGATTCCGCTCCGCTCGCCCCGGGAAGTCCTTTACGGAGTTGTTCTACGGCCCTTACAAGGTCCTGGCGCAGCCCGGTCCCGCTTCTTTCACCGTCGAGCTTCCAAAAGATAAGCACCTGATTCATCCCGTCTTCCACATATCCCAACTCGAACTCAGCCATCCTAATCAAATCCCCGGTCGGGTCCAACCTCCGCCTCCGCCGATCGAAGTCGACGGAGAACTGGAATGGACTATCAAAGAGATTGTTAGTAGCAAACTCGACCGCCGGCGGAAACCTCCGCTCATGTACCTTGTTCGTTGGGACGGGTACGAGGGATTACCTCAGGAGTACGATTGGATGCGCGCGGATGAACTCGGGAATGCTCAAGAGGCCATTGAGGACTTTCACAAGGCGCATCCGGACTTGCCTGGTCCGTTACCGCTTTGACCGGACTCCGTCCGGACTCCGGTGCGCTCTAACCTCTGTGTCTCTATCGTCTGCCTCGACTTCCTCCCTGTCGTCTCGTTCCCCTTCTCTCTCTTATCTCATCCCCGGCCACCTCTGTATCACTTCCGGCCACCTCTGTATCACCACCTTCTTCCGGTTCGGATTCCGTGCGCAGTTCAAGATATTATATTTACATTTTTTTTGGGCCAAGCGGGCCCAGCGCGCACAAGTATTCTACGGGCTCTTTGGCCCCCGACTCCGGCAGTCCGTTTCTGCGACTAATTTCCGGTGGCCGTCCCCGACCCACCGGCCTCCGTCTCCTCGTCCTCTCCGAGCGCATCTGGCTCCTCCACCGGCCCATACACCGGACCTTCCTCCTCCTCCGAGTCGGAATCGGAGCCCGACGACGACTCCTCCGTCTTCTTCTTCTTCTTCTCCTCCGCATCCGACTCCGAGTCTTCCTCTTCCTCTTCATCGTCCTCCGACGGCGCAAACCGGACCCCGCGTGTCCGCCACGTACTCCAATCCCGGAGATTCCTCCCGGACCGTCGTCATCCGAACCCGATCCGACACCTCCCCCATCCGCACCTCTATCGCCGCCAACCGCTGCTCCATCCGTCGGACCCCGGTCGCTACTCCGCGCAAGCTCGCCGCAATGTTGTCCAGGTGCGCGTTGGTCTCCTCCGTGAGCTGCGAGCGGTGGACGGTGTGCTCCACGAAGTGGCTGCTGAAGGTCTCCAGCACGCGCGCCAGCTCCGTCATGGCTGGACCGCCACGAGCGGGCTCCGACGCCGGCGGAGCTCCGTGCTCCGACGTTCGCTGCCTCTTGTTCTCGTGGTTCGGACCGAACGAACAGCCGAGCTTCTTGCCAGCGCAGCGTGCGCAAGGCCGAGGCGCGTCCTCCGGAACGCCGCTCGCACTTGGCGTTGTCCGAGACGCACCGTTCGCACTGTAAGTCAAAGTCAGTGGAGTCCGTACTCCGGACTGCGACGCACCCTGGTGATCTCTTCCACCTCCACCTCCTCCGACGACTCCCGATCCCTCTTCTTTTCCTTCTTCTTCTCCGCCGCCTTCTCCGCCGCCTTCTTCTTCCGCTCCTTCTCCTTCCGCGCCTCCTCCTTGGCTCTCTCCTCCTCTATCCTCTGCTTCTCCACCGCCGCAAGCGCCTCCGCCATCTTGAAGCGTCTTGCCTTTTCCGCCTCCGCGGCCTTCTCCGCCTTCGCCTTCTTCAACAAGTCATGCACCGCCCACCAATCCTTCATCTCCTGCGCCGTCGCCTCTCCCTTGCGAACCATGTCGAGGAGGTCGGCCTCCGAGACCTCAGCGAGGCGGCGGGTGTAGTCGTCGTGGGTTTCGTTGTCGCGGCGGAAGGGCATGGTGGGGTGTTTTTTTGGAGATGGTGGTGGTAAGAGAACAAGAGAGGTTTTAACTCCGACAGGCTGCGGAAAAAAGTTTAAATACGAGCTAGAAGCGGCACGGAGATGCCGCATCAACTTCTATTCTCACGCCTCGGGGCTCGGCGCTAAGAGGGGGATACTGTCACGTCCCGTGCCCACTTACGGCACTCCGAACTCCGACTCCGAACTCCGGCCCCACGTCAAACACTGACCGGACACGGACTTGCCTTCGGACTCCGGGTTTTACGCAATGAAGGTCTTCTGAGCGTTTTCCCGTATAACCGTCCTTGGCATTCTTATTGTCTCTTGCCTCATGTATGTTCCTATGACTTATGCATCACCGACATCCATCCTCCGTTATTGTCTTCGCTTAACACTTACCATTTCCGTCCGGACTCCTTATTGTTCTTATTGTTCTCCACCGGACTTACTCCGGACTTTCTACTTAGTATAAATACTTCTGTATTCCGTCTATGTACTTTAGTCTGAATATCGACTAAGTCTGTCTCTATCTTTGTTTGACTCCGTCCGAACTCCGCTCCGACTCCGCTCCGCAAATTGGGCCTTGGGCGTTCGGAAGGGCGCAGCGCACGAGCTGAAGCCAAGCCCACTCCGACACCTCGGACTCCGATCTCCGATCTCCGACCTCCGGTTCCGATCCGCGGACTTTGCCCTTTGAGTCCGTACACGGTACTTGACACGACCACACCAAGTAGCCCCCACCGAGATCCCACTACCGCTGGATCTTCCCAATTCGCTACAGCGAGTCTGGAGCCTCAGACCGACGAGCAAGGCCCTGCGGCGGGGCCCAGCGCCACCACATCATCAATTGGACCACGACTAAGAGTTACGATGGGCGCCAATGGCCTCCCTGTCTTAGTCGACCCGTTAACGGGCACACGGTACGAGGTATCTGACGATGAGGCTGTACCCGACATCCAAGCCCCTTCGCCTACTCGCCCGGCGGTACCCACAGTAGATACAGAGGGGACGGGCGGGCCCACCCCTTCGTCCCCTTCTAGTCTCACGCGAGAGGACGCAGACAACGCTCCTCTCACCCCTGAGGTGCTCCTGGCCTCGTTAATCGCGGATGTAAGCACCTCCCCGCTAAGTGAGCCCCAACTGTCCCGCTTTAGTACGCTCCGGGGGATCATGTCCCTGAGCCGGGACCCCCTACTCACTACGACTGGGCTAGTCGCAGGTCAGCGCGACCATGTACGCGGGCTGGCTCGAAGCCTCAGACAACTGCGTAACGACGTGGCTGAGCGCTTTGTAGAGCTCAGTGAAGAGATCACTACCGCCAACCAACGAATGGAAGTGACTCTCAGCAACAACTTGAGAGTTCTTCGCGCAACGGGAGCCACCGACGCACAGTTAGCGCACTTAGTCATAGCCGTACAGGCAGGCCGGGACCAACCACTGGAGCGTGTCAATCTGGATGCCCAGCTCCATGAACCCCCAGCCCAGGCCGTCCAGCTGGAGGAATTGAGGCCTGCAGTGGACAGAGCTCTCCCCCCTCGTAGGGAAGGAGAATCTCATGAAGATTTCCTGACGCGAGGTAACGCCTCACTGGGACATCGAGTGCGAGCTGCTAGTTCTTTCGCTAACTCCGCACCTACCGATACACCGGGGCCTCGTACGAACGCTCCGCGAGTAACGCGTTTCGTTGACGAACGCTCCCCAACTCCGGCCGTGAGTCGCGACACCCCACCGCACATGCAGCGGAGCACTGTGGGTGTGGGATGCGGGACGGTTAACCCAATTGGGTATAACCAGTCCATCTCTGGCGTACTCACTGAACGTGGACGGGACGGGGACACAACCCCAAATGTCTTCGAGCTATTCCTTGAAGAAAAGGCCCAGCAGATTCACATTATGATCAATAGAACTCTGGGCCAAACTATTCGAGCACCTCCGCGCCCGCCCAAGCTCCCCGAGCCTTCCAAGTATAAGGGAGAAGACGACGACACCACCTTTATGACGTGGCTGAGTCGCCTGTGCACTTGGCTTCAGGGTAGTGGACTAGGCGGCCCGGACTATGAGGACAGTAGGATAGTGTACCTCAAGACCTCACTAGAATCGCATGCGATTGAATGGTTTGACACTGAAGTCGAGCCGCTGACGAGGCCCAGTGAAATTGATCATAATTTTGAGGCCATCGTGTGCGCCATGCACCGACGATTTGTAACGACGGCAACGGCGACTCGCGCCACTAGAGAATATGAAGCCGTGCGGTATGACGAGAGCAAAGGAGTTGAGTTCCTTGCTAGCGAACTCAAACGCACCGCACTTAGAATGCGTGAACCCCCTGCGGATATCACGCTAAGGCAACGGTTCATGCGTCTTCTACCCGCTGGCGTCCACAACGAGCTCATCCGACGTGGGTTGTATACCGAGTATGTCGAATGGGATAGGTGGAAGAATCATGCTCGCATGTGGATCGAGGGCCAAGGAATGATGCGGAGAGACACCCGAGTGCCAGAATCGAGTCGCCCCGCTAGGACGACCACGGCGAGAGCAACGACGAAGAGTGTTGGGAAGAGTACAGCAAGAGGCAGAGTCACACCACGCTCTAACGCCCCAATCGCCGCTCGGGCTGGGGCCACCGCTGTCAACCACTCTTCTTCTCCCACCACCATGTCCAAAGATAAAGTGGGATCCAACCTCAATCCCGCCGCTTCACGATCCAACAAGACATGCTTTGGCTGTGGGCTAATCGGGCACATCGCCAGCGATCCCGTGTGCCCGCGCTACAATGAGTCTGCTTCAACCAGACCGAAAAATAACGCGCAGATACGCGCTCAACGCGTGGTATCGAGCTACTCAGATGATGGTGAAGAGGAGGAGGAATTAGCCTCCGATGAAGATGAGTCGGCCGTTGAAGATGAAGTTGATGGATTGTGGGGGGGCGATCAGTACGATGGGGGACGTCCTCCTCGACGATTTCCCTGCTGATCATGATCACCATGAGACCCACGATGACAACGAGCACGTCGTGGAAGAAACTGACCCCCACGAAGCTCCCGACTTGGCTGAGCTAATAGACAGTGCTGCCCCGACCGAAGTACGCGTCGGGGCCATGCAATACTTCGCCATGCGCATCGATAACGACGCGCCGGCTGATCGAGAAGTCATACCTGGAGCTAATGAATACTCCAGTTCACAACCCATGAGGACCGCCATCATGGATACCCTGGTTGCTGTGGTCGGATTTTCTGGGCTGGGACATCCCGAATGGGACCCAGCTCGAGAGGACCAGGAGCGCCTAGATCGCAACGATCACTGGGACTTTGAATGCCACGACCACGACTCGCTCATTCACGCGTTTGAAGTGCAGAGAGGTGTTGGCCCGACGCTATAATGCGCCTTGGTGCTGAGGAGAGTGCCAGGGCGGCGTGGGAGGGAGTATTGGCGATTCAGCCGCTAATACTCACTAGCTTTACGAGTGGTGTCCTCCGCACCACCGTCATAGACGTCGAGGCGGAGTCCGCCCGAATTTCAGGGTATTTCTCGGTGCTGCAACAATCAATCACCGACATACAAGCCTTGATCGACAGAAGGGAGGGAGCCTTTAACGACTTAAGACACCTCCCCCCTCTCGTCGACGAAACGAGGTCGAGAGCAGGACGCATACGTCGCCTTGCTACCCTCGCTAGCGCCCGCACCCTTGACGATATGCGTGTTGGGCTTGAATTGCTAGAACACCGCCTGTCGCGTTAGTGAGATACGCGGGGGCTATTGAAAACGAGCTTACTCGTCGACAATTTGCCCGAGAAGAGTATAGAGGACGATCCTCACCGCCCTCTAACCCCCCAAGCTACCCTGGGTCGCCCCACGACTCGGACGATTACTTTCCCGCTGACGATCGGCTGTCTCTGAGTCAGGTCCGAGTGGCGCACTCCGCACCATCACCGACTCCCTCCTCTGGGTCATCCTTAGAAATCAGGCTGGTTGACCCACCACCGACGAAGACTCACCTCCCCATACCGAGGCCTCATGGACTATGGGGAGCGAGAGCTCTTTTACCATAGACTCCGATGACACCCACATGGCTCACGTAGGAGACGATGGGCTCCCTGGGGATGGTTCGCCATCAGCGCTAAACAGCACCACTCCGGGCGGGCACATACCTGCTCAAGCTATGGACGAGGCCATCCTCCGCTCTTTTAGAATAAATTCTGCATCGTCCTCTGAGTTACTTACAACTATCGTGGACACGAACGGGGATGTGCGCGTTGTGAGCTCGGAATTACCCCGACACCACCGCTATCATCCCGCATTCCGCGCCGAACATCGCCACGCTATGACTTTGGCAATAGCCGAACGTGCGGAAGAGCTGCATGTGCCCATCGTGGACGTAGAAGCTTGGGTGACTGCCCAATCCCGACCCGTCGTTGCACACGACGGTAGTATTCTGCGGTCTGTCGACGGCATGCCAGACCAAACCCCAGTACTATTCCCGGGCCTGGTAATCCACCAGGGAATGTCTGCCCTCGACCCCGAGTACGATGACTACGACGCGTGGCCAGGCTTCTGCGTAGGGTTCCTCGGCACTAGGAGTGAGGCTGCGCATGATTCCACCATGGCTCACTTCCCTGCGCCTCCCCCTCCGGACTACTCTCACTTGATGGCAGTACGGGTGGAATACTTACCATCCGTCAGACGCACCAAGTCCATTCCCCTCAATACTTCTGGGTCAGTAGGTCTAATGGACCAACCGACCCGCACCACCAAAAACATCGCCTGTATCTCGGCCATGATCTCAATTGGAGGGACCAAGGCTTACGCATTATTTGACTCGGGCAGCAACACGGACTCTATGACCCCTGAGTTCGCCAAGGCTATAAACGGGGTTCTGATTCCATTGGATGAGCAGGTCACTCTCCAACTTGGATGTGTCGGCAGCCGGTCGAAGATTAACTATGGCACCCGCGTCCCCGTCGACTTTGGAGGAATCAAGGGCCACGTTTACTTTGACCAAGTGAACCTGGACCGATATGACGTTGTCATAGGCACCCCCCTTATGAACAAACACGGTATCGTCCTGGACTTTGGGAAGCGAGAGGTTCGCTTCCCCAAGGGCCCTTCCATCTCCGCGTTATCTAATGTGGAGGAAGCCGCTCTCATCAACGAACGCACCCAACGGGGCTCTTCACGTAGAGCCCGAGCTTGACTTCCAATCACTCCCACGGCCGCTGACCGAAAGCTGCGTGCGTCAGTACTGGAATGCGACGACGGGCAGCATCGCTTCCAGCGAGCTGCCCACATGTACTTTTAACTCAGGATGAATATCACGTATGGGTCCGCGAGAACCGCAATTGTGTGCCTAAGACCACGGTCAACGACTTGCCTGACTATGAGGCAATGAACTACCTTCCCTCTCTCCCCGAATGGTACCGGTTCATCTTAGTGAGCGAGGATGAATTCAAGTCGGGTGACCCACTTATCGACTTACGCCATATCGAGTGTCGTGCCGAGAATGACCTACCCTGTCACCCGGTAGTCGAAGAGTATCATTTATCTATACCCGAAGCCATGCGGCTTTGACCGGGAGAATATGACCATCCCCGACACTCTAGAAAGCCGAGTGACACTCCTGGGCTACAAGAGCTCGACATTATCCCTCGCCATTCTCAGCAGGGCCTGGAGGCCCGACTTTACTGGGCCTACCAGATGGAAATGAGTCACATACTTGGTCTACGAAGCGCTCGCATAGCGGCTATGGCTGCTGAGGCCCAATCGTCTAACGAGTCGGGCCCTGAGGTTGACCCTGTACATGCTCAAGAACTCCGGGACAAGTGGTTTGCTGAGTACGAAGATATGCTCGGACCGATACCGCTTGAACTCCCCCCGCTACGAGAAATTAATCACGAGATCAACCTCATCGACAACGACGCAAAGTACAACTTCCATTTACCTCGCTGCCCTGAGGCACTGCGACCGGAGCTTCGCAGCAAGATAGAGCGATATACCACCGCTGGGTGGTGGGAAATGAGACCCGTGTCGCAGGCAGCCCCGCTCTTGTGTATCCCAAAGAAGGATAACAAATTGCGAACGGTAGTGGACGCGCGACAGAAAAATGACAATACCATCAAGGACGTTGAAACGCTTGCTATGGGTTTACTGTATAACTTTATTCGTAGAGATAATAAATCCCTTCAAACAAAATCCACACAACTTCAGCTTCGCGTGCGAGTCGGGGTTCCAGTAACGTATCTACTGTGGCAATTTGACTATATTCCTCAATCCAAGGATATATGTTATACAATTCGAGGTGTCTTGACTCGATAAAACTTGCTTTTGAGTTAGCGCGACTCAATCCTATTTGAGCCTTTCGAACTCAGGACTTAGTTTTTCGCAATGTCGGTTGGTTGGGGAGTCTAGGTAATTTATCTGGTTCAAGTTTCCTTTCAATCCGATGGAGTATGGCACTAGACTGTTAAGTCACGCTTAATCCCTTGTACTCGTGTTTCTCTTATCTCAGAATTCCGTTTCACGTGTCTGATTCCCGTTCAAGTTCACTTAGTTCACGCGTTTTAACAAATCTCTGATCAAATCACAAGTCCAATTTACAGATTGAAAACAAAACAGAAAACTAGTTAAGTTCCCTGGGTTGTCCCACTGGATAATATCACTCTTTACTGAACGTGCGGCTGATAGCTTACACGGACAATCAAGGAGGGAGCAATCCACTGGAGCCCAGCTAATAATTTACAGGCTTTATATACTACGCGCGAATAAATATTTACATCTTAATAGGGTATCTACCTACGTGTCCAAGTACGTGTATTGTCCTTATTTAGCAGACGAGGCTGTTAAGTCACGCCTGTGTGTCGTGGTTGCACGCGCGAGTAACGTGTAAGTACACGAGGACTCGCTATCGCATTTATCGCGTCGATCCCTCGTGATGATCACGTGTGCGTGATGGATCCTCTCGATCCTTGACTCGATACCGGCTTCTATCCCTTTCATCGCAGCTAGCCTTTCGAGGATACGAACGTTCCTGTTACGAGCCTCGCCTCGAGGTAAGATCCTTCCGGTCCTTGCCAGAACTTCTAATTCATCCTTGAGTAGAGAAATCTCTTCAAGATCACTGATCCTTCGATGATCCGCTCTTCGGCATCTCCGGCAATCCTTCTGCCGCTACTCGGTTTCCCTCGATTCGCCGTTCCGCGACTCGAATTCCCTTGATATTGGTCTAGGCGCGCTGCCTGAAGTACTCCATCCATATATCCCTTGTTCCTTGATGTCCCCTTAGGTCCCAGTTCGATTGACAGAACGGTTAGACCTAGAGGAGGGATTGATACCCTCGACTACTGTGTACGATTTCCCATTTCTGGATAATTATAATTCGTAGACGAGTCTATCTTTCCGTGCATCATTTAGTTAACAGCGCGGGTACGCTTTAACCCTCTGAGTAATATTCCAATAGATGTTCCTGTATTCCTCTTAGTTCAAACACGTGTTATATAATATTAAACATGTTCAAAAATTGAGAAAACACGGGGTGTTTTCATCCCAGGCCTATCAACGGTCACAGAGGGCTTTCGCGATTGGTCGCTTTCGCGCCTCCTCTTAGTTGTAGTGATTGTACAACGTTTTCCCGTATTAGGATCTTTGATGGTGATGGTCTGGGACTCATCCTTATGATTATTAACCTGGCATTCAGTTAGAACCTCGAAAGGCCTTCCCAAAAGTACTTTGTACGCTGGTCCTTTAATGATATGAACCTGCAAGTACACAGTCATGTCTCCAAATTTGAATGGAACATTCCTGGCCAAGCCAACTGCTCTCTCTACAGAATTATTGGCACTCTGCATCCAAACGCGAACATCCGGGTCCCAAGTTAATTTCGACTCTACTGCTTGTTCTAGCGACATAGATACGATGTGGAATCCTGAGTCCAAGACACATTCAACGCGTCCTTGTTTATTAATAGATGGAGACACCGTTCTGAGATCAGCTGAGTCTCTCCCAACAGCCGCGTTTCTATGGTCATAGACCTGCCTAGGCTTCTCATCCAGTTCTAAGGATTCCAGATATTGAAGGTAAGGGTCAGGTATCGCGACTGCCCCCACAGGCATATCCTCCGTGTCAATCGTGGTAACGAAGACTGAAGACACCCCTGGAAGGTCATCCAGATCGAGTGTGTCATACTCCAGTTCATCCTCATCATCATCCTGGAACGGTAAGTCCGAAATCTCTTCTTCGAACATTACTTGCTTCGCTCCAGGGGCCTTGGTCCGTCTAACCTTGGTAAAGTCCCCTCCGAAGAGTTTCTCTTACTTCAGGTGACACACCAGCCAATTCCTTGACACCCAGAGTAATTTCCGAGTTCAAAATTTTATTCGCGACAGCCCTTCCAAGGCCATCCTTCTGCACGGGTGCTTTCAATTGGTAGGCCTTCTCCTCTTGAGGATCAGCCCTTACTTCTACAACCTCTGGTTGGTCCGCTTGCCGATTAACCACCGGGTTTACCTTTCGGTAAGGCAGTTCGACACCTATCGTGATTTCTCGCCTCGGTCGTGTTTCAACCCTCTCAGTATTCTGAGAATTATCTGCCTCTCCCCCAGGCTTTGCTCTCCAATCAGGACTGCTGTCCGCGGTGTTTCTAGTATTACGGTCCTCAGGAGGCTTTTCTAAGTTCTTAGTCCGCGACTTCGCCTCCATCCCTGGACTACTTAGAAATTTGGCGGACTGCCACCACCCTGTCTAGCATTATTCCTGGTGGCTGCCACAAACTGCTCCTGGGTTTGCGGATCCGACATGCTGAGACCCCTCATTAATAAGGTGTGAACAACATTATTCACTTCCGCTTGCCCAACGACTGGTTGACCAGTCGCGACAGGTTGCATCTGAGCCATATAAGTGGGATGAACCACTTGTTGTTGCTGTTGAACTAGATTGTATTGCTCAGCTCTTCTGAGTTTTACTTTCAGCGACTTAATTTCGTCGGCTTGAAGTTCCGGGTCATAAGAAGACCCTTCCATCTCGCCGTTGTAATAACTGTCAACTGTATTCCAGTTCTGACTGGCGGACTTATTCTTCCAGTAGTTTTCAACTCTGGTTTTCTGAGTCCCACTTCCCGAAGGAATCCAGCCGCCATCTCCGAGCTTATGCTTTCCTCCTTCGACGGTCAAATATCCCTTTTGGATATGCTCGTCTTTGTAGGGGCATTCGCGAGAGTAGTGACCGGGCTCTTCGCAATAGAAGCAATCTCTTTCGCTTCTCTTCTCTGATCTATCTTGACCAGAGGGCTTTTGGCTAGGCCCTTGGGAGTTGTAAGCGAAGCTCGAGCGATTATAATCGCGATCACGGTCCCTATCACGACTGAAGTGCGGAGGAGGATCTCTCATGAACTGTTGCATAGTTTTCATCATTTCATTGTGCCTCTCTTTGTACGTTCTTTGTGTCAAGACATGCTGGTCCCACAACTGAGCTATGGCGCCTTCCATAGTCTCAAAACTTCTCCTCAAAGGGTTCAGATTTTACTAAAATCCTAGGCAGTCCTAAGTTGGTCCCAGGAACCACTTTTGGTTCCTGTTCAATCACAACACTAGGGGACTCATGCTGATTAGCAGCTAGAGTCTCTGCCAATTATATAAGCTCTGGGAGCTTAATGGGATCTTCCTTTCTGGAATCATTCGCAGCTGTCGTGTTTGCTCCAGCCGCGGCCGCTCCTCCAAGATTCGGGAACTGTGCTCTCATCAGGACAGAGTTCGTGATTGCTATCTCGAGCGTGTTTTTGAATCCTACATCCAGAGTCTCTAAGTACTGCTTACACGCAACCTGGTTGGTTAACAACGCTGGCTCGGTATACAACTTTTTGACCTCGGTGTAGTATTCGATTCCAAATCGACGAAGTTTTCCCTCTTCGTAAACGGTAATCCCTTTATTACGTTTACAGAGCTTCTTAAGATTTTCAACAGTACCGGTGCGGTCCGTATTAATCTCAGGGTAACTCTTATACACTGTCTTCAGGAAATCATCATAAGTCCCTGTAGTGTACTCCGGCAGTGCTCTCCACTGCTCCTTCTTCTTTGCACCAAGGTAATTGGTCAAATGTTCTTTTCACGATTGGTCGGTAGTTATACCAGCCAACTCGAATATTTGCCCAACATGATCTACGAAGGTTTTTAGGTCCTCATAGTCATCCGTGGTGAACTTGGGAGCGTTTGGATCCCAAGCATAAGGAATTTTGAAGCTCGCAACCCTAGGGTTTTGAGCATTTTGCGCATTTGGGTCAGCCATCGCGTTTGACGATGATTGAGAGGAAGGTAAAGTTTGTGAACTTTGTGTAACAGAAGGAGAGTCTGGAGGATTGGTTTGTTCCTCGTCAACTTCCTCCTCTATGGTAGGTTGTGTGTTTAGATTCGACAGAGTACTAGTACTCGCGATAGCTTTGCGTTTCCCTTTATAGGCTGCAACCTGTTCCTTGGCTTTGGCTCGAGATTGTGATCTCCCTGCCTCAGTAGGACTACGCTTTTTCTTCCTAGGAAGAGGATCTAAGTCTGATGGTGTGGATAACCGACTAGACCGGCGTTGATACGCGTGGTCAATTTTGCGCGTATTTATCTAGCTTTTGTAGTGACTTGTGGCACAAATACCCATATTAGCTGCATGGCACTAAGGGCTTTACTCGACTATCGATAGGAAGTCAGTACTCCTGTTCATGGTGACTTGAAGGAGGATCAGAGTGAGCTCCGAGCTGCTGGTCGTAACGTTACTGGAGATAATCATAGAGGCCCGCGGCACACGGAGTAACCCAAGGTTTTGGGTGTTGCAAGAGTAACAGATGAAGACTGAGTTGAAGTGCAGTCTGGACTTGTAGTAAAGCAAGACGGAACGTCGGAGGAAGGCCCGCGGAGTATCCAAACGAAAGGTCTATGAGATACATAGACGCCGCGGACCTGCCGAAGACTTACAGACAAGTTGCCGCACCAATATACCTTGAACATAAGGGTGCCGGACGTTGGATCAACGGCAGGGTGATGCCTCAGATCTGGAACAGTGATTGCGGACATCCATCATGTCACGGAGAATACTCCGCGGACTCGGCATGTACATCACGGAAGCACTTTCCTGTATGCCGCTGATGAGATAGTTTGACACTGAAGCATAGGAATGTCTTAGACGGTGATCTGATGGTCTGGAAACAGAACTAGGGATCTAGAAAGGTCTAGACGGAGTGGAGCAACCATATGATTTAGAGGATCTACATGGATGCCGGGGAGACACGTCGGAGCGGAACAGTGATACACATCCGCGGATGACCAAGATAGTGATTCAACCGTGAGATGGTCAGAATAGATGACTTTTCATGGACGGATCGTGACGATTCAGAGCGGCAGACGGCTGCTAGACCTACGAATACCCAATCCCAACTCAATTGTTTCTGTATCTTGACTCAGATTTGTTTACATCATGTATTTTCTTGGCATTAGTATAAAAGACCATGTATTTCTCGTCGTTTGTCTAGTTCATCGCGCGCAGGTCATTGACGGTGTTGGTGTACTCAGGCAGGGACGTAGAGGCATTTAAATTGGAGTTATCTGCTTGCTAGTTCTTGTCTTCATTAGGAACGAATTGTTGAAGTTCAGACAAGTGTGAATTAAGACTTAAGTTTCTAGAAGCGTTCACCCGCGGAAACTTTGGACTGTGGAGTTTTGTCGTGGCATAGCCAACCCAGTAACCTTCCTAGGACTTGGCCCGTTTGAGCATTGCTCGCCCCCATTTACCAGTGTTGTGTTTGACTGGTCCACTTAACCCGCGGACTACTCAGAATCAGTTGAAGTGAAAGTGTGCTTAAGAGTGAACTAGTATCTCCCCAAGTTGAAGAGAGTAGACGATCTATCCGCGGACGCATCGTGTTCAGACTTGCCTGCACGTAACCTGACGGGATACGATTAGTGCCTTGGAGCTTGTGCTATATAAAGGAGTGTCAAACGTACCTGAGAGCTTGGAAGTTCAGGTCTACAGTCGCAGTGGCACTGTAAGAAGTGTGTGTACGAGGCATTTCTAGCAATTGGCTGGTGTCTAATATATTCAATTCGCCCTGACTGTCGGAGTTCCTCCCAGTCTTGTATCCTAAAAACCGATATACCTTGTTCATTGGAAAGTCCGCGGACGGATTTCCTCTAAACTATAGTCAGTAAAGAACTTGTTTTGCGTCAGTTCAGACCAGTAGACGAAGTTGAACTACATCTGGATTTCGGATTGGACCCCACGAACTCAATAGGAAGCACTTGGTGTATCTTGTTGAGACATATATAAGTGTTGGAGTGTTGTGTGTGTTGGTTGAGTTGTTTGTGTGTTTTGTAGTGGATTAGTCCATTGCGCACTTTGCATCTCATATCGATATATTCAAGTGCAGCGTTTCAGCGTGGTTTAGGTTTCGCGAATGATGTGGAAGCAAGTTCGCCGTCCGCAGATATTTCTGACGAGTCTGGTTGCACCGAAATGTTGACCTAAGTCAACGGCGCTTTTAACGAATAATTCGTTCTTCTTGGATGTAAGTCCAAGGTATAATCCTGTATAGGAAGGTAGAGATATTTCTATACGCAACAAGTCCAAACTTGGCTTGAGATTTTCTACTTTGAAGTATAGAAATAGATGGATGAACCCCTCGCGGTGGGCTCCAGATGAAACGCTGACTATAGGGCAACTATGGAAAACACCCAAGAAATGAAAGGAATTAAATCCCAAATCAAATCCCAAATATGATCCTAAACCACTATAAGATCGACGTGCGAGGTTCGGGGTTCCAGTCCAGTATAGACTGTGGCAATCCAACTATCCTAATACTCAAAATATACTAAACTTAAG
Source organism: Favolaschia claudopus (assembly GCA_037176885.1). NCBI lineage: Eukaryota > Fungi > Basidiomycota > Agaricomycetes > Agaricales > Mycenaceae > Favolaschia > Favolaschia claudopus. The sequence continues at coordinate 25,358 of JAWWNJ010000081.1, forward strand.
CTTTCGCGATTGCTGACTTTGTACAGAGAACGTCTATACGAGTCCTATGTTGACACAGGAAGTGTGGGTTTCAACAAAGGTTTGAGATGTAACTCTTCTCAAGAGGTTTAGGTGTTTAAGTTGCTTGTTAAGCCAATATATCACTCGCGAAAGATGTCCGATAACTGTTTCACGCGTCCCGTAGGTCAAAAGTTCTTATAATTCCACGTGTAAGTTCCCAAATTTTCCAATATTCCACGCGTACAATTCAAGAGATGATCCAACAGACAGTATATATTGACGAAACAAACCAAAGAAACCAATAAGCTTCTGGAGTTTATCTCGAATGGAGTCCAACTTCTAGTTGTTCACGAAGCCGACACTGGCTTGACGCTCACAACGAGAGGAGGGAATCCACTAGAGTACCAGTACAGGAAACGATGCCTTTTATACCTTTCACTAATAAATAATAAGAGACCGAACAATTGACAAACGGGTATATGGTGAGAGAAACCTAGAGCCCGCCATGCCCTCGCCCTATCCTTGGTTGCCAGAACAGGAAATGGATCAAAGTGCATTGAGTTCCACTCCCTTATCCCGATCATTATGTTATGACAGTGGCCCGCTGCGGCCCAATCAATATTGCCCAAATTGGCATTAATGGGTGTCCCCCTTCGGACCGTGCTCCTTGATCGTAATACGGCGGCAGCCACCTCGGCATGACGTGTAGTTCCTTGTAGGAATATTCTATGTCCGCAAATCCCTTGCAATTGATTTATAGAATTATTCGTGAAAGCCTCTTGCCTCCAGGAAACACTCCTTCTGGCCTTTCGGCAGGTTCTTATAAGTCCCAAGTAATATCCCACTCATTCTGCCTTTGGTCGGAACACAGGGTGACTCCCAATCCTATTCCGGATGGTTAGAGACCTATCGTGATAGGTCTGTTCTGGAATATTATAACTTCCACGCTATACCAGCGCAGTTGTAGACAGTGCCAGACCTCCCACTAGTGTATAATCCTTTAACTGGCTGCTCAGGCAGTCCTCATACGAGCGTATTCCCTTGGTATTTAATGTATTACGCTTTTAATACAATAGCACTTGAACTGAAAATGAGTAAATTCAGCCCTGGCCCAATACCGGGTCTATCAGCGTCGCAGCGTCCGACGACCCGGCTGGGACCACCGAGGGATTTGTTGCCTATGCACAGCGTCAATCCCGCATCCAGAGCGATCTACGTGCTCGTTTTGAGGCTAACTGGCAGGATGTCCCTCGCTTCATTCAGATGGGACGCGAGAATGTCTTGGAACCTGCGGAAGACGAGGGAGAGGACAGTGGCAACTCGGAGGACGAGGATGCCCCTGTACCGGAGGCTCCCAGATACGAGCACCTTGGGGCGTCGCTCGTGGAGGAATCGCTAGCATAATTCACTCTTGTTATGGACTCTTGCCTAGCCTCACTATAGTCTATATCTCATCCCTCGCAATAGCCTAGTTACACTATATTCCATACGTCGCAATGATCTATGCCTTTGAATTTTTTCGAGATTTTCAGCCATTTAAATCGTGTCTTTGAGCTCATCGTCGCAGATGATGGCGAAACTCTTTGCTCGCCACTTTCCTAAAATGGATATGACGTGATACTTGCTCCTCGTTGTCTACCACGTCGCCCTCAGGGCCTTGCTCATTGTCCATCACACAAAACAGCATAGGTGAGTGGTATTATTTAATATTAAAACCAGACCTCTAATGAGAGGCGTTTATACATAAAAGTTGGACCTCTCATGAGAGGTCATTATATATAAACACGCCATACTGTGGTGGACTGAATTTTTCCAGAATTGATGCCAGGGGCCGCCATGTTCATTGCCCAAAGCTCGCTCGGTCGACGTGTTCGCGTCGACCAGCTCTCGGGGCTAACTGTTTTGTTTGTAGCTCAGGCAAGAGGAATGAAATCAGTGAGTGGGTTGAAATGGAAGGAAGGATATACCTAATTCCTGAAGATTCCCGACTGCTCCAGGTTGATCAACCTTAGCGGCAAAAGCAAGGACCCGATTATATTGAATGGCAGCAAGATAATCTTGAGATCTTCAGGAAGGCACCTCCTGTCGATTTCTTGAGTCGTCATACATAATTTAAACAAATCAAAGCGGAACTAAGTATCAATTTCAGACAAGAAACCAGAATGAGTCAACTTACTTGCCAGAGTGGGAAAAACTGAAGTTGGAACTATGTCTCACAGTAAAATCTTTGGGCATGGGATGCAGGAATTTGTGCATATAATACCGAAGAGCTTAGTTTGAGCCTGTAACAGAGGGCAAAATTTAAAAAGTCTTGCAGCGTAGGAAAGATTCTCAGAACAGAAAAAAGGACCCATTTAAATACTGTGTGTTAATGACTCGAAAGTTTCGTGAGTCAAGTAAGTGTTACTCGCAGTGTTTCAAACGGAATGGAGAACGCGCGGCGTTTTATGCCAGCCTCCCTGGAGAGTGTTGGGGGTTTGAAGTTCGGGAGTAATAAGATCAAATTTGTCAATTAATATTACACATAGTGAATTTACAGTGTATCTACTCCCTCCCCAACACTCACGCGGCGCCGACGCTTTCTCCTCCGAACCTCTACCAAAATCCTTCCTGCGCGCGATCAACGCAGCCCAAGTGCGCGCCGAATTCAAGGGGGTGTCGGGATTCGAAACTCGGATATCGGGTCGACTTATTTTTTAAGCCCTCGGCCAGACCCCCCCTCCCCCCCCTCCCCTCCTATATAGGGTAGTATATTCCCACCATTGTCAGGCTGCCGTGTTGCCGGTCAACACACCCACCTCGGTAATTTTCGAAACCCACCATTTTTTTATATCTGTTTCGTGCGTTTGAGAGTTTATTTGCTAGAAGAAATTCTAGAGCTTAATTTTGTGGCCTGACAACAGAGGCAAAATAATCGTTGAAATTTTGCGCCGCTTATTTAGCATGCGAAAACTGTCGAAATCCGGAACATCATTGCCGCTTTGACAGTCAGATGGGTTCATGAGACGAAAATTTACCCTTGGACAAGTTTAAACCAATTTACAACTGGTTTATGAGCCTTAGGAAGCTTATGAGTACTACTCGGTATCCACGGAAGTAACCGGAAATGCGTCATAGCTGCGCGACCACGTGCATTTTTTCAAACCTCCACCTACCTACACCATGCCCAAGGAAAACACCCACCACTACCTCGACTCACCTCGCAAAAATCGCTTCATCGGCGCGATTGAGGTGCATCACAATATCAGTCGTGCATGTCGTGATTACGACATCCCATCATCAACCGGCCATGACCTCTGGAAAAAGTTCAAAGCGACCGGTTCAACAACAAATCTGCCTCGCTCGGGTCGTCCCCCGACCTTCAGCTCTCCAGAGAAGGCTATCATAGTCCAAATGACTCTCGACAATCGACGTGCACCCTTCCAACAGATCGCAAACCAGCTCTCACCATCTGTCAGCGGCGAGACAGTTCGGCGGATTGCAGCCGAGAAGGGATACCACCGGCGGGTTGCAAAGAAGGTTCCCTACCGTTCCGAAGTCACTAAGGCCAAAAGATTGGCCTGGGCATTGGTCAGGAACTCGAATTTCATGAAACCAGCAGACTGGCACAACATCGCGTGGTCAGATGAAGCTTACGTGTGTTTGGATGACAAGAAGGGCAGAGTTTGGGTTACACGTCGGCCTGGGGAGGAGCTGCTGGATGAGTGCTGTGTACCTGTGGTTCCCCAGAACCCAATTCGCGCCATGATTTGGGGAATCATCGCGAAGGGCGTGAAAGGTCCACTGGTTGTTCTCCGGTATCCAGGCGGAAAGGGTGGTGGTATGACGGGCCAGCGGTACATTGACCAGGTCCTAGATGGACCTTTCCTTCCTTTCTACCGCAGATTGAAGCAGGAGCGCCCAGATCTTTGCTTCCAACAAGACGGCGCAGCAGCACACCGCGCAGTGATCACGCAGAATTGGTTGGATGAAAATCTGATTGATGTGTGGCCGCATCCCCCGACTTCTCCCGATCTTTCCCCCATCGAACCACTGTGGCAGATACTCAAGAAGCATATACGTGCCCTCCGCCCCCAACCGTCGTCGTATGAGCAATTGTGCGACGCAATTCGGTGGGCATGGGATCAAATCACTATTGATGAAATCAATCAATTTATCGACCGGATGCCGGCCGTAGTGGACGCTGTAATTGAGTCCGAGGGGGGACATACTCAATATTAACATGTACATGTATTCAACGTTGTAAAAATCTACATTTTTTGCGAGTAGAGAGCGAATTTCCGGTTACTTCCGTGGATACCGAGTAGACACAAGAAATTTTTCAAGGACCTTCTGGAGACCCCCCCCCCCCTCCAACCCATGGTACGAAATTATAATCCCGACACCCCCTTGGCCGAATTCAGAGAGAAGAAGCGGAAGCTGCGGGATGAAGGGCGGGATGCTGCTGAGGGCGGACAGCAGGGCCAGCCGAAGAAGAAGCGGCGAAAATCTGAGGGCGGGGCCGAACCGATGCAGAAGATCCGTCCTGGAGAGACGTTGGCGCATTTCAACAAGTGCGTGTCTACTCTACTTTCTTGCCTTTTCTTCTGATATGCTCATTGCCTGCACTCGCCATTTCAGACGGATAGAGACCGACATGCGACCGCTCGTACGAACCGCCGTCCAATCCTCCTTGGCTACCGTCCGCGCCGAGCACAAGAAATCTAAAAACACTATGCCCTCTGCCTCTACTGGAACTCCGTCCCATCCCCCACCCTCCAAGGGAAAACCCAAGCCCAAGCACACCGACGACAACGACGACCCTCATCCCCCACACGACAAACACGCCACCCGCCCGAAAGAATTCCAACACACCTCCACTGCCGCTCCGCGCCGCCTCAACGACATCGCGCAGGCGCCGCCTGACCTCTCCGCCCTCGCGCGGAAAGCCAAATTAAAATCAAAAGATCCGAATATGGGTGACAAAACCAAAACGAAGTCGTCTTCCTCAATCTTATCGCCGGCCCAGCAGCTGCAGATGGCTGCGGCGCGGGAGGCGGCGGTCGCGCGGTATCGGGAGATGAAGGCCGCGAGGCGGGCGGCCAGAGGTGCCGCGGGTGGAGAGAGGGGCGGAGGGCCGGTTGATGAGGGGGATGAGTGATATTTGAGCGAGTGGCAACTGGTGTAGGGGTGTCAGATTTTTGCGAGTACGGGGAGGGCGTGCTCGTATGTATGTACGTTCCAGGGTCGTTACTGTCAGCCCTATTTACATTACATATCTAGGATGGCATGGGTTTTTGTTTCGTACGTTCAGCTCAGCCCTCAACGAGTGATTGCGTTTCTCGACTCGACTATGCCACACTCGATAGACTGGATTTCAATTTTCATTTTCTCAAACACGCTTCCCACTATCGCGTCAGTCTTCTCGCCATCGGAAGTTGCCATCTGGTTTTGGTTTATGAATTGAATTGTAAGTACTTGCTGAAGCGGGGAAGGTGGGCAAGAGAAGTTCTCTTCTCGCGCGCTCGCCGCGTGCTGAACTCGCCGCGTTATGCCGCCAGATCCATGTATCCTCTTAAGCTTCAGACTTCGAGTCGGAAGTTCGGAGCGCAGGATCCCGGATTATATCACTTATCCCCCGCAGGTTCGACGCAACGAATATCAGAATACGAATACTGTACCCACTCTCCCCTCGTGAATACCACAGATTGTCAGTACTCTGCCTTTCCCTTTCTCCGATAGATATACTTGAATTCCAAATTCCAATGATTTATTTTATTACCGGTTGACGAGTGCGGGGAGGGTTTAACTGGGATGCAATGCGAGGTATGTTTCCTTTCTAAGTACACTGTGCTCCAGACGTCGACACCCGACGCCAAAGCGTCCGGTGCATAAACATGGGGAACTGCGACTGCGACCGGGATTGGAAATATCCATCATCGGAGCCATTGAGAAACGAAGTTGGTAAGTGTTCAAGTATCTACATATCTTGTGATTACTGTGAATATCAAGCTCGGTGCTCGGAACCGTCCAGCGGGACCACTTTCTGCAAGGTGAATGAATTCAAGTCAGTCGAGGGGTTAAACCGTGAAATTCGGTGACAATCCTAACTAAAGTCCAATGCTCAGTGCTTTCAACCTTCCTTGTCCCAACGTACCAGCCCCATACTTTTTTTTTTGTTTCTTTCGTGCGAACAAGTTTCTCCCTGTCTCTGTAAGGATATATAGTCACGCTCGTTTATTCCAGCACGTTATAGAACGCCTCCCACGTTACATTAACACATCTTCAGAGTTCGTTTCGTTCGCCGTTTTGACAGACCGAACATTCGAATCCCAACTGGAGCTTTTGTTTTCGAGGATGTCACCGGATTTTCGGGGAATCTAGACGTGAAATGTATGTGTTCGAGTCTTTTTACCATCGGAGCCTGATATGAGTTTATGGTACATCTACCACCGCTCCAGATGTGCTCTCTTACAATCAAGTCGCATTCCACCTGTCTCAAGCTTCGTGCAGCGTTCTGGCAATGACCACCCTCTTCTTTCCTTAATTTCGGTACTTGAAGTGTCTTATGGCCTGCTTTGAAGCGCCGTCACGGTGCCCTTCCTCCTATACTCATAACTGACAAACAACAGTTATATCTATTCAATCGGTTCTTCCATTCGTGCAGTCAATGGAATTTGGCACACTGGATGCCGCATAGCTCTCGTGGAGACGCCCAGGTCTGAGGGTTCCCGATTTGCTATCTCTTCCTACACACGGTTACGAGTACTTATGTAATTGTTCCTTTAATCTCAGGTTCACGCTTTTCGTTCATTTGTCGCCATCTATCGGAGAAAGGATTCCACCTGGGTTAGGGTTAGAATCATTACGAAAGTTTGTATTGGATCTTAACTTTTTGAAGCGTTCTTAACGCTTTCTGATCGTGAGACTTTCTGCTTACCAAACTAAATTCCACGCGAATGGGTTCGACTCCCGGCGTAGTCTTGCTTTTTCTTCTTTGTTGCTCTGTCGATGCGACTGATCCGTTCGTGGAGATGCCGGGATGCCAGAACGACGAGATCAATCTAATCACATTCTGTAATCAGAGCACGGATTTCAATTTTCGGACTCTGTTTGATCTCATTCAATGTCAATGGTCAGCGACTTGGTTCGGAAGTCGGTTAACACGGCACACAAGGAGCGGAGAGGGCCAAAGCTGAAGAAATCATCGCAATTCAAGATCAGCAATTTTTATGGCAGCTTTTATTGGACAAAAGTATGATGCCATTCCATGGCATTGCGTTTTTTCTCTGATGCAATCCAGTGTGACCGACAGTTCTACGGCACTAAACAGCACGAATTTTCATCAAGCTCTCTCGTTGACAGTGATCGGTGCCATGGGAGCTGATGGGATTGGAGATGGCCGGAATTGCCGAACTGGAATGAACTAGAATGAAATCATGTTCTTATTCTTCTCGTTTAACCCCTCATCCTGTTGATATTCAATGATACATGAACCTCTAGCATTCTGTCTTCCTAGTGACTCCAGACTCCAAAGGCAAGCTATTATGACCAGTTGCAATTGAGTAAGTGCTACTTGATTTATGAGTACCAGATAAATTGCCGTTAATCCGTGCTAGGAACTCAAATTCATTCCAGTATACGCCTCAAAAGCTCAGAATACCAGAGGAGCCATGCATCTGCCTTCAAAATACAGAAAGTCTGCCTCGAGAGTCACTGAAAACCAAGTTCAAAACAAAATCCCAGATGCCCGAAACCTGATAGAGCCTGTTGCAACCGGTTGCAAGCACCTTGCGACAGAATGCATCGAATTGGAGTTATTGACATCGAAATGTCCATGGCATTGTATTTTGTCCGATAAAACCCGTCATATTATTTTGCCATCCACTCCTCATGACACAGTGTTTAATCAACTAAGAATTATCAAGAAATCATCAGAATTCATCAGAGCATTGCTCTCCATTCGTTGTGATGTGCTATTTAATCAATTGAAATTGCCATACTTCCGAGCTCAGAAGTTCGTAAAGGAATTTTACAGTTTCTCTCCGAAACTGATATCCAATAGGGGAAGTCAAATATCACTTCAGTTGAGCGACTCGACGGAGATTCAAACTGCGCCTCAGTTTTTTGAATCGCGCTTTGAATCGGCCCGAACTTTGACCACCCCAACCGCACGATGATTCGCGACACACGATTCAAAGCTGATTCGGTCACGTCAATGTACTGTTGCAATTCGAATGGCGATTTAAATCGTTGAAGCGGCTCCCGAGGCGCTCCAACGATTCAACACAATTCAAGGCACAATTCAAGGTGGACCCAAATCTAGGGTTGGGATCTGCCTCTGAATCGTTCGTCATTTGAAGCGATAGGTGGCTTCCCCTAATACTTATTACTTCGTGCAAATTTGATTCGTAACGAAAGAGTTCAGAACTTGAACGCGATCAAGGCAGTGGCGAAGAGGCCCAAGTAGTTGAATATATTCCCAGAAATTGTGTGGCCCCCAGAAGTAAGTATGAATCCGATTTCCTAGCCAACGCTGCAACGAAAGAGTAGTTTGGAAGTCAAGCTAGTCAAGGGACTCGAGGCGAAACGAGTTCCCGAGTCCCATGCCACGTCCGGAAACCATGTTAAATGCCGCCCTCATCAACTCATGAGTGATGCACGGATGTTGGACCGAAGTTCCGTACATAAGTACGAGTTTTGCCGCGCGCAGCGGCGGCCCTCTACCCCCAAGTATATAGATGGGGGTGCGGTATCAGTGGGAGAATCCTATCCCCTCTCATCGTCTACCATCATGCTCCGGATTTACGTTCAGAGGAAACACCTGAGCAGCAAGAACAAGGGGAGCGATATCTGCACGCAATACATGGTCGACCCACTGCAGTCAGTTCTGCAACTGAAAGCAGAGATCGAGGAGATCGAAGGACTCTCAGTCGGTCAGCTCGTATTGCTTTATTGCCGCAGGAGTGTTCTGACAATTCGTATAGAAAGACAGTGTCTTAGATTCGAAGGGAAGGAGCTCAAGAACGAAGACACACTCGAGGGTCGGTCGCTATGCCAAAACCAAAACTCACTAATTTCGCTTGTCGATCTCTGGACGATTTATCGTAAGCCATAAGTCCATTTTGACTCGGTAATCGAGAGTGGAGGGTTCAAAGTCGTATCAGACCAGGTTGATGGGATGTTTCGCGAAGGGCCTGTATTCAAGAGTGTAAAGTATCGAGCGTTGTGTGATTGGGATGGAAACATGAAGGTGCTTTCTTCTTGTTCAAACTGCGTACAATCTCATCTTCATTCTAGCACGCTTCAACGGCGGGTCTGGCCCTGGTAAAAGGAATGGAAGTGGATATACCATGTCATACTATATGTAAGAGAGGATCCAAAGGTTCTTTTTTGTTGCTGATATATTCCGGATCTCGACTATAGCGGAGGACAATTGGTGGTTTGTTCGCTTGCCTGATAGTTATGCATGGATTTCCCGTGTGCGCTTGCCTGATGATTATGCATGGGTTCCCCGCACGTATCTACGGCAAGTGTTGGCCTTGTTTGGCAGCATTTCTGGCTCATCGAAGTTGTGATTCTCAGTGAAGCGTCTAGCACCGATGTCAAGGATACCGATATTCCCAGCATCCCAGCGTTCGACTTCCCTCTAGCAAAGCCATTGCAATTCAAAGTGTCTCTGGGTGAAAGAGGCCACAGCTACGTGCAAGTCACCCTAAAATACGAGGTTGTAGCTCGCCCGGGAGAACCTACATTCGTCGACGTGGCTCTCGACTGCGTTTCGACAGCGGAACGCTGCATCACTTCTGTCAGTTTGAAGGTCGTTGCGCCGGGTCTGACAATGGGCGGGGTGTGTTTCCCCGACGCTACCACATTGGGTTCACCGAAGTCTGTGAACGTTGAAACGACAAGTGCGCTAACTTCGGACCATCATGGTGATCTCAACTTCACTATTCCACACACTCCTTTGGGGGGCACAGCTGGGGGTTCAAAGCAAACTGAACAGACGAAGAAGGAAAGTGGGACAAGGGAATCTCAGCCCAGCATTGAGGGTGTTGTTAGTGGGGTTGATACCGCGCATTGGGTTATTGAAGGCCGGCGCGGTGTCGGGGAACGAGAACGTGTACCGAAGATACTGGGAAGTATATCGTTCGTTTTGCAGGAAAAGCCTACCGATTTCGAGTACGAATTTTACGTGACGACGACAAAGAGAGGCCAGAAGCCTAAGGAGCATTCTTCGGTTTCAAAGAGCCTATTCTCGAAGATGAAGGAGACGGCGGGATTCTGATAGCAACATCTTATTTTGTAGTAAAGTACGCTCCGTATTACTGTATCACTCGAGACTCGGTATTGTTCGCACAAATGTTTCAGATATCTACATCCTCGAGTGCTTTGCTTCGAAGTGGAAGTAAGTACTGCAGTGCTGAGTTGGCAAATTCTAAGTGCCGCCGCGGCGGCCGAAGAGTTCACAAAGTCCAAGTTGAGGAAAATCGTATTCGAAGCTAACAGTGAACTGTAGTGGAATTCAACAGAATCAACGGCTTCTAACGGAAGCACACCCTGTCGGAAGCAATCGATCAGCAATGCCGGTTATTGCCTAGGCGCCGACCAAGTCGAACCACCGCGGCACGCCTGAGGCCAATACTGGCGAGCATTGCGGACCGAGTGTTGATCCCGGCAATTCCGGCAAGTCGGCATCGTGATCTCAGTTGACCTGCACCGAACACCAGGAGATTCCAATGAATCCGTTGAAAAGTGTATTCAGAGCGCTAGATGCTGCTTGTGACTGCCGAAATAAAATAATGAGAGATAGCAAATCGGGAACCTTCACATTGGAGCGTCCACAATAGCTATGCGGCATCCATCGGTGCCTTGCCGGGTCAAATTTTTGACTGCATGAAAGAACCGATTGAATAGATATAACTATTGTGAGTCAGTTAGAAGTATAGCTCACCACTGGAAGAAGGGCGTACGGCGCTTAACTGCAGGCAACAAGTGCCGAAGATTAAGGAAGAGGAGGGTGATCATTTATTGAAACAAGACTGCACGAAGCTTGAGACAGGTGTAAGTAAGATAGAGAATCTAGAGCGGTGGTAGATGTATATGGCACATATACTGTGCAAAAATTATTGGTGATTACAACTCAGCTGAAAAACAGGGTTTTTGTTCGCAACTTACAACTTTTCGTGCAACTTACATCTTTTTGGCTGCAACTTACAACGAAATCGTGAGGTTGGTTGCAACTCCATTAGTGAGAACAACTTGCCAGGTATGCTCGCAACTACCAAGTCGGTGTTTTATTCATGACTTCACTGACTTCATGCAGGGTAGATAATGATGGCAGCCGTGTGCCGAAATCAATCGCATCAACGACAGACTCGGCATATAAGCAAAATGCGTCAACCAACGGGGTGCTTCTAAAGAATGCCTATACATAACGCTAGAGGTGAAAAGAGCCAAACCAGGATCATCAAGAAACAATTCTGTTCGCTCACCGATTGCTCACAACGAGAAATACATTTACTCAGACTCGCTCTGTTTATCTTTGTTCAGAGATAGGTTTGATGTTACCTGTTCCCAACAAACTTCATGCCTAATAATACTGCACCATAGCCTTATACTTGGACCGTTTTGCTCGAATACTTGTGCCCTCCCACTATCCATGTAACAAACTTCCGGTATTCACATGCAACAAGCCGAACAAAGTTGAAAATCAAATCTGATGGCCGATCATTCTACCGTTTCGGTGCCAAGTCTTTGGTCAGATGCACCCAACCTGGGAGATGCAACCAAGATGCAACCAGAACAGGAGATGTAATCAACCTCGAGATGCAAGCAGGTAAAGTTGTCGCCGGAGATGTAAGTTGTCTTCAAAAGCCTTGTAAGCAGAGGTTAATTTTTGCACAGTATATCGCCCATAGATGTACCACGGGCGTCTCGCGGCGCTCATATCGGTTCCAATGGCAAAGCCCCCTGTGAGGCTCAGAATATTTCGTATCCAGAAAGACTCGAACACATACAATTCACGTCTAGATTCCCCAAGAGAAATCCGGTGACATCCTCGAAAACGAAAGCTCCAAATCCAATTAGGTTATCAAATGTTCACCTGTTGAACCCTAATTGTCAATCAATAGGGGGTTTCACGGTAGCCTATTTTACTCCGATTTGAGCCCTATTTCGACCCCAACTTCACCCCGATTTGAAGCAAAGTTGGGGCCGAAATAGGATGTGCTGCTGTGAACGCCCTTTTACCCCGAAATCGACCCAAGTCGGGTCCGAGGTGATTTGATGGGTTGCTACGGTGGGCTAAGCGAAGTTGGCGACGTCCCAACTTCGAAATCGGGCACGAAGTTGGGATGCAAATGGAGGGGTAGAGCCCGACTTGCACTCCAACTTCGAAATCGGCCAAAAACTTGAGCTCCAACTTAAAAAAAGTTGGAGCTCAAGTTGGGCTCCAAATAGGCCTACCGTGAAACACCCTAATTTCGTTATATTCGGAACCAGGTGTTTGTCAACACGGCGAACGAAAATGCGTTGGTGTAACGTGGGAAGGGAAGTGAGAAAACTGACCAGGCGATCCAGAACGTGCTTGAAGAAATGAAAATGAGTACATATGCAGAGACAAAGGAAAAGCTTGTACGCACGAAAAGTATGGGGTGGGTGCGCTGGGACAACGAAGGTTGAAGCTTAACGTTGAAGACCGTGTCAAACGCAGAAATCGGAGGTAACGCGAAAGGCGAGCCTTGTGAGGCGCGGGAGTCGCGGTCGAGCGAGCAGCGCGAGCAATGGCGTGCCCATATCCTTGGAAGTAGCTGGGAATGCGGTGCCATATACAATTCTGAAATACAGTTGGGAATTGTTCGGAAAAATGAGTCTACGAGAGAAGACGAGACTAATGCGACGTATGTCGCTGTCCATGCAAAGGGTACTGCACGTGTGAACATGAGGAGCGACTCTTTTCGGATGACAAGAATGCCAGCCATTTTTCATACGGACACGCATTGTGCAAGGGAGGGCTCCAAGAGAGCTCGTGAAGTGAGAACTGACTCCAGGAAAGTGAGGCGACGCGAACGTATGGAAGAAGAAACCCATCCTGGATATAACAGGGTTGACAGAAGCGACACCGGGATGCCTACAAGAACGTACATATGGACACAATCTCCCTTCACGGGAAGCGCCTCGCATGAACCCGATATCCCCATACCCAATCATCATCTCTAAACCCACGACGCGCATCACTCATCCCCTTCGTCAACCGCTCCTCCTCCTCTCTCCCCATCGGCCCCTCCCGCCGCCCGCCTCGCGGCCTTCATCTCCCGATACCGCGCCACCGCCGCCTCCCGCGCCGCAGCCATCTGCAACTGCTGTGCCGGCGACAGGATCGACTTCCCTTTAGCCTTACTACCATTCGGATCTTTTGACTTGGCTTTCCGCGCGAGGGCGGAGAGATCGGGCGGTGCCTGCGCGATGTCGTTGAGACGGCGCGGGGCGGCGGTGGAGGTGTGAGCGAATTCTTTGGGGCGGGAGGCGTGTTTGTCGTGTGGGGGAGGAGGGTCGTCATCGTCGGTGTGCTTGGGTTTGGGTTTCCCCTTGGCGGGTGGGGGTTGGGACGTAGTTGGCGCAGAGGTAGAGGGTGTAGTAGCGGTTTTGGATTTGGATTTGTTGTGTTCGGCGCGGACGGTAGCCAAAGAGGATTGGACGGCGGTGCGTACGAGGGGTCGCATGTCCGTCTCTATCCGTCTGAAATAACGAGTGCAGGCAATGAAGATATCAGAAGAAATGAAAACAGAAGTAGAGTAGACACGCACTTGTTGAAATGCGCCAACGTCTCTCCAGGACGGATCTTCTGCATCGTCTCAGCGCCACCCTCAGATTTTCTCCGCTTCTTCTTCGGCTGGTCTCCGCCCTCGACCCCATCCCGTCCTTCATCCCGCAGCTTCCGCTTCTTCTCTCGGAAATCAGCGCGCACTTGAGCTGCATTTATCGCGCGCAGGAAGGATTTTGGTAGGGGCTCGGAGGAAAGGGCGTCGGCGCCGCGTGAGGGTGCTAGGTCGTTGCCTCTGAGGGGGGAGGGAGTGAATGAAGGAGGCTATGGAGAGAGGGAGGATGCGGCCGCACTTTTTTGAACGTTCTTGGTCGCGGACGGACCGTTTGGCGCGTTTGTGAGGCATCAAGAGAGAAAAAGGAGGATTTGTTTGTTTGGTCCCTTGATCGAATCAAACGGCATGAAGAAACCATCATCGGCAATCTTCAACCTCTTTCGAATGGCTGAGCCCAGACGCCTGACGTGACTCGCTCGTTTTCGGTTGACCTGCAACGGACGCCAAGAAATCCACAGAGAAAGCTTTCTGGTGCAGCGGATTACACTGTAGGTAATTCACCAAGCATTCTCGACGATTTCGATCATGATATTTCCTCGAAACATTTTTCAAATTTCAACGGGAAGAAAAGTGAATGTCTATCTCAAGTCTAGTATCTGCAAACGATGCACTGATGCAGGCTGCCCCGATTTTCGTTCCTTCGTTCCTTTTGATTATTGACTTCAAGACTCAGGACTCATGACAAACGGTCCGACGATTCGTCATTTACCGATTCAATCTTGGAATTTCAAACCTGAGTTTACCGTATATCCGAATTCGGGAGCACTCCGCCGCAGCATGAATCAGCCAGGAGTCCGCGCATACTTACTAGGTACGTCTAGGTATATAAACAGTATGGGATTATTGTTGCAATTTACCCATCCACCCCGACATATATTTTCCAACAATGCCCGTCCGCACGATCCTCGTTACCGGTGCTAACCAAGGTTCGTTCGTTGGTCCGCCACTCATTCACGACTTGCACTAATCCTGACGCGTCGTTATATCTACAAGGCCTCGGGATGCACACCGTCCACCAACTCAGCACTACGAAAGACGTTCTGGTCTTCATGGGTTCGTCTCTTTTAATTCCCCCTGAAATCAGCCTTGTCGATTAAAAAATTTCCCTCAGGCTCCCGGACCCTGAAAAACGCAGAAGAGGCTCTATCAAAATTCGCAGCAGACATCCACCCCTCGTCCACCGTCGTGCCCCTCCAACTGGACATCGCCGACGCCACCTCAATCGGGAACGCCGTCGAGTTTGTGAAGAAATATTTCCAGGATAAAGGGCTCACAGGGCTCGACGTTCTCATCAACAAGTAAGTGTTACGCGTCGTATATATAATATTTCATTCTCCTCTTCCCCTTCCCCTTCCTCTTCCTTCAAATTTGCTCATAACTCATCTCATCCCGCACCCAAATCACAATCCCTAACATATAAACTTCTTTTCTTCTTTTCAGCGCCGCCTCCCCCGCGCCCACCCTCCCTGAATCCTTCGCCGTCAACGTCTTCGGCACCGCCAACTTCACCAACGCCATCCGGCCTTTAATCAACTCCCACCCCGGCTCCGCGATCCTCAACATCTCCTCCCCCCTCGGCTCGCTCGGCCTCCTCGCGCAGAAGGCGATCCCCGTCTTCCCGGGGTACAACATCAGCAAGACCGCGATGAATTCTCTGACGCTGCAGTGGGCGTTGGAGGAGGAAAAGAAGGGGAGCGGAGTGAGGGTTGTTTCGATCGATCCTGGTGCGTTTTGTTTTACTTTTCATGTGTTACTGCGTTCGAATCTCTTTCATGTGTTGTTGCGTTTGAATCTTGGCTTGGATTGTTTCGCTGATATCGTATCGTGTTCTATGTAGGTTTCAACCAAACCTCCCTAACGAAAGACGCGCCGGGCGTGGCGGACGCAGGGCATCCCCGGGATGGATGCAAGGTGATGGTTGAGGCGGCGTTGGCGAGGGAGGGGAAGAGCGGGGTGTTTATTAGTAAGGATGGTGAGGTGCCGTGGTGAATGGTAGAAATTGCGGGCATCTGTAACATTGGGTCCATATACGACTCGTCGTGAATTGTTAGATTGAAAAACTATGGTTGAACAGGATGCGCGCGACGTTAGAGGTGATGGCGATTGAATTTGCAAGCGCTGGGGACCCGATAGACTCGAAAGCACAATCATGAATCAAAGGTGGATATTTTCGTCCTACGTTGGACCAAACTGAATGTTCCGTTGAAATTCAAAATTCGACTTGAACCCTCCGTTCAAGTTGAACTTGCCGATCATGTTGCGATCCTGCCGATGGTTCGCAGAAACCGGCTACACTTGTGTAGTGTTTCCCGAGCTTGTACGATACAGGTTATAGTTATTACAGCTCATACGAGGTATATTTTGTGCGATTTTGTGAGTCTCGGTGTACATTGTACTTACACAAACTGAGTCAAGGTTCAAAATCAATCAAAAAGTGAACCCACCCGAATTGCTCGGATCACGCGCCATCAACTTTCCTGTGCAACCATCATGATCGGGTAACACCAAACTGGTTTTTGCTTCTATCCTTCATTTCAAACGCATCCGGAGTCCCTCCATTGACAATCCCTCGAACGGTGCTCGACCCACCAACCCTTCTCATGCTGAAACCACCAAAGCTGCCTTCTTCGATTCCTGCGGTTCAGCGTCTTCCGCCCGAGATGCTCTGCGAAATATTTCAATGGACGATGATCGATGGATACTTTCGCAGAGTGTACGGCTGGCAAACACCAACGGCTCCATGGCGTCTTACGCATGTATGTCGGGCTTGGAGGGACGCAGCTCGTGCGTGTCCAACACTTTGGTCGAGTATTCACATCGTCGCACCCGATCCTCCGGAGGACGAATACGAAGCCTATCTCGACGACACTGATCACGACGACGACGACGAGCCGGATGCAGCTCCCGATTCCGAGGTCAAGAAACCTCAGACGCGCTCGGATTCATCCGCTCAAGTTGCTTCGGCAAAGTGCCAGTCGGACGCGGAAAGCGAGGAAGAGTCGGATGAATCCGATGATGAAGAACAATTCTCCACGGCAGACTTCTTTCCCAAGGCCGCGGTAGAGACTCAGCTTCAGCTGTCTCAATCCGCTCCCCTGGACGTTGTGTTCGACCTCGGCTGCTTCTGCAACGCCTCCCATTTATGCAAGCTGCTTCGCATCCTGGTCTGCGAAAGCAATCGTTGGTCGGCACTGACCCTCAGATGGGTCTATACCCCCGATATATTCGCTTCCTTGGCCAAAATCAAAGGTCGACTCTCTCAACTCGAATCTCTGAAACTTCTACCCCGGAAGGGTGGCCTGGATTACTCCTACTGGCCGCCTGTGTTTGCAGATATATTCGGCGATGCTCCCCGTCTGCGCTGTGCAGCCCTCGCCCGGCATCCGCCTGGCATCCCCCCTCCCTTCTCAATCCCTCACCATCAACTCACCCATGTACGGCTTCGGGGTACATCGCAGTTCATTCTCAATATGCTCCCGGTTATGGCCAACACCCTCGTCGATGCGACTTTAGAGGCAGATGATGATTCCGATAGCGAGGACGCTCCAATATCTATAGAGCTACCGCATGTCAAGCGGCTCTCCCTTGCCAACGATGCCGAATTTCAAGGGCTCCTCGTCCCTCGCCTCGCATCCCTCACCCTTCCGGGACTTCCAGGGGACATCCGATTTCTCCCCGAAATCCTCGATCGCTCACAGTGCCATCTAAAAACACTCAATCTTGGCCGCTACTGCTACTACATCAAGCTAGATGTCTTGCTTCCTCTGCTGAGGCTTGCACCCGATCTGCTTCATCTGCGAGTCGAATACGCACGCCATATTTCGTGCTTTCCGAAAGATCTTCCGCACGCCTTGGCTGCGAATTCCACTATCTGCCCGAGACTCGTCTCTATAGACATTGATGCGACACATGGGAAGGCACGTACGTTACGCAAGGAATATTGCGAATTGGTGGAGGCTTTCTGGAATCGTACGAAGGAAGTGCGCTCCCTGCGTTCTGTTCGTTTCATCCGACTCGAGCGGCACTCGGGTGATCCGCTTGGGGCCAGGGTCGAAAAAATGCGAGTAGAGGGGCTTGAAATAGAGTATGCGAGTGAAGCGAGTTTGGATGAGGAGTCCAAAGAGGAATCTGACGAGGATTGATATACTGAACTGGTGATGCTTCGTCTCCCTTTACCTCAGCCCTTCACATAGGAAATCGCTCAAGGTCGTAGTTTTTTCCCTCATTGTGTTAAAAGGCATTCTGGTTCCCTATCCATTTGCTGAATATTCATGCTCAGAATCAGATTGAATTCGAAGTTTCATGACGCCCTAGGTGGTTGGCGCTCCGGTCGGATAAAATCTTCCTAACCTTCAACTCGAAAAGTTACTTTCCTGAGCTTCACTGTAAGTTCGTTGTACCTTAGTATCTCCAATTGTGATGCGAATGTCAGCTCATCAGTTCATGTTCTGTATGGCCATAGGGCACGGCAAGGGACGCTTGTCGGCATTATTTCTTTTGCCGTGGGCGGCATATCTATGTTGCCAAGACATCTTTCTCATTCAGGTGACGGCTGCATAGTGGACGATGACGGCACAGTAGGCCGTCGTCCAATGTTTTGCAAGAGACCGGATGCCCTCAAGTTGTTCTTAACGTAAGAGGGTGCGGAGACCGACGGCAAAATTTAAAAGTGAACGGTACAAAAAATAGATCGGGAACCGAGAGATCTGGTAATCCATCTATCGGCTATGCTGTAACAGAGATGAGGGACGAGACTATCGCGATCCATCCCTTTGAATCGCTTGTTGACCCATGTTGGAAAATTGAATCTGGTCGGCACCTAATGCGTGTTGGAACTGTTCTCTTGGTTGCGCTGTGGCCGCGGTGTAATCTGGGGGTGGAGGACGGCATTCAGGTACGAAATCCCCTGATTCGTCGGAAGCCGAAATCCACACGTGAGAAGGAACGAAGAATAAAGGTCCAACGACGCGATTATGATCAGTGATGGCACGCACCAAATTTGAACCCGAAATGGTGAGAGACTCACAGCCAAATGGCAATATATCAGCGCCCACATAATCATCCGTTGACGCCCACATCTTTCTTTCCCTCCACCACCACGTCAAGCGAATATCGTCCTTCAAACCGGGGAAACCGTGAGCATCCCAGTTCAACTTCTTCTCGCGGTTGATGCTAAAATCGGAGTTAATGAAAGTTCTTCGCCTCGGCCCGTGTTACCGTATCTGTGCATCCACGTCAGACCCGGACATACATATCAAACGACAAAGAACCCCGTTCCAAGCCAAGCTCTCACCCATACTACACCATGGACATCGATGAAGAGCAGCGCACTGACGAGGAGCAGGTCGAAGTCGACGTTCTCCCGGATGTTGCGAGCGACTCTGAGGGTAGTGACGGCGCAGACGGGGAACCCGAAGTAGACGAGCCTGAAGAGTATGAGCTGGACGACGAGGACGACGAAATTCAAGAGTCTCGCTCTCCATCTGTAAGTCGGATTTTCTGTCATGCAATTGAGAGATGACGATCAATCATCTCGCTTAGATTGTGGCACCTCCTCCGAGATCTCCCCTCAAGATTAAATTCAAAGTACGTCGAGGCGCCGCTCCCGTGGCTCGAGGAAGGCGCACCACTAGAGGTCAAGATTTTCTGGGCATTTGGTGAATGTTTGCTTGTTACTGACCGGATCCTGCCTTCAGCAACTGCACAAGCGGCTCAAGTTGAATCTGAAGATTCCGAATCGTCAGAGGAAGAAATGCCTCAGAATGTACGTCTCACCAAACGACAAGCTGCTCTTGTAAAGGCACGAAAGGGCATCGTCACCTCTGATACATCTGCTGGTAAGTTCACGTCATTCAGATGTCCTCTGTCGATAAAGCGTTGGTGCGCATATGGAGCGAAATTTCTGTTCTCATTGGTGATTCTGGAATTGCGACGGCTCACACTTCCTATCCTTAGACGAGGAGCCCGAGCCGGAGCCTTCCGTACCGAGTAGGAAACGAGGTGCCGCCCTCGACCCATCCGAAGTGGCACTCCGCAAAGAGGAATCGGCTCGTAAGCGACGCAACGTGAGCGAAAAGAAACTTCAAGATGAAAAGGTACATACCAAACCCTCACTAACAAATTGAAATATGAAATGCTTACCTTCTGTTTGTCGACAGGCTGAAACCATCAACCGCCTGCTGAAAAAGCAGACCCGACCACGCAACAAACGCTCGACCGCCGTCTCCGTCCCTACACCCGTAGAAGTCCCCACACCCGTAGCCCCCTCGGAACGCGCTGGTTCGGTGGGTGACGGCATGGAAGACGTGAATATGCCAGACGCCGAGAGACTCGGGGACGCTCCGACCATGTATCGCTGGATTTCAACCTCTCGGCCCCGCGCTTTTTCCTCGGTCGAGAACGGGGAATCCGGGAAACGCGAGGAGGAGCCAGCTATGAGTATATCTTTCGGTGTACCTGTTTCCGTAATGACTTCGGCGGTGGGGTTGCAGTCTCCGTTTCTTCCTCCCGAGGATGAGAAACCGAAGCCAAAAGTGCCCGCGTTGTGTGGAGTTACGGGGTGCGGTAAAGATAGACGATACCGTTTAGTTGGCGGAGAATGGGGGGTTGGAGCCTGTGGGATGGCTCATTTGAAGGTGCTCGAAGGACGATGAACAAGGTCAATTTTGCTGTATTATTGTCATCATTATTTACCTCATTCGTATGTTGTTGTTGCCTCACTCGACGGTTATCTCCTGCCAGGCTCGGTTGTTCTTTCAGAAATTATGTATAGCGATCTTGTTAATTAGAGACGATTTGGAGGACATCAAGAGGACATACTGAGTACCTACTCCTGGAGACGCGCAGACATGGATGAACAGCTGCTGAGGATGTTCGTTTGATGACGACGATGCGCGGGCGAGTTAATTGGCGACATGAATTTGACATGAATGTAGGGAAAGAAAAGTTGGTGATCCTTTGATCTCAGCCACAACGTCGGCAAATTTTGGTTTGTCAGCCGAGTCAAACCATTTACTCCACACACGCGGAATTGTATGCACAGGATATCCGTCTTGAAGGACTCGATATTCCGACCGGGAGATGTGGGTGACAAAATCAAGACAAAATGCTTTCAATTTTTTCGGAAACGACGAAAAGCTTAAGAGGCGATGATGCTAACAATGATCCATTTTACTCCGGCGAGGGGGCTCATCATACGCATCAGATAAATCATTGATGGGAGCAATTGCCCTTGGTGGCCGAGCAAAATTTAACCAAGATTCGAACGAGATGAACATACATGAAGAGAAACAAACGCCATTTAATCAATCGGGTTGGAGGCCATTGAAGGCATATTGAGGTAGTTCAACTAGTTGGGCGACCACAAGACTCGGATTCAGGCAAAGAAAGTTTACAAAGAGAATGTTTAGTTAATCGAGATTCGAGAGAATGTTCAGTATAAGCCGTAAACAGTCCCAGATAAATGAGAACGGGTCAAGTAGGGATGAATCGTAAGCAAGCGATAGAACTGTAAGTAGTCAAAGCAAAATGAGCCATGGATATGGAAGACTCGGACGAGGCAAGAAAGGACAGAAAATCTAGGATTAAAATAAATCGTCGAGTCAGATTTGGTTCACAAGTTGCAGGACAAGAAAGCACACACCAACCACGACGCGCATTTTATAGACCCGCGAGGAGCCCGACAACAAGGGGCTCGAGCTCTCCGTAAACATCCCCGCTCTGTCCACACGTCCCACACGACTGGCACGACCCCAACAACCCATTCAAATCCACCACCAGCTCTTGCACGAGCTGCACCACCTGCTCAAGCAGCCCGTCGAGGCCACCACCACATCCACACCCCGTCGACGCTGGCTTGAGCGAGCCGAGCAGCTGAGCAACCAATGCTGCGAGCGAGTTGGGGCCGGGTCCACCAAGCAATCCACCAAGGAGACCGCCGAGAAGGTTGTTGATCAGTCCGCCGAGGGTGCCGTCGAGAAGCCCGCCATATAGCTGGCTGGAGCTGGTGCCGCCGAGGAGACCCCCAAGCAAGCCGTTAAGCAACCCGGAGAGCAGACCGCCATCGCCGCCCAAGAGACCGCCCAGGAGGGAACCGGGGTCGCCACTGGTGGGTGGACCGGCGCATTTGATGATGACGGCCTGGATTTTCTTTGCGGTGTCGAGGACGGCGGCTTTGTTGGGGTGCTGTTGTTTGAGGGTTTGCATCGCGGTTTTGAGAGAAGTCAGTTTAGTAATGACTATCTTGCCGTTGTTGACGACAAGGGCTTTCTGGGAGGAAGGTGGGCCCTGCGTTAGAAGAGTAAAAGCAAAGGTGGGAGGGACTGGAGACATACGCCGGTGAGGTTACCGGCGTTGGGCCCTGCAACGGCCTAGAAGAAGAAAAAAATTATAAGTGACATTGTAGGAGTGGTTTCCTGAATGACGGACGGCAGCGGGAGACTGTGGAACAAGGTGAGCTGCTGCGTCTCGATCTATCTAGGGGAGAAGAACGAACGCTGGGGAAGCCAAGCACGGCTGGGACGACGAGGCCAGCGAGAAGGAAGGCACGAGCGAAGAACATGGTTGTGAGAGCGAGAAAGCCGAAAGTTCGAGTGGGTTTTTGGACCGAGCAGAACTGAGGGTTGAAGCGTTTGAAGGACTAGTATTTATACTGTTCGAGAGACAGTGGCGCAGCGGAGAGAGAGTAAGACGAGCCAGCGATATTGACGCAACTCGCGATGTAATTGCGATACTAGCGCTTACAGTGTACGCTGGAAGTTCCGCAACAGATCTAGAAGGGGTGAACGTCATCCGAGAGAGCCAGCAGCCGAGTTTGGTTGACAATGAGCGTAGATGGAAGCGTTGTATGCACATTGGGTGCGAAGTAAGGGCGAAATCGACTCGATGCGGTGTCGCGCACGATACTTTCCAGGATCACGATTCGCAAGAAATCGGCGCCTCAAGGATGCCGACTTCTTTCGAGGAACAGATACTTCACTGGCATCTGGACCCAGGGACGAGACACCAACATGGAGAGCGCTGTGTCGGTCTTGGTGGCAAAATTGGAACGGAGTGAACTAAGCAGTTACAGTTGATCAAATTAAAATGCCTCACTGCCAAAGAAAGTTACTCAATGTCATTCACGCCTCCGCTCGGGTGATAGTGATAGAGATTTGGGTTTAAGGATCCCTCCCTAATTTGAAGAGACCGCTCCGAGACTAGGACACTGCCGACCCCTGTATCAAAGCCATTGATCAAGTGCTCTCTGCGTGTCCATAAAAAAGAAATTGCGCTACTTACCCTGCGGGTAACCACAAGAGCAGGAGTCGCATTCGCAGTAGGATCTTCGAGGACATGTCCGATTTCTTCGACTTGCGCGTTGAATCGGAGGCGAGCAGAGAGCGTCGGGGAAGTCAAGTTGAAGGGTAGGGTAATGACGAGATATATCGAAGAGCAGAGTTGTGGAGCAGAGCATGGTTGGCAGATTTTCCCCCTACTCCCCGGCCGCGGAGTCGACGTCGCGCAGAGGCATAGAAAAACTGCTGATCTACAATAGCAGAGTCGCTGGAAGAGTCAAACGTAGGCTGTTCGATATTTGCATGAACGAGCAGAGTGCCAGAGTATAAGCATTTCGACAGCAAGACAGGATATAGACTGTACAGTAGAGTTGAGTTCCGTCCGGCTACGAGCGATCCATGCGCCGAGAGTACCTCAAACGCCTCGGTAGAAATCGCAGATTTGTAGGACCGTAGCTCCGGACCATAATGCCCATGTGCACTGAGCCTTGGCCCTTTTCTGAGCGAATTGAGTCTGCCAGGGCCCAGTGAGTCAGTCGAAGAGCCGCTAGATTTACCAGTTTTACATGTATATGTATGCTGTGGTTCAGATTGACAGAGTTCAAAAGGTTTTCACGCCAGCGGCCAGACGGAAAAAAGAAAGTTGAAACGGCGTCCTGACGGCGTCGCGGTCCAGGTCAAGTCCAGGTGCAAGAGTCAGAAATGTTACGTTACCGATATCGGACCTCAGCAAACGGGTGGCCGGGCCGGCATCGGCATTGCAACGGCATAGACTCGGCATTTCTTGGCATCAGCGCCGTTCACGCACGTTGATTTCTGACCACGTAGAGCGCACCGAAATCTTTTGGCCTGGCATTCAACTGCTCTCCTGGACAGCGAAATGAGTGTCTCGGGTGCGATCTGCAATCGCAAAAAGCGGGCACCGTTCGCTCGTTCCCGCTTTCAAACGGTGGTCACAGAATTCTTCTCTGAGTCCTGCGATGGCCATCGACATCCGAGAGGTACACAACCGCTTGGTAGAAAACTGGCATACATGTACAAGCTTCATATGATGTCCGCCCCTACGATTTTTGTTGAACTTGAAGTTCAAACGTTCACTCCCAGTCACCATCAATCTTCACAGGATCACGTGTTGATAAGCTCCTCGTTTTCCCTCCTCTTGCTCCCCTCCGCTGCCAGTACCCACCAACTTCCCCTGCTCATCTGCCATGGCACGACTAGACTTGGAGCTCTTAGAAGTTGAGATATCCATCTCGACTATGGACGGCGTTCAGCGCTAACCCCCCCTCAGGTCTCTTTCGCGGGTTATGCCTACATCGTACTCGGGGGCTTCGTCGTGGCCGTGAGTTTGAGTTACCCCGTTCATAATTCATCAGGATCGGACAACTTGATAGTTCTCCACCATGTCCTTACTCGTCAAGGAGAAGGTGTGTAGCACGCCTATCCCTATCCCAGTCTCATACTTTCCCGCAAATGCTTTCTTATCTATCATTGGCAGCTGTACATCAACGAAGTCATACTTGGGACAGTTTTCGGAATCATTGTTGGACCTAAAGGTGCCAATATCTTCGATCCTCGAGGATGGGGAAGCTCGACCAACGAAATTACGCTCGAGGTCATGCGGGTCATTCTGGGCACTGGCTTGTTTGCTATCGGAGTGGAGCTACCGGGCTCGTACATGAAAAAACATCTCAGAGGGTTACTTGTGCTCGTCGTCCCAACCATGGCTTTTGGATGGATCATTGTGGCAGGTGAGTTGAGCTAATTTTTTTTCAATAAAAGCTATTAACGGAGACACACTCGCCTAGGAATTATACACGGTGTATTCCCGAACTTGGTGTACATATCGTGCCTCGCCATCGCCGCCTGCTTGACGCCGACGGATCCCATTATCTGCGCTACTATAGTTGGTGATTTTTTACCTCTTTTGGCGTGGCAGATTGTTCGTGGGGGGCTGAGCACTAGTTTAGGTGGCAAGTTCGCGATCAAGCACGTCCCTCGAAACTTGCGGCTCCTGATCTCAGCCGAATCAGCTGCTAACGATGGCATGGCGTATCCCTTTCTCAGTGTTTCGATATACCTCACGGTGGAAGCCTCCCGCCGGGTTGCCATTGGCAAGTGGTTCTTGGTCGGATGGCTTTGTGCGCTTTACTTTTCGTCTGCCAATAAAAACATATTTATGTCCCGATTTACAGATCAAGTCATCCTTGGTACGGTCCTCGGAGCACTCATGGGTGCGTTATAATATCTGTATCGTATGAGATGACCCCTTTCTGACGTAGAATTGAACGCAGGATTAGCCTTTTCATACCTCATGAAACTTTCTCATCGCCGCGGTTTCATTGACCAAGAATCGTATGTCGCACAGTATCTCGCTTTGGCTCTTTTTACGCTCGGTACGTCAATCGTGCATCGACCTTTCATTTATTGAACACCTTCTCAGGCGTCGCTAGCACCCTCGGCGTCGACGATCTCCTCGCTGCCTTTGCCTGCGGTTCGTCGCATCTTACTTCGTCTCCTTTTCTCTCATCTGACAATGGCCAGGCAACGCCATCTCCTGGGACCAACACTTCAACGAAGTCACCGAGGATGAAGTCTTCTCATCAGTCATCGACCTCGTCTTGAATTGCGGCTGCTTCATCTACATCGGCGCCTGGATGCCTTTTGACGACTTTAACCAACCCGAGCTCGGCATCACGCCGTGGCGTCTCATCCTCCTCTTCATCGCAATCCTTGCTGTTAGACGGATTCCTAGTGTTTTACTTCTATATACGTGGGTGCCGGAGATTGCGAATTGGCGGGAGGCGTTGTTCACGGGGCATTTTGGGCCAGTACGTGTTTTGTTTGCAGCTTTCTCCACGCTTGTGTTTGATTACACTGAAAGCTGAACCCGGATGTTAGATGGGCGTCGGCGCTGTGTTCGTCTCGACTTTGGCTATTACCCACCTTCCTGAACCGGAAAACCCACCTCGGAACGAGGCAGAGCTGTTGGCCACCGTCATCCAGCCCATAGTCGCGTTTGTGGTTCTCGGATCCATCGTCGTTCGTACGTATCGCGATACAATTTTTTTTCATTGCTTCATACTGACTAGCTCCTTCACGTATGAACAGACGGCCTCTCGATCCCCTTCTTCACCCTCAGCGGCAACATGCAAACCCGCACGCGCTCGCTCGTCGCGACCTTCAGCCGACGTACAGGTGACACCGCGGACTGGCTCATTGGGATGCGCAGGGGGCCGGCTATGCCGCCCGTGACGGAAGTTCCGCGGGATGCTGAGCTGGGAAATGCCGCGGAACCATCTGCGCCAGAGGCGGCGGCGAGGGAAGGAGAGGGTCAAGAGGATGAAACTGGGCATGAGGAGGTCGACGTGGATGTCCAGATCGCGACGCTGCGTGCGAGAGCGAAGCGGGTGAGTCGAGTTATCCTTATATTCCGTATGGATTCATTTCAGAAGTACGGACAACTGACAGTTCCTTCTTTCTCGCTCTTTAACAGCCCCTCCACGTCCGCATCCACAGTGAAGACCTTCCCACCCCTAGTGGAAGCGGCCGTTCCACGCCTATCCACAATAAACTCAAGTTCTCCGCTGAAGGAGGCACCCCTATCGCCAGCGGGCGTAACACGCCGGTTCTTGGTAGCGCGACGTCCACTCCGCTTCCTGGTTCTGGGATTTCTACTCCTAGTGGGGCGTCTACACCGCTTGCGGAGCACAAAAAGTTCAATATTCCGGGAGCGGACGATTTGCAGGGAGAGGGACCTACTACGACTCATCCCGGACCGCAATAACATTTATTGAGGTTGGAGAGGTAGCATGGTAGATGGAGGGGTATAGATATGAGCGCAACGATATCGATACGAATTTGGCATTGGCTTCAGCATTGCTTGTTACTGATTCTCTTCTTCTCTTTTCCTCTTTTGATTACAAAATAATGTCTCTTCCCGTACCGCGCATGTGCTGCGAGTCATACGTAGAGTAGACGCAATACCAGATTGGCAGAAGACAATTGTATTTTCTTTTCACTCACAACGTGTCGGCACGGAATTCGTTGTCAAGCCCAGGAAGTTCACAAATATGCATTGCTCAACGACCCAAAATGACAACTGGAAACCATTAGTCCCGAATTTCATAACTAAAGAGCAAGCAATGCTGCTCGGAAATCTTCCACAAATTTCTCCACGAACTGCGTATGCAAACTCTCCTCTCCCCACTTGAATGCGATATTCAGCCCGCCCCTCGGATCCCCGACAACACTGATTCCCAGCGCTGCCCCTATGACGGGATCACACGGCGAGAAGAACATCTCTTCAATTCCGCACTGTTGCTCGTCTCCACTGTTCCCCTTCAAAACTGAATGGACACTGGGATCAACTCTCCCCAGATTCGACAACGCCACCCCGAACCGCCGCTTCTTCCCCAGGGTCCCCTTGAAAAATTTCACATATTGCTTCTCCGCCATGCGCATTATGCCTAACGCGCCATAGCCAGTTGTACTCCCCCTCTGCGCTTTCAACTCCGCTGCAAATCGTGTGGCCAGATCCCAGGAGAAGGTAGGATTGAGCGCGGGGAAGGTGTGGTGGCTGGTGATGTAGTTGCCGAAGGCGGTGGGAGAGACTGCAAGGAGGGGGCGGGCGGAAAGGGGTGTGAGGATGGAGACGGTTTTGTATTTCGCTAGCGGATGTTGGGGAGGAAGGGTAGAGGTGGAGGTAAGGAGGGTGGCGAGGGTGGATACGGAGAGGGCGTATAGCGCTGAGTTGATTGTTGCTTTGTGTGTGCGACAACTATCCGCCAAACGAGCAGACTCGGAAGGTGAGAGAGAGAGCAGGCGGACCTGTGTTCTCAGAGTCGGTGTGGCCGGGACGGGACGTCCGGTCCATGCGGTGAAACCTGGCTGCCATGATTTTGGGACCAAGAGCTCGTAGAAGGCGTTAGCGATGTTGTATAACGATGGACGTATGTCGACGAGCTCTTCGAGAGTTCGAGGTAGAAACACTTGCGGAATTTCCGCCACGAGCCCTGAGTCTGCATCAGGCTGATTGCCCGCAGAGAGAGATGTAGTTAACGCCTCGAGCAAGGCGGTGTGGAACGCAGCGTGGCTCATGCCGTCGAGGATTGCGTGGTGGGCGGCTAGAATGACCGTGTTGTTGGGGAGAACTTCGAGTCGCCAAAGGGGTAGGTCAGCTTGGGTATTTTCGAGTGGGGTTGAGAGGTGCCATTCCAGTGCCGTTTTCAAATCCCTCTCAACACCGTTAGTGAATACCACCACTCTGGAGAGGTCTATGTTCGGCAACTTCACGAAGATGAGGTCCGGGGTGTCTTCCTTGCCGTGGAGGCGCAGACCAAGCGCAGCATGGGAGTTGATGATGATACGAAGGGCGGAGAATAAAAGCTCTTCGCTTAAGGCTATGCCTTGTGGGAGGGTGTATCGCGCTGAGGAAACGACGCAGGCATCTAGCCCGAGGAAGTGTCGGGTGGTAAAGTATTTTTCGAGGAACGCTGGAGGTGGTTTCATTGGGGTTTGTCTTCTCGTTGGTATCGAGGCTACTCACACAAAGGGCGTACATGCTGGAGGGTAGTCGACATGAAGGCTCTGAACCAGATGGATTCGTGTGAACTTTGCAAATGACTCACTCTTGAAAGCAAGCTGTCAGATCGTTACCCAATCAAATAAACGGTGTGCAAAGCTTGAAATATGATAGATACAGTTTCTTGAATGGTCAAGAATAAGCCCCTGGATGGCTATTAGTTCCGAGAACAAAAAAGAGAAGTGTGTCGTGTCGTTACCTGTTAACCGTTCCCAAATTTCCCCAAACCAGCGCCGTTCCAAATTCATCATCCAATCTACCTTCTTTTCTCCCGTGGATGATCCTTCATCCATCGTTCTACCACATTCCGCATAGGACAAGCCGTGCTGTTTGGTTGGACGGTCTGACCTTCAGCTTTCTCATACATCCTCTGGCAACAGGTGTATAATTCCCTGAGCTTGTCGTCGCATTTTTCTGGCGCATAAGTATTCTTATTCAAACACGTTTGGAGTGCGCAGGCTGCGGGACGGGCGAGCATGTAAGACTGAGGATTTTTCTGCCAAACAGAAACGTCGCCGTCTGCAATGTGAAATTACGGTTTACCTTCGGATTGACAAGCCTTTAATGCCGTAAGTATCCCCCAAACCAAAAGGAGTGCTTATACTTGCTTCAGCCATGAAAGGTTGTATCTAAGTGCGGGCTGTGGTCAGTGTGGTGGTTGGAAGCAAAGACGTAGAGTGTGTACGCTTGCTTACTAGTACTATCCAATCAAATCAATGATCATCAGATGCGGTCGGTGCATTCCGTAATTGCATCCCAAGTCTTGAACCCGTCGACTCTCGTAAAGAGCTTTGTGATAGAGATCGACATACTGTACAATTACGTTCAAATCGTTAATCACGCGTCACACCCCCCTCTGTCGAAACGAATTTCTGGCCGGTGTCACGGCTCACAAGGGCTGTTGTCGAATACAACTTTCGGTTCGCAAAAACCTGTAAATCAGTGGTTCCTATGAAAAATACCCTAAAGATGCCTCCTGGCAGTTGGTTAGTGCTTCTTTCTTCTTTTCTATCATCATACGCGACGAATTCTTCATACAGCTTGCGTCTAGGAGATTTTTCAACTGAAATCACAATTATTTGGTTCAAAGTTGAAGAAGAATGGAAAATCAAAAACAATACGTGTACATGCTAGAACTTCTTGAGATTTATTTGGGAATTGCGCTCTGACGATTTGGCCATATCCCGGCTACTAATTTGCCATTTGTCGAATTTTTCGACCATGTCACGCTCTCCCCAGACCTATGTCGAAATGTCGAATTAGTTCAAGTCCGTCACGCATCACCCCCCGTGTCGATTTGAACGTAATTGTACAGTATCTCAAATTCACCTCGAAAAGAGATTGCCTTTACTGCTGAAGGCTTTTCTGAAGATGAAAAACGATGCCAACAAGGTCCAAGTTACCAACGAAGGCTTGGTTGATTCATTGAAGTTGGATACAGTATTTCGGTTCCGGCACTCCGACAGAAAAGAATATTGTAACTAGAGTTCGGCATGCATCTGAAAGAAGACCGCATTTCCGGAGCCTGTCGAGGCAATCATGGTGGAAGTGCTTGCGAATGAAGTCACTCTGATAAATAATTAAGTATGAGTGTATTGAAACGCAGAGAATCACAATCACATCGATGGTACGGCAGGCTTGAGTGCTCATGCAAGCCACTCATTTAGATGAATTACTGCGACCCCATGTACTTGAAGAGCAGCAAACGATATGAATGCCCGCCCGCATTGAACATGCCGAGTGCGCATCATTGGGCCCTTTCTCACGCGACGCATGGCCGCGGCGTTCCCTGCCCGCTTACAGCCACCTACTCTTTTCTGTTTCTTTCCTCGACTTCAGGCCTCATCTTGAAGATGTTGAGGCCTAGCCCGTACATTCTTTCGATCTTTCTACTCTCCTTTCCAGTTACCTTCACCGCCGCCCAAGACCCTGCACAATTCGTCAATCCTTTGATCGGGACTAAAAACGGCGGCCACGTATTTTCGGGCGCGACTTTGCCCTGGGGTTCTGTCAAGGCTGGCGCGGACAGCAATTCCAATGACGGGCAGGCGGGCTATGTGAGCGATGGTACACCTATCTTCGGGCTCTCGTCTTTGTGAGATTTCGCTTCATTTTTCGCGTGACTCACGACGAGCAGCTCATGGACACGCGCGTGTAGGCATGACGATGGCACGGGCGGTGGAAAGTCGTTGGGCAATTTCCCCCTACTTCCGTTAACCAGCAAGGAATGCGCCGGGAACGATCTGACGAAATGTCCTCTCGACCGGAACTCGAGGTCGATTGACCATGGGGATCCATCTGCATCCCCAGGATATTGTGCGTGGCTTCCTTAATTCACAGGCATTCTTGTATGTATCGACTTTTCAAATAGTCAGCATTCCGCTAAACAATGGGGTGAAAGCTGAGGTTACAGTCACGCACCATGTCGCGCTGTATCGCTTCACCTACCAGCCTGCCAGTGGTTCAGACCAAATGATGCTGTTACTCGAAGCAACGGGCGGTACGTCCTCCACCGGCTTCTCACTCTCAAGCATTATCGTTTTCATGCTCATGACGCACCCACACAGACCTCGGCCAAAGCTTCCTCGGTAGTGGCCAGCTCTCCGTCTCACCCAACCCCACCATAAAGGGAACCCGAATCACCGGCAGCGGCTCATTCATCCCCTCATTTGGGCAGAGCAAATACTCCGTATACTTCTGCGCGGATACCTCTGCCGCGTTCGCACAGGCGAAGTACTATGAAGGCGGCTTCGGCGGGGGAACATATACGGATTTAAATCAGACGGCGTTCAAGAAGGACTTGGTGACTGCTCCTTCGGGAGTGGTCATGGGATTTTCTTCGGGCAAAGACAACACCTTGTCCGTACGGATGGGTGTTTCATGGACGAGCACCGATAATGCCTGCGCGTATGCTGAGGTTGAGGTTCCCGACCTCTCGGCCTTCGATTCCATCCACACAGCTGCTCGGTATGTGAAAGCGTTCTCGACTCATCGAAATATCAAAGCTCGATACTTTTCGCAGAGCAAAATGGAATGAAGTTCTCGGTACAGTCGAGGTCGATGCAACGGGTGTAAGCGACGACACTCAACAACTTTTCTGGACCTCCCTCTATCGCTCGTATATCTCCCCGACGAATATCACTGGCGATAACCCGCTGTGGAACTCCACCGAGCCCTATTGGGACAGCTTTTATTGTATCTGGTCCGTTTCTCTGTTCCTCCTTGTTTCCCTCTTCCTTTCATCGTCCTTAATTCGTTCGCAGGGACACCTTCCGCACAATCCACCCCCTCTACGCCGTGACCGCCCCGACCGCCCAAGCCCAAATCATCCGTGCCCTCATCGACGTCTACCGCAATACCGGCTGGCTCCCCGACTGCCGCATGTCGCTCGACAAAGGGTTCACCCAAGGCGGCTCCAACGCCGACTCCCTCTTATCCGACTCCTTCGTGAAGGGTATCAAGGAGGGGATCGATTGGAATGTGGGATTGCAGGCGATGCGGAAGGACGCGGAGGTGCCCGGGGATTGGCAGGTCCAGGGACGGGGTGGGATTGCGAGCAGGGAGAAGTACGGGTATGTGCCAGTTGGTGATTATATGGACGATCCGCCGAGCGAGGCGGATCATACGAGGTGGGTGTCTCGCGCATTTTCTTCTTCATCAGTTATTAATTCAATCAAACACTTTTTTGTTCTCCACAGGAGCGCCTCCCGCCTCCTCGAATACGCTTACAACGACTTCAGCATCGCCCTCGTCGCTCAAGGACTCAACAACACCCCCAACATCGCTCAAGGACTCAACAACACCCCCAACACCACACATTTCTTCAATAAATCGAACGACTGGTTCAACCTGTGGAACCCCACTGTGAATCATACTGGGTTCAACGGATTTATCCAGCCGAGGAACGCCGATGGGAGTTGGTTTTTGAATCAGGCGTTTGATACGGGTGGGGTGTTTAGGCCGGACCATTGTAGTCCGGTGTATGGGCATTTGGATTGCTTTTTGGTGAGTGTTGGTTGAGTTCGAGAGACTTTTCGTGGATTGATCGAACATATGGTATGGTCCAGGGCGGCGGCGGAGAGTTCTACGAAGCTTCGTCATGGGAATATAGCTTTTATGTTCCTCACGACATGGCGAGTCTCGTTCAGGCTATGGGTGGGGCTGCAACCTTCAGGTGAGTCCCGACGACCCTGTTTTTTCTCTCGTCTCATTTATGTACACCATCCATAACGCAGCGCTCGTTTGGACACACTCTTCTCTGCTCGATTTCATGTGAGTTGCGCCATGTTCTCTTGAGCTCTATACGGTTTTGATTTTGTGCCCTATTTTGTAGGATATCGGGGATGAACCTGGGTTCCGTGGGTATTCTCGTTCTGAGAATGATTGATTCGTCTCTGATCCAATTTCGAGTCAGTCCCGACCTACCTGTACAACTACGTCGGTCAACCAGCGAAAACGGTTGATAGTGTGGACGCTGTACTTGCAGAGTACTACAACACCAGGTGCGTTGTTGAATCGCACGAAATACTCAGTCTGGCCTTGATTTACCTCACTCACAGTCTAAACGGGCTTCCCGGCAACGACGACTCCGGCGCGATGGGCGCATACGCTGTGTGGACGCATCTCGGTGGGCTGTTTCCCTGAAATCGCTCTCATCTCACTAGCTCGCTGAAACAATTTTTCTCCCGCGTAAAGGTCTCTACCCCGTCGGCGGTCAAGACACCTACCTCATCTCCCGTCCCTACTTCCCCAAGATCACCATCCACAACCAAGCCACCTCCGCCACCACCACCATCATCGCATCCGGCCTCAGTGCGCAGAACAAATACATCCAATCAGCGACCCTGAACGGGCAGACGTATACGAAGAATTGGGTCTCGCACGAGGTGTTCAGCAAGGGCGGGAATCTGACTTTTGTCATGGGCTCGAGCCGGGATGGTAAGTGGGGGACGGGGGAGGGAGATTTGCCGATGAGTTTGAGCACGGGTGGGTTTGGTTGTGGTGGTGGGGAGGAGTGTAAGGGGCCGAAAGGGATTAAGGTTGTTGGGCCGAGGACGGTGGGGGATAATGGGAAGTCCGTTGCGGGTGGTGGAGGTGGTGGTGGTGGGGATGGGAATGGTGGTGCGCATTCAGGTGGGAGTCGGAGGACTGTGATGGAGTGGCCGTTGTGGACTACACTCTTTTTGCTTGGACGGGCGTTCCTTATGTAGTAGATTTCAAGTCGGGATGGATTGTTTTGCGACATGATCTGGCTCCACGACGGGTTAAGACGAGTGATTCGAATTCGGATCTCGACTGCCGACGAAGAAAATATCCAGAAAAAATACATATCCACTAGAAACTGCTGATACAATGATCTAGATAAATGGAAAGCTTAAGTTTTAGTGAGAGTAAACAGAGCGTTGAAGCGCTTTCATTCCAATAAGTTCCACTTGCCGCTCTGACGCGTCCAAATTCTGCAATCTACCGCAACGAGCAAGTGATGAATCAGTACAAAGAACAATGCAATACAGGACCCACTCACGCAGCCGGCAAGTGGTCAACGTAGGGCAGTGCGTGATCCAGCCATCCAAAGTCGCGAGATCTTCGGAGACAGAGAAACATGGCGGGTCACGCCGGCCGCCGCCGCTTTCGACGTTGGAAATTCTTGGACCATCTTTGACGTTGTCGAACTCCAAAGTCGTCAGGCTTACGAATTGGTCTAACGCTTCACTAATTTCTTTAATGCTCGCCTGGTGTTTGGTCAGTTCGGATACGGAGATGAGCAAGAAATGGAGCGTACATACCGCAGTCAGTTGGCGTTGATACCCTACGAACGGGCCCGCATTTAACGAGCGCGTGTGAGGGAGATGCTTGCCCAGAGGTGCGAAGAGCGCGGTCTGCGGTCCGTCCCAGAGAAAGGTGAGAGTGAATGGAACTGTCGGCGAGGTGGCTGCAGCTAGGACGGCAAAGAGCTCATCGAGCTCCGTCGTGGCGGGTGCATCCCAGATCTCCACGTCAGCGAGACACTGATTGGGGACTATAAGATGCGCAGCGTAGACGCTGCATCCGCGGTACGAGCGCAGATTCGGGAGGTATATGAGCGGGAGGACGTCTGGTGTGTCGGCGGTTTTGTAGGGGCGGATGAGGTCGAGGTGGGTGAGGTCTTTGTGGCGGTTGAGGAATGACGAGAGGATGGGAGAGTAGGTTCCGGTGTGGGTGATTGAGAAACGGCGCAGGTTCGGGAGGATGAGAGTGGTGAAGATGGCGAGGAATTTGTCGTTGAAATTTGGAGCTCGGATGTATAATGTTGTGAGGTTTTCAGCTCTTCGCAATGCGTCTTCTAGGGGCCATAGTATGTCCGTCGAGACGAAAAGGCTGTCCCTGGTATCGAGTTATGCCTTGGTTGTATCACAATTCAACCACCGACTTGCTCACCATATACTCGGCTTATCCGGTAACGAAACCCACAAACTCCGCACACATTTGTGACGCTCTGGGTGTATCTTCAGCACTTTCAGGAGACACAACGTCTGCATGACTCTAGCAAGCCGAAGGTGGCGGAATAGCACCGGGGTAGAGACCACATGGAGCAGACGAGAAGCCCTTGAATATCCGGCGAGATTCGTCAGTCAAAGCTGCAAGTACATGGTCTCGGTGGCATACCTGCACAGAGCCGCCAAATCGCCAGCGTACGCCACAGAAGAGGCTATTTCTCGGATGATTTCAGCGGGAAGAGAGGTTAGGAGGGATTTGCCGGGGGAAGACATGGAGGAGAGCAAGAGCGAGACACTACGGTGGCATAGGGTCACAGCACAATGCGGCGGTGGCAAGGATCCAGTCACGATCGAAAATCACAAACAAAGATATACAACGCGTGACGTCACATCACGCTCGGCTTTCTCTTTCCCCCGTCATGTTCTCCTATGAGGTGAGTCGATAAAATTGGCTAAGATCAACCGTGACAGCTTCAAGGGTATACCTGGATTCTTTGCGCAAGACGATCCTAAAGCGGATCCATCCGAAATCGGGGCCGTCCGTTTCAGTTTCTCCGTCTGCCGAATATGTGGATTCATCACCAACTTCGTCAGGTTCCAGCTGGATTCGGTCTTCTGGACGTGTCTGAGGATCGCTGGTCAATTTTCTTCAGCAAACTGCGCGAACTGAATGCTGCCAACGACGGCGCCTCGTACAAGCTCATCTTGTTCGGTAGACATGGCCAAGGGTATCGTGCGTTGAGCAATTCTGTCGAAAAGTTTTAAATCCCAATGATGCTGGGCTGAATAGATAATGTGGCGGAGGACAAGTACGGCACCGAAGCTTGGGACGAGTGCGCTTCCTCGGTTTGCGGGTGGACCGCCTACTGACCCACCACCTCCACAGTTACTGGTCGAAGCTGAATGGCGACGGGGAGCTCACTTGGGGACGTCAGTACAACACACTTCCATGAGACAACGCGCGCAACTTATCCGTTGCCATTCACAGCGGACCCCGAGCTCACGGATCTAGGTAAATCTCAAGCCACAGCCGCGAACGAGATGTTGAAGGCAGAGCGCACCGCAGCAATCCCGCTTCCGGAAAAGCTGTACTGCAGCCCAATGACCCGCGCTCTACAGACCTATCTCATCACCTTTGACGGCGTTATCGTGTCGAATAATGACGGCTCGAAGACTCCGGTCATCCTCGAGGTGATATACCCTCCAAAGCCCACTTCGAGTTGAGGAACTCAATATTGCTAGGACTGTCGCGAGCAATACGGCGAACACACGTGCGACAAGCGTAGCACCCTTTCGCATATCCGCACCGCATTTCCACAATTTGCAGTCGAGGAAGGCTTCAGCGAGGAGGACAAGCTATGGGAGGCCGATGTGCGGGAATCGCCAGCCCATGTTGCTGAACGAGCGAAGCGAGTTTTGGACAGGATTTTCGGGGAGGATGAGGATGCGATGTGTGCGTGATTTCTTCTTCGTTGCTCTCTCGGAGGAATTGACTCCCCGCCCACCATGCTTAGTTATTTCTGTCACAGCCCATAGCGGGCTTATCAATGGGTTCTTACGGGCCATTGGGCGGGAGAGATACGTCCTGCCGACGGGAGGTAAGTAGCCTTATGGTCGTATTCGTGACTTCTCTCATCCCATCACAGGAGTCTTGCCCGTGGTCGTGAAAGCTACCAGGGTCTCCGTATAAATTTCTTTGGGAAATTGTAGAGAACTTGAGTTTGAAGCAATAGACGGTGCTTCCGTGATGCTGGGACTACCAACCAAGTTCTATGAATGACATTTTCAGGCCTCAGCTTTCCTTTTCGCTATCTGCATCGAACTCTTCTTAAAACGACGGTCTGTTCTGGTCTTCTGCACTTCTCAATGCTCATTCTCAAGATCTTGCGGCTCCCGCACTGGCATCGAAAGGGGCAGTGAACACAGTATGTCGCCGCCCGATTGTCTTGGCCAATCGATGCGCTCATCGATAACAACCTTCCATTCAAGTTTCCTTTAGGAGGGACGAGGATACCTGCACGTGTGTCCAAAATTCCTTGGCTCCTGCCACCCCAATTTTCCTTGTTTGTCCTTTGCATTGTTTCTTAAGCTTCGTCCTCTTCCGTCGCAACATTGTCAATGTCATGATAATGTGTCGCCTTGCATTGCCTTTCGGCCCGTCGAGCACTGCACCATTTACCAACTTTCCGCCGCCAGGGGCTATCCCAAAAAGGCGATGTTTGATGGCGGCCATGTTTCGGCCAACATTGCGGCAGGATTCTCGGCATCGCTTCAACTTGGTGAATTTGCGTGAAACTGGACTGCTATAACTTAGACTAGTACTTCGTTTGTCAATAAGTTGCAGGTCCACAGCTGTAAGTCAAGCTTTAAGGATATGTACCATGCTGTCTGACCTATCGAACTTCTACTGTACATAACGGCTCCGGGATCCCTGTATGAAATGTGGTTCTCTGCACCAACACAAATACCAAGCCGAAATGCGCGCGCGTTGACCAATGCCTTAGGATAAGAAGATCATCACAGCGAAATTCGAATATGGGGACCCGACGGGTACCATCAATTCTCCGAGCCCAAGTGCATTAGAAAACAGAAACAGATTAAAATATACGTATCCAATGCTGGAACTACGGCATATTTTGTATTGTCCAGTTGCAATGCCCGAGCCTCTCACTAATTTGGTGCTTTCGTCCACGAGTTACTTATTGAATATTGAAAAAATGATGGCAAGCGGGATCGAACCGAAAAGCTTATATAAACGACGCGAAAAAAGGCTTCCAAAACCTCTCACAGTCAACCACTGCACCAACGTGGCTTCCTGGGTGCCATGCTTTACTTCGATTCTATGTGTGGTTTACCAGAACAAATGATCGCCGAGGCTCTTGCCGCCATCAAACATCGCCTTTTTGGGACAGCCCCTGGCGGCGGAATTCGTCGAGTGCACTGCACCGTGCGCGGCTTGAGTGCGGCGCCGTCGCGGGTAACCTCTGCATTTGATGCCGATCTTACTCACCCTGACGCATCGCGACGGATAGGAACAACGAGACTAGATCTAACCCAAAGTAACGGCAATTAGAATTGCATCATTACCCTCCCTATATAAAGCCCCGCAATCCAATCCAATCGCCACCCATCACGACGAGGTCCGTTGCGCTCGCCCCTTTGCGGATCGGATCCATCTAGTCTAACGATGACGGGACCCGATGTAGGTCGTCAACGCTCCCCACAAAGCCGCACTCTCGCACGAGCTGATCGCTGCCGCTGCTTCGTACGAGGTACGATTCACAATCCATCCATACCTTCCTACTCTACCCATCCCGCCTTCCCCTCCCCTCTGTCCTCAATGTCTCGGAATCAAGATCAACTAACGCATGGATGTTGTCAGGCGGCTAAGGCATACACCAAGCACTGCGAGGAGAATGGGAAGCCTCAGAGTCATGCAAAGGCAAAGGAGATCCTTGCTGGCCTGACGGGTGCCTTCGTCGACCGCATCGTCGAGACCAAGGGCGTACGTTGACATCCTCACCGTTGAATCGCTCATCACTCATCGCATCATTGCAGTTGGACGCTGTGGACAAGGAGAAGGCCAAGCATGAAGGTGAGTTTTGTTGCCTATATGGACAAAGTCAGGGTTAATGGGATTCCGCTTGCTTTCCCAGCACACAAGAAGAACGAGGCTAAGCTCAATGAGCACGGTGGCTTCGATGTGTAGAACTAAATGCTGATGTCAAGTAAACCCAATTGTACAAGATTTTTCTGCCACCGTTTGAGATGGATGGACCGCGCTATATTACACCGTGTAGCAACGTAACCGGCGGCGTGGCGCATCAGGGCGCATCAGATACCTACTTGAGCCGATCAGTTGAGCCCTACTTGATCACATTTATCGTGCAGCAATGCACTTGTCAACCGTGCCTGAGGTTCGTCGCCAAAATATTGGAGGTGCACCGGGACAGGGACCGAAATGAAGTCAATCTGGTACCTCTTCTTACCAGACGCGACAAAATCTTTGTTCATAACTATTGCGACATAAGTACTTCTTTTCTCATGTCTGTTATCTTCTGTTATGCATAGGATAAATGGTCTTGCGCTGGCCTCATCATCTTTGCCGACGAGTATATACGCATGTCCTTGCATTGGCATACTACGTGCCAGGAGAAGTGAACTAAAGGAGTTGCGGCATAAATATAACAACCTACACTATAAGTCGAGTCTCCAAAACAAATTCAACTTCTAAAATCCCCAGAAATCCGCCGACAGATTCGAAAATATCACATTCAAATGAGGATTCATCCGCTGAACTCTTCCAATCAATGTTTCAACGCGCGGAACAAGATTTTCGTCCGCTTTCCTCACAAGACGGAACCTAAAGACGGCATCCCGTAACATTGGAGGAACAGTGAGGATGTTCACCAGGCCGTCGAGAGTGTCCTACGACGACAGAATGAATACTTCATTTATGGACAGGGTGAGAGACGCGGCACATACCGAGCTAGTATGGGTGTGATATTCGGCCGCGTCCGAAATGATGCGTACGGCAAGACGTGTAAGATGCGGAAAGCGAGTGAGGAGGTCAAGCAGAACTCCGTGACCGAGCTCCGTATAGAGCAAGGATGCGACTCCTAGTGAGAAAGAGAGGGACGTGATAGATGAGATATCTGCGCTGTGTCCTAAGCGCAGGAGCGCTCGTAGAATCGAAGCAGGATTTCCGAGGGTGATGCTGAGTGCGACTGGCTGCGTGCCCGGAAGAACAAAGGGGAGTAGGCTCGCGGGACCTTTGTAACGATGGAGGTGTGGTGCAATAGCACGCGAAATAGTATCAGGGGAGGGAGGTGTCTCGGCGGAGGCAATGCCTCTCATGTCGAAGATGAGATCTTCGATGGCGGGAAAAGAAGCAATAGCGGAGAGGATTTGACCGTAGTCGGACTGTAGACGGTCAACGACAAACAACAGGAACCGCATTTTGTGGAACGAGTGCATGACAGTCGTGTCTGAGAAATGATCAATGCTATCAGGACGCCTGACATCGAGCTCCAGGGAGTCCAGCGTATCGGGATGGAGTATTGAGAGGAAAGACGATTGTGAGATCCCGTTCCCCCGCACAGGTGCGGAAATATTTGTCCACACGAAATGCCGGACGCTGAGAACGAGCGGTAGAGCCTCTGCTTGTTGAAAAAGGGAGCCCCCGTCGATTCTGAGGGTTGCCAAAGGTACGGGATAATCCAGGGAAAGCGCAGATACGTCAATGCGCTGGCCAAACCGGTAGTCGAGGTTGCGCAAGTTTGAAAATCGCGAAATCGCTGCAAACACTGCGTTTGTGAGGGGAGACGAGCTGGTGATGATACCCAGCAAATAGATAGTGGCTGTTAACACGTGAGGGGCGATGTGTTCGGACGACCAGAATTCCAGTCGTTGAAGTTCGCGCTGGAATTGTCTTGAACCTACCCGGAGACTCGCGAGAACGGGGCGAAAGGTGAATCGGTAGAACAGCACCGGAAGGGAGAGATCATGGAACAAGCGAGCTACCGAGTTCAAGGATAGAATAGCTTGGTGGGGAAGCAGCACGAAGACTATGTTCCAAATTTCTGGGGGGATGTCGTAGACGGACATATATACGACGTGGCGGTTGGCAAGAGTCGGAGTCATGACAACCATGATTCTTCGGACTCTTTGCCGCCTCGGCCCTAGATTTCCCACGGTTCGAGTTGAATTTTGTGTCATGGAAATACAGTAACTTGCGGGCTCGCCAACGAGATAGTAGCTATAGTATCATTCACCAAAAAAAACATATAGCATTCTGTACAATGAGAAACTCGGAAAGAATCAATAGGACGATCTACGAGCATTCGGGACGCAGCTCCATGTATCATTTGCTGCGGTGACTGTGTCTAGCCATTTACCCAAAGAAGCATCTAACGACCGTTCAACACAGTCCAATATATAGTATCTACTCATGACCGTGACGACTTACTTGAACGAAGAAATTTGGTCATTGAACTGCACGTTCGGGGGAACATTCAAGTTGGGAATCCCAGGGTTACGAATGGGTCCCAGCTGCGCACCCAAACAGTCTCCATCGCTGGAATATGGATATCATGAACATGTTAGACCCGACAGTACTCGACAATAGAAACATACATGAAGAAGAAGCAGTCCTGGTCCGAGTCTGGGCCGACGGCGGAAATATCGTCGTTGAAGTCGGGACCAAAGCTGATGCACTGGCCGCTTGCACCATGGAAGACACCACAGTTACCGGTGAAGCCTGCATCGACGCAGACAAAGCTAGCAATCGAACTATATGAGAAGAAGTGACTATGAAAGAAGGATAAGACTAACACATTCCCTTGGATTCTCGCTTCCAGCTACAATGCAAAAATTTCAGAACTAAAATCCGATATCACAGTAAATAGAAATTGAACTACCGCTTGAGTGCTGTTGGACGCATCGACTACGTCTGCCGAGCGCTCGAAGACAGGCGGAATCGCAGTAACAAGAGGGATGAGAGCGAGTAAAGCAGCAGTAAACTTCATTTCTGTTCGAGAGCAGTCTGACTTACAAGAGTGACTTGGTTTTCACTTTTCGAACAACTATTCTTTTATACCCACTCACCGCCAAATATTTTCCCAAATATTCCGTGGTTGACTATGCCCGTGCGCAGATTTCTCTCCTCCATAATTCCCAGCTAGTATGGCGCCCATTGTGATCACAAGATGTTTGCACTCTTCAAAGGACAGCACTCAGAGTCATCACTATTGAGTTGACTGCGTATTTCACGGCACCCCCTCCGAATTGAGACACCCACCATGGTTTAACATGCCGATTAAACAAGTAACCGCCCTCCCAATTTCACAGGAAGGAGATTGTTGCCCGTTTGCAAGGGACTTTCTTGTGATCTGGTCTGAATCTCCTGACGTTCATCTGATCAACAGCGGGGGATATTTTCAGAATATACAATTTACGAACCTTTGTACTCGCGCGATACATGGAAAGCCTTGGCAAGGACTGGCCGCCGTGAGTATTAATATCTCTTTCAGCGTCCTAACCTCTAAGAAGTAATCGTCTTTTAGATCATTGTGCGGTTCAATCGGACGACCGTTTAGAGTCCCTCGTCGAAAAAGAACCTAGCTATAGCAAGCCGAGATAATATTCCAGAAACGCAACCTAAAGCCACGCACAGTAAATTTCCAAGGAGGTTGAGAACGAACTCCCTGGGGGTCATATAAAATTGAATATGCTATATGATGCACAGGACTACGGCTACCTTACAAGTATCACCTGCTCATGCAGCAGTACAGAAGACTCGAGAACTTGGAGGCGAAGCTTTTTCACTCCAACTGCCTTCGACGAACGAAGGACGCGTCTAGCGGCGGATATATCCATTTCCCTGGGTATACAGTCGTAGTTCCAAGCTTGATATCGATATCGCAACTCGATGAGTGCATTCATGTCTTGCAATAAATTCAAAGCGCCCACATCCTGGTAACAGATAGATTTCGACGCAAGTCACTGAATAAATTGTGTACTCACAAGGCGCTTGTTGTCCCATACTTCAATACATCGAACGTTCGGAATCGCATCGCGAAGGACTGGGCAGCAGTCATTAACAGTCGCTTTCGTGTAGCTGAGGGAAAATACCGTACGTTCCACGGTTGCCGGAATCAATTTGTTGGTTGAAATCTGTTCGCACTTCCCTTTGAGTGATTCAAGGAGACAATTATGACCACCCCCTGCCGACGTCAAGACTCGGACGTTCGGGAAACAAGGAATAATCGGCCCCAGAATATTGTCAATCGCCAGAGTGCGCACGGAAGGGAAGGTTCTCCCCTCACATGCGGAGATGAGAAAGGGAATAGCTTCCTGATGTGGGTCGATGATCGTAAGATTCTCGAGATCTGGTAAAAGACCTAGAACTTGTATGAATTCTGCGATTGGTTGCCAGCGATACCGGCACTCTTCTAGAGTGACCGATAATGACCTGGATTTAGAAATACATATGATTGTGCACAGTGCCACGCAAAGAGATGGGGGGTGAAACCTACCGAATTAGAGGTGCCACATATGGGGTGTCCCGAATGCCAATCATCCGGTCCTCGAGGATGTTGGTGTGAGAGCCCAGTATTGGCCTCGATAGCATCAATGGAAGATTACGCCAGGTAAGGAGGGCATGAACTCGACTGAAGAGGATCGGAAGAAATACGTGGCGCAGTCGTCGACAAGTTTGTGACAAAGATCGAATAGCATGGTCTCCTGCATACTTTTCGCGCAGCTCGCCGTGAATGACAGCGTCGATCCCGATATACAGTAGGGAATAGTGTGTAGCGAGTTCAATGAGTAGTTCGTTTGGAAGGTCAGGAAGAGATACCATTGAATCTCCGCAGAATTGTGGATTTCGTCCTCGTGGTACGGGTGCAAGATGATTTACGTGGGAGGTCGCGGTAAAGGCTATCACCGGGTTTTGATACCCGGCATAATCGGCATGTTGGAAAATCGAAGCTGAACTTGAGCTGAACAACCAAAAATCCAATTACTTCAGGCAGGATGCGTAGTCAGAGTGTCCACGAAAGCCTTTGAGCTTGCGTTGAATTTACAT
Organism: Favolaschia claudopus; assembly: GCA_037176885.1. NCBI lineage: Eukaryota > Fungi > Basidiomycota > Agaricomycetes > Agaricales > Mycenaceae > Favolaschia > Favolaschia claudopus. Next base: position 69,139 of record JAWWNJ010000081.1, read on the forward strand.
TTGATATTGCTGCTCTGCTGTACATAGAGAAAATACAATCGAACTCCACTAAAACTAAAGACTCAAAACCTTGAGTGCGTTGACTTTTGTGACGTATGCGCAGAATGATAGATAGAGCTCACATTTCTTGCATGTAATCTGTTCTCATTCGATAGTATATCTAGACAAATAGTCCCCAGGTCTCGGCGCTGAATCGGGAGAATCATCATACACAATGACTGCAGAATGCGAAGGCCGTCGTGCGCGCTCGGACGTAGGCGGTGTCTGATAAACCTGAGCGCGATGCGATTGAGATACAATCTGAGGTTCATCATTGGGACCGAGTGAGAACCTCTGATAGATGGGAGGAGGCGCCGTCGGGTATGCATCCGAATTATACTGTTGATTGCCAGTGGGTAGAATCCCCCAGCCGGGATGAAAGCACGATGGCGCGGTGCCGAGTGAAGGCTGCGCGCAGCTCCCATGCGAAGTCGCGCTGAAATCATTTTCATGTGAATGAGACGCAGGGGAACTGAAATCCACCGACACTTCGTCGTCGTCTTCGAGGAAGGCACGGACGGAAGCGGGGACGGCGGATACCTCGTCCATTTCGCGGTCGAGTCGTTGTTGGCGGCGGCGCCTCGAGAGGCAGCGCAGGATGAGTAGGAGGGGAATGAGGAGGACGAGCCCTACGGCGGTGAATACGCCTGCTATTTCAGCGCGGTTTTCGAAGAATCTGTGTCGATAATAAGCCTGAGGAGGGCAGAACATTGAACCAGAATGATATGCTACGCACGATTGGGAACCTGAATAGGATGCGGGGCCAACGACCTGAGAGCTCGGCATACTGGAGGTGCTAGCGAGATGCGTGTTGGTTACTGTAAGAGTATCGTCAATGATGATGATAGTTTCGACGTCCGCTGTCGATCCATCGACACTCGATACTACTTCATCATCGATAGTATCCGAGCTGGTAGCTGTGGAAGATAACACCGGAGTAAGTGAGGATGATGTCGGTACTTCAGGGGAGATGTTGGGAAGTGTCGAAGAGGAGGGTACCAGTACACTGGTGCTCAAAGTGGCGGACGGTTTCGCCGGCATTGAAGAAAACTGCGAATCACTCGGCGACGGCATCGACACTGTTAAACTCGATAACGAAGAGGAAGCTAAAGTGGGCATTTCTGGGAAAGATGCCAGCGACAAACTGAGACTGCGACTGGAACGAATTAAACACCGTTCTTCAGGATATGCAGCGTGCGCGACTGACGTATGTGAAGTTCCAAGCGTAAAAGCCATGAGTGTACTGCGGATTGTGAAGCAAACGCTAAGAACAAGCGACGAAACGGTAGAGGCGGGCAAACTTCAGGACAGGAGCTGGAGCCCCACAAATTTGTGGAGGTGCGAGACATTGAAGTGGATGGAGTTGCACTTGAATGATCGGGAAACTATTAGGGATGATCGATTTGAAATGTGAGATCTTCTCAAATGTCTTGTAAAGTGACGCAGAAGGGACGCATAAGAGATGTCGTAAGTGTTGAATCCATGTGCGCCATCGGGAAGACCATTCGCAGATATCATTGCAACTCCAACTATATCAACGACGCAGGTTCCGAGTCGTGACTCGTCGGTGTAAGGGTAAAAGGGAAATAAAACACTACCCGGACCAGATTGGCGACGACGAATCCTAATTTGAGCATCCACAGTCTGTAGATATTGGTTGTTCTGGAGTATTTTGATGATAGATTGAGTCGAGAAGAAGATGACATGGGAGTTGAGAGGAAGAAGTGCTGTGTTGTCGCTTGTTGAGGTTGAAAGGTAGAACTGCCGAGGCTGCCGAGCGGTGATGTGGTTGGGGTTAGAGTTACCGCACTCTTCTCCGCCACCACCATGTCGACCGCCCGTTTCTCTTGCTGAGCGCATAATGCCCCTCACTGTGCTCCCCCAAGCTACGGAACTCTGCGATGATATTGGCTGCACTCGTTCCGCCTCTGGCTTCTTGATTGCGCCGGCTACACCAAGTACCATCAGGAAAACAGAATCTCTCTGGCGGCCATGGCACAGTCTGGCGCGGTCTGATTGCTCTGGCTAGTATGGCAGCCATGCGCGCCAGAAACTGGATCCCGCCAGAATTTTTAAACAATTTTTGCAAGTACTTCGATAGAAGCATTATGATAATGTGCTCGAAGGCGGTGATATTGCCAAAGCTCAGGTAGTGTTGTGAATGATTTTTTGGCGGTGAATGGTGGGAGAAGGTAAAATCCGGTGAAGTCCGGAGAAGTCTTGGCATTGGGGTCCGTGCGCAACACGTGTTGCCGAGCCCTTTGATGGGCATCTTTTGCCTCTTACCACCACCACTGTGGCCGCCCTTCCGCCCTCCTGCCTACAAACGACCCTCCGCCGCACCCCAATTACCCCGCAACCGTCGTTTAAGCAACCCTTCAAGCCTTTCCTCGCCTCTCTTCAAGTCGTGCATGGCTCAAGTCTTGAATCCTCAGCTCGATGAGGCGCATATCTCAAGTCTTCGAAGTCTCTCAAGCCTTATAGCCATCCTCCTCAAGTCTTTCAAGTCTTATATATACAGCTCTGAATTCTCAAGTGCTTCTTCCATCTCAAGCTTTTCACACATCAAGCTCGAATCTCAAGATGTCGACAAGACGACCTTTTCAATCAATCGTTTCAAGTCGCGGTGTCCGCTATTCTCAAGAGTCAAGGTATTTAGGCGCTCTATCACCAAGATTCAAGCTGTACTCTCCTCAGGGTCGGTGACTCGGCGGAATCATACGATGGTCGCGCATGAAGCCTTTAAATGAGTATGTGATCGCTTTATTTTGCCCGCGCTTCGTCACTGATTCTTTCTGTCCTCGTTTACTTGCACCTACCGCCTGCTTTCCCTCGCTGCCCGATCGAACCATCCACGACATCAGACTGTAGGATATGGTACAGGTGCGCTCTTTCCCCCCTTTCCTCTTCTCTTTCCTTGCTGTTCCATGTTGTACATAGGAGAATAAATATGATTTGCTGTCGTAATGAAAGGATTTTGAGCATACAACGAGTACCCGAGCATAGTAGCCCACTGTCAGAATTCATTTCTGACGAGGTTCTGGCGCCATAATCGTTTATGGCAATATGCGTGTCGTTTTAGCGCCAGACGCTATTCTGGCGGTGTAACGGTCTGTATTGGCCTGGTGCCAGATCAGCCAGACGCGTTGAGTTTTGCTGATGACTCAGCTCGGAGTCAGTACGGTACTACTTCGCATTGCTATCTTTTTTGTGGCATGAGCTTCTTGCGATCTCGGAGGTTCAATTATTGCACCATTGAACAGCCTGTTCGCCAAAAATGATGCATACACGATGTTCCTTTCTCCGAATTCTACATGACCAGTCTTGTCCGGTATCTATTTCAAGTTTCCGATCCAATATGAAATGCTTGAACCTCCACGCCGTCTTCAATAATTCAGCATAGGGTATGTCAAAGTTGAAACATTCATATGCAATTCTCCTAACAGGTGACAGGACTCTTGGAACCGGCACTTCAACAGTTGCGGAGGCTGACATCGCGAATGTTTCGAAGCCACTGTCACAAGGAACAATAAAAGCCCACCTCAATCTACTCTCGCTCTACCTCTACAAACATGTCCGTCAAAGTCACAGGTTTTGTTAATATCACCGACTTCCAAGGCTACGATCTCAACCTCGTCGGCAACGGTCCGTTGGGGGAAGGCACCGCGATTTCTGTTCACCCCGGAGAATACAAAAGCCAGCTTAACCAGCAAGTGAGCTGTCTCTCACAGCCCCTACCTCATTACACCTAAACAAATGCGTATAGTGGTTGTTGATTCCTCAACACAACGGATATCGCATGCGGAACGGACAAGACACCTCTCTATACATTTCCTATCCAGCATCTCGATGCGGCGGGAATCCTTACGGCGCGGGGATCGTGGCTTCCAAGATTGATGCTGCCGCAACGTTCAAGGTCGTACCAATCTCGGATGCGCCTGACACAACAGTCAGGTAAGACCTGCATCTCCTTTTTTATCCGTGTGTTTTTCCCAGTATTATTGAATTGTTAGAGAACTCATATATCCCTCCGCACAGGATTATTGAACCGAATAGCGGGTACGCGCTCACGTCTTGGAAGATTGTCCCTGGAAGTCGTGTCACGATAGCTCCGGTTCGTTCTTTTCGCTCTTTTTTCTACTGGATTTGTATTTCGGTTTCTTTTCTGTGTATCATCAGAAATCCGATGAGCCGTGGCTGAGATGGAGTTTGATTTAGGTTATTCTTGTACAAGTCGACGAAGCTCTCAAATTGGAACAAGGCTGGACTATTGCTGTGACTCGTAAGTGGGATTGCCAAACTAAACCGCTTCGTTAGGATCAGCTAATGATACATTTCTCCTCAGCCAACGCTTGAGGATTTTCCTTGCATTGTCTCGCGTAAATGCCCTGCATGTCCCATTTTAACGACTATTCAATGAATTTATCTGGTACCTCCTATCGCGTCCCGCTGCGTTCTGCGAACAAATTCCGAAACGTGAACAGAGACAATTGCAAACAGATCTCTGACGAGAATCCAGAGTTGCCCACATGCATATCGAACAACATCGTCATCAACAGTCAGAATTCTCATCTGCGCAAAATGTCAGGCACTATTGAACCGGATATGTACACCTGGCCAATTCGCAGTCACTACTTGTCTTCCGAGCTTCCTTCTGATCCCTCAGCCAAAATCGCAGAATTCTCAACAGCATCACCAGCAAAGTGAGATCTGAACTAAGTCCCGTCTAGACCCAACCCGTTCGTCTAAGAACACCCCGAAACTTGCGAAACCCTACTAGTCATATCCTTCATTTCATACCATATGAGCTTCTACTTTCTTCGTACATATATCAAGAATATTCCTTATCCTTAGGTCCTTTATCGACCACACACTGAAATCGCAATCAATACCGTATACCCTGACTCCTCGTAATTCTGCGCGACATATTCCTCGTTACGCTTCCTGGATGAAATTCGGGAGTCAACTTCAATTGCAGGACAATGTTCATATCGGATAAAACACTTACCATCGTGCTTGGCCTTCTCCGCGTCGATGAAGTCGAGCTAAAACCACACAGATTCAGCACAAATCATGCAGGAGATGATGACAACTTACGCCTTTGGTCTCAATTGTACGATCGACGATGGCGCCGGTGATTGCAGCCATGATTTCCTTTGCTTTTGAGTGGCTCTCGGGCTGGCCGTTGGCAGCGCAGTGCTCTTCGTACGCCTTGGCGGCCTGAGAGCGGACTTAGCATCCGCAAGACGGGAGACAATGAAGGGAATTGACGACGAACCTCGTAGGATGCAGCGGCGGCGATAAGCTCGTGGGTCAAGCTGGCTTTGTGCTCAGGCTGCTCTGCCTCGGCTACCTGTTGTATGTATGAATTTTGTTAGAATATATTGTGTGCTGAGAAGAGATGGAGAAGACTTGCCTGGTTGTACGCCTGAGCCTCGTCGGAGTCGTCGCCGAACCAACCCATGGTGTGTATTATGTGTGAATGTGGTGTGGTGGTGAGGGGAAGGAGTAGTAGTTGGTGGGAGTTTGTGGTGGCACCACAATGCGATGGCGCGAGTTTATAAGTACCTTGTGCCGGATATCTTTAGCATACTATGCCTTCTTCGCGTCGGATCTGATTTCGAATTGGATTTCGGAACATCTGGATGGATGGATGGTGCTACTATTAGGTCAGAATCAGAGAGGGAAATCGGCCGTTGGACGAGCGGTGGAAAGGAACTCGCTGCGCAGCATGCTGACACTAATTTAGCTTGTGGCGCACATGTACGAGGTTCAACATCTGAAGCCATTCTGGAGCTTACAGGATGGCAAGCTTCGGGTCATGAACGTTGTAGATGCCATTAGAATCTTGAGTTGTCCCGAACTATTGAGAGGGTTAACACTGGGTTAACCAAAGATCAACCACGGACATACATTCTGAATCAGAGAATGCAGCAAAGGTAACGTAATGAGCCGTGGTGCGCCTGTCCCTGTTGCTTGTGCTCTCTTGGGGTTTCTTGTCGCTCAAAGTTGTTAAAGTGGAGCTCCACGGTAACGTGATCGCAAAACGCGTCGCGTCGTGCGTCAATTGTAGGAAGTATCGTTTGATAAGAAAGCAAGTCTAGAGAGAATCCTTGCATCCCGCTGCGAGTACAGTTCCGATCTAAAATCGAGAACGGAAAGGCCACGGAATCTTCGGCGAAAAAGAAGTCTATGCATCAAAAGCCCGTCAGAAGGAGATGAGAAAACGAGGGCTGCCTACGGATCATGGGGAACAGCCTCGAGCGAACCGGAACTATCTTGAAACAGCGGATTCTTGCCTGCTTTTCGCCACCGTGCAGTCGAAGCTTGTTACCTTGTCGCGACAAGGACTCTACGGTTCGTTCATCCACAGCCGTTCCGACACCTCTTACGATAATCAGATACATTCAATCATCATGAAGTACAGTAAGGATGGATTCACCGAAGAACAGCTGGCGGTGCTGGCAGTCGCGGAAAAGTTTCTCGGATGCATTGCTCGGCGGGACAAAGAGACCATGCTTACCACAGTGCTCCCATCCGGCGGCGCGACTCTCCTCCGCAACAGCGAACCGTTATTCATGAATCTCACTGCCGTCGTGGAGCGCATCCCCTTCGACCACCCACAAAAATTATCGGAAATTATCTCCGGCCAGCCCACGGTGATGATAGACCCTGCGGGCGAGATTGCGATGGCATGGACGCCTTTCGAGTTCTATTTCGACGATGATCTTCATCATGTTGGTACGGCTATTTGGAGCTTTTTGAAGACTCAATGAAGAGGGATGGAAAGTGGATGATCAGTGGGTTGGCGGACAATAAGTAGTCTTGCTCCCGGGGCGTAAGGAGCAGGACTAGGATAATGAATTTTGATGATGATAGAGCTCCCGAAGCCTCCAGAGCCGTTACAAGTTGTATTATAAGTGCAAAAAGAGGAGAACGCAGAGATTGGGAGAGGCTCTGACTCGGCAACCGAGCCGAGATCACGAATAAGTGTAATCACATCAACGCAGCTTGACGCGCTCCTCCACCTTTCCCCTTGCCGGTCCCGACTGAATAGCTCGCTCACATCCAAGTCTTATCCTATCTTTTGCTGGGCTTGAGTTGCAACGCGTGTATATCCCGCTCGGATGGTTGTATTTTCGAGTTGCGAATCACGGTTTTAGGCAATAAGTAAATTCGAGGCTTTTGAGTCGTTTGATCGTTCATCTCGCGCTACGCCTCAACTTGAACTGCGCCTGTTTTGATTTACCTACGTGAGAGCGATTTCCCGTCCTCAATTTACCGCTGACTTTCCCTTCAGTTTTCAGACCTTTCTGCCATCGCTTCCCCGTGTTTAGGGCCAGCACCGCCGCCGCCGACCTCGCACCGCGTGTCGTCGACCGTCTAACTCCTTGGTTATAGTTCAGCACGTACTCACACCTGCTTGGAGGGTTGCTTATCTTCTTCACCGGGCATTATTTTCCGACTCAAACCGGGTTTTTTTCATGTGCAGAGACTGTGAGGTCCTATTTATAGTACGCCTTATCGTGTGACTTGTGGTGAGTCTAACAATAGCATGCCAAGCACATTGCGATGATTCAAATTGATGGACATGAGTTTTCGTGGATGGTTTCCAAGGAAGACACTCCACTTCCACTCCACGACCACCGCTCGCCGAATCTCCGAGTGTACTGAAGCAGAGTCGTCAGCCCCGGCAAGGTGCGTTTCCCGTTGCCTTGTTGTTTCTTTCACTGACTTCAGTTCACCTTTCTATGCAGATTCTAACGGGCGCCGAAGGCTACAAACTCTAATAAAGTACTCGTTCGATTTATGGCAGTGTATGCTATAGTCAATTTCGGCTTGGCCCTTTCTAATGGGAAACATCCGGAAACGTTGCGACTATTGAAGTCGGCTACCCCGGCCTTCTCGACTTACGGAAAACCATGTAGATCTTGCTGACCGCCGTCGTTACCCCAGGTTCTTGAACACATGCAATATTGATTGCGGTTGCATGCGTCGACCGACAATGCGTGTGGCACACAGCTACGGGGAACGCTATAAAGCTTCGAATCCCACTTGCTAAATCCCCATCTCTCGTCGCCCACCGAGACTCCGGGTAGTCATGTCCGCCGCCGCCTCCCTTCTTTTGGCCTCGCTCCTCTCGCTCGCCGCTGCCGGCCCCGCTTTCCACACGTTCGTCGTCCAGGAGAGCCATTCCAGCACACCGCAAGGGTTCACCAAAGTCGGCCCTGCTGACGATGCGACGACTCTCAACCTCCGCATCGCTCTCGCCTCGTCCAACTTTGCCGGTCTCGAGAAGGCGTTGTATGATGTTAGCACGCCCTCTAGCTCGAGCTACGGGAACCACCTTTCCAAGGATGAGGTTCGTTCCTTTCGTTTTCCTTTGCATTTTTTTTTCTCTTCGAATTCTAATCGTTTTGCATACAGGTGAACGCCTTCCTTGCACCGACTGCTGAGGCTGCCGCCGCCGTTCAGGCCTGGCTCGACTCGCACGGTCTTTCGGCAACGAAATCCTCCTCTGCTGGCGACTGGCTCTCGCTCAGCGTTCCCGTCTCCAAGGCGAACCAGATGTTTGCGGCCCAGTACGAAACTTTCGAGCACAACGCTTCCGGGAAGACTGTTGCTCGCACGCTCTCGTACTCCCTCCCCGCCGAGGTTGCTGATCATATTGCCGCTGTCCAGTATGTTCCTCCCATCTTCATGAAGTAATCGTCATGAATTCATTCTTTTGTTAGCCCGGCCACCACCTTCAACAACCCCGCCGGCTCCCTCAAGCCCGTTCTCTCCATCCCCAAAGCCCCTTCCTCCCCTGCGGCCAACCTCTCCTCTGACGCTACCCCCTCCTCGTGCGCCACCTCCATCACCCCCGCCTGCCTGCAATCCCTCTACGGCATCCCCACCACCCCCGCCACGGAATCCAGCAACTCCATCGTCGTCTCCGGCTTCATCGAGCAATTCGCCAACAAGGCGGACTTGACGAGTTTCTTGAAGAAGTTCCGCACGGATGTTTCTAGCAGCACGACGTTTGAGCTGCAGACGCTTGATGGGGGGTCGAACCCGCAGTCGGCGAGCCAGGCTGGTGTTGAGGCTGTATGTATTTTTTTGTTCTCTGGCTTATTTTTGTTCGTCTGCTGATTGATTGATGCGCAGAACCTCGACATTCAATACACCGTGGGTGTCGCGACTGGCGTCCCTGTTGTATTCGTCTCGGTCGGCGAGGACTTTAACGACGGCGACCTCGAGGGCTTCCTCGACATTGTCAACTTCCTCTCGGCTGAGGATCAGGTACCGCAGGTCATGACCACCTCTTACGGCGAGAACGAGACGGATATGAGCAAGGCTCTCGCTTTGTGCGTCTCTCTTCTTTTTCATTCATCTCCCGAGCCATCATTGACGTCGGGTACAGCAAGCTTTGCGAGGCATACGCCGCGTTCGGCGCTCGTGGCACTTCTGTCCTCTTCGCTTCGGGCGATGGTGGTGTTGAGGGCGGACAGGCTCAGACGTGCTCTGTTTACCAGGCTGCCTTCCCCTCCGGCTGCCCCTTCCTCACCTCCGTCGGCTCTGTTCACGGCATCTCCCCCGAGACGGGATCGACTTTCTCATCGGGTGGTTTCTCGAACTACTGGGGTGGTATGTATTGCTTCAGTATTTTCTCCGTCTCTTTTTTCTAAAAAAAATCGTGATTCATAGTCGCTGACTACCAATCCTCCGCCGTCTCCGCCTTCCTCACCGCCCAGGGCTCGACCAACAAGGGCCTCTTCAACGCTTCCGGCCGTGGATATCCCGACATCTCGGCGCAGGGCGAGAACGTGCAGATCTTCTCCGGCGGGCGGTCTGGCGGTGTCGACGGCACCAGCTGCTCGTCTCCGATATTCGCTTCTGTCGTACGCATCCTTCCTCTCACTCACACTCAAACTCATCCAACTCACTCACCATTAATCGCACTCGCAGATCGGCCTGATCAACGACCGCCTCGTCGCCGCAGGCAACTCCCCCCTCGGGTTCCTCAACCCCTGGCTCTACGCCAACCCCAGCATGCTCAACGACGTCACGACGGGCAGCAACCCCGGATGCGGCGCCAAGGGATTCACCGCGCGCGCGGGGTGGGATCCCGTCACTGGGCTTGGGACGCCGAACTTTGCGAAGATGTTGACGGCGGCTGGGCTCTAAGTTGTATCCGGCGGCACTAGGCTATCCAAACTAAATTATTGGGCAGCATACCCAAGCACAAGCAAAAAGTCGGTCGTTTGTACGCATATAAGTATTCAGCAGCACTCGTTAGCATTGTTTTCGTAGCATTTCGTGTCATTTGCTTGTATGATACCTCACTCACTCACGGACAATCGATTTATTTTATTCCTGGTACCGGTAGGTATCCAGGTCTCCAAACCGAATTAGTGATGGCCAGATTTCGTCCAGATCATGGATTACCTAACTTTTTCTCACGTCACACGGTGTTGCATCGCCTCTCTGTTTCACGATAGATTGCAGTGTTTCACCTCCGATCGTCTCATATTTAGAGCCAGTCTCACCTTTCTATCCCCTCCATTGCTTCCTTCACTATGCCCGTGCACATAGAAACTCTAGACGAGCCTGCGCACGTCCCCTTGAACCCTCCGCTAGTCGATACGCAGTATATTCTCGCTAGCGTCGCGGAATTGGAAGATACTCAAACTGAGCAATGCATGCGCTTACCCTCCCCCTGACCGGTCATCTCTAACGATACAGCAGTGCTTCCCTCAAATGACGCCGTGGCAACCGTTCCATTGCAGCCACCCAGCGTAGCGCTGGCCTTGGGTAAGTTATTTGAACCAGCAGCGCATGCTACCCCTAACTTTCGACCCAGCTCCTATGCCCGGGGAAACAGAACTTGCTGAGGAACATGTACAACCTCCCGTTCCATCTTATGTAGACCTTCATGTTCAACCGAATGTTCAGCCTCATGTTCAACCGAATGTTCAGCCTCATGTTCAACGTCAAGTTCAACCCCATGTTCAACTTGTTCCCGCTAGTCATCCGGTCTTGCACGTTCAACCACCCGCCTCCAGTCTAAGAGGTGTAGTCCTGGGAGATCGGGTACCTCCCGCTGCCGCTGATCCACCTCATCCGCTCGCTCAAAATGCCGCGTTACCTGTGATGTTTTCGCCAGTTACTCTACGTGGGGATAAGGAACAGTTCGTCACTACTTACACCCTCAACCGCGAATATGAGTGTGTTGATATTCGACATGCCTCCTTCACTGCTCCTGCTAACCTCACCGCCGTGAAGTGTACCGATCTGGGACAATTGTTAGCCCAGTTCTCGTACTGGACAGTCCCTCAGCTCTCTCGAATATGCCGATTCCACGGTCTTCCCACATCGACTCGGCGATCAGTTCTCGTTCACGGGCTGTCTAATCATCCGTGTGGTCCGGACTGCTCTGGCAACAATTCTATTTTGCTCTTCCGACAATTGCAACGACCTCGAACTCGGGTGAAACCGGTTGTTGAGCACGGCCCTCGCACCATTTTACTGGACAATTCGCCTGCCGATGATCACCCCACTACAGTGTCTACCTACAGCCTCAACCGTTGGTTTGAATTCGTTGCAACCGGCTCACACGACGATATGGTTGATACTTATTCGCAGTCCAGCGGGCACACTCTTTGCACCTGCGCAGACATTGCCACTTTCACCACCTTGTTCCATCACCTCAATGTTCCTCAGCTCGTAGTTCTGGCATCTGCACATTCACTTGCAACCGGCTCTCAGATGACCAAGCCCGGGATAATCAAAGCCTTGACCCAACATCGCTGTACACCAATTTGTCAAGACCAACTACTCGTCTTCTCTAGGCTTCTCTACCCTCGAAGTGCTCCTCCTATGGCTTTACCGACTCCTATGACTGAAGTATCAGATGGCCAGCCGCAGCGTTTAACGTGTACCGTTCACGACTTGAATGTTCTTCCTGTGCTCTTGAACAATGCTATCCAAGTCGATGCTCGAGACGGCGAAAGTCATATCAGCACATATTTGTTGAATACTTCTTACAATTTCGTTGAGATTGTACGCGCCGTCACCTTCGAGACACTTCATGCAGCTGATATCGGTCCCAAATTTATCGCTGTTCATGCCCCCGATATTGCTCAGTTCATCTCAATGTATCATCGATTCACCAACGATCAGTTGAAGCTGATATCTGCATCGCATAATATCTTGCCTTCGAAAACGAAATCAGGGCTATTGGACAAACTCCTGCGTCACCGTTGTGTTTCGACTTGCGCCGGACATGCTGATATCTTTCTTTTTGCCGTCGACGCGTCGCGCATTCGATCAGGGAACTCCCGGTAGAGCCCTTGACCTTGGAATCCATAAGTTTGAAAGAAATCGACAGAAAATCACGGTATAACACTAACCGGGAGAATCGCGCGGATGCTAATCGCTTTACTGATAAGAAGGAGGCCGTTAAAGCGGCCGAGGAGCGTGCTCACCTCGACTTCCCCACTATCTGCTCTGACTCCGTTCAACACGAAATTGCCAAAAAGTGGCAATCGGAGATGGACCCAACTTTATGGATTCCGCGCCCGTGCGCCGTTTGTGGCAAGCGGACCAAGGCTGCCGATCTCCTACTCTGCAATCCACTGCATTACGATTTGAAACTCCTTAGGAACCCTTTTATCCCCATCGCAGCACTACCCAGTGATTATAACCTACAAGCTTACGACGGCGCCATATTATGCAGCGCAGCCCTGCGTGTAAAGGAAGAAAAGGGTCCCCTCGAAATCTGTGATTCTTGCCGATCCTGTCTCGAAAAAATCAGCAACCTCTAGACTCCCTGGCCAATTTTCATTACTTCGCACGCAACGAGCTTCCACTAGCCGTCCGAGAGTCCTTCGAGAATGCCTCTGTCTATGACCTAATGATGACGGCTTACTCGCGTTGCACCAGGGTCACACATCTATTCAACTCATCCAAAGCATCGGATGGAAACGTCAATGAGGATCCTACCGCGCAAGGTTATTCAAAGGGCAATGTCGCCATATTTCCGCAAGACGTTCCAACTCTACGCCAAGTACTTCCTCCGCCCAGGGAAGACATACACGAAGCTCTGTGCGCACTGTTCATTGGCCCTGATACCGTTCCTACTCGAGATAATATTAGGAAGTTGAGACCGGTGCTGGTGTCCAAAAGTCGTGTCCAGCACATTTTGGAATTTCTGCTATCGCAGAATTCTTTTTACAAAGCGTCCGGCGTCCAATTCAGCCAGTCGAACCTTGATAACCTGTTCTCCGAACCAGGAGATGAAGGAGTTCCCGAAGGGGTGGAGTTATGCTGCCTGCCGGATTCCACCTTACCTTCCGCTTCCTATGCGGACCGGGGTGACGGAGGTGCAGTTGTGGACGCAGGGGACACTGTAATGGAGGCTGTAGGTTACACGATCGGAGAAAGAACGCCAAGAAACTTAACTGCTATGAAAGCTGCTGCTGTTGCTTGGTGCCTCGACAAGAAGAATTTCGTCAAAATGCAGTCAGGTTCTAAGTTTTTATCTGACCGAGATCCCGGATTTTTGACCTACGCATTTCCTCAGTTAGACCCCTGGGTATTGCCGGCTTTCATGAACCCAACCGAACCGAAAAACAGCGGATTTCCTTTGAACGGCAGGTATCCAACCTGCTCCTACAGCACGACAGTGCTTTTCAAAAAGATCCCAACTTTGCGTATGTATGCTGGAACATAATTCAAAAGGCTGAAGTGAACAAACAAGTAAGCTTCCGCACCTCTTCCCGTACCAAGTCTGAGGTGGTCAGCGACATCCTTGATGTGGCGCCCGCCATGACGGATCTTATTAAAGCCTGGGAATTTAACCCGAACCACATCCCAGCTAACCGTTCCGAAAAGAAGGCCATAAGAGTTTTAAACCGGCTAAAAATCCTTTCTCGAGATCTCAAAGGCAGTACGGGATATAAGCAGTCTAGAAGGAATGAAATACGCGCAATGATAAAAAGATTTGGAACTCCAGCACTCTTCCTTACTATCAACCCTGCGGACATTACAGACCCCCTTCTAGCTGCAATTGCGGGCGTAAGTCACGCCAAATGGTTGGCTATGACCTCTAGAGAACGAAGTATCTTCCTCGCTCGAAATCCCAGTGCCGCTGCTCAGTATTTCGACGAAGTGATCAAAGCGTTTGTAAAACTCATCCTGCGCTACGACCCAAATTGTACGGATTCCAAGCAGCAGGGCCTTTTTGGCCGATGCAAGGGTTATTATTCCATGATCGAGGCTCAAGGACGGGGCACCCTACATTGTCACATGTTAATCTGGCTCGAAGGCAATCCTTCTCCACAAGAACTGCGTGATCGGATGAAGGCGGAACCTGCCTTTCAAGACCGGATGTTCGAATGGCTGGAATCATTAATTAAATGCGAACTCCCCAGCGATGTAGACGTCGTGGTCGAAGATTCTGGGCCCCTGTTACCGCCGAAATTCCCTGCTGATTTCGTAGACCCTCGCCTTCACAAGTTGCCCTCGGTGCTTGACATTGATACTGAAAGCTTTCAAACAAAAATCAAAGACACGGTGGAACAGCTTGTCATCAAATCCAACTGGCACGTACACAAACCGACGTGTTGGAAATATCTTAAACCAGGCGAGCCCCGCAACGACACGACCTGTCGTATGAGAATCAACGGGGAGGTTAACGGACGCACCCATTTAGATCCAGAGACCGAATCGATAAAGCTCCGTCGCCTCCATCCCCGGGTCAACAACTACAACCCTCTGATGATGTTTCTCCTACGTTGCAATATGGATTTGAAATATATTGGCTCAGGCGAAGCTGCAAAGGCGCTAGTATATTATGTTACGGATTATATCACTAAGGCGAGTCTCACCACCCATGTCGGCCTCTCTGCAGTGGAATATGCGATCAAGCGTAATGCCGAAAAATTTCCCGGCGGTGCTGTCCCTGCGCTGGTGGATGTAGACACTGTCAACCGCAGTCTATTCACAAAGACCGTCATGGCACTTATGTCGAAGCAAGAGATGTCTCACCAGCAGGTCATGAGCTACCTTGTCGGCGGGGGTGACTGCTATTGCAGCCACACGTTTGGCTTGCTGAGGTGGGGTGAGTTTGACAGGCTGATCAAGACACAAGAAGAGGCAGAACGTGTTCTGCATGGAGAGTCGATAGATCTGGAAGGCGGAAATGAACCAGTAGAAAATCGATCTGAAACGCCGAAAGAAAAAGATGGAAGTGAAGACCCTGCGGAAAATGATCAAGCGGGAGAGGAAGATGAGGAAGACGTAACCGTTGTTCTCTCCGACGATTACGTTGGGTTGTCTTCGCGTGTTGTAGACTATCCGCACCGCAGCAAGGACTGCGCGTTTGAAAATCTCACCCTTTGGGAACACCAGGAGTGGGTAACTAAAGTTAGCGTTGCTTCCGAAACGAAACGTTTGGAGGAAGCAGAGGATGAAGAGGTCCGACGTTCCACTGTGGCGTATGACGGAGGTAGAGACCGCAGGGTAGGTCGCCGAGCAGAAGTCCGAGGCAAACTTGCAGATACACATCCTCAATCTGCAACGCATATGGCTAGAATGAGGACGACACCACTAGTAAACGTGTTGCTTGGTCCTACCCTCCCTCGACCCAACAGGAGTCCAGAAGAACATGAAAGATGGGCACGAGCCATGTTGATACTATTTAAGCCCTGGCGGACAGTCAGAGACCTAAAGACAGTCACCGAATCTTGGACAGAGGCTCACTCTCAGTTCGCTTTCTCCGAAGCGTCTCTTCAAGTCATGAGAAATATGCAGGCAGAATTCGAGTGTAAGGACGCAAGGGATTCTTACGAGATTTTGAGGAGATCAGCCAAAGTCAAACCCCTGCTGCCTGGGCTGGCTGGTCCAGATGGGTCGTCTTCCCGGGATCCTGAATTGTTTGCTGCAGCCATGGAGGCTGACTTCGAATTAGCAGAAGGTGACGAAGACTTAGACAACAGTGAAGGGGAAAGCGGCGACGCACCAGCTTACAACGGCGCCCCTGCCGCTTTTGATTCAAAGGACCGCGCGGTAGAACAAGCGGTATTGGTTACACTAAATCGCATCGGATTGTGGCGAGACCGCACAGAAGCGTCTGGGGAAAAGTTTAACTCAGACTGTGCGGAACAGACCACAGACATATCACAGAGTGACATTGACGCACACGCGCGACGCCTGAAAGAGATAGGAAAAGATAAGCGACCGCGTACCTTTGCTGACGTTGAAGAGCCTGCGGCAAAAAGAAGACGCGGGGACGGCGATGAGCGAGACGCTGCCACTGACCTGGACAAGTTGCGAATCGCCCACCATGTCCTGCATGCGACGGACTCCGCCAACGTGGATACAGAACTCATCGTTGAACTTATCATACAAGAATTTAACCTACGCAGTAACCCGGAGCAGCTGCGGGCATTTAACTTGATAGCACGACATTTCGTGAGTGGCTCACAGGAGCAGTTGTTGCTTTATATTGCTGGGGTTGGAGGATCGGGGAAGAGTTTTGTCATACATGCTGTGGTGGAGTTATTTAAGAGATGCGGCATGTCCGATAAACTGTTACTTAGTGCTCCCACAGGCTGCGCTGCTGTATTGATAGACGGATTCACGATCCACGCGTTGACTTTCCTCCCGAAGAAGAAAGACGAGAAACCTGGGATGCACACCGCCGAACTCAATGCGATCTGGAAGAATGTCAGATACCTCATTTTGGATGAAATTTCAATGGTGTCCGCTCCTTTGTTGGCCGACATATGCAACAGATTGAACGAGGCTCTCGGTGAACGCCTGATCGGAGTCGACGCCCTTTTTGGTGACATCAACGTTATTTTGCTCGGAGATATGGGTCAATTGCGACCCGTCAACTCTCCTTCTTTATTTTCGCGTGAACTGGTTAACCAGATCAGTCCGAATGTTAGGGAAACTACGGCAGGCGTTGGATCTCTATACGGAGCGTGGATTTGGCGCGAGTTCCGAAAGGTAGTCATTCTTCGCAAAAATTTTAGATCCCTGGGAGATCCAGCCTATACGAACCTATTGGCTCGCGTGAGGCTCGGTAAGGCATGGGATGGAAATCAGCCGCTGACCTCAGATCAACTTGGCGTCGGACCCAACTACCTTATCTCTGACTTTCAAGTTCTACAAAGCCGCCAACTACAGCGATTGCCTTTAGCTGAACGCGAGATGTTCGCGGACGCACCTATCATTTGTTCAACGAAACTCGTACGAGACTTCATTAACCGGAGACTTACTTTGAATCATGCTCAGAACACTAGAACCGAAGTTCATGACTACCATGCGCGCGATAAATTTTCTGGACTCGATCTGACGGAGGCCCTCAGTCAGTGTGCATGGCAAATGAGATCCACTGACACTGACGACGCGTTAGGCAAGTTACCACTCAGCATAGGCATGAGAGTAATGGTAACAGAGAACCTGGCGTTAAAAATCAGTGTTGTGAACGGCGCGGAAGGGGTCCTGCGAGAGATTCATTACAGTACAGATTCAAAGGGAAGACGTTACGCCGACTGCGCGTATGTGGAGATCCCCGGCTCCAATTTCAACATGGATGGAAGAGACAAGGATATTGTACCCATCGTACCGTTTACCAGCTATTTCCGGTACAAGTCTAAATCTGGCCGCAGCTTCCCTATCACTAGAAAACAGCTGCCGTTATTGCCAGCATACGCTTTCACTGATTATAAAGCACAAGGTAAGAGTCTGAGACGGGTCATAGTAGATCTCAATGGTGCACGTTCCTTGCAGAGCCTTTATGTGATGATATCAAGAGCGACCTCTCTGAAATCGGTAGCTGTTTTAAGAAATTTCACGTCAAGAACTTTATATGGACGCCTAGGCGAAGAGTTCCGAGATGAGCTTGCTCGACTAGAGAGGTTGGATGCCATAACGAGAATTGAATATGAAGCAAGCACGAGTGACATGGACACTAGCGAGTGATTCCAGCCTTTACTGAGCTCGCCTAGGACACAGGTGTCGTGGAATGCAAGACTGTAGCATCCAGAAGGAACCTTGTTGGCAGAAGCAGTCTGTTGGCAGAGGTCCAGAGGAAGTCGGTGACGCAAAGGGAGAGTGACAGCTGATTGTACATGTTTGGCGTCGCGCTTAAGTTAGCTGCCAAGCAGTGGCAAGCACACGCACCTTCTCACAGACACGTTAGACTTATCTGATTGCTGAATGCATGAAAGTGACTAAAAGCTCGAAAGCTGTGGACACCCATAATCCTATGCTTTTTGTGTTATATCATCGGCTGCGTCGACTCCTTCAATTAGGGGGTGGCTGGTGGGGTAGACCCGTACAGCACATCAACGATCAGATGCTGCCGATCACCGGGCCGAACCCAGGCCCGGAGGGTATGTGTGAAAAACGTGCAAATCCGATCTTGGCTTCGCTCACTCCACTTCTCCCAAGTTATTCAAGCATGACAGTGTTACAAAGCTATTACAATGGGCTCAATATGCTTAGCCTCCATGACCAGCTCTGGGGTCTCATCCGCCGTCTCAGGCATCGATATCCAAACAGTCGCCATTACTATGCCCTTCTCCGGAACGTACCAGCTGGGAGGAACCTTCAAGAATAATTCGTCACACTCTGAAGTAGGATGGATCAGTTCAGCGCATGGTCAGACTCTATCAAGTTTCGCACTGTGCTGGCCCCCGCAGTCCACGTCTCTCATTAAGTCGATCAAAGCATGGCTCTGTTTGGTGAAAAGGCGACGCAGCTCCGTTCCGACCTCGCCGCATAGCAGGAATTGAGGTCGCCCTAGTTTTACAATTCCGGCCTCCTGGAACGCACATGTTACCGCAGCGCTAGTGTCGACCTCGAGCTCCACATACCCTCTGCTGGAACTCCCCGAACAATTCTATGTCGATAGGCGATGTCCATCCGGAGACGGCTGAATCAGGTCCGAACTCGAAGTCCGGGGACACCAATGCTCGCACTTCGTTCCATTTTCCATCTATGCAGCTGGTTCCCACTTTGGTTTTGAAAAGCGCGTGTTTATGAGCCTGAAGATGGACGAGGAGTGCTTCGCCGGCAGCCGAAGCCAGGGAAGGCATGGATTGTGTATGTCCTGCGTGCCGCCACTTCCTCATTATATACGCGTTATGCTGATTTTACTGAAGAACGTTATTACGAGCCCCGATCGTCGCGGTTAGATACAGATTGGTTCGAGATCTGACAACGGGGATGCTACAGCTGGATCGTCGCCTGTTCTACCTCTAACGCCTTCATCACGAATTCTGCCTCGCTCCCTTCTTTCTCCCTCGTGTAAATCAAAACCCCTGCAACGACGATCCCTTGGGGCACGACCCAAGACTCCGGGACACGAAGATGCATCTCGTCTATGTCTTCACTGCCTTCAGCAATCTCTGGATCAGATCAAATAAACGGACCTGCTTCACTCACACCGAGCTCGTCCATCAGCTGTATCAGGGCGACTGTTTGCTGCATGAAAACTCCTGATAGGGTCTCAGCCAAGTGTCCGGCGTATTGAAACTGCGGACGTCGCAGTACAACCGTGTCTCCAATCTATGACTGTGATGTCAACTCTGGATCGCAATATGCAAGGGAGTACTTACCCTTTCCTTGAATTGGCCGAAGACTGTAAATTCCACAGGCCACGAAACAATCTTCTTGTCTCCGTTTGTGACGACGGTACGGTTGTTGTTCCACACGCCAAGGAAACAGTCGTCCCGATACAGCCTGGTTCTATAGAGGGGCCACGGGGCGTCAGCCAGGTGAGAGAGCAGCACTTGTGCAAAGTATTCTCCGACAGTCGCCATTTGACACTGGTGTTTCCATTCTCATTCAGCGTTTTTTATGCTGTGTGGCGAATCTGAGATGGAACGGTAACCGATCGACTTTGATACTGGTTACGTGTGAAATAGGTTTGATACAGTTACCTGATTTACCGCCGTATTTCATTGATTCCCTTCTCTCCCTCAGATCTCTTACTATCTGAGCAGGAAGCAGTATCTGCTTTCTTTCATGAAGCGACGGCTCGCCCGCAAAACAGGTTTGTTGTATTTCACTGATCTACCTCTATGTTTCATTGATGATCTATTCCCGTTCTGTAACACTAAGCATTTCAACGTTTGGGGGCACGTTCAATATGAACCTGTGGTTATGTACGACCTTCGTTCCTTTAAATTCTGGTACAAAATACTCTGCATTCGCATCTTCTACCCCAATGACAGCCGTAGCGAAGAAGAAGTCCCCCTTCGCGTCTCTTCCGAATGAGATGATCAACGAGATCTTGCACATGCGGATCGAAGACAACGCTCACTGGTGGGAAATCGTTGACGCTAAGGTCCAAACCATGTGCGTATGCCAGCTTTGGAAAGAGATCGTACAAGCATCGGGTAATACATCTCCAAATTATCGACTTTGATTAACATGTTTACAGGACCGCTCTGGACTAGCTTCACGCTGCATTATGGCGTTGGAATGAAATATGTCCGCACCTGCGTGGACCAGGCACTCGCCTTTAGTGACCCGCTCAATATTGTTATTGACACCGACGACACCCCTATCCTTACCATCCTGATGTTGAACCAGGATGTTCCCGATTTCGATGATTGGCTTCGTGCCGTCGCACCTATCCTTGCTCCGGCTTTCCTGCGGGCCAGCCAATTCAACGTGTGGTCGCAGAACCAAGCTGAGCTGCGCCGCACAATGACGTTGCTCGACCTCTCCGTCTCTCTTAACTTGCAACACCTGTCGTTCTTTGTTAGGGAAGAGACGCTTCTTGAGTGGCCTTCCTGGATACCAACCATTAAATCCACCGCCCTCACTCGGTTATCCCTGGTTGGAGTCGTACCCGCGTGGGATTCGCATGACTTCGATCGCGTCACAGAAATCGACTTTGGTTATTTGGAGGACAGCTTATGCTGGCCTCAGCTTTCCCGTCTCTTGGAAGCGCCAAGCCACCTGTCCAAGTTGACAATCTACAACACCAACTGCGATTTTTCGCTGTGGGTTCCCGATCTCATCACTTTCCACGACGTCTCCGAGTTTTGCTTTGGATTCAAGAAAATCACTCACCTCCCACTCCTTCGAACCTTCGCTTTTCCCGCCCTATCTTCAGTCTCAATTGCATGTTTCAATAGCAAGCACTGGTCCACTTTTCTACGATTGTTTGCTCCTCAGCTCTACAATGTGGCCAGGGCCAAGCTGATCGACATGGAAGGCGTTACCGAGTTTACGGAAACTTGGGCGGCGTTCCCAGCCGTCAGATCTCTAGATCTCGCTGGCTGTGACACTTCGTTTGTTGCGCGCGCGTCCGCAACTATTCCCACATTGCTTCCTCAACTTCGCACCTGTTTTGTTGGTGCAGATGTTGAAGATGAGGTTTTAATCAAACTGATGGCTGAGGTGGATGGCCCGAGCAAATTGGTATATCAAAGTCTTTCGCCTCTTGGTCACGGGAACGAGGAGTGTACCTTCCGCGAAGGGAAGCTTACCAAGTCTGCGGTGAAGACTAAGTACTGAAATTGTGGTTACCAGCCCTGTCGCCGAGTTTTCTAGACTAAGTAATTTAAATTATTGACAACCAGGACATGAGCCCGTCTCTCCGCTATCAAATGTCATGGAATTTCACAACAAATTTGAAAAGGCCCGATCTAGGATCTGAGCTCTTCGATCGTTTAGCCGACCGCACCAAGAGGACTGGACTTCATCCCTGTTTCGATCGTATCAGCAACAAGGAGGCGCGGAATGGAGATCTACAGCCAGGGTGTTCGACCTGTAGCACGACATTTGCAAATCCATGTGGACCTGCTTCGATAGAAAGTTAGAAAAAGGTGAAAGCCAGCAGCTGACCACACTCTCTACATGTCCTACTCAGAAGTCATTGCTCGCGCCTTTCACACCGCCTTATCATCTAACGTCGACGCGCTTCATAGAGCTCGACTTGAAACGCCCTTCCACCGGGTGGACGAATATCAAGGATCAATGACTGCACTGTCTAACTACCTGGATGACGAGGACAATAGGCCCAGGGAATTCGTCGTGTTCGGGGAGTTCCATCGCAGGGTTACCTTCCTCCAATCCATGCTGTTCGGCTTCTAACATTAACTATTGTAGGAGAGCGACCTCGTTTTTCTCCGCCGTCCGCAATTCAAATTCGCCGGGGCTGTGGCGAGGGACTTGCGCAAATTATTTACGCTCCAAATGCATCGCCTGATGCAGGCGCATGCGGAGTTCGAGGTCGTCTGCTTCCGAGGTGAACCCCACCCTATGATATGTAAACTTCTTGCTCATCGTCTTCTTCTTCATAAGATTGTGATGAGCTAGTCATTGATGTACCTCTGCATTGGGAGGTCCAGCCAGGGCTCCTTGTTGTCACAGTCACTATGTACACTACGCTGCCCTTCGATCGACTCACACTACAAGCTACCCATGTTGAACCTGTATTGCTCTCCTTATAAGGTACTTACCGTAATGTACGCTGCGTAGTCGGTGACTTAGAATTCAAAGTACCTTTGATGTGGCACAGAACACTACAATTACCCTGTTAAACGACCGCGCATCGATATTATTTCCTAAACAGGAAACCGTTCTATCTGGGAAGATGTTGGGAACCAGAAGGCTGTGTACAGTAAAGGGAGATTAGACTTGTGCAATTCTGAAGTAGTTCGATTGTTTATGCTGCTCGAACGAAGAAAGTAAGCTTCCGCGACAGCAGATTTAGTCGCGAGTCCCTATCTGCGTCCAAAAAGGAAGGAGGCTGTTTCTTCGGCCTTTACAGTCCGAACTTGGAATCCCTACTGCTGAAGTGTTTTAATTGGGAACAACAAAGTGTAATCTACACATCCGAAGGCTTAATATCGATTTCTGTAGCTATATTAATGCATCTTCACTCGCCTTCCCGAAAAGGAAGTGGCCTATGAAATCTGCGTTTACGGTCCGAACTTTGGCGGAATACATACTGCTGAAATGATTTAATTGGGAGCAAAGAAGTGTAATCTACACATCCGAAGGCTTAATAGGTGCCCGAACTCGAATTCTGTAGCTAGATTAATGGATCTTCATTCGCCTTCCCAAAAAGGATGCAGCCTACGAAATCTGCGTTTACGGTCTGAACTTTGGCCGAATGCCTACTACTGAAGTGTTTTAATTGGGCGGCACAAGATGTAATTTATACGTTACAAGACTTAATAGGTGCCCGAACATGTTTCCCGTAGCGAGATTAACGCGCTTTTTGTCGCTCATCCTAACGATGGAGTCTGTCAGCCGTACACTTTCCGTCACTGCTTGGGCAAATTTGCTGATGAGCAAAGTATTTCATTGGCAACTGTATAGTACAAACTACGCATCACTAGAGTTGATATCTGCCTCACATCCATTTCGGCAGCAAGAATCCCGTAGCAAGAAGGATCGATATTGGTTGAGATATAACTGTCTTAAGCATAATAGCAAAGCATGAAACACTTCCATTGACGAAACAAAAGTAAAGCAAGAGAGGATATCAATTCTTTCCGGACCTCGTTGAGTAACGTCTAGTAGGTACTACATCTTCTAAACCTCCCTCCGCATTTTCCTTGTCTTCCTCGACATGAACTTTCGTCCTCTTGACCGAGCGAGGTATAGCGGATATTCGTTCGATAGTGGCCATGGTCAGGGGCTTGCGAGGCCTGCCCCTCTCTCCCGTTCGCACCTCAATGGCCCATAAGCACATATCCCGCTGATAAGGCAAAACGTACCTTTTTCGGTCTTCCGGGTTTGCCCTTGCGCATCGCAGCTATCGCTTCAGTGTCCAGCTTATTCCTCATTGGTTCCTTGAAGGAAGCGGGACCCAGAGTCGTACAGAACCCGGCTCTGGTAACGTCATTGAAAGTGTAGGGCTAGCATCAAAATATCAGGGTTATCTCGCAGACAAATATGGAAACACCGCACGGTGATATAGGCAACCGGCCACGTAGACGGGGGTTTAGCTCGAATAACGTGATAACGCTTGTTAGCGCCCCCTTCGAAAAACCTTACGGGGAGGAGCTTGAATTGCTTGTCCGTTGGTACCCACCCTCTAGTGTATGGTGTACCTAGTCGAGATTAGAAGAAGTCAACTATCAATGTGCAGACGCACCCATGGTATGTTGCGGGTCTAGTAATCCCCGCGACTGATAGAGGTCGTATAGTGCGGCTGGTACTCGGGCCTCCTCTTTGCGATATACTTGCACATAACCACGGAGAAAGTTCGTATCTGACGTGAGATTGAACGAAAACGGGTTCCTGGTATTTGGAGTACTACCGCAGCGAGCGAAGTAAGTCTTCGAAGAAAACTTCGCCATAAAGGATGGGAAGGTGTCCCGAAGAGAACCGTATAGATCATCATCTGCGCAGAGTACATTCGCAGGCGTGTCGGGGTGAAGAGCACAACAGAAGAGCAGGTCATTAGCAAGATGTTGGCCAACTCCACCGCCAGGACCGTTTGCGTCGAGCAAAACATCAATGATGGGGGTGTGCGTAGCTTTTTCTAAAACTTCTTGTCGCCACTCGTCCAGTTCCTCCAGTGCAGCGTCTGGCTCGCACACCCAGTCAGGACCGCCCTTGAATCGCGACCATAACCTCGTTTCCCATGTCTGAGAGCAAAGTGAAGGAGTGGGGAAAGGAGTGTGACGCATAGAAGGCTCACCTCGGACCCGGGACTCATGTCCTCCTCCGTCCAAAACCTCGAGCCACTCACGACATGGACCTGCGTAATACGTGCGAAGTCTACGACGATGAATGCGTCTTCCTCCATAACAACCGCGGCCAAAATATTGACTTTGTATAAGCTGTTGTCCTCTCTAGCACCGGGGTCAATGTACTTTCGCGGAATCAAGAATGACCGAAGGCGCTCAGCTTTCGCGGCGTTCGGGTTATTGCCAGGAACGCTGCGCGCTATAACCTGGTCATAAATGAATCGAGGGATAGTCAACACCTCGCCTTCCAAACCAAAGTGGCAAACGAGGATATGCTGAAATTGCGTCAGCGTGGAGGTGATATACGGCAAACGAAATTCTTGCATAACCAGCCGATATAGCTAGGCATTTGCCTCTAACAGCAACATGAATAGGACCCGACTTACGCTCCTTGGTCAAAAGGAAACGTCCGACAGCTCCCTCCTTCATCTTGCTCGCGTCGTGCTCGTCGACGTGCGGCACGGAAGTGGGCTCGAGGTCCGAGGTATAGTCGCCAATGTCGGCGCTGAAACTGCTGTACGCCTTGGCAGACGTTCCCTCCGCCCAGGTTCGAGGAAATATATACAATACACCTGGGCGAGACGACTGGTGACTAAATTCTCCGCTCACAAAAGAACACAATCACGCACCTTCAGCCATGAGACCAGAGTTCAAGTAAGCCTGAAGGAGCGCTTTACGAACGCGTGCTGCGAAGATCTGCAGCGCCTGTTGCTCGGGCATGCACCAGGAGGCGGATATACACTGGGGGTGGTGGGAGGAAAGCAAGAAGGACGCGACGGTCACGTCAACCAACTCCCACATGCACGTGGCATGTCAACAACTCGCCCGGTGTCCGCGGTGACGCGATCACGTGTCCTATATGGATACCAGCAGCCGAAACACGCGATAAAGATTTGTTGACCTCTCTCGCCTCGTGTTCTCGCGTTGAAATCACCGTATATGGGAGCAGGATAATAAGCAAGACTTTCGCACTCAGCCGGGAGAAAGAGTGTGCTAGCGTCGTGTTTGAATTACGAGTGACGTCACGGCCACGGCTGACCTTGTTCCGAACTTCCCAAGAACTTCCACAGACTTCCACCACGAAATTTTCAAATGCAACCGCTTCTCCCATAGGTATCCACGTCCATGGAATCGGAACGGTAGCATCAATAGCTTCTCGAATACATCATCAATTAATGGCGAAATCTCAGCACATTTGGTATCCGCAAGATCACACGAGATCGCGTCAGCTTCAATAAAGCGAATTGGACGGTTACTCCACCCTCAAGTTGCTTGTTGCGGTCTCAACCGAATCAAGGAAGAGCCTTGAGCACGAATTCCACTGGACAAGTGTTCTCTGCATTCTACATACTCCTCTCTTCTCAAATTCCGCATAAATGGCTTGCGCTGTTCGAAGTATCCTCGGCACTGGGGCTAACCAATGCTCGTGTTTCGTTACTGGCGGTGGAATAGGACTGAGTTGGACTCGTCGAAGGTTTGGGCTACCACACCGTCCATCAGCTTGGCACGAAGAAAGGCGTTGTCGTATTTACGGGTGTGTCTTTCTTTTATTCATACTTGACTTCATGGACCTTGACGCGCGATTCACGATCGAGGCTGCCGAAAGTTGGCTGGAGGAGAAGAAAAAGTCGGGTATACGCGTGGTTGCGATATGTCCTGGTGCGATATGTCCTGGTGCGTTTCAGCTTCCGATGAATATTAATTTGTGATATAATAGGGCGGTTTTACTGATTATACGGACTTGCCGGTTCAAAACAAAATCTGATTCAACGGCAAGGATGGTGTGCGTCGATCTGAGCTGGCTCAGGCCTCTCTTGACGACTATCTAAGGTTCTCCAGTTGGTACCTGCTCACCTTTCCTTACTGATTCGCAAGCCGCCTCAAACACCAAACGTTAACCAGAGTTACACACTTTACGATCCTTCTGATCGGCGTAGCTTGCAACTGTTTGATCCAAGCATTCGTTTGAGACATTGGTAATAAGGTATGAGGTCCGGATCAGCTTTCTCGCGAAGGTCTGAGGCTCCATCGCAAGTGTTGCCGATGAAGCAGCAATTTGATTTCGCTGAAACACCCACCTTCACGTGCGTAGAGGGTAAAACCCACGCACCACACTGTTTTACTAATCCGTCTTCTGCGTACGTTGTTCTAGCGGAGGTCTTAAAATCCTGATTGTCGTTCTGCTACACACCAAGCAAACATGGTATGCTCCAACATCGAAAGTAAGACTGCACAATACAATCAGATTGTCGATACACTGACTGCCGTTTCCTGTCCCTGAAGCCTCAGACCACCAATGGGTCGCGGACCTGTGGCCTGAACGTCTTCGCTTCCGCGCCCTTCTCGGGATTCCTGACGACGAGGAGGACGTGCAGAAGAGCTCTGTCGTGCCGAGAACTTATCAAGGACTACTTCAGTGGGCATATGTCGGAACCAATCCGTCGGCGACGGACAGCACCAGAACACTGCGCCTGTTGTACAGGGAGCCCAGCTCTGCAAACGATGCAATCCCGGGTGTAATCTTCCCTGTGGGAGTTAGAGTGCAAGGATTCGTTATGAATTGTAATTTGCGCACTCTGGGCAATTGGACGAGGTGCGCCGCCGTTCAATTGCTGGTACCGCTTCCTTATTTCTGTAGAGGCACTGCTCCGGCAAGTGCCCTGCAATTCATTGTCCTAGGCGGAGGAGATTGTCCTTCACTATTTGCAGAGTATCGGACGGCAGTGACAGACATTGTCCGCTACATTCACCGCTGTTTGAATTCGGAACCGCCCGATTTACGCAACGGGGTTCGCGACGAACAAACTATATTTGCGGCCAGACGCGTGTTCACTAAGGTGAGCTAGTGTCTGTTCTTGAGTTCGTCCATCTGGACCCTGACTTGTTCAGATTAACGCCAGGAACAACCACCTACCCTCCGTTATTCGTCCGGGAGACGACCCCCTCAACGAAACTCAAAGCATTCAGCACGAATGGCGACCTATCAAGAGGCTAAGTGTTGGGTTATACAGCCAATATGATGAGCAACGCGGTGGAGGTGAACTTACGGCACTCGACCCGTTGAACATAGCTGTAGGCGACTTCGTGGACGTATGCCTTGGCTTTGACATCGTCACTAAGCCTCGCCGTGGCAACGGACAACCTTCGCTTCAAGTGCACCTTACTATTGAGCATATCATCGTTCTGGCGCCCGCAGGCGAGGCCACGGATTCTGAGGTTCGTTTGCTTGTCCTACACTTCACCGAGGACTACTGAATGCTGACTGCTTTGTCAGATGACGATCGAATACCCTGTCGTCGAGGAAGAGAGCCCTGGTCTCACGTTCGGTTGATTGTCGCGATGGAGTATACGCTTCATATGTATTTATTTGGTTGATATTTATTTTGTTGATTTGCGAAAGTCTTTGCGTGAATTACCCATGATTTCGTTTCAACATAAGAATGTTATCAACAATGCGTTTGGATCCAATCAATGGGAGCAAATATCTGATTGGGATGCTAATGGGGAGCTGCGAATCGGGCATATTCAAATTCGAGAACCCATAATCGCGTATCAGAGTAACAATTGTGGCGTTCAAGCAAGGTCTCGACCACGCGGTGAACCACGGGTGCAACGGTCTGAAGCGATGGGCCATTCCCCGTGAGATCTTCCAGGGGTTCGAAAGCACTTTACTTAAATACAATTGGCTTCTCGAAAGCGGTCGTTATTCGCTCCGGTAAATCTTTTCTCATGGGTACTTTGCATGACAAGTTTCTCGTCGTACTGCAGGAGTACATCCTTGCGAACTACCCGTTATGTCGCATGTGTCATGGACAGGACTTCACAATGGCCCAGCTAAACGGGAAACTCACTGCCATTGGGATAATTGGCACAGAGGTGGCTCCAATTCAATTCACTGTATTCGGAGAAGTTCACGAAAAGGTATGGTCCTCCTACTTCTGATTCGGTCTATCGAGTCAAGCCCATACACAGTTGGACAACAACCATCTGGTTATCGGGCCGCCAACATTATGGCCCGAGGGAACTATCCGCCGCACCCTCAATATCATGTACGATGAACAACTGCTTACTATAGCAAGCTGCATCGAAGCGATTGACTCGCAGAATAAGCTCTGTATGTTTCCACCGCCTCGTTCTTCTCAAGTAATTGTACTGAGCGTCAACAGGGGGATATCGAATGCTGTTAACCTGTGACAAAGTTTGTACTCGTCAAGTGCAGCCCAGGCGATTTGTGTGTGCAACCGCTCATTTGACAATCGTCGAGGACACGAAGAATAAGGGCCAGTTGGACTATGAGCTCTCTGTCACTTGTCTGGAGATGGTTACTTTTGAGGAGAAGAGTAAGAAAGCGGTAGCTCCATGTTAGATACTCGTATAAAGAGCATTGCCGGTGAACACGATTCAGGACAGGGGGTGGCTTGTGGGGTAGGCTCGTACAGCCACATCAAAATATGATGATTGAGTCAGCTTTTTGCCGATGCTTGTCGCCATCCCATTCCTGACTTCCATGGCTGCCGTAGAGCGACTTTCAACAGAGCGGCTTTCTCAGTCGCCTTTGTTTCTGGGATATCACTGGACTTCTGAACCTTTGGCCAACCACTCCTGGGTAGACCTCGCAGACGACATACTGGGTACCGAATGTGCGCCTTTCATCAGCGCGCTCAAGGAATTGGACACCGCAGCGTATCCGGGAACGCCAAAAGAAGACGTAGACTACGTTGACCTGTGCTCCGCTCTCGGGTTGAAAGTCCCGGATCACATCAAAACTCTGCCTAGCAATTCTGAGTCCAGCTATACCATAGGACGCGGCCAAGCATGGTTGGCACGCCTCCACTTCCAGGTGCTCGATCTCCTTCTTGCTGAACTTCAACCCCGAACCTCGCCACCTCCGAAATCTCCCAACATCGTTTCGGCTTGGGGAAGAGGCGTACGGAGAGTGAGTTTGTTCCCCGTTGAGCGTGACGCAACACCCCTGAAAGGCCAACCACAGCTGTTGAGTAAAGCCAGCACGTGGGACAAAGCATTGGGGGAATTTGCGAAGGAGCTGGGGCCGTCTGACCGTGCGTACAGGCGCATATTACTTACAGGGTGAAGCTGAATGCATTGAAGGTGAGACCGAGGATTCCTCACAGCGATCTAATACGGCCGAATCACTACCCGCTATGGAGCAGTTGCACGCTATCAAGAGCTCCATCGCGGACTCTCATGTGCTCTGCAATGTCCAGGCCGTTGCTACAGGTCTTATATGGATCCTAGAATTCGGCTCCGAATTCGCTCCCGTCAAGAGGAACGGCAAACTCAACCTGTCCTCCGTGGAACGTGCGAGGAGACGATACCGCAAGCCATCCGAAGCCATGTCTGCTCAGCTGGCGAGGCTGCGCGGCGGTACAGTGGAGGAATTACTCCGGCCTCTTTCCAGGGTGCTTAGTATATCGCCGATTCTCGTTTTTACCCAGAGGGATCTCAGTGAGGGACATATCGACATGAGAATTGAGCGCGAGGTATCGAATTTCACAAAACCAGCTGCAGACTTTCTCACGGGGGCTTTAGATTCACAACCAGCTCTGTCTCTCCAGGATCAATCTTTTGGCCCTGCCGTTCGTCGAAACCTGTGTTTACACGATCGTGCGTGCGGTGTGTTCCCGCCAGCTCCCGGCTGACGTTGTGACTCGGCACGACCTCGCGCTGCTGACATCGTCATTGCCTAAGCAAACCAACAATGACAAGGCTATATTTAAAGGTAAGGTCGGTGTTCGCGGACACGCGATTACTTATTAAGTCCTTTTTTAGGCTTGATCACATTTTGTGACCAGCAATTCAAGTCCAGCACGGCTGCGTCCAACGAACCTTTGCCTGAAGCGACAACATCAACTTTGACTCATCCAAACACCACCCGTCCCGTAGCCCTCTCCGTACTAGCTACGCCTGGTATGTTCCGTTTTAGCATACCCGAAGTAACTGCTGCTCCGCATCCGACAACGATGAGACCCATTGCTCAGGCTTTGTCGCGTCCGCCTGCCGTGCACCAACCCCGATCATTCAAACGTGACCATTCGACCGAGATCGATCCTTACGACTTGGGTTGGATGTGGGGGGGTGCGGGCACCGAGATGGAACTTTTCTCGAATCTTTCGGGCGAAGAACAGCGAACTTTGCTTCCAACCCCTGATACAAAGACTGACTCAGACCGCCCCGCGCAAGAATCAGAGCCTCGCGGCACTGCTGTGACCCCGCATTGCGCTGATAACGCCGCAGGTCAGGTTTTGCTAATTTTATATTGGAGAGACTGAAGCCTTTGTAGATTCAAACAGTGGGGTCAACCCAGAACTTGACCGCTCGCAAGGACAAGTTGTCTCACTCGACGCGCCCGCGGAAGAGGGTCACATACAGTCTGAAGGACTCAGCGCTCAACGAGACGACAGTGCAGGCGACAAAGGTACGTGAATGGTTCGCGTAGGAGGAAACATTAAGTTTGATCGGTATGTAGTGTTGGTTCAAAGGCAAAGTACCCGCCTCAAATTAGCAGCAAGCGAACAAGCGAAGAAAGAGGACACGACTTCTGTAGTACATCCGGCCCCCAAACGCAAAGCTGTAACCACACTCGGCCGAAGCTCAAAGAGAAGTAAAACTGTGCGTGTCTTGTCGGATGTAAACTTGAACTCACTCGCATTGATAGAGCTCGGATAAGGCCACACCATCGGGGAGCAGTGAGAAGCCCTCACTCAAAGGCCTCCAAGTAAATGTAGGTGTACTCCGTACATCTTGTCGCGTTCTGATTCGTTTCAAGCGGAGCACTAAGCCAATGAAAGTAACGGCTCGTTTGCCTGACGGTAGTGGAGAGGTGTCGTTCAACTACGTATCCCACACACACGCGGTGAGCAGCTTTTCAGCGGACGATACTGGATAACTTTGACGCGCTCCTGCAGGAGCATGCTGAGTATAAGATTATAAGCGACGTCACGGAAGCGATGGGCAATACGGACAGCGAGCACCTGCACTGTCTGAGTAGAGAGCAATGGTTGGCGATGTCCGTGGCCGAACGAGTGAACCTATGGAGAGAAGGGTATGACATTTACATCGAGGGGCTAACTTCTGGGAATGCCATACCGGACATGCGGGGTTTGAGGGCCGAGGTAACTAGAGACAATGCGATGGACGCGTCGGTTGAAGTTCAAGGTAAGGTAAATTGTGAACGGTTTGACAATTGCTGAACTTCCTTTCTAGTCCAGGCACTACGTAGATTTGCTCGAGGCGAAGATGACGCTGAGGCAGACATCGATCATACCGCCGCAATCATGGAAACGACGCTCGACGAAATGTTAGAGGAAATGGAGAACCCGGCTGGATTGGTGTTGAACGGGTTGAACCTGACTTCCGGTGGACATATGGTCCATCACAACCCTTTACTGGACACGTAAGTTTCATCGACGTCTCTAGCAACGCTTGTCTGAATTTTGTTGGATCCAGCGGGTTCGATTTGGAATCGAAGGCCTACGGCAAGACCAACGGTGTGCTTGGAATGCCGACGAAACACCTCGATTACGCCGAATTCCACTTCAACTTGGTTGGACGGTCCCACGTCCTTTCCCTATTCCACACAGACATTTCCATGACCCGCATCTGCGTCCTCGGTCCAGGTTGGAAATTTTGGTCGCGATCTTGGGAAAAGATCGACACGGGCCCATATAACATCAACGACTCCCGAGCTTTCGACGCTTGGGAGCCAGATACAGTCAACGTGGAGACACATCACTACACGGTGACCGCATTAAGACCTGGCCATGGTATTCTGTGAGTGTTTTGCTTGCGCTCGGCGAGTCTGAGTCTGATGGAAGCAGTCTCCAACAGCCAGGCCGACGGCATGCGGTGTTCGGCGTTGACGGAGAGTTCAAAGGAGCTCCCCAACAGGCGACTCTCACGCGCGGCGGGTATTTCCTTTGCGCTTCCCGCATGCGAGAAAGCGTCAGCGTCTTTCTGCATATAATCATGCAGCCTCACTTATTGACTAACGCCGAGCACATTGCGCTCTGGCCTGTTTATATTCGAGTTTGTATGTTCTGGATGCACTCAACGATGGGTACGCACTGTTTTGTAGTTTCTGTTCTCAG
The DNA here is from genome assembly GCA_037176885.1 of Favolaschia claudopus. Taxonomy (NCBI): domain Eukaryota; kingdom Fungi; phylum Basidiomycota; class Agaricomycetes; order Agaricales; family Mycenaceae; genus Favolaschia; species Favolaschia claudopus. Next base: position 102,005 of record JAWWNJ010000081.1, read on the forward strand.
TTTTTGTACCAGGGCTAATAACTTCCCAGACCGATCCAACGACTTGCCCATGTTAGAAGGTTACGTGCCAAGCACCGATCTGAACAACGTCAGTGGCTGGCTTGATATTGTGTACGTCGCATGTTTGATCATCCTCCAACCGTGTCTCGATTTGCGAGTATACGAGGGCGACGGAACTCCAGACGTCGAGCGTGACGAGGGCCTTACCGTGCTCGGCAAATACAGGCTTTGGCGAGAATGGCTTGGAGCGACGTTCGCTTGTTCAAACGAGTCCGGGGATGTTTTGGATATGGAACACGACGTGTTATCGGTCAGACAACGTTCATAAATTTCGTTCAACTGATCCTTAGTTATGTCGAGCAGGGATGTCTGGTACACATGGCCGCCACTCTCCTTCGATATCACGAAGCTGTGGGTGAGACAGATCCGACGGCGGAAATATTCAAGACGTACACCACGAAGAAGTTTCGAACCCGTCTGAGATCGGCTCTGAAATCTTACGATTCGCTGCTACCAGCTCGCATGGACGCTGCTCTGGACTCTCTCGAACGCGGGCGATTTTACAAATTTGATGGGAAGGAACTCCGATTTTCCCGACGATCGGGTATCAAGTCTTGATGTTTTGTTTTACTCAATAATGTCAAGATGTTGTGATTGTCTTCGCTTCCTTTCTCTGAATTTCAACGCGTCTCAGATTTTCAACTCCAAGGTCAAGCGAACGTTTGGTGTGCCACTCTGGCAACTGTGGATCACGTATCACCGCCATCTCGTCTCACGTCCTGAAATTGTTGTTTGCCATGCGGTTTGCTATTAACTTCCCTGAACATTTTGAAATTGCTGATATTCATTCTCCGAATCGACTGCCACAACAATGTTTAACGTTTTGGCGCCACACTGGTTTCCGACGAAGCTGGATTCTGAACACCAGACGGGGCTCTGGAAGGGTATATAAACAGCGATTCCATTGTTCCTTTCCCTCACTCACCTTCAAGGAACCCTATGACACAGATGAGTTCGCGACCCACTAGAAACACAAAGCGTCCTGCAAGATTCAGCACTCCTACATCGGAGAGCTCAAAGCGCCAAAGGTTAGCTTCAACTCTCTGTTGGCACACCCGGCGCGTTAAAATTAAAGTCATACACAGGGTTGAAGTGCACCATGCAGAGGAAGACGAGCAAGGAAGCGACTGGGAGGTGTGGGTTACCATCCTGGATCATTTAGTCTGACCTCCTTTTCAGCGACGATACAGTTCAAGATAGTAATAGCGAAAATGTGGAAGAAGCGGTTGTCGGCACCGTGGCAGAAGAAGATGCCGAGTCTGGCTTGGACTCTCAAAGAGAGGTGTCTTCCATAGACGCCACAGAAGTTCGCTCAGAGGAGACACCGGCTCTGGTGCAGCCGGTGGAAATCTCGACTCAATCAGTAGAAGTTCGCTCGACGGATACGCCGGCTCTGTTGCCCCCGGTGGAAATCTCGACTCAGTCAGTAGGAACGTTAGCTCTGCCTAAATCAGAGGTGCGGTACAATAATCGCTACTTTGCGTGACTGACTTGACGCAGGCAGAGGCGGTCAAAATCCTCACTAAACTCGGAGTGGAGCCAGGCTCGGTTGTAAATCTAGATCTTAACGGTTTGAAGTGAGCCCTTCCATCCATCCCACAGATAAGCAGCGCCGTCTAACATTCAGCCACAGTGCTTTGTATATTGCTATGGTCACTCAAACGGCGAAAACCGCGTACGGCGCAGAAACCGGCCTTGTTGCTGCAACGCGAAACCATGCCGCGCCAGCGATGACAAACGCGAATATTGTCTCCGCCCAACCGGCTCAAACGAGCGTAGATTTTCCCGCCGATATTGTGAGGCTAAATTCTTCGCTTTGGTGCAACTTAGGACTTATGAAGGTTTAGAATGCCGCTAGGCAGGTCATGAAGACATTAAACCTGCCCGACGTCTTAGTCAATGAAATGGAGCTCGTTCTGATGAGGTCAGGTGGTCTTCTAAAGAGCGCTCAAAATTTGTGCTGATTGTAATTTCAGGCGCTTGTCCTCCATCATCGGGTATTCAAACGAAGAGCGTCGTGTGTTCGCCATCGATCGAATCAATATCCAGACGGATTGGGGGACTCCTACCCCTTATAACGATGCAGCGAACTTCCTTTGTGTCAAAGGCTCTTCAGATATTGTAACTGGTTGGATCGTTGGACAAGTAGCGTCTCAATATTGGTTTAATCAGCAAGGCTTCCCAGCCAATCGAGTCGGGTGCTCGATTCAGCCTGCTGGAAAAGATCTCCATCAGTTCTGCAAAAAACTCCTGCACGGGTTGTGCATGCCGCGTAATTCTTGTAAGCAGGTAGGCATGAGGTACCTTGGATTTATTACTAATCATACCACCCAATAGCTCTGGTGGCGGACGCTTTCGGTCCTGACCAAGTGCGTGCCACTCGCTGGATGACCAGACGCGGACAACGAGGCCAAGCTACCACGACAGAAGAATTCAAAGATTTCTATGACGCCCGTGTAACGTTGCAAGATAAGTCCTTGATGGCACGACTCAGCGTCGAGCAGATTGTTGAGCATGACTTGGTGCTGATGGAGGTTCACATTGGCCGCTACAACGCGGAATCTGCACCGGAGGGGAAAGGCCGAAGGGGAAACATGACAAAGTGGCAGACGTTTTATGACCTTCGGGCATTGTACTTGCTGATGAACGCACCAGGTATGTTTATTCTCTTGTTTCGAGAAAGAGTACTGAAGCTGGAACAAGCCGCTCCGGAGACGAACGCTGCCTCCGACTTCTCAATTTGACATGGTTCACAGAGTGACAGCTAATGTTGGTCTAAATTATCTTCCTATCATCTTCGTATTGTACTACCAGACCGTATTTATTGAGACAGAGTATTTATTAACCAGACAGTATTTATTGAACCAGAGTATTTACTAACCAGTTGTATTCGGATATTGGGGCATATTTACACAAAGTGCAGCTTCAGACAAATTGTTGCACTTCTCCGCCGTATCTAATACGAGTTTTTGGCCGAGCCGCTTTGTAAGAAGTGCCGAGACCAACAGGAGACCGATCCTTGTTCCTGTACATCACGTGTAATGCTGGAGTTGGTATATATATAGCGCGGAGACTATCTACGACCGACCCTTTCCTTCCCCTATGTCGTTTTCTCCCTCCAATCATCTGCTATACCATTGGGTGTACGCTGCTAAGCAGCGGGATCCAAACATCAATTTGAGCCAACTGTACCAGGAGGTGAAGGACAAAATGCCGACATGGAGCGTCAGCAGAAAGGTCAGAGTCAGAGCATACGAGTCGTGATGAATAAACACAACTCCTTAGCGGCTGAGATCAATGTCGAAACTGGGCCCTCCCGACGCTGCCATTATGTGGGCGCACGCTCCAGAACCATCGAGCAGAGACGATTTGCTGAACGCTCTGTGTCTGTGCCTAGAAAAAGGAATCAATAGGAAACAAGTTGTGCGTGACTGTTTTACTTGTGCGTAAGGTGCTAAATCAAAGCCAGATCGGTTATATGCCAAGCAGGGATATCAACTCCAATGATGTTTACTTGCTGTCGCCATTGAATGCGGAATCAACCGGTGCGGAGAACCCAATTGTAACCCGGATATTGGGCCGACCTGTTTTCGGCGATGTACTGGTGCAGTTGTTGAATCAAGACGACGACGACATCAAGAATATGGATGGCACGGAACTGCTCAAAACAGTTTGGTATCACTGGTTCAGACTGGCGCACTAACTTGCTCCACGGAAATGGAAGATGCAGTACTGTTTGAACTGATTATTCTCTAATGACTACATACTTGTCGTACCTACATATTGATTCAGAGCTTTGGAGATCTCTCTAACGTACAATTGGTACGGTTGGAATCAAACTTGACACTTTAGAAGGGGAAGATCTGCTGATTTCTGAGAGTCTTATCACTGTCCCATTAATATAGCTACCACGATTGAGCGGTGTCGCCAAATAATCATATCAAGCAGTAGTTCATCATCCTCACCCTCAAAATAAAAGGTGCAGCGACTGGAAGTTCTGCCAAAATTTCTCCTCCAACACGTATGAATTTGGTGAACGTTTCTTTAGAACCACGGCGGGCACAGGTGTTTCTCCGAAGATCGGTCGATTGCTCCCACACAGTCCGTATTGCACTGAGAGTTGCTAGCTTCGGGGATCCCGTCCACCCACCAGAGGTATGTATTAGCATGGATGGGACAGGAGTTCAGTCCCGAGTGTCCCACTGCCTTTTCGGGAAGGCCTAACAGCATGACAGCGCGGGAATGTCAGAAAGTCCGTGACGTGGGAACTCTTGGCTAGCGTGGCGCCCACAATCCTTCTATCACAGACCAGGTGCGCCTCCGAACGAACAGACTGTACCAAGTAACAGAGCACAATCAAGGTCAAAAGAAAACAAATGGATTCTACCATACACGTCATTGATGATATAATAGTACTGGCAGATATCATCCAGTGCAATAAGATCAAGAGATGACAACGTCGCGGGCGAGAAGCGAGTAATACTGTAAGTCAAGTCCCGCTATGCTACGGCGAAAAAGCGAGCACACTAATTCCGCAGTGGATCCAACAATGAGCTGGTCTGGGGGAATCTGCTTTATGTTAGTTATCAAAAGGAAGATTTTAACTGACACAGAGCGTACCCCGGTCAAAGCCGTGCTATGCTCGACAACAATGTATACAGCTTCATCTAGCGCCTGCTGATCGCTGGGGCGGTGCGTAAAGTGTAGGGTTGTGGAGGTCCACTGATTTAATATGTCAAAGGGTTTGTTCGCCAACTACTGGACGTGGGTAAATGTGTCGCGGAGTCGAAGATAGCCTCATCTCTGCGTGGGTTCTCTCGTAGGTAATAATATCGCGGAGCAGCTGAAGCTGGAGTGCATGCATGTAAACCGATTTCCGATCCCCGGCCTCGCTTTCAAGAAAGACCGACCACGCAGCCTGAACTCGTGAGATAGATCCCTGGGGAAGCCGCAATAACTTACATCTGGGTAATTGCCGGGTGGTGGGACGACACGAGCAATCTTTCCGGTGACCAAAAAGCGGTTCGACTCAGTGAGTCTGCTACGGTACCGCACGACGTTCGGGTGAACTCGTTTCGGGTATAAAGTAGAGCCAAGGCGCTGGTGTGCAAGGTGAGCGTCGGTCATTGCAGTGCACTTCTGTGTCCTTGAATTCTTAGCTTTTATCAGAGAGGCACCGTAGTCGCCCGGTATTCCCAGCTTCCATGATCGATCACTTTTTCTGGTCAGTATTTGAAAATTCTACTTTGGGACTCTGTCTCAAGACAAATGCGTTTCAAACGCTTAGCCGAAGTTTAAAAGATCCGTGTTCGTCCCCAACCTAGCAGCATACTATTCCATGCAGCGCCCCACGTTGCCATCGACAAATCTTAACGACATACAGGATGTGGGACGGAAGGCTATGGCGAGAGAATCGGTGTGTCTGATTAACTTATCTTGCAAGTTGTGCTTGACTTCTCCTCATACGAAGGGCTACACGCACGCGGTAAAAGCTTGCGTGCTGGCCACGGGATGCGACGCCCCGGTCGTCGCCAGCGCGGGGTTCCGCTGCAAGCAAGGAGCAGCCCCTAACTCTTCGAATCTCGATTTCACTCCTTGGTTTGGAGTCATGCCAATCGGCAAACGGACCAACATTTCAATCACAGAGATAATCGCCAACACCGAAGAATCTGAGCGCAAATATATTATTTTCAGCGCGGATCAGCTTCAACCCCACAGCGCTGCCGCTGGAGAGATTCCCAGCATGAAACAGGTTCCTCAAACCGGATATTATCCAGCGAATTCCGCCATGCAGAAGTGGGTCCCCTTGCGCTGGCTCGGCAACGTGCTAGTATTTCGGGCGGCCGACGATGGTGAAGGGTTTCAAGACGTCGAGTTCCAGGAACTCGAGACGCACATCTCGGATGCGGTGGTGGGGTGAGTATGATTGGCGGTTAGATAATTTGCACTGAATCGCTGTTTTCAGATTTGTGTTTGGATCACCGATGTGAAGCTGGGCAGCGTGGTCGGCAAATTTGATACTTGTTATACGCAGACTTGAAACCAGGATCATTGCTCGTATATTTGTGATGTCCATGCGGACGGTGGCGCGATTGTGTTGTGCAAATTCAGTCCCTGCTTTGATTCAGTTGGGGTTTGAGACGAATAAAGCACTTCGCTTTTGTCCCTGCAACGCATCTTACAATGACTTCTACAGCTCGTCAGCTTCGCAGCACTTTGTCGTCTTTCACTGCAGTCGAACTGCTGCAGACAGCGTTACAATCTGCAACCTTATATGAAGCAGTCCTCGCCCACCTTAATCTCTGCGCGGAAAGGCGGGAGCGACGAGAACTTAGTGCGTTTTCTTGTTATTCGAATCTGCACGGACAATGACCGAGTTCTCAGCGAAGGCAGAGGAGTCAGAAGCGGATGACTTGGCCACCGATCTACCTTTACGTGAGAGGATGGCTCTTCACTCGTCCGATTCACCGCTGTTTCGTCGCTCGCTGAAGATGGCCGCCGCTGGACTGCTGGGAATATTCGGTTTGGATTTTGAGATGGTGCAGCTTCTCTTACTGGCTGTCAGCGTCGTGATCACTGGATCTGCGGTTACTTCGCTCGTCCACGGAGGACCCGACTTCTTACCTAACGACTTGGACTTCTTTGCTGCGCTGGGCGAAGGGTACATCGTGGTTGAATGGATGCGATTGGCCGGCTACACGGTCGACCGAGAGGCGAGATGCTATGGAACGACAAATCGGATCAGAATTATCTGGTGGATGACCAAGCCCTCTTCAGCTCTGAAAATAAACATCATCGAATGCACTTCCCATAATCCCCTCGACGCTATCACGACCTTTCATTCCACTGCGGTCATGAACGCGTGGACCGGAACTGGGATATGGATCGCTTACCCTGCGCTTACCCTCTCCAACGTGACGATGACCTCGCCATTTCTGCTGCCGCTCGAAAACGTTGGATTGCGCGAGCATCAGACTGCGTGGAAAGTATTGCACAAATACGGATCGCGCGGATTTCAATTTCAGTTTGGGGAGTATAACGTTCCCCACATTTGTGGCCAGGATTACAGCTGTCCTGCAACGTTGAGGAACACACATGACGCCGGGTGCTTATTTCTACCTTTTCCTAAAGGAAGGTTGGAGGTCTGTTATCGCCCTAGCCACATAACTCGCTGGTCCTTGCGCGGAGCGGGCTGCGCTGCTAACTCTCCGAGTTTGCCGTGGGTGGGGGAGATAGTCAATGCCACATCCGAAGAAGGTAAACGAATAGGATGTATGTACAGGTCACTGATCTCCTCGTTTCAGATTTCCATTGGGTTAAGAAGATGAAATCTTACGCTCAAAGTGATGTTATGCCGGACGACGTCTTCGAGTTGTAACGGAGGGATCATATGGAAGGGGTAGCTCGAGAGATTACCGGCTCGAACCTGATTGAATTGCGTATTCGTTCGACACGATGAGCTGGAGATTTATGATCGGATACATGTGTGATCATGATCAATTAGTATGACGAAACTAGGGGCAGTGCAATATATTCTCACGGTTGAGTTTTATCAGTGTGATTTTCTCGTCCCTTGCAATGGACGGTTGATACCCGGCTCTTCCAATTGCATATTCCTTGGGTTCCGCGAAACAAGCCTATCACTGCAACATCACTCCATGCCTTCAGGTTTCAATTGAGCGACGCGCTTGGAGTCGTATATATTCAGCGTCAAGGGCTCGTCAACAGTCATTTCACAATGCCAACTTTCGTCCTGCAAGAGACGACTTGGGTACTGATCAAGTATATGCGCCACTACATCGAGGGGCACACGCCGGTCCGGTGGTTATTATCCAGATCGGTTAAGCTGCTAAACGAGTTTCAGGTTTGGCCAGCCATAAAGAAGGGCTGGCTGTATCCAGATGGCTGGTCGGTGGGGCGGCGGGTCTGGGTCGGGATTCCTGTCTGTTTGGGCTTGAAGGATGCGCGCAAAGCTACAGAAACTGAATTTGCCCTTTGGATCGACACGGCCCGTGGGGGAATTCGCGGAACACTTAACGGCAACGTCAGCTCGATTCGCATTGACCGTTTTCCCTTTGACGAACCGCGCGACCTGAAACATTCATTCACCGTCATTGTTGCGGAGCAGACTGATGGAGAGCGATTCGAGTATCCGGAAAACCGGTTGATTAACGAGCTGGTGCCAGAGCTCCCGGCACCGTGGAGGGGGAATGTGGTTGTGCTGAAACATGGTTCGACTTCGGCAAAAAAGATCATCAATATTGTCGAAACCGATGTGGCTCTGGTAGAGGCCATAATAAAGAGGTGAGTTTCATTCAAGCTATTGTTTCATAACCGCTCACCGAGATGAAGGGTGATTCGTGATGGATTGGTCGGATACAGAGTTGGCAGAGGGGCATGACGAGAGTCTGGACATATAAATACTGCACTGCGTGAATGTAGAAACGGTACATGTCGGGTCTACGCAAACGTGTGAAACGCGCGCAAACTTCTTCTGCATCTGCTCCGTCCCCGCCTCAGCGCCCTCATGCAGCAGCGTTTATGGCTGTGGATGATGTTCGCCACCACATGCTGTCGTACGTCGATCTCGTATCCCTCACCACATATGCGAGCTGCAGCCAGCTCGCTCGAACGGATTTGACCGTGTTGGCGAGGCAACGGGTGTTGCGTTACACTCGTCCATTCTTTGACGGAGAGACCGCGTTACGTTGTTTTTTCCACTCCCTGGAGGATCAGAAAGCGTGGATCGTGGGGTCCGTAGCCCTTGCAGCCCTTTCATTTACCTGCGACTTCGCTATTCCGAAAAACCTGAACATCATCGGACCATACAAGGACGAGGAAACGTGGCCGGCCGTCATGTGCGGCGCTCTCGGCTTCTCCCTTGTCTCCAGCGAGTTATGTTCCGGTCAATATGCCATGCTCGGGAAGCGCTTTCTGGTCTTTGTGCATCCAAAATTGCCGGTAGGCAGACATTCTATTTGAACTGTGCACGCAACTCTGGACTGACATTTGCTCTAGGGGAGACGTGTGACCGTAACTACGTCTGCGGATGTAGACTTCTACGAGCTGTTCCTTCGTGCAACTTCGACCCTAAGGATGAACGCCATATCTGCGCAGGAAATAATTTGCACATACGTCGAATTGACTTCGGAATTCAAGGGGGTTCAGTCTTTCGAAACCGCATTTACAGAGCCGATTATGCCGCTGGGTCCTTTTAACGACAATGGCCAAACCTTACCGAGATTCAACGCGACCTTCCCTTACTCCCCTTTTCCTCACCACGTCATGCTGTACGGAACGACCTACAGCCTGGGCAGGCCGTGCGGAAACGCATGTCCAGCTCGCCGTCGATGGTCAACCAATATCAGAGGCATTGGACATTGGCGATGGGGCGGCTACGACGAGTTGTTTTGCGACGCTGATGAGATTTTGGCGGCCATGGGTGATTCTGATATTACATACGGAACGGGTGTCTTGTGTCGCAACCCCCTCTGCGAGAATGTTTCACGTTGGAAGTAGATTGGAGGAATTTGATTTTGCGTTTCATAGTTATCTCAAACTTATCTTTGTATTCTGCGCATTCTGGTGCAGCCTGACCTAGTATTTATACGACAACAGACACAATGCTAACGCAAGATTATGTTTTACCTCACTCCATTCGCCGCTATCCAACCCTCCAACTTGAAGAGCCTGTTGCAAGGGCACGGCAACCATTTCATTGGCAATGCCAACTTCGAGAAGGATTTCTATCCCCCGCGTCGGACGGATTGTGTTTTGTACACGAAGGCGTATCTTGGGCCTTGGAAGAAACCGAAGAAAGAGGATGTGTACCCTGTTGTACTGTTCGGCGAGGTGGCCACGGGTGCAGTGAGTTCTTGCTCCGAGAAAGTATCGCTTGTTAGCGTTCTTATTCTTACCAGCTAGAGGCTGACACGGACACTTCCTTCGAGATAAGGTGTCCTGATTGGAGCGCTCATGGATGGGACGCTGCAGAATTCGAAGATTTGTTCAAACAGCAACGTGACCCGCTTGAAGACGCTATCATGAATGACTTCCACGAGGACTTCGAGGCCGTCCAGGTGAGCAGGAGGCGCTTCATTACCGGAATGGGAGCGTCGGCTGACTGTGGCACCAGTTTCCAAAGGTCAGACAGTGGACGAACGGCGAGAATATAATCGTTGACATAGTGAAGCCGCCGTACTTCAGCATGCTGAAATACTGCGACGAGGATGGGAAATTTTGGGAGCGAACCGCAAACAAAAAATCGGCAGATTTTCCGTTTCGCATTGGCGACACAGTGATCATAGGCGGAGAGATGAGGAGGACTCAAGTGTACTATGACAGAGCAAACCAGTATCGGGTGAGTAAGGTCGCGTTTGTGCCTGCCAACCCAATCCTGAAACATACCTGACGTAGAACTATCACATCTTCGCAGACGAAGTGAGGCAAGTGAAAATCCGGCCGAAACCTGTATCAGAATTTTTAGATGCGGATTTTGAGATCCAAGAGGAGGGGGACGAGGATGATAGCGACGAAACACTGACTGACCCCCCGTCGGATAGCTAACCGAGATGATTTCGCTTGTAAATTCCGTCCGTAATTTATTTAAACGAGCTTCCAACATATGTACCGTGGAATGATGAGCGATTCTTTTCAGCCCAGAGTCACTAACGAGATGGTGCAAGCTCAGAAAGCATCGGTGCTTGCAGCTGGGACAGTGAGTTTATCGCTGCTCGAATGAACTGGAACTTACACTGATTCAAACTTAAGGCCACTGTCGATGCTTGGCTCTTCGCGACGGGTTGTCCGGCGCCCATAATTGTCCCAGTTTGCGTTGGGAGTCCTGATGGGCTGTCCCGCTGGGACGGCGTCGATGCGTGGGCATGGTTGGCCCCTGAATTCCCCGACCACGGAAATCCAACAGTTTGGTGGGTGATGCGCAGCGCGGTGGAAGGCGAGGAGATGACCTCACCGCTGGTTATCATGTCAACTCCTCCAATCCAGAGTCAAGCAAACTTGAAACACGCGCGGAACGACCTGATCTCAGACATGTATGGGGCGGTGTCCACGCACTGGGAGGGCAACGTTCTGATATTCAAGGTCGACCCAGGCGATCACAGGCACCTTGTAAGCGTAGAAATTGCGGATCTTCCCAATATCTGGGCCTGTATCAGAAGGTAAGCTCAAATATGTCGTCGGCGATACGATGACCCATTAGGACTTCAGTGTTATCGGTAAACAGATGTTGCGGCGGAGATTTTTGATGGAACATTAGTACGGCGATCGGACGTGGTTTGGGTCGATGTAGCGTGCACACTTACTCGGACGGTTGTACCCTTGGAATGCTTCAGCGAGTTAACAAACAAATCCCTGTAAATTATAAAATGAAACGTCGTTCAGTGAATGGTTGAAGCATCACGAATGTGATCAATAATACTTGTTTCAAGCACCGATGGATTGGAAATGGCTGCGACCTCCGAACGCATGAAGCAACGATGCAGAGAAAATGAGTGGTTTGATACCAAGAACTTGATAGGCGTTTCAAGAAGATGCGAAGTGGAAATTCACCAAAGGAGGTGGGTAGGTTGAATGATACTGGTTTCGGGCGGGCGAGGATCGTTTAGTTGTTGTGTTGATGATTGATGGAACAAAGTTGGGCACATGAATATGAAACGACCGACGAGGAGCCAAAGGAGGGTGGTGGAAAATGCTTTAAAATGTGTAACGCCAACGGTGTATACAGAGAACAAAAAATGCCCAAGTTCAAAGAGCCTCACCTGGTCCAAAGATGTATAACCTTCTACTTCAAGAGTCGCGCTTACACAGGAAGCCCGAAATACCTAGCCTTCGAAGGGGCGCATTGGTTCCCGATAGACGTCGACGCCGGTACGAAGGATAGTCCGATCGACGTGGATTTCTGGGCATACGCAAATGACCAGGAGTTTCACGAGTCAGGTACTTCTGTTAAACATGGTGAGAATAACATCGTTTCTTGACATGGTGATGGCGACTCACCGGACGATTTAGTGCCCGCAGAGTTGTTGACTTGCGGAATATGTCTTGACACCTTGGAAAAGCCGCGAATGTGTGTATCGAAGCGAACAAAAATGCGGGTGAAGCTGACCATCGGATGAAAGGCCATTATGCATGCATGTGTTCTGCGGTGACTGCTTGGGGAAGTGGTTGGAAGGGCAGAACAAAGTATGCCCTGTGTGCAGGGCACCGGTGCAGGAGGATCCAATTGAAGACGACGCGTTGACTTTGGAACTGGCGGAGGCCATCGCGGACGGGTTCATTGCACAAAGAGGGTCTTAGACGCCGGGTTCACGTAAGCGCTTGAGTAACAGATACTTAGTCATTTGATGTACGGTACCAGGGGGGCCCGGAGGGCAATATGAATTATCGTTTGGCGCGCCGGCTGTGGCTTACATCAGATCATCCGCAGTGTCTATCAATTTATCAGTGAAAGGCAAGGTTGCAGAAGGCCCCCGGCCACTACCTATTAGGTCGGTCCGCCGATTTGGGCAGATTTACTCTACGAAAATCGGCCGTTTGACCTCAGATTTACTCTATCATGGACCGAAAAATCACAAAATATTCGATTTTCCGGCGATTTTTGCTGATTTTGTGCCCATTTCGCTCTAAAAGCTTGTTTTCGTTGGTTTCTGGCCATCTAGGCCTGATTTTATGCTCAAATTGGGTCAACAACAACTTTGAAAAAATTCTCGTCACCCTTCCCTGAGCCAGGTGAGGCGGGATTTGGCCCTCAGATTTACTCTATCTCGGACGGAATTTCGTCGTTTGGACCCAGATTTACTCTAACTTTGAGACCGAAAATTGCGATTTTCGAGCTCAGATTTACTCTAAATCGGACCGACATAGTCGGTAGTGACCGGGGGCCTGTTGCAGAAATGGTTTCCAGTTTCAACTTTGTCCATGCCGTCATCCAGCTCAAAAGCCGACACACAAGCGCGTCACGTAACGTCATGTGATGTGTGATTGACGTGACAATCGTTCCTCTCTTCTCGTATTGTCTCGCTTGTCCTGACTTGTATTGATATTAAAACGATTTTACTTCGTAAGCTTCACCAAAGCGTGGCTTTCGCCCCGAGAACCGACCAGAAAGCAGTGTCATTACTCGAAAATATCGACCATTCTCGCGCCCTTGGCTAGTGTTGTCCGGGGTCGGGTCGCCGACCCTAGACCCGACCCAAGCCCGGGCTTTTGAGCCCGACCCCGACCCGACCCGGGCCCGACTTCAAGTAGGGTCGCGGGTCGGGTCAGAGATTCTGTGCGACCCTAGACCCGGGTCGCCGACCCGGGTCGGCACCTACAAATTTCAGCTCAGTTAGGGGCATGAATGCATGTCTCCATCTCCTCATCTGATGCATTCACAGTGCTTACCATTGAATTTCTGCTCAAGAAATCATTCCTGAGATGAGGAAGGCATATCGGGGGCATAAGCAGCAGGAGTTGATCGGTAAGTCCCGCATCCCATCAGTTCCCACGACCCTAGAAAGGAAGTTTTGCAGGCGACACAGCGTATATTCGCAAATCGGGTGCGTGGAGAGTTATGGTTGTGTTTCAGGAACCTGAACTTAACTAGCATTGATTCTGCATAGTCCTGAAAAGTGTCGACTCCCTTGGTTCGGATAGTGGTAGCTGTTTTTCGTGGTTAGTTATGTATTTATTACGTTCAAAAGCAGTTTGCTGACCACTGTTGTTGGGATTCAGCTTTTTCTGCTTTAAGAGGTGTTAGCTATACATCTGGCATAGAAAAAGATTAGTATGTGAGGTTAAATTCATTCAAAATTCTTTTCTTAACCATGCGACCCGGGTCGCGACCCTGACCCGACCCGACCCGGGCCCGACCCCGCCTTCTGGGTCGGGTCGGGCGTTGAGCATCGACCCTGACCCTTGCTGACCCGACCCAAGCCCGGGCTTTCGAGCCCGACCCGACCCTGACAACACTACCCTTGGCAATGCTCCTGGGAGCCTGGTTACAATCTCTTGTGGGATGCTGGGATCGGGGGATGTAGTCTACTGTGAACTTAGACGGAAACTTCCACGTTGGCGTATGCACGAAATTACGGTAGGCGACGGTAGCGCAAGTATATGCCCGGCGATGACTGACGCGCTTCTCTGCAGGAACAATATCAATGACGGTTCTGACTCACTCAAAGAACTCTAAGGGATACGCTCAGACACGTATATCTTCTCCCTTCCCACCGCTATGCGTTCCAGCCTTCTCGTCCTCATGTTTTTGTTCAAGAAATCCCTCCTTTCCACATGGCTCGTTGCTGAGTTGAATATTCAAGGATATGAAATGGAGATTCGACTTTCAGTACGTTGCGTCTTGGTCCTCCAATGGTCTCCCTCTCGCGTGGTCTCTGCCTTGAACCTTCAATTCGTGATAGGTTATGACTGCACATGCGGTTGTTTTCTCGTTCCCTGGAATCCGTTCTCGATACCCTGACTGACACTTGCTCCGCAGGCTCATACCCTTCTCCGCCACCACCGTGTCGACCGCCCGTTTTTCTTGCTGAGCTCATAATGTCCCCTCGCTGTGCTCTCCCAAGCTGCGGAACTCTGCCTTGATATCGGCTGCGCTCGTTCCGCCTCTGGCTTCTTGATTGCGCCGGCTATACCAAGTACTCAGCTCGGATTCCGGAGTCAGTCACACTGCTTCAATTCCTGTTGCCTGAGCTTCTTGCGACCTCGGAGCTTCAATTATTGCACCATTAAACTGCCACCTGTTCGCAAAAATGACGGATCTACCGATGTTCCTTTCTCCAAAGTCTGCATGACCAGTCTTGTCCGGGATCTATTTTCCGATCCAATATGAAATCCTTGCACCTCCACGCCGTCTTCAATAATTAAGCATAGGGTATGTCAAAGTTGAAGCATTCATATGCAATGTTCCTAACAGGTGACAGGTCTCTTGGAATCGGTATTTCAACAGTTGCGGAGGCTGACATCGCGAATGTTTCGAAGCCACTGTCACTGCAAGGAACAATAAAAGCCCACCTCAATCAACTCTCTCTCTCTACCTCTCCAAACATGTCCGGAAAACTCACAGGTTTTGGTAATATCACCGACTTCCAAGGCTACGATCTCAACCTCGTCGCCAACGGTCCGTTGGGGGAAGGCACCGCAGTTTCTGTCCATCCCGGAGAACTTGAATACAAAAACCAGCGTAACCAGCAAGTGAGCTGTCTTTCACAGCCCGTATCTCATTACACCTAGACAAATGCGTGTAGTGGTTGTTGAACCCTCAAGACAACGGATATCGCTTCCGGAGCGCACAAGACATCGCTCTATTCATTTCCTATCCAGCATCCCGATGCGGCGGGAATCCTTACGGCGCGGGGATCGTAGCTTCCAAAAGTGATGCTGCGGCGACGTTCAAGCTCGTACCAGTCTCGGATGCGCCTGGTTCGCCCGTCAGGTAAGACCTGCATGTCCATTTGTTATTCGTGTTTTTCCCAGTAGTATTGGCCCTTAGAGACTCATATATCCCTGCACAGAATTATCGAAGTGAAGAGCGGGTACGCGCTAACGTCTTGGAAGATTGTTCCCGGCAGTCGTGTCACGATAGCTCCGGTTCGTTTTCTCGCTCTTTTTGACTCTTTTCTACGGAATGTACATTCCATTTTTTTTCCCTGTGTCTCATCAGAAATCCGACGAGCCGTGGCTGAGATGGAGTTTGATCTAGGTTACTCTTGTTCAGGTCGACGACGCTCTCAAATTACAACAAGGCTGGACTATTGCTTGGGCTCGTAAGTGGAATTGCCAGATTAAACTGCTTCGCCAAGATTGGCTAATGACGCATTTCTACTCAGCAAATTCTTGAGGATTGTCCTTGCATTGTCTCGCGTACACGCCGTGCATGTCTTATACTTAACGACTTTTCTTGGATTGATCTTCTGCCACCTATCCACGCGTCCCGCTGCTCTCTGCGAACAAAATTCGACTGCTTGATGACATCATGATCAACAGCCAGAATCCGAGTCTGGAGCTGCGCAAAATGCTAAATCACTATTGAACCTACCCAAATCTCCGTTACCACCTGTCTTCCGAGCCCTTTCCGACACCTCTACGGGAATCATAGGGTCCTCGATTTTGAGCTCGTACCGAAGATGATTGACGGCCTCATACCATATAGGCTTCTATTTTCTTCCTACATATATCAAGAATATTCCTCATCCCCAGGTCCTTTATCGACCGCACACTGAAATCGCAATCAATACCCAGAATTCTCGTAACTCTGCGCGACGTATTCCTCGTTACGCTTCCACAGTGGATTGGGGTACCTACATAACTCGACTCAACTCTTTCTTGGCAAAGAGTCGAGAGCTTTCGGGAATTGGAGAAACCGGCATCAAATGTGGCCGGCGGTTGACCGGCGGTCTTGCTTATGTCACGTCGGAGTTTCAATCAACAAAGAGATTGCCAAACAGCTACCAACACGTCGCTGGCTCTACCGTCCCTCAGGCCCTGCCGCTACCACGCTATGTCTCTGCTGAGCTGTCTGAAACAGGACCCAGTCCTTCAGACCCTCTCTCTACCTCAAATTACGACCTTCATACGGCTTCTCTCGCTTTTGAAGAACGATATCATCCTGGCGAGAGAATCGGTGTGTCTGATTAACTTATCTTGCAAGTTGTGCTTGACTTCTCCTCATACGAAGGGCTACACGCACGCGGTAAAAGCTTGCGTGCTGGCCACGGGATGCGACGCCCCGGTCGTCGCCAGCGCGGGGTTCCGCTGCAAGCAAGGAGCAGCCCCTAACTCTTCGAATCTCGATTTCACTCCTTGGTTTGGAGTCATGCCAATCGGCAAACGGACCAACATTTCAATCACAGAGATAATCGCCAACACCGAAGAATCTGAGCGCAAATATATTATTTTCAGCGCGGATCAGCTTCAACCCCACAGCGCTGCCGCTGGAGAGATTCCCAGCATGAAACAGGTTCCTCAAACCGGATATTATCCAGCGAATTCCGCCATGCAGAAGTGGGTCCCCTTGCGCTGGCTCGGCAACGTGCTAGTATTTCGGGCGGCCGACGATGGTGAAGGGTTTCAAGACGTCGAGTTCCAGGAACTCGAGACGCACATCTCGGATGCGGTGGTGGGGTGAGTATGATTGGCGGTTAGATAATTTGCACTGAATCGCTGTTTTCAGATTTGTGTTTGGATCACCGATGTGAAGCTGGGCAGCGTGGTCGGCAAATTTGATACTTGTTATACGCAGACTTGAAACCAGGATCATTGCTCGTATATTTGTGATGTCCATGCGGACGGTGGCGCGATTGTGTTGTGCAAATTCAGTCCCTGCTTTGATTCAGTTGGGGTTTGAGACGAATAAAGCACTTCGCTTTTGTCCCTGCAACGCATCTTACAATGACTTCTACAGCTCGTCAGCTTCGCAGCACTTTGTCGTCTTTCACTGCAGTCGAACTGCTGCAGACAGCGTTACAATCTGCAACCTTATATGAAGCAGTCCTCGCCCACCTTAATCTCTGCGCGGAAAGGCGGGAGCGACGAGAACTTAGTGCGTTTTCTTGTTATTCGAATCTGCACGGACAATGACCGAGTTCTCAGCGAAGGCAGAGGAGTCAGAAGCGGATGACTTGGCCACCGATCTACCTTTACGTGAGAGGATGGCTCTTCACTCGTCCGATTCACCGCTGTTTCGTCGCTCGCTGAAGATGGCCGCCGCTGGACTGCTGGGAATATTCGGTTTGGATTTTGAGATGGTGCAGCTTCTCTTACTGGCTGTCAGCGTCGTGATCACTGGATCTGCGGTTACTTCGCTCGTCCACGGAGGACCCGACTTCTTACCTAACGACTTGGACTTCTTTGCTGCGCTGGGCGAAGGGTACATCGTGGTTGAATGGATGCGATTGGCCGGCTACACGGTCGACCGAGAGGCGAGATGCTATGGAACGACAAATCGGATCAGAATTATCTGGTGGATGACCAAGCCCTCTTCAGCTCTGAAAATAAACATCATCGAATGCACTTCCCATAATCCCCTCGACGCTATCACGACCTTTCATTCCACTGCGGTCATGAACGCGTGGACCGGAACTGGGATATGGATCGCTTACCCTGCGCTTACCCTCTCCAACGTGACGATGACCTCGCCATTTCTGCTGCCGCTCGAAAACGTTGGATTGCGCGAGCATCAGACTGCGTGGAAAGTATTGCACAAATACGGATCGCGCGGATTTCAATTTCAGTTTGGGGAGTATAACGTTCCCCACATTTGTGGCCAGGATTACAGCTGTCCTGCAACGTTGAGGAACACACATGACGCCGGGTGCTTATTTCTACCTTTTCCTAAAGGAAGGTTGGAGGTCTGTTATCGCCCTAGCCACATAACTCGCTGGTCCTTGCGCGGAGCGGGCTGCGCTGCTAACTCTCCGAGTTTGCCGTGGGTGGGGGAGATAGTCAATGCCACATCCGAAGAAGGTAAACGAATAGGATGTATGTACAGGTCACTGATCTCCTCGTTTCAGATTTCCATTGGGTTAAGAAGATGAAATCTTACGCTCAAAGTGATGTTATGCCGGACGACGTCTTCGAGTTGTAACGGAGGGATCATATGGAAGGGGTAGCTCGAGAGATTACCGGCTCGAACCTGATTGAATTGCGTATTCGTTCGACACGATGAGCTGGAGATTTATGATCGGATACATGTGTGATCATGATCAATTAGTATGACGAAACTAGGGGCAGTGCAATATATTCTCACGGTTGAGTTTTATCAGTGTGATTTTCTCGTCCCTTGCAATGGACGGTTGATACCCGGCTCTTCCAATTGCATATTCCTTGGGTTCCGCGAAACAAGCCTATCACTGCAACATCACTCCATGCCTTCAGGTTTCAATTGAGCGACGCGCTTGGAGTCGTATATATTCAGCGTCAAGGGCTCGTCAACAGTCATTTCACAATGCCAACTTTCGTCCTGCAAGAGACGACTTGGGTACTGATCAAGTATATGCGCCACTACATCGAGGGGCACACGCCGGTCCGGTGGTTATTATCCAGATCGGTTAAGCTGCTAAACGAGTTTCAGGTTTGGCCAGCCATAAAGAAGGGCTGGCTGTATCCAGATGGCTGGTCGGTGGGGCGGCGGGTCTGGGTCGGGATTCCTGTCTGTTTGGGCTTGAAGGATGCGCGCAAAGCTACAGAAACTGAATTTGCCCTTTGGATCGACACGGCCCGTGGGGGAATTCGCGGAACACTTAACGGCAACGTCAGCTCGATTCGCATTGACCGTTTTCCCTTTGACGAACCGCGCGACCTGAAACATTCATTCACCGTCATTGTTGCGGAGCAGACTGATGGAGAGCGATTCGAGTATCCGGAAAACCGGTTGATTAACGAGCTGGTGCCAGAGCTCCCGGCACCGTGGAGGGGGAATGTGGTTGTGCTGAAACATGGTTCGACTTCGGCAAAAAAGATCATCAATATTGTCGAAACCGATGTGGCTCTGGTAGAGGCCATAATAAAGAGGTGAGTTTCATTCAAGCTATTGTTTCATAACCGCTCACCGAGATGAAGGGTGATTCGTGATGGATTGGTCGGATACAGAGTTGGCAGAGGGGCATGACGAGAGTCTGGACATATAAATACTGCACTGCGTGAATGTAGAAACGGTACATGTCGGGTCTACGCAAACGTGTGAAACGCGCGCAAACTTCTTCTGCATCTGCTCCGTCCCCGCCTCAGCGCCCTCATGCAGCAGCGTTTATGGCTGTGGATGATGTTCGCCACCACATGCTGTCGTACGTCGATCTCGTATCCCTCACCACATATGCGAGCTGCAGCCAGCTCGCTCGAACGGATTTGACCGTGTTGGCGAGGCAACGGGTGTTGCGTTACACTCGTCCATTCTTTGACGGAGAGACCGCGTTACGTTGTTTTTTCCACTCCCTGGAGGATCAGAAAGCGTGGATCGTGGGGTCCGTAGCCCTTGCAGCCCTTTCATTTACCTGCGACTTCGCTATTCCGAAAAACCTGAACATCATCGGACCATACAAGGACGAGGAAACGTGGCCGGCCGTCATGTGCGGCGCTCTCGGCTTCTCCCTTGTCTCCAGCGAGTTATGTTCCGGTCAATATGCCATGCTCGGGAAGCGCTTTCTGGTCTTTGTGCATCCAAAATTGCCGGTAGGCAGACATTCTATTTGAACTGTGCACGCAACTCTGGACTGACATTTGCTCTAGGGGAGACGTGTGACCGTAACTACGTCTGCGGATGTAGACTTCTACGAGCTGTTCCTTCGTGCAACTTCGACCCTAAGGATGAACGCCATATCTGCGCAGGAAATAATTTGCACATACGTCGAATTGACTTCGGAATTCAAGGGGGTTCAGTCTTTCGAAACCGCATTTACAGAGCCGATTATGCCGCTGGGTCCTTTTAACGACAATGGCCAAACCTTACCGAGATTCAACGCGACCTTCCCTTACTCCCCTTTTCCTCACCACGTCATGCTGTACGGAACGACCTACAGCCTGGGCAGGCCGTGCGGAAACGCATGTCCAGCTCGCCGTCGATGGTCAACCAATATCAGAGGCATTGGACATTGGCGATGGGGCGGCTACGACGAGTTGTTTTGCGACGCTGATGAGATTTTGGCGGCCATGGGTGATTCTGATATTACATACGGAACGGGTGTCTTGTGTCGCAACCCCCTCTGCGAGAATGTTTCACGTTGGAAGTAGATTGGAGGAATTTGATTTTGCGTTTCATAGTTATCTCAAACTTATCTTTGTATTCTGCGCATTCTGGTGCAGCCTGACCTAGTATTTATACGACAACAGACACAATGCTAACGCAAGATTATGTTTTACCTCACTCCATTCGCCGCTATCCAACCCTCCAACTTGAAGAGCCTGTTGCAAGGGCACGGCAACCATTTCATTGGCAATGCCAACTTCGAGAAGGATTTCTATCCCCCGCGTCGGACGGATTGTGTTTTGTACACGAAGGCGTATCTTGGGCCTTGGAAGAAACCGAAGAAAGAGGATGTGTACCCTGTTGTACTGTTCGGCGAGGTGGCCACGGGTGCAGTGAGTTCTTGCTCCGAGAAAGTATCGCTTGTTAGCGTTCTTATTCTTACCAGCTAGAGGCTGACACGGACACTTCCTTCGAGATAAGGTGTCCTGATTGGAGCGCTCATGGATGGGACGCTGCAGAATTCGAAGATTTGTTCAAACAGCAACGTGACCCGCTTGAAGACGCTATCATGAATGACTTCCACGAGGACTTCGAGGCCGTCCAGGTGAGCAGGAGGCGCTTCATTACCGGAATGGGAGCGTCGGCTGACTGTGGCACCAGTTTCCAAAGGTCAGACAGTGGACGAACGGCGAGAATATAATCGTTGACATAGTGAAGCCGCCGTACTTCAGCATGCTGAAATACTGCGACGAGGATGGGAAATTTTGGGAGCGAACCGCAAACAAAAAATCGGCAGATTTTCCGTTTCGCATTGGCGACACAGTGATCATAGGCGGAGAGATGAGGAGGACTCAAGTGTACTATGACAGAGCAAACCAGTATCGGGTGAGTAAGGTCGCGTTTGTGCCTGCCAACCCAATCCTGAAACATACCTGACGTAGAACTATCACATCTTCGCAGACGAAGTGAGGCAAGTGAAAATCCGGCCGAAACCTGTATCAGAATTTTTAGATGCGGATTTTGAGATCCAAGAGGAGGGGGACGAGGATGATAGCGACGAAACAC
Source organism: Favolaschia claudopus (assembly GCA_037176885.1). Taxonomy (NCBI): domain Eukaryota; kingdom Fungi; phylum Basidiomycota; class Agaricomycetes; order Agaricales; family Mycenaceae; genus Favolaschia; species Favolaschia claudopus. Next base: position 123,825 of record JAWWNJ010000081.1, read on the forward strand.
TGACTGACCCCCCGTCGGATAGCTAACCGAGATGATTTCGCTTGTAAATTCCGTCCGTAATTTATTTAAACGAGCTTCCAACATATGTACCGTGGAATGATGAGCGATTCTTTTCAGCCCAGAGTCACTAACGAGATGGTGCAAGCTCAGAAAGCATCGGTGCTTGCAGCTGGGACAGTGAGTTTATCGCTGCTCGAATGAACTGGAACTTACACTGATTCAAACTTAAGGCCACTGTCGATGCTTGGCTCTTCGCGACGGGTTGTCCGGCGCCCATAATTGTCCCAGTTTGCGTTGGGAGTCCTGATGGGCTGTCCCGCTGGGACGGCGTCGATGCGTGGGCATGGTTGGCCCCTGAATTCCCCGACCACGGAAATCCAACAGTTTGGTGGGTGATGCGCAGCGCGGTGGAAGGCGAGGAGATGACCTCACCGCTGGTTATCATGTCAACTCCTCCAATCCAGAGTCAAGCAAACTTGAAACACGCGCGGAACGACCTGATCTCAGACATGTATGGGGCGGTGTCCACGCACTGGGAGGGCAACGTTCTGATATTCAAGGTCGACCCAGGCGATCACAGGCACCTTGTAAGCGTAGAAATTGCGGATCTTCCCAATATCTGGGCCTGTATCAGAAGGTAAGCTCAAATATGTCGTCGGCGATACGATGACCCATTAGGACTTCAGTGTTATCGGTAAACAGATGTTGCGGCGGAGATTTTTGATGGAACATTAGTACGGCGATCGGACGTGGTTTGGGTCGATGTAGCGTGCACACTTACTCGGACGGTTGTACCCTTGGAATGCTTCAGCGAGTTAACAAACAAATCCCTGTAAATTATAAAATGAAACGTCGTTCAGTGAATGGTTGAAGCATCACGAATGTGATCAATAATACTTGTTTCAAGCACCGATGGATTGGAAATGGCTGCGACCTCCGAACGCATGAAGCAACGATGCAGAGAAAATGAGTGGTTTGATACCAAGAACTTGATAGGCGTTTCAAGAAGATGCGAAGTGGAAATTCACCAAAGGAGGTGGGTAGGTTGAATGATACTGGTTTCGGGCGGGCGAGGATCGTTTAGTTGTTGTGTTGATGATTGATGGAACAAAGTTGGGCACATGAATATGAAACGACCGACGAGGAGCCAAAGGAGGGTGGTGGAAAATGCTTTAAAATGTGTAACGCCAACGGTGTATACAGAGAACAAAAAATGCCCAAGTTCAAAGAGCCTCACCTGGTCCAAAGATGTATAACCTTCTACTTCAAGAGTCGCGCTTACACAGGAAGCCCGAAATACCTAGCCTTCGAAGGGGCGCATTGGTTCCCGATAGACGTCGACGCCGGTACGAAGGATAGTCCGATCGACGTGGATTTCTGGGCATACGCAAATGACCAGGAGTTTCACGAGTCAGGTACTTCTGTTAAACATGGTGAGAATAACATCGTTTCTTGACATGGTGATGGCGACTCACCGGACGATTTAGTGCCCGCAGAGTTGTTGACTTGCGGAATATGTCTTGACACCTTGGAAAAGCCGCGAATGTGTGTATCGAAGCGAACAAAAATGCGGGTGAAGCTGACCATCGGATGAAAGGCCATTATGCATGCATGTGTTCTGCGGTGACTGCTTGGGGAAGTGGTTGGAAGGGCAGAACAAAGTATGCCCTGTGTGCAGGGCACCGGTGCAGGAGGATCCAATTGAAGACGACGCGTTGACTTTGGAACTGGCGGAGGCCATCGCGGACGGGTTCATTGCACAAAGAGGGTCTTAGACGCCGGGTTCACGTAAGCGCTTGAGTAACAGATACTTAGTCATTTGATGTACGGTACCAGGGGGGCCCGGAGGGCAATATGAATTATCGTTTGGCGCGCCGGCTGTGGCTTACATCAGATCATCCGCAGTGTCTATCAATTTATCAGTGAAAGGCAAGGTTGCAGAAGGCCCCCGGCCACTACCTATTAGGTCGGTCCGCCGATTTGGGCAGATTTACTCTACGAAAATCGGCCGTTTGACCTCAGATTTACTCTATCATGGACCGAAAAATCACAAAATATTCGATTTTCCGGCGATTTTTGCTGATTTTGTGCCCATTTCGCTCTAAAAGCTTGTTTTCGTTGGTTTCTGGCCATCTAGGCCTGATTTTATGCTCAAATTGGGTCAACAACAACTTTGAAAAAATTCTCGTCACCCTTCCCTGAGCCAGGTGAGGCGGGATTTGGCCCTCAGATTTACTCTATCTCGGACGGAATTTCGTCGTTTGGACCCAGATTTACTCTAACTTTGAGACCGAAAATTGCGATTTTCGAGCTCAGATTTACTCTAAATCGGACCGACATAGTCGGTAGTGACCGGGGGCCTGTTGCAGAAATGGTTTCCAGTTTCAACTTTGTCCATGCCGTCATCCAGCTCAAAAGCCGACACACAAGCGCGTCACGTAACGTCATGTGATGTGTGATTGACGTGACAATCGTTCCTCTCTTCTCGTATTGTCTCGCTTGTCCTGACTTGTATTGATATTAAAACGATTTTACTTCGTAAGCTTCACCAAAGCGTGGCTTTCGCCCCGAGAACCGACCAGAAAGCAGTGTCATTACTCGAAAATATCGACCATTCTCGCGCCCTTGGCTAGTGTTGTCCGGGGTCGGGTCGCCGACCCTAGACCCGACCCAAGCCCGGGCTTTTGAGCCCGACCCCGACCCGACCCGGGCCCGACTTCAAGTAGGGTCGCGGGTCGGGTCAGAGATTCTGTGCGACCCTAGACCCGGGTCGCCGACCCGGGTCGGCACCTACAAATTTCAGCTCAGTTAGGGGCATGAATGCATGTCTCCATCTCCTCATCTGATGCATTCACAGTGCTTACCATTGAATTTCTGCTCAAGAAATCATTCCTGAGATGAGGAAGGCATATCGGGGGCATAAGCAGCAGGAGTTGATCGGTAAGTCCCGCATCCATCAGTTCCCACGACCCTAGAAAGGAAGTTTTGCAGGCGACAACAGCGTATATTCGCAAATCGGGTGCGTGGAGAGTTATGGTTGTGTTTCAGGAACCTGAACTTAACTAGCATTGATTCTGCATAGTCCTGAAAAGTGTCGACTCCCTTGGTTCGGATAGTGGTAGCTGTTTTTCGTGGTTAGTTATGTATTTATTACGTTTCAAAAGCAGTTTGCTGACCACTGTTGTTGGGATTCAGCTTTTTCTGCTTTAAGAGGTGTTAGCTATACATCTGGCATAGAAAAAAGATTAGTATGTGAGGTTAAATTCATTCAAAATTCTTTTCTTAACCATGCGACCCGGGTCGCGACCCTGACCCGACCCGACCCGGGCCCGACCCCGCCTTCTGGGTCGGGTCGGGCGTTGAGCATCGACCCTGACCCTTGCTGACCCGACCCAAGCCCGGGCTTTCGAGCCCGACCCGACCCTGACAACACTACCCTTGGCAATGCTCCTGGGAGCTGGTTACAATCTCTTGTTGGGATGCTGGGATCGGGGGATGTAGTCTACTGTGAACTTAGACGGAAACTTCCACGTTGGCGTATGCACGAAATTACGGTAGGCGACGGTAGCGCAAGTATATGCCCGGCGGATGACTGACGCGCTTCTCTGCAGGAACAATATCAATGACGGTTCTGACTCACTCAAGAACTCTAAGGGATACGCTCAGACACGTATATCTTCTCCCTTCCCACCGCTATGCGTTCCAGCCTTCTCGTCCTCATGTTTTTGTTCAAGAAATCCCTCCTTTCCACAATGGCTCGTTGCTGAGTTGAATATTCAAGGATATGAAATGGAGATTCGACTTTCAGTACGTTGCGTCTTGGTCCTCCAATGGTCTCCCTCTCGGCGAGGTCTCTGCCTTGAACCTTCAATTCGTGATAGGTTATGACTGCAGATGCGGTTGTTTTCTCGTTCCCTGGAATCCGTTCTCGATACCCTGACTGACACTTGCTCCGCAGGCTCATACCCTTCTCCGCCACCACCGTGTCGACCGCCCGTTTTTCTTGCTGAGCTCATAATGTCCCCTCGCTGTGCTCTCCCAAGCTGCGGAACTCTGCCTTGATATCGGCTGCGCTCGTTCCGCCTCTGGCTTCTTGATTGCGCCGGCTATACCAAGTACTCAGCTCGGATTCCGGAGTCAGTCACACTGCTTCAATTCCTGTTGCCTGAGCTTCTTGCGACCTCGGAGCTTCAATTATTGCACCATTAAACTGCCACCTGTTCGCAAAAATGACGGATCTACCGATGTTCCTTTCTCCAAAGTCTGCATGACCAGTCTTGTCCGGGATCTATTTTCCGATCCAATATGAAATCCTTGCACCTCCACGCCGTCTTCAATAATTAAGCATAGGGTATGTCAAAGTTGAAGCATTCATATGCAATGTTCCTAACAGGTGACAGGTCTCTTGGAATCGGTATTTCAACAGTTGCGGAGGCTGACATCGCGAATGTTTCGAAGCCACTGTCACTGCAAGGAACAATTAAAAGCCCACCTCAATCAACTCTCTCTCTCTACCTCTCCAAACATGTCCGGAAAACTCACAGGTTTTGGTAATATCACCGACTTCCCAAGGCTACGATCTCAACCTCGTCGCCAACGGTCCGTTGGGGGAAGGCACCGCAGTTTCTGTCCATCCCGGAGAACTTGAATACAAAAACCAGCGTAACCAGCAAGTGAGCTGTCTTTCACAGCCCGTATCTCATTACACCTAGACAAATGCGTGTAGTGGTTGTTGAACCCTCAAGACAACGGATATCGCTTCCGGAGCGCACAAGACATCGCTCTATTCATTTCCTATCCAGCATCCCGATGCGGCGGGAATCCTTACGGCGCGGGGATCGTAGCTTCCAAAAGTGATGCTGCGGCGACGTTCAAGCTCGTACCAGTCTCGGATGCGGCCTGGTTCGCCCGTCAGGTAAGACCTGCATGTCCATTTGTTATTCGTGTTTTTCCCAGTAGTATTGGCCCTTAGAGACTCATATATCCCTGCACAGAATTATCGAAGTGAAGAGCGGGTACGCGCTAACGTCTTGGAAGATTGTTCCCGGCAGTCGTGTCACGATAGCTCCGGTTCGTTTCTCGCTCTTTTTGACTCTTTTCTACGAATGTACATTCCATTTTTTTTTCCCTGTGTCTCATCAGAAATCCGACGAGCCGTGGCAGAGATGGAGTTTGATCTAGGTTACTCTTGTTCAGGTCGACGACGCTCTCAAATTACAACAAGGCTGGACTATTGCTTGGGCTCGTAAGTGGAATTGCCAGATTAAACTGCTTCGCCAAGATTGGCTAATGACGCATTTCTACTCAGCAAATTCTTGAGGATTGTCCTTGCATTGTCTCGCGTACACGCCGTGCATGTCTTATACTTAACGACTTTTCTTGGATTGATCTTCTGCCACCTATCCACGCGTCCCGCTGCTCTCTGCGAACAAAATTCGACTGCTTGATGACATCATGATCAACAGCCAGAATCCGAGTCTGGAGCTGCGCAAAATGCTAAATCACTATTGAACCTACCCAAATCTCCGTTACCACCTGTCTTCCGAGCCCTTTCCGACACCTCTACGGGAATCATAGGGTCCTCGATTTTGAGCTCGTACCGAAGATGATTGACGGCCTCATACCATATAGGCTTCTATTTTCTTCCTACATATATCAAGAATATTCCTCATCCCCAGGTCCTTTATCGACCGCACACTGAAATCGCAATCAATACCCAGAATTCTCGTAACTCTGCGCGACGTATTCCTCGTTACGCTTCCACAGTGGATTGGGGTACCTACATAACTCGACTCAACTCTTTCTTGGCAAAGAGTCGAGAGCTTTCGGGAATTGGAGAAACCGGCATCAAATGTGGCCGGCGGTTGACCGGCGGTCTTGCTTATGTCACGTCGGAGTTTCAATCAACAAAGAGATTGCCAAACAGCTACCAACACGTCGCTGGCTCTACCGTCCCTCAGGCCCTGCCGCTACCACGCTATGTCTCTGCTGAGCTGTCTGAAACAGGACCCAGTCCTTCAGACCCTCTCTCTACCTCAAATTACGACCTTCATACGGCTTCTCTCGCTTTTGAAGAACGATATCATCCTGGCTCAGCCCTACTACATCGCGACTGACGAAGCCCCGCCCATCTTACCTCCTACAACTACTGACTTCATGGCTGAGTCTATTGGGATACCTCCGGAGGCGGTCTCCAGCTGCTGGAACGCGTTGAAAGACGACATCTGGTCGTATCTGACCCCCGAGAGAATCGAAGACGAAGTAGCATCTCTTTTTGAGCAAAATGGATGGAGCCGAGGGATAAGTATGGCGGGGACTCTGTTCTTACCTCACATATAGCTCATTGTACAATAATTTAGCTGCTTTGTCACTGTATCCCCCTTCGCATGAATGCCAAAATCCCGATTGTGCACGAATCAATCGCTTGAAGAAAGCTGAGTGCCGACAAGTAGTTGTATACACTCTGGATAAGGGAGTGCAGCCTGCATGGTCTATCCATTTGTACTGCGAAGACTGCCAAACCAATTTCCAATACGAGTTTTCTGTCAACAACGGCGTGAGGACCTACTATGGCGGCATACCAAAATACATTCAAGTGGGTGAGCATCAATTTGTCGAGCGGAAGCTTGTGGGCATGTGGACAAGTCTCATGCTGGTTGCCTGGTCCGTCTTTGGTGTTTTTTAACCTTTCAAGCCTGTCCTCATTGTGTACAGGGTATCAGCGACGAATTGTGCCCGTTCATACGACATGTCACTGTCCGAGGGACAGCTTCGCGATTTGACTGCCTCCGGGTGGCAGTTCGGTAGTCGTCTGTCCACAGACCACGTCTGGGATGCTTTCATCATCCTGACACTCCTCGACTACCATGAACGCCGCGGGACTTGTCTTGCTGTCCCCCACACCGGTGCTCAGAAAGATAGGTACACCACGGCAATGCGAGCAAGGAATCTTGAGGTAGTGGAAGAAGGGCAAGACGAAATTGGCCATTGCTGCGATAAATGCATGAGAGAGTGGGTTGATCCCGTCACAAACGCGACACGTCGGTTATCCTCTTCGAGTTCATCTTCGCGCATTGACAATAGTTTACAGGGGACGTGCAAGCCGCACTCACTGACGGACTCGCCATCGGGTTTGCTCGCTGCCAGGAGGCGCACTGCACCGAAGAGCTCGCGAATAATCGGCATCGGTTCTGTCCCGGGCATCACCATCTGCATGATGTCTGTGCGGTCGTGGGTTGTTCCTCTCCTGTTCGCGCGGAGCACAAGACATGCGCCAATCAACAGCATGCTGAGATGGAACGTCTTCATTACGAACGTGGTCAGGCCGCCTTCACCCTTCGCAGTCGGCTACAGAAACATCGCTTGGCCCACCCACAAAATGAAGAGCAGGTGTATGAAGAGCCTGAGTCCCCAGATTCCGTCGCCGATGATGTCGATAGCGCCGATGATGTTGAATCGTTTCACGTCGATGACAGTGGCCGCATGCATATTCAGATTGAAGACAATCCGGGCTCTGTTGGTGTGGTGGATGAGGTGGATGAGGTCTGCGAGGCGTCGAAATCCCCGACCAGGAATCGCAAGTTCAAGGCTCTTTTTGGACGAAGTCGGACGCACAATCTTCAAACGATTGTCCGCCCATGTGGGGTAATCGTAGCTCAAACATCATTTTACAACGCTGAAGCTGTGTCAAACGTCTTGGTAAGTTTAGCTTCTGTTCTTCTCATAACCCGCACTCATGCTTCACAGCTGTTTGTTCAGAAGGTCTTTTCAGTTCCCCGCGCGCACAAACCTGAGCATTTGATCTACGACACCAACTGCGATGCAAAACAACAGGTTCTCGCCCACCCTGACCATTGGTCTTGGTTTCTCGATGTCGGGATGACAGTCGACGTCTCTCATTTCCTGCACAAGCACTCGGCTGGTCACGAATTCTGCCAGGAGCATTGTAATCCTGTCGCTTATCCCGAGTTGATGGGTCCCGATGGTAAATGGTTCTTCAATACCTCAGTTGCGGAGCAAGTCAACATATGGCTTGGGGGATATCAGTCGATGTGTCGAGAGATGCTTCCGACCAAGTTCAATTTCTTTCTTAACGAGATGATACGTCTTCGAAATCAAATGACTGTAGCAAAACTTCAAGCAGATGGACATAATCCACGCGAGCGTGTACGTCGTGTATAAGATCCCATTCATAATATATGTACAAAACAGTTGTCGTACAAATCCAAATTGTCGTCATACAAATCCATATGTGAAAATGAAGTAAAGATGCATTGTACCTCTAGCGACGCAGTGAATGCTGCTTCCCAAACACGCTCCACAGACCTTCTTCGGTTCTTCCAGCATCCAACGCAGCCTTCTGCTGAGCAGGGGTGGCTGCCCGCCATCGTCGGTATTGATCGTCGTACGTGGAGGCCGCATAAAAGTGTCCCTCGCCAAACACACGATGAAAGCGCACTCTCTTCGAAAGATGTGCCATTGACGGTCTATCCATCATGACGAACACCTCGACCATATCACATACATACTTCCCCTTCATCCAGCTACCTCTGTCACCCGGAGCGCACTTTGAAGGGGTTGGGGTTGAAGGGGTCGGAGTACGGGAGCCGTCGTTATCGTCACCGTCAGCAGTGTCGTCTGCAAGGTGCGCAGAGAGTCGCTTAGCCGGAATTGTGGCCAGCATGGAAGGTCGATGGAGCTGACACAGAGAACGATGGGCGGAAGGGAGCTCTATTGCAGTGGTTAATCTTTGAGGGAGATGTAGCGGAAAGATAACGTACATCGTGCAAAAAAACGAGGATGAATTTGCGAGCCAATTCGAGGTTGGGCTGAGGTCGGCGCTTCGCTGCAGCAACATTGAAGACGGGGGATGGATTCACCCAGTCATTGCCCAGTTGCTTTGTTATTTTGAGAGGGGGCGGAGCGACGGCAGGTTGGGTATGCATGACGGGCAACAGAGACGCTGGTGGCGGAGGCGACGGTGACAGCGAGAGGGGGCGTAGAGTGGAAGTCGAGGCGACTGGGGGAGGCGAAGGGCGGGTGACGGCAGTTGCCGCAGCTTCGGATTCTGCATGGCGAGCAGCACGCGCAGTGTCGCGCTCTGAGAGACGTATTGCCTCTTGCAAATCTGCTGCCTCTTGACGAGCAAGCTCCTCTTCTAATTCCTCTTCGACTGTGCGCTCGGGCGAGGTGGGGTTGACTCCGTAGAGGCCGTCGAGTTGGCGGTCGAGTTGGCGGGCGCGGGCATCTTGCTGGTAACGTGGCTGCGCGAGTGCACGGAGGCGAGCTTGCTCAGCTTGCCGGCGATCTTCTGCTTCTTTTTCGAGGCTTGAAATAAGGGCGGAGAATGGGTGGTTGTTGGAAGAGGCAGCACTAGGGACGCTGGGCATGCGTAGAGGTGGGGCTGTACGGCTAGATAGGTGAGAGGAGACAGAAAAAGCAGAGGATGTCGAGGTCGCCAGATGTGGCGCAGCTTGACGTGGGACACTAGGAGCTGAGAATGGGAGCGACCGTGGTTGAGCGGGGATGGTGATGCTTGAATTGGAGTCGCTGCCGCTGTGTAGAGAATACGCGCAGCCGCCTGCTTTGATGCAGTGTTTCTTGCACATTCTGTTGGTGCAGTTGCGGTTCATTCGGGTCACAGAGCAGCCGAGAAACGAGCATTTAGGTGTTGGCTGAGAGGCAGTGGGCGGCGGAGCAGAGATGGAGGCCGGGAATGTGGCGGGAAGGGCAGAGATAGCGGGCAGGGCTGGCGTGGTCGTCATTGTTGGCCTCGGGAGCGGCGGCCAGCGATGGTGATATGTTTGAGCGTGTGCAGCGGGCTTATAGCACTGTAAAAGCGAGTTTGGGCCTAGGCGAGACGTGTAATGGACAACACCCACCGAGATGTGCCAGTGATCTCCGTCCTTCGTCAACTTTGGCACAAGATACGACCCACAGTCAGGGCAGCAGTTGTTGAACTTGGTGGGCGGGGGATAAGGCGGCTCCATGAGGGTTCGCAAAGAGCACTGAGGGCGCTGGGGAGATGTGGAAGAGGACAAGAGAGCGCAGCGTTGGCAGCCACCAACACAGGAGGTTGTCAAAGGAAATTCAAAGTCCGACCTTGTGCCGCCGTTGATGCCGCCGGTCAATTTGCCGGTGTCTCCAATTCCCGAACTTCCTGAAAGAGTCGGACGTCGCGCAGGGAGCGCAGCCCCTTTGAATAGGTTCGGAAATGAGTCTTCAAGGTTGTGGGTATGACGGGGTTCGAGTCCCCGCGTCCGAACTCGCAAGGTGTTCAATGGTTTTTCTCTCTCTCTTTGCGAATTGTAATGTTCGAGTTGTCTATCTAAAAGCTCTATTTACTCTGTAACTTAATTGTTTTTCTTCTCGTTCACAAAGAGAAACGGTGCTAATTTCGAATTCTTGGATTCGATATTCAATGCTGACACGATAATCAGTTAGCACAGCGACTCGGGCAGTCTCGGGGTACCTACATACCAATTCGACTCAACTCAGCTGTTGAACGTTGAACATCGGACGTTGCGCAGGGAGCGCAGCCCTTCGAACATTGTACGCGTAATTGCCGAAAGTTGTGGGGCTCGACGGGGTTCGAGTCCCCGCGTCCGAATTGTGTTCTTCCGGTCATCTTTTTTGTTGTATTGTGAGGTGTGAGGCAATGCATGATGGTGTTCGAGTTCTCGAGCGTATCCCTCAGGTAAATTACTCTCTCACTGTTTTCCTTCATCGTTGCGACTCGAGTTCTTCAATTGCCCGACTCGATATCGAATTCACGCAGTGGATCAAGAGGTGAGCGATTAAAAAGTCCCTGACACAGGGCTCCAAAAGTTGAGCGAGGGGGGGGGGGGGGGGGTCGTAATTGATCCGCCCCCAAAATAAACGCGTTGGGGAAGATCAAGAGAGATAAAAAAAGATAAGGGGATCAGTCTCCGATTCCACCCGGGTCGTCCACATTTCACCGACGGCTGCCGAATCATTGCCGAATGTCATCAGCGTCAATCAAACATGCAAATGTGTTCCAAACATGGGGGAACGAGATAATCCGAGACCACAAGGCGATTCTTAGAGTATCAAAATGGGGGGGTAGCCAAAATCTCAGCGTTATCGGTCCGAGTTCTGAGCTACAGAAAGAAGTCGAACGGTCGAGCCAGGAAAAGCTGGTCGGCTTTATCGGATTGCCTAATTTGGGGGGGTTGTCAAAGAGCCCTGTGTCTGATCGGCCAAGATCGCTCACCTCTTGCAGTGGATTGGCTCAGAGTTGGGGCCCGGGGACATAATTCGGGTGCAAGTGTATTGGTTGACGAGGAGCGGAGGGGACAGAATACGTATATCATACATATGGACTCGCACCGACTCTCTGTGCGTCCGCTCCCGTCGATTCCGGCCAGCGGGGGTTCACGCACGCGCATGCGCGGCGAGGGTGGCTCCTACGAGGACCGTCTAGACGACTGCGGGACGGCGCAATCAGATCGAGATCGAGAGAGGGGGTGAGAGAATGGGAGCATGGGGGCGCGACGGGAGGGCGTAGACGTTGGGAAGCGGTGGGGCGGGAGTCGATCCGAGTCGTAGATGGATAGGATTAGTGAGAGGAGAGTAGCAGCGGAGATTCAAAGGGTTGACATTACTTGAGATAACTTAGGAGGAAGTCGGAGTTTGGGTCGCGTTGAGGAAGTAGGAAGTCGGAGTCTGGGCTCATGGTCGCGTGATGAGAGGGAGGGAGGAGGAGAGGCGGAGAATGTGACGGGGCGTCGAGGAACTAGTCGGGACTCGGGGTCGTCTTCGAGAGCGTCGTAGCGTGGCGGTGCATTGAATGTTGGGGAGAAGTCGATGGCTGTCGGCGGATGAGGCGAATGTCGTTGTGGTGGGAAGGGGCGGAGAGAACTTCAGAAGGCGAGGCGAGGTCGGACTTGGAGTAGAGCAGAGAGGCGATGAAGAAGGGCGGCAGACAGAGCGCCTCGAGCGATGGGCGCATGGGTACGGAGTGCGTAGGTATCGCAATACGATAGCGGCGTCGAATTTGAGGCAGAGACGACGTCACGGGCGTAAGGTCGGAATTGGAGTCGAACGAGGACGGACGTCTTCGAACGGTAAAGACGCAGGGAAGCGGCGCAGACTCAGTGAGCACCGAGTCGACGAAAAGAGAAGAATCGGCGAGGCTGCTATCTGGCGGGCGTCGCGAAAAGGCGGGCCTTGTTGGTGAAGTCATATTAGTCGACATCAATGTGGCTGTACACCTGCTTTTAGTCTTTTCGAGCTCGTCAGCGTCGTCGATTGCAGCGTACAACGCCAGGAACGATGAGCGGCCAAGTATCCAAACAAGAGTCTTGAAGAGAGCGACCGCATCTTTACCGTCCTTCGCGCTCAGTAGGATAATAAGGTCCGTCGTGTCTCTTCCTCACAATTCACTAGACTCATAATTTTCAAATCTATTCTTCACGCACAGACGTGCTTCGGCTGCGGTGCGCGCAACCCCACCTGGTTCTCCGTCACCTACGCCGTCTCGTCTACCTCTACCTCGGCTACTGCTTCGTCCGCCCTCCCCCGCACCATGCGCGTCGTCCACATCAATCACATTCAAATTCGTGCGCTCCAGAGTCCACCATTGACCAACCCTCGATAAATCGTTGGTCCACCCCTATGAAGCTCGGCGGGAACGCTGCGGTTTCGAGAACGCGTTGTATGATGCTTTAGCACGCCCTACGGCACCCACCCTCGAAGGATGAGGTTCGTTCCCTCCATTTTCCCAGTTTCCCCTGCATCCTCTTCTCACATTCTCATCGCGCATTTAGGTTTGTCTCAGACGCCTTCCTCGCGCCCACCGCCTGATTCGACTCGACGGTCTTTCGGCAACGAGGTCCTCCTCTGCGGGCGACTGGCGTTCTTGTCTATAAGATGTTTGTGGCGCAGTACATGACGAGACCTTCGAGAACAACGCTTCCAAGAAGGACGACGCCGGGTTGCTTGTCGCACTCCCTCGCCGCCAAGGTCGCTGATGATATCGCCGCTGTACAGTATGTCTCTTCCCGTCTTCATTTGAAGTAATCTTCATTGATTGAATCTTCTCTCAGCCCAATAATTCCGCCAGCTCCCTCAAGCCCGTTCTCTCATCCTATCCCCAAAGCCCCTTTCTGAATTCTCACCTGCGGCCAACCTCTCCTCCTCCAGCGCCTCCAGCATGCCTCCAATCACGGAGTCCTCGACATCGCGAACTTCCCACCATCGGACGAGGAGGAGGAAGTTGTGACCAATATGAGCGAGTGCGTATTTCTTCTTCTCTCATCTTCCGTCTTCCGAGCTATCATTGACGTTGGGTACAGCAAGCGTACGCTCGTGGCAATTCTCATGCCATCTTTTTCGCCTCGGGCGGTACGATGGGGGTGTGAGGACGGACAGTCTCGCCGGTCAATCTTGCTCCGTTCGCCAGGCTACCAACGCCTTCCCCGGCAGCCTCACCTTCGTCGTCGCTGTCCTCGCCCAAGAGGGGCTCGATCTGGCTGGCGGTTTCTCGCTCTATATTACTGGGGTGGTGTGTATTGTTTCATTGTTTTTCCCTGCCTTTTTTTCTGCAAACTTATAGTCAGCAGCCCACTATTTACACACCAAACCAATCCTCCGCTGTCTCCGCCTCCCTCACTGCGCAGGGCTCCACCAACGCCTTGCCTCTTCACCACCGCCAAGGCCTCCGAGTCTTCAATGCTTCCTTCCGGCCGCAGGTACCCTGTAGGCCCACGAGAACGTCACGCAGCAGCAGCAGCAGCACATCCTCTCCGGCGGGGGGGCGGTCGATGGCACCAGCTGCTGATCGTCTTCGAGGTCGTATGTACCCCTTCCTCCTCCTCTAACCCACTCACCTTTCACCTTTACTCACACTTGCAGATCGCCCTGATTCCCGACCGCCTCGTCCTCACCCCCACCCCAGGCTCCGATTCTACTCGAGCCAACCCCAGCGTGGTCAGGGCAGCGGTTTCTTCTTATCCCTTGTTTCTCCCTTTTGCCCCGTGGTGGAGAGGGGAGGGGCAGAGAGAGGCGGGGAGAGAGCGGGTCGCGACATAGCCTACTCGTTGTTCTGGCTAGGTGGATATATATCCACCCCTCTGCGAGGGACGCGAACGTGTTTGCTCGCCTGCCTTATTTCCGCTTCTCCGCTCGCCCTCGCCCTTCCCCCCGTCCCCTACTCTTCGCTCGTTTTCTCCCCTCCCCTTATTCTTGTTCTTCGTCATCTCTCTTGGGCCGGTACACCTCGCACCTTGGAGGGGCGGGGGGTGTTGTGAGGTCGCTGTCGCCTCGGTGTGGCGGAATGTCTACGACGATGTCTGACGCCCTTCTTCTCCCTCCTCCTGTCCCTCCTCCTTCCACTTCTCCTCCTCTACTTCTCTTCTTCTCTTTCTTCTTTACTCTTACTCTCCTCCTTCCACGCCTTTCCTCCCATCCCCTGCCTCGTCCCCCTCCTCCTTTAACGATGGCGGCGGGTCCAGCGACCTCCGCGACGTCATCGGGCGCGCGCTCGCGATTCTGGATTCTGTATGTGCAGAATGTGGGGGATGGGGAATTGGGAATAGGATTGGGGAGGGGGCGTTCTTGCGTTGTTTTCGGCCTCGTTTCGTTGCTTCTGCTACGTGTCCCTCGTCTTCGTCGATTCCCCCTTTCTCGCCGCGGGCGCGCGGCGTCGGTGTGGTACGAAGGGACGCCGGATTTGGTGTACGAGTGCGGGGCTTTTGTGGTCGGATGATGGATAGCGCGGTGGTCGTGTCTTGTCCATGACCGGCGTCTGTCCCTACGTCGGGGCATGTGGCATGGAGCTGTAGGTGGTGCTGCGCACCCATTGCCTTCTCGCCGTCTCGCCCTCCGTCTCTTGTCCTGTCTTCCGTCTTCTTCTCGTCTTGTCTGGGGCTCCTTTGCCCTTCGCTTGCATTGATCTCTTTGTGATCCGGTTTCTTTCGTATGGGCTGCGTTGGATGGGGATTGAGGGTGGGGAGATGGGGGGAGTGGAGGGGCGGAGGTAGTTGAGCCTCGTTGGCGGATGGGCATGAAGAGAGGGACGAGTGGGGGTGGGCAAGTGTTCCGACCCCGCATAATCATCGGCGTGTGCTCCCGGTGCTCCCGTCCGTCGCCGTGCGGTAGCGGGAGAGAGAGCGAGAAAGAAGAGGGAATCAGAGAGCTGGGAGCTGCCTAGCCTTGCTCATACATTTGGTGTGGTCGGGTGCCGCACGTCGCTCTGTGTCTTTGGGGCGTATCTGCAGCGGCAGCGGTGGGCGGCCGTCATCGCTCCCCTCGGGTTCCTCGACCCCTGACTCTACGCCAACCCCAGCGTCACCCGGATGCGGCGCCACCGCGGGGTGGGACATTTGTTTTCAGAATCATAGCATTTCGTGTCATTTGCTTGTACTTATGATCCTCACTCCCTCACACGGACAATCAATTGATATTGCTTTTCGTTTTCGTTTGGTATGTAGTGAGCTATCATGTTATTTGAGGGAAGCGCGAAGCTGCAGAAATAGTTTCCAGTTTCGATTGTGACCTCTGTCATCCAAATCAAAAGCGCAAACAGATATCAACACGAAATTCATCTTCTTTCCCTCGACCTTCATGTTGGTTTCTGGCTCGACGTGGGTCCTTCGAGTTCTGAGGAGCGAGCAGCATTCCTCGTTAATAACGGACGGTATATGGTACTTATACCAACCCGGGACTTCGGGTGATTCTTTAGGCTTGGTCACGGTGGGGTCCGCCACATAAACCAAGCCAAAATCGATACCGCAGGTCACCAATTGTTTTCAGAAGCTGAACGCCCATAAGTACCAGGGTCATCGAAGGCTACCTTGAATTCCACTTGATCGTCGACCTTTTCCAATATGTTCTTGATTTTCATGCGCCACCGCCGCTGCCACGCTCTCTCCTGTTTTTCTCTCTCAATTTTTTTTTTCAGGGCAAATAGATTCGTCCCCGACCAAGAACTACCAGCCGCCGACGAGTGACTCTGCTGCTACTTCCTTTCCTTTGAAAACCGTGTTTGCAAATGGAAACAACGCCGCCAGCTCCGAGCGAACGGGGAACTTGTTTCTTCATACACGCGTCTCGATTCATACTTGAGGTGCGGTGGTACGTACAACATGCATGCCTTTCAAATTAAATCAACGCCACAAATGGTTATTCCGACTCCTATCGTCAAAATCACTCCCAAATGACGGCTTACTGTGCAGTATAAACAGGGCGAAATAAGGGTTACGCCGACGTCTATCTGCCTCCCCCCTCCTTCCCCCTCATGTCGCTCTCGATCACTTTGGTTTTCCTCTCCTTCCTCCTCCAACTCGTCTCCGCGAATTCTGGGATTTATGGCAACTCGTCTACCCAAATCCGAGCTCGGAATGTCAGCGAGGAGTCGACTCCAGCGCCGAGGCAGGTAGAGGACCTCGCAGCCCTGTCCGGCACAAACTTTGCTCGCATGAAACTCGGACTACCGCCACTCCCGCCTACACGACGAGCCTCCGGCCTCAGACGTCCGTACATCCATCCATCTCAATCCTCTATCTCCATGCCTCATCTAACCACTCTTCCTTTTCCTCCCCGCAGCACGCACCTCCCCCCTCCCCTGCGCCTCCACCGGCTACATCAAAGTCACCCTCCAAAACGCCCCCGACGCCATCCACTACCTCAGCAAAACCTTCGACGCCCAGAACAGCTACACCATCACCCAAGGCGACGCCGGGTTAGAGAGCGCGCTCCGGGTCACATTATGGCAGAACGACGCCCCGATAACGTGTCCCTACACGGACCTATTCGACATCCTCGCCCGGAACGGCCCGGACGCGACGCATCCGTGGGTGGGTGCAGTCGCTGGGTCGGGCGGGTCCGATTTTCGTTCGGGACAGATGGGGTGAGTCGCAATGCGCTTCATGTTTTGAGTTCATTCGATCATTCTACTTCGTATTCAATATTAATATTGTCAATCTAACTCATCTAATGACGCAGATACTCGTATTTATCGGGAACAGGCCAAAGTACGTCCAAGCGGTTCTATGCTTCCTTCCCATCGTAGTTGGTGTTGAATCATCACCCCAGCCCCGGCAAACTCCAAGCCGTCTTCCACCGCTGGGAGCAGCATTCAGACCCTCGGATACAACGGAACTGTGGAGAGTATGATTTGGTACATGGGCGACGACCTCGAGATCATGTCGCAGTGGGTGAACGACAATGCTCATGGAGGCCGTGGGTGTTTCTCTCTTTTATATATATATTCGACGTCTTCACTTCCTGACTGACCTTTGAATGACCGCAGAAATCCTTCCCTCCAGCGCCCTCTACGATCCTACTGTCGACTTCCTCGGCACCGTCGGCGACTATTCCAAATTCTCGCAGACCTTTGCGAGTGAACAGCCTACCTTAGCCGTTAGTCTCCTCTTTGTTGTGCATCGAGTCCGAATTCAAACTCACACACTGACCGCAGAAACTGACATTCGTTCCTATCACCACGACGAATCCCGAGTGAGGTCGCGCGGGGACCCCCTCCGAGTCCTTATGCGGCAGAAATAGACCTCCCCCCCACACGCTCCTTGGACACTACCTTCCTGTCTTTCATACGAGTCGTTCTTTACCATTTTATCATACTTATTGCCAATTCATTAATTTTTTCGAATTCATGGAGCATGGGTAATCCTTCTCAATTCGTTCAAACACCAACCCATCTTCCCTGTGTATGTATCTGGATCCTGCCCCAAGCGAATAGCCTTAGATGAGGCAGACGCCACAAATATCTGAAATTCGTACTTATAACATTGCTGTATTTTCTTGTCGAGCCTCTTGTGCGAGAGACCTGCCATGTCAGATAAAATGGGATACTATTCAGCTGCAGCCGTCCGTGAATCAAGGTGGGATCCATCGGTCTTACAGTGCCGAATCTCATCCTACATACAATCGATGATAACAAGTAGATTATCTATCTATCCACGTCTAAGGATTGAGCACCGAGGTGGTGCGAACCTCCCTCTCAGCTCAGCGTATCTCAGTGGCTCGCACAGCGTCCTCACAATGTTTTCTTCCAGTCAAATCTCGACTTTCGAAATGTTTCCCAAAAAGGAAACTTCCGCTTCCGTCGTCACCCCAGGCGATATGTATAGCGAGCGACGGGACGAAACCGAAAGAATGAGCGTCGGAATAAGAAAGAGAACATAGACACAGAAAGACAGGCAGACTCTGCATAATAATCTAAATACCGGAAATGGTGTGTCGCCGAGGAATCTTGTTTTCTTCCTCCTGTACATGCCCAAAAGGTAGGGCGAGCAGCCCGGAATCAGCGCTCGGTGGACATTTGCGCGAGGTAGTCGGAGAGCTAGGAGGGGAGAGGAAGGATGTGAGTAAATGATTCGAAGCGATGAGAGGACGGAAAAGTAAGTAGAATTGGACGAGTATAGGGAAAGCGTGAGGATGCCGACGCCGCTGAGCAGAGAAAGATCTGTGTACGGCAGGCAGGCAGAGCACTCCGTAACCCACCTCCTCGTGCATATCGACGACGCAAGAGGGGCGGGAAGGAGAGCTGGCGTCGACGAGGAGGTCAAGAAGCCCCGCGCGCCATCACGCAGCATACGACCGGCCAGTGGCGTAGAAGGATTCGCAGCTGTAAGGCATTGCAGGCGCGCGCGCTAAGCTAACTGGGACCAGCAACATGCACAATGGCGAGAAGGTCCGAAGGAGCGGAAAGACAAGGCAAATCTGAGGCAGAGGCGACACTGAGTTCCGACGGGAAGCACCACGCTAGCTGGTGACACACAAGGGCACCACGCCGGCGGTCATACGGAGGCAGGCAAGCCAAGCAGATATGCACGTCAGCGTCAGCACCAAGCGGTCGTGTCGATCGTCATCCCCCATCTCCTCAGTGCCGGACATGAGAAGACAAACGGCAAAGGGAGGACGGCCCGCCCAATGCTGCAGATACGCATCCAAGCCTTCCAATTTCTCCTACTTCCTCGCTCCCTCGCCCGCTTCCGCACAGGAGAACGAGGAGGACATGCCGCATAATCGTTAGCATGCGTTTGTCTGCCCCCGGGCTCGAATCCCTCCTCGTCATCCCCATCCCTCCTACCGCCCGCCAACGAAGCACAAGTCTCCGCCTGCGTGACTCTCATTTCTCCATCCACACCAGTCCCAACACAGCGAGCAGCATCACGACGAAATCGATGCAAGCATAGCAAGCAACGGGAAGAGAAGACCAAGACAAGACGGAGGACGAGGGGGCGGGTAATCGCTCCACACCCCGCAGCTCCCCTAGGCTTACTACATTCCCCAGACATAGAGAATGTAAGATGCGCCAAGCCATGAATGGACGCGACACGACCACCGCGCTACCCATCCAACGACAAAATCCCCACCTTCCACCAGATTCGGCGTCCCCGTGTCAATACAGGTAACCTCACCGACGCCATGCGCGCTCGCGGTGAGGAAGGAGGAAACACAAGAGGCAACGAAACCAGGGGAAGACGCAAGAGCAACAAAACAGAGCGCCATAACAGAAACCCCTCGAACAAGACCCACGAAACGAGGGGGAAACACAAACGGAAAACCCGCAAACAAACGCAAAAACTCACCCTCAACGCCCCGTCCCGAATACTATTCCCCACATTCTGCACATCCGGATTCGCGAGCACCCGTCCAATGACGTCGCGCGCGCTCGCTTCGAGGTCGCTGTACCCCCCGCCGCCGCCGGAGGAGTTAGAGGGGTAGCCGATGCCGGGGCTAGGAGAGAGTTAGTGAGGGTAAGAAAAGTGAGAAAGGGGGGAGGACGAAGAAAGAGAAAGAAAACAAAGCGTCAGTCGTGCCCAAGACAAAGTAGACAACCCGCCACACCGAGCGCGGAAGTCCCACCTACACCCGCCTCAAGGTGTGAAGGGTGTCGAATACTACGCTGACCCAAGGAAATAAAGGATAACAAGAACAAGACAAAGACAAAAGCGAAGGTGTGAAGTGATTGGATGAATGTAAGGGAAACAGGGTACGGGGAACGTGCGGAGAAAGGGAGTGGACAAGGCGCGCGAAGGGGGGAGGTATGGACATGATAGGAAGGGGAAGGTATTAAGAAGGGTAGAAGGGCGAGGGGGGACGAGAACGCGAAGGAGAGGCGCTGTGGAAAGTGCCAATCAGGGAGAGAGAGGAGTACGTGCGGCAAGAGATAAGCAAGGAGAAGAGAGGTCATCGGATGAATGTAAGGGAAGCAGATTACGGGGACACGTGGAAAAGGGGAGGGGAGGAAGTGAGCGAAGGGGGGAGAAAGAAAATATAAGGAGGTCGAAGAGGGCGGAGAAGAGGAAAGAAGGGGAGGCGGTATAGAAAATAAGCATGTGAGTACGTAGAGCAAGCAGGTTCGCATCCGTCACAGAGCGATCAAGTCAAGGGAATATATGTCCTGGCAGGCCAGCATGGGCACAGAATGCCGCCAAAGAAGAGAAGAAGAGAGACGAGCAGGCCGTAAACGAAAACGAAGGTAAAGGTGATGCAGGTAAAGCGAAAATGACGGAGCGATCGAACGAGGGAGCATAAAAAAGAGTAAAGAAAGAGAAGAGTCGAAAAATAGAAGAAACAAGAAAAGAAAAAACCACGCACTCTTCCTCCCCCCTCCCAAAATACTCATCACTCCCCAACGCCGTCCTCCCCGAAAACTCCTTCAACCGCTCCTCCGCCTGCGCCTTTGCCCCCGCATCGTACGTCCCCCGCTCGAAATACATATCGCTGCTGATCGCTTTTTGGTTGCCGAATCGATCCCGGGCGGCGCGCGACTCGTTGGGGTCGTCCGGGGCGGGGGATTTGTTGATGCCTGGGTTGAGGTGGCCGCCCGAAGAAGAGGAGGCGGAGGGGGAGGAGGCTGATTGAGAGGGGAGAGCGCCGAACCCGAGGCGAACGTAGGTTGGTGGTGTCGCGGCGGGTTTGCTGTTACTCCCTCCCGCGAATTTGGTGTTGGTGGCAGAAGCAGGAGGAGTAGAGGCGGCGGGGACGAAGGAGTTTAAGGGTGTTGCCACGGGTGCGAGGGTCGCGGCTGCAGCGGCTTCGCGTTCGTACCCAAGCGCCTTTGTGCGTTCCTCGTCTTCGCGGGCTTTGCGCTCGGCTTCGGCGAAGGAGAGGGGGGTGGCTTTTTGTGCGCCTGGAGAGGAAGAGACGAGTGAGCAAGCGTACAGGAAGGAAAGTAGATAGACAAGAATGCGACTCACCCAATTTGCCCTTCTTACTCCCACCACCGAGCTTGAGTGCGCCACCACCCCCGCCAGAGCTGCTGAGACCTTTAGAAGCAGCAGCGAGACCAAGGCGGGGTTTCGGTGCGACGGGGGTGGGTGCAGCAGGGGCGGTCGTAGCAGCTGGTGTCGTCGGCGCGGGACTAGCACTCCCATTCCTCGCCAACCCGCTCGCCGCACGCCCTATCATTGGCACAACAGGCGTCCCCACACGACTCGTTTCCTTCGGCGTACTAGGCTTACTCCAGCTCTCAAAAAAGTCGTCCTCTCCCCCGCCCTCCCCTCCTCCCGTCGTCGCCGCCGCCGCCGCCCCAGCCGCTCCCTCAATAACAACACCATCCGGCCACCTCGCCGCGTCCGCGCTAACCTTCTTCCCCAACTCCTCCCTATACATCTCCGCCACCCTTCCCTCATACCTCGCCTTGCCCTGCACGCTCCCCGCCCCGTTCTTATGCAGGTACGCCGAGAACGCCGCGTTCCCGCCGACCTTCATGGCGCGCAGCTGCTGGGTGGACCATGAATCGAGGTTGGTGGAGCGGACGAAGGTGATGTGGACGCCCATGTTGCGGTGGAGGGCGGAGCAGTCGAGGCAGAGGTAGACGGCGTAGGTGACCGAGGACCAGGTGGGGTTGCGCGCGCCGCAGTCGAAGCAGGTCTACGAGCGGATCGGTTTCAAAAATCGAATGCGGATTTTAAGTAAGCTGGACAACGGACCTTGTTGTCCTTCTGAGCGCGAAGGACGGTGAAGATGCGGTCGCTCTCTTGTTTGGATACTTGGCCGCTCATTCTTTCTGATCTTTGATCGCTGCAGGCGACGACGACGAGGACAACGACGACGACGTGGAAGGGCAAAACGAGTGCACAGCCACATCACAATTTGATGATCGGCTTGGCTCCATCCTCCCAGAAGCGTCGATACTTACCTTGTTCAACATTCAACATTCAACTTCAAATTGTTGATACCAATTGCAAGCCGATGCTTTACGCTTGCTTCGCTTGCACAGCACTAAAGCTACTCAGTCTTGCATGCACATCACAAGTAAAAATTCTCACCTACGTCGACTCGGTGAAGACCTAAAGAAATGATAAGTAACCGGCTGAAACCAGAATAAATGAGAAGCGAGGAGATTGTCAAGGGATTGCGGAAGGTGTTAAGGAAAAACATAACTCAACGTCGAGGAAACCAGGAAATATTCGGTTCTAGCATAGCTGGAAGAAGCAAAATGGTCTCAGTGCATGAGACTCTGTAATCGGCGCGGGACGGCGTCGAGGGTCATTTGAAGCTGCAGGGTAGTGAGCTAAACATCGAGCTTGCGCAGGAAGTGTAAGTCAGGGTATCGAGAACGGATTCCATGGAGCGAGGAAACAACCGCATGCACAGTCATAACCGATCACGGAATTGAAGGTTCAAGGCAGAGACCACACGGGAGGGAGGCCGTTGGAAGAGGCAAAACGCAACGTACTGAGAGTCTCGATTTCATATCCTGGAATCTTCAACTCAGCAACGAGCCATGTGGAAAGGAGGTATTTTCTTGAAACAAAAAACATGAGGACGAGACGACTGGAACGGACAGCGGCGGGATGGGAAAGGATTTGCGTGCGTGAGCGTATCCAAGAATTTCTTGAAGCAAAAACATGATGACGAGAAGACAGGAACTGACGGCGGCGGGAAGGGGACTTGAAGAAACTCAAGGAAAATATACGTGCCTGACCGTATCCCTTGGACTCTTGGAGGTCTTTGAACGAGTCAGAACCACTTGCAAGTGAAACAATACGAGAAGATGAAGGGAGAGCCGGAGAGGAAAAGAAGGTATGAATGTCACGATCACACTGGCATGAGGTGACGCGTTTGCGTTGCACGGCCAGGAAATTATTTTGGCAGCTTTGCACTTCCCTCAAATAGCAAATCGCTAGCTCACTGCTGCAAAACAAATCAATTGTCCGTGTTACTTCCTATCATACGTACAAAGAAATGACACGAAATATTATGAAAACAAATGCTAACGAGTCCCAAACGAGTCCTACGACTCCTACCACTTATAAGTATGCGTACAAACGGCCGATACTGCCCAGTAGCGCAGTAACAGGATCCCGCCCAGCGCGCTGGTGCCGCATCCAGGGTTGCTGCCCGTCGTGTAGTTAGAGTTGGCGTAGAGCCAGGGGTCAAAGAACTCGAGGGCAAAGCGAAGACGGCCGTCCAACGCCGCAGATACACCCCACAGACACAGAGCGAGCATACGACAAGGCGGGGGTAACGAGGTGCTTCACCCCCGACCGTACCAAATGTATGGAAATGTTAGGCACTCCAAGCCTTCTCTTCTTCCTCGCTCCTCGCCGCTACCGCACAAGAACACACGCCCAGGAGCGATAATGCCGGCGGCAACCCAACCCCGATCCCCTCCACAACTCCCCGCCCCTCCGCTCCCTCCTCCCATCTCCCCACCCTCAATCCCTATCCTCACCCGTCCCAACGCAGCGATCATAACAAAGAAACCACATCGCAAAGAAGTCGATGCAAGTGCCGCAAGCGAAGGAAAAAGACGACAAGAAGACGGAGGACAAGGCGGCGCACAGCTCCCCCAGGCGTAGAGAGTACGACACACCACGCCGGCCATAGATGGGCACGACCACCCCACAGGACCACAAAGCGCCCACCCGTGCACGAAATTCGGCGTCCCTTCGTCAATACACCACATTCTGCACCGCCTTCTTCCTCGGTATACCACATCGGCGCCGCCACGAAGGCAATGACGAAGGGTTGGTGAGAGAAGTGGAAGGAGGGGGAGGAGAGTAAGAGAATGGGGGGAAGGAGGAGGGAGCAGCGCGAGGAGGGGAACGGGAAGAGAAAGAAAGAAGGGCGTCTACGGCGACAGGCCGTAGACACCCCGTCAGACCGAAGCGAAGCGACCTCACGAGCTCCAACTACACACTCCAAGGCTCGAGGTGTGTCTATAGCGACGCTGGCCCAAAAAAGACGAAGAATTACAAGAATAGGAACAAAAGAAGAATAGAAAGAGAAACAAGAGAAGAGGTGGCGAGTAATCAGATGGATGGAGAAATGTAAGGGAAGGGTTTAGAGGGAAGGAGGGTACGGGGGACGCGTGAAGAAAAGGAAGGGGACGGAGAGGGCGGAGAAGGAGGTCAAAGAGGGCGGAGCAGGGCGGGGAAGGTCGAAGAGAGCGGAGAAGCGGAAAAGAGGGTGTCAGACCTCGTGCCCATACATATACATATGGAAAATCCCACCGCAGGGGGAGGGAGATCAAGAACAGTCCGTGGCTGCCAAACACGTTCGTATCCCTCGCAGAGAAGAGAATATACACCCATCCTTGCCGACAAGTCCCGGCGCCTCTCCCCCTCCCCTCAACGCCTCTCTCTCTCTCCGAAAACAAGGAGCGAAAGAAAAGGGAGAAGATCTAGGAGAACCACAACCGCTGCCCTCGAGCACGCTCAGGCTGGGGTTGGCTTCAAGCTTGAGCTGAGCTTGAGTGGATTTGGAGCCAGGCAGGGGTGGGGTTGAGGATTTTGGGGGGGAGTGATGAGGTGGGAGAGGCGGTCGGTCGGTGATCAGGGCGATCTGCGAGTGTGAGTGAGAGCAAGTCTAGGGGTGAGAGAAAGAGCGAGAGGAAGGGCACATACATACGATGTGACAGAGGCGACTAGCAGCTCGTACCATCGACCGCCCCCACCGGGAGAAGATCTGCACGTCCCCGCCCTGCACCTTGACGTCGGGGTATCCGCGGCCGGAAGCGTTGAAGAGACTTTGGTGGTGGAGAGGCTGGGCGGTGAGGAAGGCGGAGGATTGGTACTCGTCGGCGACTATGAATCCCAATTTCGTCAGAACAAAAGACAAGGAGAAACAGTGAAGCAATACATACCACCCAATAGGTCGAGGAACCGCCAGACGAGAAGGACGACCCGTCTCGGGGGAGATGAAACGCCGTGAACAGAGCCGACGGAGGCGACGAAGGGACAAACGCCCGGGGAAGGCTTTCTTCGGCAGCTAGCTCAGCGGAGAACGATTGCCGGCGAGACTATCCGACCTCATCCCCCATCGCCCGAGACGAAGCCGTATGCCTCACAAGACCTGCTGTACCCGACGTCAACGACGACTCGGAAGATGAAAGAAGAGAAGAAGAGAAAGAAAGAATTGAGGACGTACAAAACGGGAGCCTTGCGCATAATCAGATCCGTCTGAATTCTCCCTCGCGCGATAGGAAGTTCGCGATGTCGAGGAATCGACGGAGGTCGTCGTCGTTGGAGGCATGCTGGAGGCGCAGAAGGAGAGGTTGACCGCAGGAGAGGAAGGGGCTTTCTTTGGGGATGGAGAGAACGGGCTTGAGGGAGCCGGCGGGGTTGTGGAAGGTCGTGGCTGGGCAGAGGGAAGAACGATTTCATGGGGATCACTTCAAACGAAGCCGGGAGAAGAGACGTACTGCAAGCGGCGATATGAGCGACCTCGACGGGGAGGGAGTACGAGCAACAGCAATCTTCCTCCTGGAAGCGTCGTGCTCGAAGGTGTCATTCATACTTGACCGCAAACATCTTGTTCGCCTTGGACACGAGAACGCTGAGGGAGAGCCGAAGGACATCGTTGCCGAAAAACCATGCGAGTCGAGTCAGACGGTGGGCGCGAGGAAGGCGTCTCAGACAAACCTAAATGCACGCGATGAGAATGTAGGGGAAAATGGAGGGAACCAACCTCGTACAACCGAATCGAGGGTTGGTCAATGGTGGAGTGCACGACGAAGGCGATTGATGTGGACGACGCGCATGTTGTGTTGCGGTGGAGGGCGGACGGAGCAGTCGCCGAGGCAGAGGTAGACGGCGTAGGTGACCGAGGACCAGGTGGGGTTGCACTTGCGCGCACCGCAGTCGAAGCAGGTCTGTGTGAAGAATCGATTTGAAAATTGTCAGTCTATAGCTAGTGGATTGTAAGGAAGAGACGACGCACCTTATTAATATTATCCTTCTGAACGCGGAGGACGGCAAAGAAGCGGTCGCTCTCTTGCTTGGATACTTGGCCGCTCATCGTTTCTGGCGTTGGGTTGATCGCTGCAATCCACGACGCCGACGTGGAACACCCAAAGCAGGTGTACAGCCACATTGATGTTGATGGCTTCACCCATTGCCAATTGGCAACACCTTTCGCGACGCCCGCCAAATAGCAGCCTCGCCGTTTCTTCTCTTTTCGTCGACTCGCTTCTCACTGTCTCTGCACCGCTTCCCCGCGTCTACACTGTCCATTTGAAAGACGTCCGCCCCTTTTCGACTCCAATCTCGAACTCACGCCCATCGTCTCCGCCTCAAATTGACGCCGCTATCGTCTCACTATACCTACGCCCTCCGTGCCCACACCCACCATTCGAAGCGCTCTGTCCGCCGCACTCCTCACCCTCTCTCTGCTCTATTTTACTTCAAGCACGGCATCGCCTCGCATCGCCTTCTCTCTTCGCCACTTCCCCCCACAACGAAATCAGCACCGTCCTCTCTCTCCCATACACGACGCGTCCCATCCGCCTCATCTTCTCCTCATCCGCCGACAGCCACTCCATATTGACTGCCCACCCTTTGTCTCGCCGTCAACGCTCTCGAAGACGACCCCCGACTCTTTCCTCGACGCCACGTCATTCGCTCACCCCGCACCTCCGCCTCCCCGACATGTCACCACGCCCACTCATGCTCCTCCTCCTCCCCTCAACGCGACTTCCTCGTATGTCGCCTCAAATCAACCTCAACAGTTTTTGAATCACCACCGCTCCTCCCGCTCATCCATTCCATCTACGACGCCCTCCTCACCCCACCACTTCTCAACGTCTACGCTCCATCATGATCGCATACCCCGTCGCTCCTCCACTGTCTCTCTCGATCGGACTGCGGCCGTCCCGCAATCGAGCCTCCCTCCTCACGTCCAGGTCCGTGCGTGCGAACCACCGCTGGTCGGAATCGACGGTAGCGGAGGCACGGAGAGTCGGCGGTAGCCTATCCGCATCACACCCAGTCAACCAATACAATCGACTTGCATACTACTACCAGTCCACTGCACGGGTCGGAACGAATATAGTAATCAAAAGATAAATCCTAGTCTGGTTAAGTAGTCTGAATCCAATCGAATCGGAATCAAGTTGAATTGAATAGACAAGGACAAGGAGAGTCAGATGCGCTTACTTGAGGGACACATCACAATTTAATGACAAAAAACAACAAAAAAAACCCGATGCATGACCAAAATTCAGACGCGGGGACTCGAACCCCGTTATGCCCACAATTTTCGGGAATTATGCCTATAACACTCGAAGGGGCTGCACTCCCTGCGCGACATCCGATGTTCAAAGTTCAACAGTTGAGTTATGTAGATATTTTGAGCTGCTGTGCTGATTGAATATCGAGGCAGCAATCCAAGAACTCGAGTCAGGAAATCAGTGTCGTTTGAAGTTTGTCAACTGCTTAGATTCTGGTTGGCTCGAATCGAAATCGCGTTGAATTAGATAAAACAATCGCGGGGACATAACTTGCTTGAGGAATACGGCAACTTGAACCGTACAATGCAAAATGGTTCAACGCTGCATGAGATCCCAACCATTCGAACGCGAGGACTCGAATCCCGTCATGCCCCAAATTTCATTCATGTGCAAGTCCATATCAAGGTAATGGGCTGCGCCCCCGGCGCGACGTCCGATGTTCAACAATCGAATTGAGCGGAATTATGTACTTCCCGGGTCCCGAAACCGCTGTGCTAATCGAATATTGAGGCAGCAATTCAAGAACCCAAGTCAAGCACTCATGAACGTATGTCTTCGAGAGACTGGACATACCTGAATGCTCTAATCAAAAAAGTCAGACCGAGAACAAAAAACAATCAGACTGTGAACAGAAAGAATCGCCTTGCAAGTAAAAAAATTCATCCTCGATACATGCGGAATTCGGACGCGGGGACTCGAACCCCGTCATACCCCCAAATCAGTCAACTTTTAGGGCTGCGCTCTTTGGGCGACGTCCAGTGGGTTTAGTTGAGTTAAGTATCAGGGCCTGATCGGGTGCCCGTAAATGTGCCATAAATTACGCATCAGACATAAAGTCACTGGTGACATATTGTGACTGACTGTGACGAGCCGTGTCTCCGCCTTCTCGACGCGTCGTCGCGTCTATTCTTCGACTTCTTGCGGCTGATTCACCATGCCTATCAATGCTGTTGTTCTCTCTCGTCCACGCAAGCGTTTGACTACACTATCTCACCTGCAACGGCGCCGTACTGCAACACATATTGCTCTCATTGCTGTCGCCTTCTTCGCATCGGATCTACTTGCCAGCAGTGTCCCGAGACCGTTAAATACTTCTATCCTCACTGGACAGCTCTGGCTAGATGAAATTCTGCTAGGAAACCCCACCCGTTGCCATGATCAGATAGGAATGTCTGCTCTTGAGTTCTCACTCCTCTGGGCTGAACTGGCGGCAATGGGAGAACTGGAGAACAGTCGGTTTATGTCGGCAGAGGAGAAGCTTGCTATCTTTGTCTACTTCATGGTTCATGGAAGCAGCCAGCGCGAACTCCAGGAGAGGTTTCAGCATTCTGGAGATACGATAAGTCGGTGCGTACCTTGCAAATCTTCTCTGTTTTATGGCTGTCTGAGAGTTCCCCTAGCTACATCAACGACCTCCTCATCACTTTCACCTCCGATTTCTACGACAAATACGTCCCTGATCCTGTTGACGAAACCCCCGAGGAAATCAGAGACGACGATCGCTTCTATCCATACTTCAAATACGCCCGTGGCTCTGCTGACGGCGTTCATTTCGATTTCTGGGCGCTGCTTGCAGATATAACCCGCTACCGCGACCGGCACGGCAAAGTTTCCCAAAATACTCTGGCGGCTTGCGATCAAAAGAAGCGCTTTCTCTATGTTATGCCTGGGTTTGAGGGTACAGCTGCCGATGGACTGTTGTTTGAACACGCACGACGAAACGGATTTTCGCTCCCGCATGGACGTTACTTTCTGGCTGATGCAGGCTTCCCTAACTGCGATATGCTCATGACTCCTTACCGTGGTGTACGCTATCATCTCAAAGAATGGAAGGAGGGGGATCAGCAGTGAGTCCTTCCAAGATGTATCAGCGTGGTTTATTCAATGAGCACGTTTCAAGGCCACGAACCCGTCAAGAGCTCTTCAACTTGCGGCATGCACAGCTGCGACAGGTAATTGAATGTGTCTTCGGTATTTTGAAGAGGCGTTTCAAGGTTCTCAAATCCTGCCCGGAATTCGGGTACGAGCAGCAGGCACTCATTGTGGGTGCAGCCGCTGCACTTCATAATTTTATTTCAGTTCATGCGCCCATCAACAATCTCCCAGATGACGAACCGTACGACGTAGATGGAGACACATTCTTTGCTGGCGGCGCCGACGTGGATCCAAATAATGCATATGCAATCACCAACGCAGAGAGAACTCGAGCTGACGAGCGTCGTGATAGAATTTCCTCCGCAATGTGGAGGGATTACATCGTGGATCGGCCAGAATTGCAGTAAATATGTGTTTGTATTTTGGTGGCAGCTACACGATGGATTGCGGAATGTACAACAACTTATGCTATGGTTTCTATTGTGATACGAAGTACAGTGAAATGCGACAAAGGGAAGGCAAACAATGCGAATGCGAAAGCGAAGCTACAGAAAGAAATTGAGTGCAAACAATGCAAAGTGGGACGAGCCGAACCTAGAAATCCAACAACCCGGCATCCTCCAAGATGCCTTCAACGATGCCGATGCGGCGAGAACGATCTCCTTCCAAGATAAACACGCGAGCAAGAGCAGCGTCACCACACAATTGTTTCGATACAGCACGATAGAGTCGTCCGCGGGGGTCGTCAGGAAGAAGTGTCTTGTCCTTTAGAATCTCAACGACTTGGTCAACATGGCGAAGGTCTTCCGAGGTAACAATTGGCTGTCCGACCGCAGCTGAGAGATTGTCGATAGAACGCGCGATCTGGCTTCCTGCCTCGGCGTTGCGACGGGCATTCCCAGAGCTTGTGCGTCCGCGCTTGGAAGGGCGCTTGCCCGAGGCCTTGCTGTTTTCAGAGTCGCTGGTTTCGTCTTCGCTGGGGGCACGTTCACGGCGCTTTGATGCTTTGCGCGGGATCTGTATCACATCAGAAAAGAGACGCAAGTAGGCGGAAATGGCTTACCGTAGCCAACTCATCATCAAATTCACCAGCTGGTTGAGACGCGGGACCGGGAGCAGCAGGGGGACCGGGAGCGGAAGCGGGAGCGGCAGGACTGGGAGGAGTGCGTGGGGAATGGGGAGAATTGGGTGGAGGGTTGTCAATGGAACCGAGATTAGTGTCGACATCATCCAGAGGGGTGCGCAAGGCGCTGGAAGAGGGAGTAGAAGCGGCGGGAGTCCCAGAAGCAGCAGTTGTCGCAGTCAGCACCTTCTTCTTTGGTTTGCGTTTGCCGAGCATCGTAACGTTCCTTCCCGTTGCCTTGTTGACTGCGCCAGAAAAGAGCTCGTCGAGCTCGGTCCAGTAGGGGCAGGATGTTGTAAAGCACGCCTCGTATTTGCTGCCACGAACCTGTAGTTGTAGATGAGATAATGAAGGTCAAAAGACCGTCGGACACGCACCCGTATAAAATCCTCGACATACTCGTCCGTATTTGTCGCGTACTTCAACTCATCATCCCACCCACTACCTGAGAACCCTTTGACAAAAATGTACAGCTCATACTTCGTCTTCAGCTACAATGTCGCGGGTGTTATCGACAACTATGGATGAAGAGACCCGAGTACGCACATTTGAAAGCTTGTTTTGACACTTCCCGGCATCTTTCTTGGGATCTGCGCTGGGGTTGGCAGTAGCGACAGCGGTCACAGCGAGGGTCCAGCCTTGAGGTCGGAAGCCATTCCCACTCATGTATTTCGCCTTCTTTGCGTCGTCCAAGCCGGAGAAAAGAGCCTTGACTTCAGCATCATTCCAGATGGCATTTTTACGAGCAGCAGGGGTGTCGTCGGTGTCGAGAGACATGTGGAAGGGACCAAGATAGAGATAGTTTCTGTAGGAGACCTATAGTACGAGTAGAACGATAGAGGTAGAGGCAAGAAGAATCGTGCGTGACAAATGACGTGACAAATTACGGGCCTCGGAATTATTTATGGGAAATTTACGGGCACCCGATCAGGCCCTCATATATAGGTACCTTAGCCCTTGTACCAATTTGATATCGAGGCAGCAATGTTGAATCCAAAAATCTGAGGCAAAGGATTACCACCGTTTGTCCAAGAACTGTTTCAATTTGTCGGTGAACGAGAAGAAAACCAATCAGTTTGAGAGTAAGTACTCGAGGATCATTACAGCAAATTGACCCCTACAATAAAAAAATTCATTAACACATGTGCGCTTTGCCATTCGAATAGGACGCGAGGACTCGAACCCCGTCATGGTCATTCCCCCCATTTTGGAAAGTACAGTAGTTCGATTTCGAGAACATTCGAAGTGGCTGCGCTCCCTGCGCGACGTCCGACTAGAGCTTGGATACCTAATTTAGATGGTCAGTCTTTGAAAAAGAACACACAAGAAATGAACCTCCGAGGCCTCCTTCCAAGATCTCGCTAGCAATTGATTAACAGCTTCACACATCCGCTCGGCGCTCGTCTTCAAATTTTCGAGAGTGATACAGCTACTCCGAGTCAAATTCGAGTTCACAAACTATGCAAGTCGCTACGTCAACATGACAGAACCAGTGAACCGGACTGCAGCCCACTGGTCAACGTTCAACCGTGACCGTTTAGTACGCAGCGGAAACGGAACCCGCAGAATTCATTGACTGCTTTTCATCGTCATCTATTGCGCGCAGATTCTCCGCTATAGATAGATACTTATAAGCATAAATACTCCTCAAATTTACCCCAACCGAATCTCTCACCTAACGCTTTCCCCTTGGCACTGGCACGTCAACAACAGAGAGTAAGTCCTAGCATTCATAGCGGCCAGAGTCGAATGTAACCTCAGTTCCACAGATCTCACTACAACGAGCCGAACATGTCCCGAACCGCCACCGGCAGCATCCTCTGCCTCAACGGCACCAAATTCGCCGCCCTCTTCTCTATCAGCGGCGGCGGCGAAGCAGGTGAACAAAATTATCGTTTCACCGGAAGCATAGATTCAGAGGACACACCCACCCCATTCGACGTTCCCGAAGCCACTTTGACCTTTGACAATATTGCGCAGCTCAGTGGCGAGCAGAGGTTTACAGGGAATCTTGGAAGAGAGGGTGCCACGGTGACGATTGAAATCGAGAATGGGGTTGTGGCAAGTGGGTCTTTTAATAAGGAGATTGGAAAGGCTAGTGTTGAGCCTGCGAGGCGGGTTAGCGGGACGGGGAATTGGACGGCGTCTTCGAGTTGATTTGGGTAGTATTTGCTAGATGAACGAGGGCTGATAGCTTGGAAAGAACAAGCACATACTCGTATATGTTGTAACAGCTGATACTATACATATTGTACAGAACCAATGAAAGAAAATCAAAGCTTTGCCTGCGCGTTGAGATACCGATTCCCGCGTTGCATCTGGCTGGCGGCATCCTTGACCATGGTGTCCACGATGACTTTCGCGGGAAGGATCTCGTGGATGAGCTAACGTCGAAAGAAAATCATCAGCGCCAACTTTATATTATTATACCAACCTCAACACTCACAGCAGACACTCGACCCATAAGCCACTGCCGTCCCTGGACCGACTTCTCCGGGTGTTTCTCCAGCTCGACGTAATGCGGGATCAGCCCCTTCGAGGTGAGTTCTTTGATCTCTGCCTGGCGGTTGGTGTTCCAGTCCTCGACGTAGGGCGTGCGCCGTACGCGCAGAGGACGGCCGGTGAAGATGAGGGTTGTTACGGCGTCTTCGTACCCTGCGCTGAGGACGAGGTCTTTGTGCATCTGAGGCGCGGAGGCTTCGACGCAAGCGACGAAGCGCGTGCCCACCCCTGTGAATAACAATCCAGTAAATCCAATTCAAGACAATTCACCGAAAAAATAAAAAGAAAGAGAAAGAAAGACTTACAAACAGCCTCGGCACCCCACATGAGATTCGCTGCCAGCCCACGACCGTCGTAGACTGCGCCAGCGCCGATCACGTACACTGGTTTGCCGTTGAGCGGGGATTTATGGCCCTTGACGGCGTCGACGCAGGCGGGGATGAGGATGCTGGCGGGGATGTCGCCGGTGTGGCCGCCGCCTTCGCCGGCTTGTGCGCAGATGAGGTCGACGCCTGCGGCCAGGGCTCGGGGGACGTGTTTGGGGTGGCCGACCATGTTCATGATCTAGCGGTGAGTCAATATTAGTATAAATTAGAGAGATAATTGATATGCTCTAGAGACCGACGTACGGGGATGCCAGCTTGGTGCAGTCTATCGACGGCGTCTTTTGGGGGGATACCGATGGCGCAGACGAAGAGGGAGGCTTTCTCGTCGATGATGACTTCGATGAGGTCCATCAGCTTGCCTCCGGTGTAGTCGAACTTTCGAGTGGATGAGAAGCCAGCAGCGAGATGGGAGTTAATTAACGCACATTTGTCTTTCGAGCGCTGCCGCCAACTTGGGGAATCAAGAGGTCGACGCCGAAGGGGAGAGATTTGTCTGAGAGGGCATCTTTCAAGGTACGTATCTGTCCCAGTTTGCATGAAATAACTTGAAACACTTGAGTTGCCGAAGCATACCTGCTGTCGAAGAATTTTGGGTGTGTATCCGACGCCACCGATGACACCGAGACCACCTTATAGAGCTCAGCACCGAAACGCGTACAATATTGGTTCTGCGTGACACTCACCGGCGTTGCTGACAGCTGCAGCAAGCTCGGGTCCAGCAGCGACATTCATTCCTGCCAGCGAAGCGCGTGAGTACCAAGTAAGTGATATGAATTCTTCCGAACTCATACCCGCAAGCAGGACGGGATGCTTAATCCCAAAGAGCTCGGTTATGGGGGTTGAAATTACAGACATGGTGGGGGAAAGAAAGCAAGTCCGAGTCGGCTACGCAGTGCACTCAGGCTTGACCCGCAATTCGTACCGGTCCGGCTTGTCGAATAGCCGGAATGTAGTCAGCTTGATTTCATTATGATGCGCTGATGCGCTGGGCGCGGTAGCATCACGAGACCCATGGGAAATTATGGGCGTCTAACCCCTCAACAGCGCTTAACTTTTTCGTCTCCTCCACGACCGCATTGGATTTCGTTCCTCTATTGTGACACTCTTCCGGCGATCGTCGAGTTCCATATAAGCCTTATCTTCCGCCGCTATACAACTATGTCGAGTCTCGACCCGAAATCTGTTCAGAGATATGGGGAACACTCTCAGAGAATCCTGAAATTTGCAAGCCGCAACTCCATGTCACGACCAGTGCGACGTTGTTTCGAAGAAATGTGGCAGGAGAAATGTGGATAACATAATCGCGAAGCCACTGGCGGCTGCTGGCATGTATGAAGCTCTGTCTCCTCCACTTGTTCGCGCAATTTCCTTCACTGACTGTGACTCATCACTGAGATTTTACCTACTTTCAACCCCGCTCTCACGTTTCAGTGATTCTGTGAGAGCCCAACAGAAGGAAGACTTGTCTCCAGGCTTTAATTGCATCAATGTTACCGCTTCATTGGTTTTCTGTAAAGATGAAGTCGCCTCGACCGGCTTTGAAAACATCCGCAAGGTGCAAGGGTCTGGATACAGTCAGCTTGGTTCGGAAAAGCGTTCCGCAAAGATGTGAGTACGTTCCTCACTCGTTAGTGCTGTCCGTGACTGATCCCACACCGCTACTCAAGCCTGCATTGTCTGGCGGGATTGCTTTCTTTCTCGATGCTGTGGGCTCTCATTTTTGTCGTGCATACTGTAGCTGAGGAAATCACAACTTGATTCTATAGGCAAACTCGTTCATCTATCCGCTACTCTGGTACTACAAGATTGACCAAATTTACACGATCCGTGAGACGACATCAACAGACGAGAATACGACGAATCCCAGAAATAGATGAGTACCCAGGCGACATTCATACCGGGCTTAGACTTTTTTCATATTTTATAGCTCTGCTTTTTCTCTGATCATTCCAATAGGAGAGTGTATTTACCATTCAGAAGGCGCAAGTCAGAACATATGAGCTCGAAGACGTGAATTTGTCAAGAAGCTGAAGAACCTCGTATGCAGCTTTTCTTCGCGTGCAATTGACGTGCGTCTATTCCTGTCCCAATCGTCAAAAACCACTCTTTCGGTCCCGATAACATGGTCAAAGTGGAGCTCCGCGCGAAGTATTAACTTAACCTTGTTTCAATACATTCGGTTAGACGCATGTGCAAGCAATTGGATTGAGGTTCCCAACAACGCAAATTGTTCCTCTCGGCAGACAAAAGAACAGACTCATTCGGTTGCAAGATCACAGTCAACGTTTTTTCGTGGCACCCATCCAGTACGTTGGGTCGGCAAATAGTAGTACCTGCTGAAAGCAATATTGTTAGACCACCGAAAGCTGCAAGCACGTAGCAGAAGCCAACTGTATCTGAGTTGAGCTTTCCGCCTTGCCTTCCGCCAATCTAGTAGTGACCTTTTCATTGTCAATAAATCGACGTTGATCAAGAAAACTTTCGGTACGCCGTCCATCCGTCTTACTGAGCCATAGTTCTAAATTAGCAGTTCCCCAAAATACGACTACCAACCCTATCGCCAATAGCATCCTGCGCATTTCTCATCCCGCCGCTATTTCTGTCTGTCTGCAAAACTAGCTTCAAACTACTCATAGCCTTCTCGCGCTGAAAATACATCCCGCTACCTTGGATCGGGCAGTGTGACTTTGACCATGCAAAAGGATAGTGTTGTTCCATCGGTAACACCAACCAACGCATCCGGATAACGGCGAGTGAGTGAAATTGCTGGGATTACCGGTGCTCGCATTCATCGGCATTGTGCTATACCAGACAATTGCGGCCAGCGTGTTGGTTCGGGACGTTCTTTGAATCGAGCTCACCCCCAAAATGTGGAAACGGATCCCTCAAGCAAATTTTCACGTCTGCGGTGAGTTTTGGCTAGAGCTTTGTGAGACTCGCCAAGCGCATGAACTATTCATTATTAGAAATTCTTAGCAAGTTTCTCGATTTTCGTCTACGCCAACATCAATACTTTTCGCATGAAGCAAAATCTTTTTTGGACACGGTACTCCCGGCATCAAAACCACCCTCATCTGCATAGAAAACATGAAAACACCCGGAGCAAAGGTCTCTTCTTCCCATACATACAACGAGTTCTACCGGCTCACGGCTTCTGCCTTGGCATTGCACACGTCGGCGGTTGAGATTCAACCATAGCCTGTTCTATCAATCGATGGCTTGGGAAATTTGGCTAACCAGAAACATATAAAAGGTGGGCGAGTTGACCTTCAGACAGCAGCAGCAGACACAGCAGCGTCTCTCCTCTCCTCTCCCGGCCAAACAAGCAAGCATGTTCTTCCTCTCCACTGCCCTCGTCACCCTCGCCACTCTTCGCGCCGTCTACGGTACGCCTCCTATGCCATGCTCCAACATCGCCGAGTTGTCATTGACAATTTTTCGTCGACAGGCACACCGATGCCCCGAGCGACGTGTTCCAACGGCAAGACTGTCGCCAATGCGCAGTGCTGCCAGTGGTTCCCCGTCTTGGAGGATATTCTGCCCAACATGTTCGACAACGAGTGTGGTGATGATGTGCGTTCAGTGCCACAGCGCTCAGCAATAGCACAAACTCATGATATGTATGTTTCTGCTGCTAGGCGCACGGTGCTCTCCGCCTGAGCTTCCACGATGCCATCGGTTTCTCTCCGTCTGGTGGTGGAGGTGGTGCCGATGGTTCGATCATCGTTTTCCAAGACCAGGAGCTGCAATGTGAGTTCGAGGACCTTGCCCTGAATTTGGTTTGATTTCCCTGGAAATGTGATCTGATTTTCTGTTCCTTTTCTTTCTACTCTAGTCCCCGCAAACGCTGGTCTCGACGACCCAATTGATACTGAAGTTCCGTTCATCAAGGCTCACAACGTGACTCCGGGAGATTTGTACGTCGTCGCGTTCTTTTTTCGGTCGTCAATTTCCTGAAATTCATTTTATCACTTCCAGCATTCAATTCGCTGCTGGTATATAATTTCCAAGCATTCAGCTATAACGCAATTGACGCTGCACCACTAGCGGTTTCGCTGAGCTTGTGCCCCGGAGCTCCGAACGTCGGGTTTGTGATGGGACGGCCTATGCCGAAGGCGCCTGCTCCTGCACCTGGTAGCTATCTACAAGTTGTCTTCAGAAAAAATATCAGTGGAACTAATCCTGGCTAAGACGGCCTCGTTCCTGAGCCATTCGGTTAGTATCTTCGTCGGAGTCAGAACCACCACTCTGATATGGGCAAAATATTATACAGACAGCGTCCCGAAAATCCTCGCTCGCATGAAGGACGCCGGCGGGTTCACACCCACAGACGTTGTTGCTCTTCTTGCTAGGTTTGCTTCCTTGTTTCTACGTTATTCAACGCACGTGTTAACTGTTTCGCAGTCACTCAGTCGCAGGTGATTTTTTGTTCTGCTATCTATTGATGAAACAAAAAGGAACTGATACTGTTCCCTCCAGGTGCTGATACCGTTGATCCCACAGTACGTCCTCCATGTCATTTCGGAGGGAGCGAAGTCTGACGAACTGCTTGGATGTTTAGATCCCCGGAACGCCATTCGACTCGACCCCGTCAGTTTTCGACACTCAGGTCTTCATTGAGGTGCAGCTGAGAGGCACTCAGTTCCCTGGGTACGTTCAACGCAACGTTTTAATGACGCGTCACTCATTCTGGGCTATTTGTTCAGCCCTCAACCCGGCCAAGGTGAAGTCATGTCCGCCGTTGCCGGTGAGATGCGTCTTCAGTCCGACCACTTGGTAAATCCCTTGAATTATTGATATCGTCTGCATCCCATTGAATCAATCACACGACAGCTTGCCCGCGACACCGCGACCAACTGCGCCTGGCAATCCTTCGCCGGTAATCTCGGTGGCATGCAGACCGCCTTCGCCAGCGCCTTCCGCAGGATGTCGATGATCGGACACAACCCTTCCAGCCTCATCGATTGCTCGGAGGTCATTCCCGATGCTCCGCCGCTCCCTGCCAACGCCGGAGCTCACTTGCCTGCCGGCCAAAACCAAGGAGATATCGAGCAGGCGGTGAGTAATAAAAGGTCTTTTCCTGTTGATATTCGATTGAACCGTCGTGTTGCAGTGCGCGACAAAGGCGTTCCCGACTTTCACTGCCCAGCCCGGCCCCGCAACCACCGTCCCTGCCATGTGAGTATCTCCTTCATTTATTCTGAATTCAGGGACAAAGCAATCTGACATCTTTGTATCAAAGCCCACAATCTTAAATTATACCACATCATCCCCTTGGTTTCAGAGAACTCTTGGATTTATCGGCGGATAGATACAGTCAGATATGTTGTGTTGTCCATATGTTTTGGTGAATATTGATATGTGTTGAATCCCAAATTCTGCGACGAGTGTCGGCCGATTTCGGAGTTTGAGGTTGAACTGGATTCAGATCTACATATAGTTCGACAAAGAAAATCACTGGATATTCAAGGCGCATGCCGAGAGGTGATTATCTTGCTTCTCCGGTGTCGGCGTGTCGGCGTCTATCGACGTCGTAAGGCACGATCTTCTTCAGCTACCAATCACACTCGCCGAACACTTCTTTGCTTCTCTGCGCCAAGCCCGCCTTTCGTGATTAAGGGTCGGCATAATTCTCCGTCGTGCACAAAAATAATGTACGTTGGCAACATACTACTCACAATGTTGTTTGATTATCCTGTGCTTGCGTCGGCGGGGAAGATGGACCGAATGGTACGAGGGAAGGAAGAATTCAAACAAAACTCCGAAGGTGTGAGGATCTACTTACCTGCATGATTTTCATGACCGCAGCCCAACCACAACTGGCCTCGGCGAAAAAGACAATGCAAAGGCGAGTTTGGACTTTAGACCAGGACAGATTTTGGATAGATTCCTCTCAATGTGCGTTACGTAGATGCCTTGCTGACCTTCCATACGATCGAAATTGCGGCCTAGCATCAAATTCAACGTTCTCTTTACGCTCACCTTGTCAATTCAACCTGCTAGCAGAACGTTCAACACGTTCAACGTTCAACCTGCCTCCTAGTCTAAATCGCTGCTCGTCCGTCGAATCTGCTAGAGGTATAGATTCATAATACACAACGATCCGCGAATTGTCGTCGACATCGCCGCGTTTGTCCGCCTTACATACCTACACCACCATTTTGACAGGATGTGGAAATGATGTCCGAGGCCTGATCTCCCCGGAACAATAATTGGCGATGTCCAGGGAAGCTCATTTTCCGGAACGTCCGCAGAACCTCAGCTCGATGAGCTGGTGGAGGTTCCAAGGA
This sequence comes from Favolaschia claudopus, assembly GCA_037176885.1. Taxonomy (NCBI): domain Eukaryota; kingdom Fungi; phylum Basidiomycota; class Agaricomycetes; order Agaricales; family Mycenaceae; genus Favolaschia; species Favolaschia claudopus. The sequence continues at coordinate 163,449 of JAWWNJ010000081.1, forward strand.
CATCTCAGAATATCCCAGCCTGCTCTGAGAATCTCAAGTGTCTACCTCATGTTGTTAAGCCTGTGGACTCGAGGGATGTTTGCATTTACAATAGATAGTTCTTTTGGGAGTCTATAAAATCTCCTCTTCAAAGGTTTCGAGCAGCCTGTATATACTTCCCCGCTCGCAGAAGAGACTTCGACTCCAACTTGGCAAGAAATCCAAAGAAGAGGCGGTGTCAAATTTACACGTGGCAACGTGTTGTCATGTTGATGTTTGTCAGTCTTGGCTGCCACGTCGTCGCTCTTGTCTTCTCCCTTCTTCTTCCCCCCACCCTGTTTGCCCACTCCCCATGCTCGCCTCTTCAGAGGCTCTTTATCTTTGACCGCACACACATCAAGGTGCTTCAAGGCCAATGGCTGTCGCAAGTATGGTTCGGAGCAAGCTTTCGTCGAGGGCAAGAGAGCAAGAGTCAGGATTTCAAGTGCGCGAGATCTCAAGGCTGCAAAACCCCGGGGTCGCAAGCTCCAAACCCTCAAAAATCAAGACTGCAAGCTTCAGAAGCGCCTACCTCAAGCACCCAAGCACCTCAATATTGTCCCTTCAAGTCCTCTTCCCACTTCAAGCGCTCTTTCCACTCACCCCTCCGTGTGTTCAAGACTCAAGTCCCTCTCCCACCTCGAGTCCCCTTCCCCGCCCTGCCTCTCGTTTCATGCATTCACTCTCCTCCTCTCCTCTCATTGCTCTCTCCCCGCGCTCTCTCTTAGAATTGTAGTGTACTCGAGTGTACTTTGATTTTATGTACACACTTGAATTCATTCTTTTTTTTTTTACAATTTTATGAATTAAAATTTATCATTTAATGGGAAGCCGGAACCGTCGTCAGCAAATCCGAAATATGTCCAGAAACCTCGAGCGCAGGATGTCCCCAGAACATCGCTGCCTGTCGATTGCCTGGGAATCGATGTTTCGGTCTCCTGGGGATGTTCCGGAGATGACACACTGACATCAGACATCAACATGTCATTTGGACGTCCGTGACAAACGGTGGTGTACCTACCTGCCGTTCTTGAGTCGACCCGTTTTGCCGCAAGCGAAGTGAATAGTCAGCAAGCTTGTGTCCCCTCGGCAATAATCGGATGTAGACGTGAGTTATCAGCCTTGCAATATTGCCTCAGCCTGCCTCAGCCTGCCTCAGCCCCGTATGCTTTCCGATGACTTGTTGCACGACGAGCCAATGATTGCCTTCCTTGGAGCCGTGACGTCGCTCCGTTAGGGCAGGTACATGTAAACTCTGAGTGTGATCCGCGTTTCGTGCGAGTCTTCGAGTTGCATCGGCTCCGTCGCTCGATGGTTTTAAAAATATCCTCCGCAGCACACAGCCTTCTGGACTTGGCACTGTTCAAACTTGCCTCGATTTTTTGATGTACAACGAATTTATTCACTAGTGGTATTAATTCATCGGTTCAACTCGAAGCGGAGGGTTTAACTAGAATTTTACTCAAGTAATCCATGTTTCAAAGGTACAAATGTATGAACCATGAGCAAGAGCGGTCATGTTGCGGTTTGGATGTCGCTGCATAGTATTAGCCGACGTAAGATCGTCGCCCCTAATGCGAACGGGGATTCAGGTTCGGCGAGACTCACCGAGCTGTCGGAATGTCAAGTGCGAACAATCGCAACAATGATCGCATCATAGGCATCAATACGGACTCTCAGGCTCTTCCGGAACCTTGCCTGCGACTGCGGACGTCTGCCGCGTTGTCGGGACCGCGACTGCTACTTATCTCATCTTGCGAACGGACGCTCAGCCTTTCGTTTCGTATGAAACGGCCGCCAACGGTCCCAGCCAATTGGGTGGTAACATCAATTCTCCACTGCACTACGACCTCGCAGAAACACCAAAAGCATGAATAAAGAACGACCATTAACAGAGTCTCAGGCTCCCAACAACAAATAAAGTAATAAAGTGATCAAGCAATTCAACCCGAAACTCAGCAAATCATTCGTGCCACCGTGACCATCGCCATGTGTCCTTCCCACTCGCTCGTTCAGAGGCCGGGACCCGTGGGCTGAGTGAGGGTGGTGGTCGGGCTGGCGCTGCAGAAAGTATCTTTGGCGCTGCAAAGGACGAGCAAACGAAAGAAAAACGTACGTCCAGACCATGGTCGTGGTCTTGGTGACGATGTACGGCGCAATGTCGGTGAGGGTCTTGAACTCGCGCGTGGCGGTGAAGACGGAGTGGGGAGGGTCGTCAGCCTTTGGGGGTGGGGCCTTCACCAGTCCTCAAAGTCAGTTTCTCTGGTACGCGCATGGCCAATTGCATTTTTTAACTTCTTACCGCAAGGACAGCCGAGGCGAGTGCAAGGAGGGAAACGACGACTTTGAAAAGCATTATTGGTGGTGTTGTAGAGACGGGTTAGACAAGTCGAGTGGGATGAGATGAAGGAAGGTGGGAAGCGATGAAGTGGGTTTCTATTGATCTCCGTCCCCATTCCGCCTTATGTACTCAGACTTACATACTCTCAGCTGCCTTCAAGGCTCAAGCTTCCTTCCGGAAGTCACCATCACCCATCACCGGCGAATCCAAAAAATGTTTCGAAACCCGTTCACCCGCAGCTTAGCCTGAGGGAGAAATCGCTGGATTCGGTGACAATCCGACGATCGGTATCCACACGTACACGTTAAGCAACAACGGTCGAATGTACCTGAAAGAAATAAGCTTCTGAACAGTAACTAACGACCGATGCGACAGCATCACTGCGGCGCCGGCAGCTCGCATTACGCGTAGGCATATCCTGTCTGATGCGAAGGCTGCTCGTATCAATCTCCCTTGGTATCTAATTCCGTCCCATGTCGATCCGCCGTTGAGACGCGTCGCGAGGCCATATAAAAACCTCGGTTTCAACTTCTTCGGTCCTCCATCCACTATTGGCCAGCGTTTCTGTCTCGGCCGACATCGACAGCCCATATAACTAATTCCTTCTCCTCTTCCTCCTTCCCTTACCCGTCTTTCTTTCTCTCCCCCACTTGACTGATCCATGGGCGATTCGAATCCTTTCCACAAGCTCCTTGCCACAGCAGCAGCTCTTTCTTTTTCTCTATCGTTCATCCCCTCGACGTTGGCATCCATAGGCCCAACGGCGGACCTCACCCTCGTTAACGCTGATGTGTCTCCGGACGGATTTTCTCGCTCGTATGTTGTCTTTCTTGATTCACGAACCTTCGTGCTGACTTTGAGCGATTTCCTTCTTTCTTATAGGGCTGTGACTGTAAATGGAATCGTGCCAGGACCAGTCATTGTTGCGAATAAGGTTTCTTGTTCATTTAGCTTGTGCCCGATAAACCTGACCTTTCATGCAGGGCGACCAATTCAACCTGAACGTCGTCAACACCCTTACCGATACCAGCATGCTTCTGAGCAGTTCCATCGTATGTCTCTCGACCTTCAACCACTCTTACTTCCCATTGTCTAAATCGTTGTTTCTGCTTAGCACTGGCGTAAGCTCTTTTCCTCCGCCGTCCGATGTTCGGATTGCTTACGGGAACACACATCTCAGACGGCTTCTTCCAGAAAAACACCAGCTGGGCGGACGGGTAAGCTATTTGCCAAACGACTGTGTTTCGTACGCTCTTTACTCATGAATTGCCCAGACCCTCAGGCATCAACCAATGCCCTATCGCGGCGAACCACTCCTTCGAGTACACGTTTGAAACCGCGGATCAGGCTGGGACGTTCTGGTATCACAGTCATTTGTGTATGTTTCGTTAATTCTTCCGCGATTTCTGGGACTTGACTCATGGTCATTAACTAGCAACCCAATATTGTATGCATTCGTATCTGATGACAAGGGAGTTTGAGCGACTTTCTAACATTCGTGGCTTGCAGGCGACGGCCTTCGCGGCGTGATGGTCGTCTACGACCCTAATGACCCCCACAAGAGTCTCTACGGTACGTCTACTATTTTCTCGCTTCCATTGAGGTACACGCTCATCTTCAATCGTAGACGTCGACGATGGTGAGAGTATTCTCTATCCGACTTGTTGTCTCTTCTGACTGAATGATGACAGATTCGACTATCATCACCTTGTCCGATTGGTATCATGGCCCTGCGCACACTCTAGGCGCTGTTCCGACGCTCATTTCAACTCTGATCAATGGCCTTGGTTAGTTGCCACATACTATGATGATTTATTTATCCTTTCTGATGGCGAACCTCCAGGACGCTACGCTGGCGGTCCCACCTCTCAACTCGCAGTTATCTCAGTCACTCAGAACAAGCGTTACCGGTTCCGCTTGGTTTCGCTTTCTTGCGGTACGAGCGCTCCATCTGAGACCGGCCTCCAACTAATCAAACCTGTAGACCCCAACTTCATTTTCACCATCGATGGGCACAGTTTCACCATCATTGAAGTCGACAGCGAGAACGTCAAGCCTTTGGTGGTTGACTCGATCCAGATCTGTGTGTCCTGTCCGTTTTCTTCATCTATCTCTGCTCATGTGTTGCTGCGACGTAGACGCCGGCCAACGTTACTCCTTCGTCCTGAATGCCAACCAGGCCGTCGGCAACTACTGGATCCGCACAGTCGCCAACGGCGGTACAGCCGGCTTCGATAACGGGATCAACTCCGCCATTCTGCGGTACGTTGGTGCGGATGCCGTTGACCCCACAACCACCGCCTCGACCGCCGCCGCTGCACTCGTCGAGACGAACCTCCACCCTCTTGTCTCGAGATCCGTGCCGGGGACACATACCCCCGGTGCAGCGGATGTTGCGCTGAATCTGGTCATCACGCTCGATTTCACCACCTTCAAGTTCAAGGTCAACGGCGTTGTACGTGTCTCTTCATCGAGATTGTCTTTCTTTGTGTTTATCGTGCGATAGGATTTCGAGCCTCCCACCGCGCCTGTCTTGTTGCAGATTCTGAGTGGTGCACACACCGCGACCGAGCTCTTGCCCACTGGGAGCGTGTTCACTCTGCCCCCCAACGCTGTTGTTGAGCTGACCATTCCGGGTGGTACGCCCGGTGCCCCGCATCCTTTCCACTTGCACGGTGTGAGTCCGGCCTCTTTTACGATTTCAATTGAGACTAACCGGAAATTTTCAGCACAACTTCTGGGTCGTCCGCAGCGCCGGCAGTTCCACCTACAACTGGGACGATCCCGTCATTCGCGACGTCGTCAAGTAGGTTTTCAGATGATTCCATTTCAGAACCACACTAACTTTTACACAGCACTGGTTCTGCTACGAGGTTAGTCCTTTTAATCGTCGGATGTTACATTCGCATCCCCTGACGCGCTTCCTTCAGCGACAACACTACCATTCGTTTCGTAACTGACAACGCTGGCCCGTGAGTTGATCTACTTCCTTTTTCGGCGACTCTGAGCTGACCATCAATCGCATCACAGTTGGTTCCTCCACTGGTATCTTCGCTTTCCTTTTGCCAATTCCCATCGTCTAACTTGCCTTTCCCTCTTGCCATATCGACTTCCACCTTGGCAAGTAGTTTTCTTCCCTTTGACTAGCCCGATTTGCTGATATTTTTGTCCCTTTTCTTTAGAAATGTGAGTCCACCGTTATCGCGGGATTTCAACTGTTCTTACATGGTTTCAACGTAGTGGTCTTGCTATTGTCTTCGCGGAAGACACAGAGACGGTTGCAAACTCTGTTCACCCCAGTACGTTTATTCAATCTCGCATTTGTTCGAGTCGTGGTTTATCTTCCATTAGGCGCCTGGGACACGCTCTGCCCCACCTACGACGCGTTGACCCCGGATCAGCTCGGTGGTGTATGAGCGGAGGAGCTGGAGTCTCAATTGGAGTCGCTTCTTTGGGACGCTTTTGGGAACAGAGGCATTGTCAGAAACCATCGGACAACCTGAACGCAATTGGGCACAATCTTAAAGCAATCTTTTAAACTGTCAAGGGACAGAATTAATGTATACCGTAATTTTAGTGGATATTTATATGGGTTCTTGGTGAATTGTCTTAGTGTAAGATCAGTCTCGGGAAAAAAGATCGTAAATTTTGTAAGTTAACAGAACGTCAGTGATGTGACCATCTCACGTGTTTGTGACATCTCGTTCCTCCCTTCCCTCATGCCACTGAGGACGAAAGCGGCGAGAAGCTCTTGGCCGCCTGGAATTTGTCTAGAACTCTTTACGCGACATGAGATGTACCTGCCTGCATAACTCTTTCGCTGCCTGCGCTGACTAAAGGCTCAATCCAGGATCCAAATTCGGTACTGATTCCTGAATTAAAATTTCGACTCAACCAGTGCATATCATACACGGAGTACTTCGAGGCTGCTTGCTCGCGCCTCTTTCGGCGGGCCATCCTTTTATTTTGCTGCACATAATGCTCTCCGAGGTTTCTAGCCAGTGCTAAATCATTTTCCCTTAACCTCTGGCGCCTTTACCTTTTCAGTCCGATGTCTCTCAACGCTCTTTGTTTTTATCCCGGATGGCAGTGAGTACTTGTCGTCTCCGCCAACTCTAAGACTGGCAAGAATTCTACAGAACAGCCTAGAATCTCATACAGCATCGACGCTTCGAATTTCTCGCGCAGATATCTTCTTTTCATATCATTCGACTATCATATGCGCATATGCACAATCTCGGTTCCATGTACCGCATCGTTCAGCCAGGCGAGTCGAGAAGGAATGGAGCGTGGCCGGCACTCGAGGTCCGACAATCCTTCATTAATGTGATACCCCCACGACCAGGTTTTAATTTGTTATTAGCGGGCTATCCAATTTGTTATTACAGTAGCGGGCTATCTTTGCAACTCGAATACACGCATCTCGATCCTCAAAATCGCACCCTTCATCTCATTTGCTCTGCCCGTCGTCGCCACTCTGTGAAATTCGGGCGATTCCGCAAACTCGGCGTGCTTCCACTCGTGCAACGCGAGATACTTGTGCCGCAGCTCTCCCGTCGTCGGGTCGCCTCCTCCAGTGCCGGTTAACACGTACCGCCGAACGCGAAACCATCCCGGCACCTGCATGTAATTATCGACGTGTTCGCCAATGTACCACTCGTTGAACGCTTCTTCCGTCTCTGGAACGATATCCATGTAGGAAATGTATAGGAAGTCTGCAGGGAGGTCGCTTGGCTGGGTGTTCGGATGGGAGCGAGTCGCGAATGGTTTGTAGTATGCGTTTTGCAAATCTGTTGTCGACTCGGACTGATTACTGGAGGCAAGGTCGATCGGCGAGGCCGTCTCGTGAATCCCAATCCATTCAGGCTGCTTGCCGTCAATGGCTTTGTAGCAGCAGGAGCTCATGATATTATCGACTTGAACGACTGTGAGCTTCCAAATACCCTACGTAGGATTTAGGCATGACTGACCGTTCAATCTTTCTGATGCGACCTTCGACGCAGAGTCGCCATGAATGACGAGTAGTCGATTCGGAATCTCTGGGCTACTCATAGCGAGAATTGGGATGAAACTTGGACAAGGTTGGATATTGAATCCCTGGATATAAACTACTCGGAACGTGGTGTTCCTCACGCCGTCATGCGCCTTAATTCTTGGAGTTCGGAAGGGCGAGGCAAGCCACGAGGGGTGTCGATCGCCCCGGATCATTGGCTAGTGCCTGAGAGATGACCGAGAGGGTATCGTTATTGCTAAATTTTGCATGCTTCGAGATTTGATGTTTGCCCTCAAAATGGTCAATACTAAGTATAACAGCTGTTCTAATTTCTTATGAGATTGTGAGTCTCAATATTCTTATTTACCGTCTATCCGTCGATAATATGATGCAGCTCGGCCGGAACTCTCGCTCGAGATCCTGCGCTTGGTCCGCCGCCAAGAGATTGGTCTCTTCGGCTCTTCGGCCGACTCGGATGCATCCCGAACCCCGGCGACTTGTTTACTGTGCGAAAGCAATTGCTGTGTTTCGCAGCATTTCACCTTCTGACCATGACCACGACCTACGCACCTCCTCCTGGTCCCCCTCCGATCTTCTATCACGACATTCAATATGCACCTCCACCCGGTCCGCCCCCACAGATGTACACCGCGCCTACGGGCCCGCCACCAATATCCTATCCCTCGTGTAAAGACATAGATGAACTTGCCGGCTACATTCGCAGGTCTCTGCCCATCCTTGCGTCTCAAGGATGGCTCTCCGTGCCTCTGCCGCCAGATCTCGAGGCTCAATATGCCAGCCTCTTCTCCGAGTCGGCATCGTTCTTCAATCTCGCGCCAGATGCTTCCGAGAAGGTCGACTATGCAGCGCCGTCAGGAACGAGTGCGTCGGATGAGGGGTTCTCTGATATACTGGGTGAGAAGCAGCTCATCACTCTCCGTCGCCTCTCTGGCATGCCACCGTGTCTCCGGCCAGCCGCGACGAGCGCGTGGGACGCCACGGGCCAGCTCTTCCTGCGCACCGTCCACGACATTGCGGACAGCCTCGAGCTGCAAGACCTCGAGATATTCGACGAAATGGCGTCGGAATCGCTCGGCTTTCCGGAGAAATCGAGAGCTTCGAGCTTGCTGCGGCTCTTTCGATATAACCGTCCGGAAATGGGTGCGCGGAAAAAGATCGTGGCAGAAGCACACAAGGATCTTGGGCTGCTCACGCTCGTCGTGGGGCATTCTCCTGGCCTCGATGCGCGCGATGCTGCGGGGAACTGGATCAGCGTCGAGGATGCTCCAGCCCACAACAGCAACGGCAACGGCAGTCACACTGCCCCTCGACTCACTGCCACACTGCTCGGCGGGCAGACCCTCACGTATCTCACACGAGGGCTGTACGCCTCTGGCGCGCACCGCGTCTCCGTCCTCCCCCCATCTCCTTCCAATCCCGACGACGACAAATATCGTTTCTCCCTCGTCTTCGCCCTCCGCCCCGCACCCAACGCTCTCATCGAAACAGCGAAATTCGAAGCTAGTCCGCTCGTGGGGAAGTTCCCTCCTGAGCGGCTCTCCCTTGATAAGAACAATTTCCCCGAATGTAGCATGTATGCGCAGCCCGCCGGGGAGCTTTTCAGGTGTATTTCGAAACGGCACTGGAACGTCAATATTGCGCCGGAGATGCGGGCGGAGCAGAAGAGGAAGTTGGCGGAGGAGGCGGGGGTGGAGGAGGATAAGGTTGTGGTCGTAGATGGTGTTGCAATCGTGGCGGGAGAGCAGCCTGCAGAGATTGGGGAGGCGCGATTGGGATAGAGATTCTAGAATGTCCTGTAAATTTATTTGTAAACTCGTGTTAATTACTGAGAACGTCAAGAATTTCAAGGGCGATGAAGATTCGAACTATGCTTCAACGATATGTGAATGCATTTTTTTTTCGCTCGTCAGCTCAGCAAACGAAAATGAACACAAGTTCCTGGTTACGGAGTTAACCAGGTCTACAATCGCTAATTGGCTGTAACCATCAAAAACTCCCTCTTTTTTCTCACGATCTGCTCCGCCCGAATTCTCCCGACTCACAACCTCGAGATAAATCATGTAAAATGAGAAACGTACTCAGGTACTCAGAATTTGAGCGAAGGGTGAAGCGCCGGAGGCGCGGAACCCTGAGCGAATCTCTGAACTTACACGGAGTAACCAGGTCTGCCCGGAGGGCGGTGCTAAGTATATCTTATTCGACTCTATTTATATTCGCTGTCAGTGATTGATGCTCATTCCGTCAGTCTGAAGTCACCTCTTACCACCACCACACTTTTTCCGAATCGTTGATTATGCCGCCTCTAGCTCAAGTTCTCAAGTCAAATGCAGCTTATACCTTCAAATCCCAGAATCCTGTTGCTCTCTTCCTAGGCGGAACGTCCGGAATCGGCCAGGGAGTCGCGCGCCGTTTTGCCCAATACACCTGTGAATCACCATCCTCTCACATCATCCTCGTGGGCCGCAACCCGGAAGCAGCTCGTGCCACCATCGCCTCCTTCCCCGCTGAAAGCAATTGCAACACCATGCACGAATTCATCGACTGCGACGCCACGTCAATGAAGAACGTCTCCAGCGTCACATCTTCCTTGCTCGCTCGCTTGCCCAAGCTGAATGTCCTCGTTCTCTCGCCGGGATTCTTCTCTATCATCGCTGGGAGACGCGACACGGCCGAGGGAATCGACACGAAGCTCGCGCTGCTTTACTACGCGCGGTGGAAGTTCATTTACGACCTCATGCCCCTGCTCAAAAACGCGTCGAAAGCTTCGGAGGAGGCCAAAGTGTATTCAATCCTCGGTGCAGGAACGGGAAGTACAATCGACTTCGATGACTTGGGCTTGAAAAAACGATATTCGGCGCTCAAGGCTAATATGGTGTCTGCTTCGTATACGGATTTGATGATGGAGGTAAGTAGTATGTCTTGTATGTTCTGCATCGTAACATGCTCACGATCGGTTCCAATTTTGAATTCTCACAGAAATTCGCCGCCGATAACCCACAGATCCAGTTCACGCATGCCTTTCCTGGCCTGACGCGCACCCCGATGATGCTGCCAAAACACTGGGCCCTCAAACCACTTTCCCCGCTCATCAAATTAGCAGCATATCCTTTTACTGTGACTCCCGAGGTCATGTGCTCCCAGCAAGACGCATCTTAAGCTCATAAACTCATCTCGTTACGCTACAGGTTTGCGCAGAATACCAACTCTCAGCTTTGTTCGACTCGAAACCTGGCTTTACACGTCGCGGACGTCATGGTGATGATATTGGGTATAGTCCTGCGGATCCTAGCGCTGTGACGAAACTCTGGGAACATACGATGGAGGCGACAGGCTCTCAACCTTGGGCATGAGATTTTGTTCAGGTGAAGTCACTGGGGCTGCCGCTACATCGGATGATGACCGACTGGTTTTCAATAGGTTGCTGAGATAGGATAAAGACATGTATTATCAGAATGTTATACGACGAGTTGGCGTCACCACATCTCGCCGCCTACAGCTTATTAGAGCCATGCTATGAAGCCGGTGTGAGTTCATTGGTGAAAGACTCGCACACATAACGCAACCGGACGACAAGAAGACAATTCAATATATCCAAGGTCGCAAACGGACAGATATAAGATAATTTTCAACAAAGGTCAACAAGAAAATCAGAGGCCCTCTTCCAGGACGACGGAAATCACGCATCGCAAACCTTGACAATAAGTGGTAAGCCTGAATGCGGCCCTTTGCCAAGCACACTTGGTTTGACTAAGCCCGCCATGGTCGCAGGCACGATGCTGCCTTTCGGAAGCGCTGACTCGAATTCGAAGGCTCGTAAGAGGATAAAGAGAATTGCTTTCGTCCTGAGATGCTTGGATTCAGACTGGGATGCGAAGCGAAGGTGAATTCTTGAACTCACTCCACGACGGAAAAGCGAAATCCGATGCAATGGTGATTACCAGAAGAAAAGGTCAGAGAATTGCCCCAGACGTTGGGGATGCCACTGGCAGAAGGAGGCATGTGCTCCCAGCGCTCCGGTCTACAGATACATCAGGCAAAGGACATTGTCCTGACGCATCAAGGTGGGACTCACTTGAACTCGTCAGCATCTTCGCCCCAAATCTTTTTGTCGGTGTTCACTCCGATCACAGGGATGTGGAGGTATTGTCCTTTGCGAATTCTATGCTCGGCGGTGAGTGTCTTTTCGACGAAAGAGATGCTCAGCAAAAACTGACGGAATGAATTCTCGAGCTTCTCCATCGTTCCCGACGTAGGGCTCCGAAAGCGGTAGAACTTCGTCCTCGACAGGCATGCGATCGAAAAACATGACGGGTGAATGAACACGCATGACCTCCCTGACGACGAGTTCGAGGTAAGGCAGGCTGTTGAGGTCGTCCATCGTTGGATTGTCGGTCAGGAGAGTCGAGATTTCGGCGCGGAGCTTATCCTGAACTCGAATGTTCTGGGAGAGGGCGTGAAGTGACCAGGACAATGCGGAGCTTGTTGTCTATTGAATTGCAGGGAGGTAAGACCGGGCGGCGCAAATTGGACAAACGAAAAATAAAAATCGGACTCACCTCATGGCCAGCGAGGAAAAACGCGGGAATCTCTGTGTATTGAACAAAAGCAGGTTTCAGCAAACAGACTCGGACGATTAATTTCGAACAGAGGGAGACGCACGACTAATGAGTTCATCATCACTGAGTCGCTGACCCTTGGTGTCGCCCATATTGGCCTTGAGCAAACTAGACAGCAAGTCCCGCTTTCCGTCAAGTGAGCGATTCCCTTCCTCCGAAGCTGCGATATTCGCTCTGCTTTTATCCACGATCTGTCCGCTGATAGAGAACATCGTCCGACGCGCAGCGCGGACGACGCTCCAACCAGGACCGGGCTGCGATAATAAGGTATGTTACAACTTGCTTTTGATCGTTTCGTTGAAATAGACTCAACGACGCACCAAGAGTTTGAGAATCGGCATGATACCCCCAGCAAGTCGAAAGGCAGCGTAGCGGCTGGCTTCCGTTGAATGGAAAACATCCGTGAAAGCGTCATTCAGGGGGTTATCCTTCCCCTCACTTTCCAGTGCATCGAAGGAGTAGTCGAAACCTTACAGGCAGAAATCTATCAGCTAATTCGAAAGTTTATCAGGGGAGCGGGTTCGCGCACCAGCATGACCGATGACGTCCAATGTTAACCGCCGAAGCCACGACTGTACTTCAATATGAGCAGCCTTCCCGTTGTTCTTAGTGAGCTCTTGGGTCCAGAATTCGCGGAGCTGTGAACGGGGCGGATTGAGAATATTGTATCGCAGTCAAGTAAGGGAGCCACGTACCTGTTCGCCTTTCTCCACGAAGATTCCCGTCATGGCGCGGATCTGGCCAGCACTGAAAGCAGGATTCTATCGTAGAATTATCAGCTGTGGAGAACAGAAATGCTGACTCGGATGCAAGTATTCCATCAACTCACCAATGCTCTTCTCTACATTCAGGTATCGATCAACTTAGCTCTGATAAGGAATTAGTTAGAAAACCCACATGCCGCTTGTGGTCGTCGCCTTCGGCGGAAATAATGCCTCAATTCAAACCGTTACTGTAAAAACAATTTCAAGAGGATATCGCTGGATCACAGTTACCTCTCCCCAGCAATGTTTCCATACTGTTGCGGATGATTGGCGTCCTCTCGAACTTGTCAGGACGACTCAGGATGTAGCTGATGGCCTTGACGTCCCCGACATGCAGCTCGGTGTTCTGAGAATGAAACCATTGAATGAGCATTGACACCCAATCGACATCGACTCGGACAGAGATCGAGCTTAGCACGTACACTGAAAAAACTCTTGAACTTGAAGATCCTTCCGAATTGCTGGCGCCATTTCACGGATGCGTTGTAATCCACCTAAAGCAAGTCAGGTCAAGTCAAAATCTGTTCCTATAAAACTACTCGAAGCCAGAAACAAAAACACACGTTCAACTCCTTGAAGTTTCCGAGAAAAAATCCAGAACTCTCCGGGCCGTCGATATAGTGCAGTCCAGAGGTCCAGTTGCGATGGAGGATGCGAGCGAGGGAAAAGAGGAGGTTGCTGAGGAGGATACCCAAGATAGTCGCTGCCGCGGGCACTACTGCAGATTGCAAGTGATGTATCGAACTCATCATCTTTCAACGCGCAGCAGTGGGTATAGTGTATTGGTGAGCTGAATATTTCTTGCTTTTTATCTTGCGCAACCTGATGCCAAGTGCGGGTGGGGATGCAGTGATGACCATTGACTCAACTGGGTTCGTGCAGAACCGGCGTGAGACGTAGCCTCGTGAAGATGAGGGCATTGGAGAGGGAGAGTAAGCACGAATGAACCAATGTTTCTGCTTAAGAGACCAGCGTGTTGAGATTACAGTAAGTACTAATCCTCAGTCGCACCCAGATAGAGATGGGAAAGACTCAATTACTATGTACCTGTTGAGATTACAGTAAGTACTAATCTGGAGGTAGAGTAAGCGTCACGGTAAGTAGAAGTAAAGTAAGAACGTACCCTCAGTCGCACCCAGATAGAGATGGGAAAGACTGAGGGACGGATATCGATGATGGGAGAATATAAAGGAACGGATAAACGGTAAGGGATCGACAGAGACGGAGACGGATGAGCGGATAGGCGGAAAGAAGAAAGAGTGAAGAGTAAATAATAATTACGAAGTGGGCGGGATCTACGCTGTACGCCAAGATACCAAGGACGGGAAATTCATACGTCAACACTCCCCCTGGCGTGCAGCACTCGTCCTTCTCCAATCGAGCCCCAACTGAGAAACACACTGCTCGTGGGCGGCACGGGGTAAGGCTTTCGTGAAGATATCGGCAACATTTTCCTTCCCAGGGACCGAAGAGACGGCGATCTCGCCGTCGCTGACGCGCTCGCGAATGTAGTGCCAACGAATATCGAGATGCTTCGAAAGACCGTGCTCTTTATTCGTCTCCGTAAGGCTGATAGACCCCAGATTATCGCCGCGCAGCGGAAACGGTAGCTCCTGAGGAAGAAACACCTCGGAAAGCCAGTTACGCATCCACATTGCCTGTTGAGCGCCTCGGGCAAGGGAGATATACTCCGCCTCAGTTGAAGACAAGGCAACGACGGGCTGACGCTTCGAGGACCAGCATACGGGGGCGCCGCCCATGAAGAAGACATAGCCTGATGTCGAGCGACGAGTATCGACACATCCAGCCCAGTCGGAGTCCATGAAGCCTTCGGGTTTGAGGCCAAGGCCGGGGACAGAATCTTTATCACAGGGTAGATAGCGAATACCGAAGTCGAGAGTGCCCTTGATATAGCGTAGAACTCCGATTAAGAGGTACCAATGCTCGGGAGCTGGATTAGATTGGACGTGCCCGAGAACGCAGCAAGCGTAAGCTAGATCAGGCCGGGTTCCACAGCTACCCCAGACGATGGTGCCGAGAATGGGACGGAAGGGTTTGTCGCGCATGAATCCCGAGTCTTCAGCAGACAGAGGCGAAGGAGCAGCGCGTACTTGGTATCCAGGAGGAAGAGGAGTGGAGATCGGGCGTAAATCCGAAAAACCGAAATGGTCTAGAACCTTTTCGAAATATTGCGATTGGCTCGATGAAATTGACCCGTCGGCGAGCTTGTCCACGGTAAGTCCGAGAAGCAAGGACACGTCGACCTCCTTCAAGTCCCACTTGTCTGCAAACTCCTTCACCACACGCTCGCTCTCAGCTTCGGAAGAGGATGCGCCAAGGACGTCGTCGGTATGGGTGGAGGTGATGGTGTAATGGGAATCGGCTTTTCTGGTGCGTATACACGGATCGGCCAAGCTCTCTTTGTAACCGAGGTCAGCATAGCCCTTCGCAAGCAGTTTGTACCAGATATGGCCTGCCTGAACCAATCCGTACAGCGGGCGCAAAAGCAAGCAGACTTTGTCTTCCTCCCCCTGCTTTGCGAACCCCCGCGGCTGTTTCATGTACACCGGACGATCCATCACGCCATTCAGATACGCGCCCGAGAAGTCCCATTGACGAACGTGGAGACGACGTGCGGCAGCAACAGCGAAGACCATCCGAACGGATTCCATGCGAGCAACCATCGCCCATTTCGTCCCATAGTCGCGTCCCTCGACCATCTCGTCCCCGCGCGCCACATACCGCCCCTTGTACTTCACCACATCCCCCGCACCGTCGACCTTCACGTCGTACACCCACATCCCATCAATCGCCTTCTCCCCCTCCGGCAAATCCACTAACTTCCACACACCACGCGACTCCAACTGCTCTACCTCGGCCTGCATTGCTGGCAGCCACTTCTCCGGCTCGCGCATCGCCTCGTGATACGAACGGGGAATGCGTGCTTTGATAGCACTAGCGAACGCCCACGGAGACTGAAGAAGGGTATCATCGAACCCGTTCCAATCAACATCGACTGCGTTCGCCGTTGGACGAGGACCATCCACCGCCCAATCCTCGCCAGAGAGGCGAGCCTGCTCTTCCGCCTGGTCGGAAAGCTGGCTTTCAAGAATGGCGCGAGTCGGTTTGGGAATACGAGTCGAACGGCGCGGAAGTGGCGGCTGGTGTGGAGCAGCGGGAGCGGGAGCAGGAGGAGGAGCGGGAGCAGGAACGGGAGCGGGAGGAGGAGCGGCGGCCGGATGGAGGTCGTCAAACAGATTAGGATCCGGGGGCAGGGCGTCTGCAACGATGTCGTCGTCGGTGGGCAGGCGGGTACGGTGCGGCATTCCTTCTTCAAATATAACGTTTCTAACTTCGAAGGTGCGCAGCCGTTTAGGATCGTAAACGCGATACCCGCGGCGGCCCATATACCCAACCATGAATCCCTTCCACGACTGATCGCCCAACTTCCCCTCACGGTTGTCAAGATCCTTGACCCAGCATGGAGAACCCCAGGCCCGCAGGTGCGACACATTCAGCTTGACAAGCTGCCCGCCCGCGTCCTTCTGACGAAACCACGCAGTCCAAGGAATAACGTCGGGATGACGAGATGAAGGGATGAATCCCCGAACGTAGCATTGCGCGGCAGCCGCCTCAGCCCAGAAACGATGGCTAAGCCCACTCTCCGCAAGCTGAGTGCGGACGCCTTCGATGATGGTGCGGTTGCCACGTTCGGCATGCCCATTTGCTGCTGACGAGTCTTTAGGGGTTGGTTCGACAATGATTCCACGTTCGCGACAATATGCGCGGAGAAGCGCGTTGTCGAACTCGCGACCTGGATCAACACGAATGCGTTTAAGGCGCTTTCCGGTTTGTAGCTCCGCCTCAATATGCCACGACTTGAAAGCATTCAACGTTGTCTCCGCGGTTTTGTCGTTTAGGAAGAGTGGAAATTTGAGGGAAGTCGCGCCATCGGACGCCAACATCAAGTATACAGCGCCCGACCAGCTTGGAGTCCTCGCTCTCCCCCATAAATCAAGGTGTACGCGCTCCAGAGGTTCGTTTTCGTGGGTAACGTCGTCGTCGAAGGGTGTGCGATCGTGCTTGCCGAGAATACAATCTTCGCAGAATCCGCGTAAGTCACGCGAAACAATTTTAAGTCCGTCGACTAATGATTTGTCGGCTATACGCTCAATAGCCCGAACGTCCGAGTGAACAAATCTGCGATGCCAGGTCTCGAGATCGGTAGGCTGGTTCCGGTCTCGACCTGCAATCGCTGCGAAGACCCCACCACCATCCATACCATCAACAACATCGACTTCATATAGGTCGCGCCGGCCCTCGTCTTGCACAGCGCGTCCATCTAAAACTCTCGTTCCGTCACGGCTAACAACGGTGACACATCCACTCCCCCATTCTCCTTTGAATCCACGCTTATCAAGCTGCCTCAGCGATATCAGATTCATCGCGAACCCCGGTGTGTGTAGGGCTGGTAGCGATATCTTGTGAACTGAACCTCCCGCTAGACGCACGGAAAATTCTGCAACACCCCGACCCGCAATAGTAAATCCGCCACCCGAGCGTAGAGCGGTGTTTCCGTGTGCGTTGGCAATGGGTCGGTAAGTTTTGAATCGCTCTCGGCTGACAATACAATGTTCTGAAGCACCGCTATCCAGATAGGTAGAAACACGCAAGGAGGGATGGTGGTAACTGGAGGTATCGATTGACGGTACAGACAATACATCAGGTACGGTACGATAAACATGTTCTTTTAGAAGGGCAATAGACGGTTCGGGATGTCTGCACCTAAGAAACACGTCATCGACCGACACTGATGGATTGGCGAGTGAAGACGCACCGTCATCTTCTCCCAACGCATAGAGCGCCATCGGGGAAGTGAACGAAACGATGGGAGCAACAGAAACGGGAGCGGGAGTAGCCGAGGGGATGGTGGAAGCTACAACAGCGGCGGCGGCGGCAGCGGTAGCAGCCCTCGCGTTTGCGCGGTTAGCACGAGCAGCTGCTTTGGCGGCGCGATTCGCACGCGCAGATTGGACCATCGCAGGTCGAGGTTCCATACCAGCCGGCGCGATCCACCAGTCGGGAGCTTGTCCCTCACGTCCTCCACCGCGTGCCCAGCACCGTTCGCGAGAATGACCAGCAGTGTGGCAATTATCACAGCTGAACGACGAACTGTTGGTGTTCAGATTGGCGGCAAGGGCATTAGATACGTTTCCGGCGTTCTGCTGGACCTCCGCCTTGTAGACGACATCCCAGTAGTGGCGAAGGGCAGCAACGACATCATGAACCGCAGGAAATCCGCCAAGGGTGAACACAGAGCTGGCGAACTCGGCCTTAGGGAGGGAAGCGAGGATGATGGAGATCATGGTGGCGTCGTCAACTGGAGCTCCGACGCGAATGGCCTCGCTGCGCAACTTGGTAAGCTTGTCGAGATGAGCGGGAAGTTCGCGACCATCGAGAAGCTTCTCCGAACGAAGAGCGTCCATAGCCAAGCCTTTGACGGTCTCGGATGTACGGCCAAACTTGTTCCTCAATTTGTGCCACATATCGTAGCTCGACTCGTCTGCGACTAGGCCGTGAGCACCGGGATCGACAATATTTTGGTAGATGATGGAGCCGGCCATGCCGTCGCGGAGATCCCACTCTTCGGTAGAGGGGAAAATTCCGTTAGCAGGAGTGGGATGGCCGGGAAACGAGGGAGCCTCCGGACGCTGGATGAGACCTGTCACATAGCCTTCAAATCCACGACCACGAAGCAAGCTGACGAGATTGTCGCTCCACGAAGGGTAATTTTTGTCGTTGAGTTGTTTGGACTCGGAGAGGATGGGGATAGAGGTGGAGGAAGCCATGAGAATGGAAGAAGTGAGTCTTCTTGACGCTGGGACTGTATCTGCGACTGATTCAAGGATAGTACGGCACAAATCGCTTCTGACTGCGAATCTGTTGAGATTACAGTAAGTACTAATCCTCAGTCGCACCCAGATAGAGATGGGAAAGACTGAGGGACGGATATCGATGATGGGAGAATATAAAGGAACGGATAAACGGTAAGGGATCGACAGAGACGGAGACGGATGAGCGGATAGGCGGAAAGAAGAAAGAGTGAAGAGTAAATAATAATTACGAAGTGGGCGGGATCTACGCTGTACGCCAAGATACCAAGGACGGGAAATTCATACGTCAACACAGCGTCAGTCCCAAAGAAGGATGAGAAACAAGCGATGGGCCGTAGTCTCGTCATCCAGAGCAAGGTCATCGGCGCGCGTCTCGTTATCATGTAGTCTGCCGTACTAGATGAGATGACTATTGAGCTGGTTGAAACTTGAAATGTTGGCCCAAAGTATTAGTCCTTAGTTGTTTTCTGTGATATTCTGCTGGGTTGAAAAACGTCAGCCTTTCACAAATCAGTCAGCAAAGGACATGCATATCTGACAATGAAATCCTTGCCTGCGACCAGTGGAAACCCAACCACTCCGAGTCGCGATCGGAAACCGGACCCGTTGGTGCCATCACTGCTTCTTTCGGCCCACTGTCAAGGTGCCAGTGAGAAACGGAAGGAAGGAGAAAGAAGCATCGCCGCTCATTCAGGATGAGCAAATCAAGGCGTTGATGGTGGACAGGACATGAACTGAAAAGACACGACAACAGAATGCACCGCCACCGTGACGACGTCGACAGCGTAAGCCGAGGAGAACGAGGAGACCCCAGTGGTATTTCAGAAGAGCAAGTCACCCAAATTGGGTGACCTATCAGTTGATCGCCTTGTCAGGTCACCCAACTCGGTGACCTCGTTGAGGCGCAGGAAAACCCAGTAGTTTTCCTTATTAGGCACACACTCGCAACTTTCAGCCATTGCATGCGCAATACGTTCCCGCTGCACCGTACGCTGTTGACCGTCCGGCGTCGTCAATTGAAGGTTGAGCGCTGCCAGTGAGTGATTCGGCCGGGGCAAGGACGACAGCGTGGGCTTCGAAGCTGTTCCGAATGGAGCAACGCTTCTTCGACCTCGTCTCCGCCCTCGACTTACTCGCTCAGCCTCGTTGTGATTTTCGGCAGGGCTAATTCGTTAGCGCTGCTTTCCCATCTATCACTGGCCACCGCTATTGCCTCTGAGACGCTGGACGCGGTAAATTTCGCCTTGCTGACGTCAAAATGTTCTCTTTCTTTCATCGCAGCTACCATCGACTTGTACATCGAGCGGTCGACGTTCAGCCTTCCCATTTTCCGTCGCAATTGCTACTCACTCTGATTCCTAGCTACTAAAGCAATATTCGACTCGGCGAGTGGAAATTCCGGTTGATTCAGCGGCCCTGCGTGCGTCACACATCTCTTTTTTCTGCCTCCTTCTAACCAACTGTATGGTACGCCTGATTGCCTGACTACTTCGGCAACACGTCCATCCCCGCCTTCCTACTCTCGCCTTTGTCCTCTCTTGGCACTGACGCTACCGCCGGCGTCAACACGCGCTACTTGAGGGAAGACGAATCAGCAGCAAATCAGCGGCTCAATGACTTGGATTCCGAGCCTCTGCGGGTGCTTGCCTACTCATACGCGGCTTCGTCTCTGCATTTCTTTAAAGCCCTCGACTCCGCAGTCCTGATCCGTCTATCGTTGACTCGGTCTACGAAAACAAAGTCGATTCAGCCTTCAAATCAACAGATTGTCAAACGCGTACGCTCCCGCAGTATGTACTTGTCCTCCAGCGCGCGGCACGATCTTCAACCAAAAATGCCCAACATCCGCCTTGTGCCATCAAACACGCCGTTTCGACACTATACACCTGCAAGTTAGCATCGAAATTGTGTGGAAACAACGAAACCGATGTACAGGGTCCGTAGATATTCAATAAATTGATTTAAAGCCACGAGCCGATGAGTACCAGTCAACGCGAGGAATTTCACTCACTTGAGGTATTAGGGACGCGGAAATATACCTGCTGCCGAGTTACTGACAAGTGAATATGAGGAAATCAAGAACATATCTTCGCGAATTGCGCGATCGGGGAAAAGTCAGCGGCACTCGAATTCAACTCAGCGTCGGATTTCAAACGAAACGAAATCAATTTGGAAGAATAATAAATTGGCGCACAGAAAGGTGCATATC
This sequence comes from Favolaschia claudopus, assembly GCA_037176885.1. NCBI lineage: Eukaryota > Fungi > Basidiomycota > Agaricomycetes > Agaricales > Mycenaceae > Favolaschia > Favolaschia claudopus. The sequence continues at coordinate 184,305 of JAWWNJ010000081.1, forward strand.
CTTCGTGTCGGCATGTGAAGACGAACCTAATGAAAGAGAAAATCAAGCCAGCTTCGAATCAACGGGTAATATAGAATGAATCTGACGAAACCTAGTCCTCGGTCACATCTCTACATCCACTATATGTAAGTTCTAATCTCGGTCGAGAAAAAATGTGTTTAGATGGGAACGCAAATGCTGCCTGACCCGACTTGTCGAGGTGAATAGGCTAGAGTGGAGATATATCTATGTAAACCGATACAACGTACCTCTGTATTCAGATAGCTCACTGCACAAATGAATGAACACACAACACACTCAAGTTTTGTCGGGAAAATGCAATGGATATCTCGTCGTGGGCGCGCATCGGTGAAGACGAGTGGGGGAGGACGGGAAGAAGCATGGAATGATTACAAAATAGAGTAGAGCGAGAAAAGAGGGTGCATGGTGCGCACCTCGGTTTGAATTGAATTACTGTAATTCACTTCGACTCGACGATTTATACCAATGGCACTTGTTGGTTGGGCGGACGAACTGGAGGTAAGAAGATAATCGTTACTTAACGTTTCAAGCCCCCCAGTCGACTCGAGGTTTTATTGCGCGGCTTGATTTCCTCAAGTCAAAGGGGGCTGCCAAAGTTGAACCTTTCGAAATCTTAAGGCAGGTGCAAGTGCGGTTCGGAATGGAGGCAATGAAATGAAAACAATATACTTTCGAGTCGGGTTTGAGCAGAATTTGTGGGCATCACAGGCGCAATTACTGCCTGGTGTTAATCTGATAGAACCGGACTTGGCCGACAAAGAAGGAAACGGAGTGGATGACAGATGGAGGGTTTAGCAAGTTGATCAAATACATCGCGCGAGGACATTCAAGCGGAACAAACTTGTCTCTGAATATCGAGGATGTAGCTGTACTATCCCTGCAATTTGAGACCTTTTCGAAGCCTTGAAAGACAAGGGGAATGAGTCGAGGGCATACAAAGAGTGGATTAGTATATAGAGAATTGAACATTTACTGAAATGCTAGACAGGAAGGGGCTGAGAATGAGGAATAAGCCTTCACAATAAACTCTATACCTTACGTTGCTGCGATGATTCTACTTCAAGAATAAGACCTTCGAGGACGTTTGAACTAAAGTTGAACATTATTACTATAAATGGAATAGAAAGTTGAACCGTGAGCACGGGTTTCCATAGCAGGAAGCTAGAAAGGGTGACTTAGCTACCCAGAATGTGGTGACCCAGCTAGATCAACGATCGAGCAAGGCGGAGAGTTTGAGTGACCTACCCGCCAAAACGGTTCGGCATCGAGCCAGCGGAGTTTGAATTCCGAGTGACCCGTTGCCTAATCGGGCGGTGACCGGAGCGATCGGTGATCGGAGGTCACCGAAACCCTATATAGAACACTGACGATCCCTCTTATTCGGTAACCGGTCCGGAGCTTAGTCACCGATCATCTGAGTTTCAAGTGAGCGCGGCATCGTTCGGTGAGGTTGTTTTGCTTGCATTTGAGCATCCGGATGGCCTTGGCAATGCAGCGCTGGTATGGATGTATTGTACAGGCTATTTTTTAGCACGAAATTTGGAGAATCTGTTCAATACAAATCACTTTTTGTCAATGTGTCTATTCATGCAAAGTGCAGGTTACTAGCAGGGGGTCAAACGACCTTGGTTGTTTTTTTAGGTGAACAGAATGTAGTGAAAGGTAGTAGAGAGTGTTTTATAGTCAAATCTCAGCGCTGGGATATCGAAATCCGTATCTACGAGTGGAATTTGCCGACCGAGTGCGTGCCCGGTGTTTGAAAACCAATCTGGGGCGGAACAACGAGTTTTCGACCTATTTCACTTACTTTGTGCATTTAGGATGTCGATACATTAAGCGACAAGCCCACAGTACCTCACGCAGTTCGAAAGAAGGGAATATTCAGAAAATCTCGTAATATGTTCAAAACATGGCGAATCCGTCTAAAAAAATGAAATAAAAATTCAGAACATGCTCCCGACGGCTTTGAAATGTAATCTGAGGCTCTCTATAGGTTCCTTCAGTGCATTGTAGTATGGTGCACAGAACAAAGCCGAGGAATATTACATAATCCTGAATAAGAGGGATCGACCTTCCCCTCGTAAGCCGACTAAGTCATCGGAGGGAAGACGGATCAATCTGCGTGTGAAGTATCACGATTCTAATTATAGGTCTCCTTCCAATCCTTTGCTTCCGCTATTTCGTTGCTATTTCGTCTTGATTTCGTCCTCTGGTTAGCTGAGAGCGCGACATACAACCTTGTCAAGCCAAGCTGATAAATCTCTGCATCCGAATCAGCATCAGGAGGAATTGGTTGGAAATCGTCCGTTCGGTGTGAATACGCCGCGAAGAACCGCAGGTGCGGATAGCATCCAGCGATAAAGGGTCTTTCTAGAGATCTCTGAAGAACATGGAGACGTTGCCATACGGGCAAGACGGCCATTTTTCGGAAAGCATTTTTCGGGAAGACAATCGCGCGACGACACGCGTCGCGCGCTTTGAATCAAACCATCACCGCTAGCATAAGGACGACCATGATGGGTTAAAGCCCATACACAATCTGGATTCGGTGTGTACCCCCGGTATCTCTGCAAGTGCGACTTTGAAATGTACAGAGAACGGCCAACCACGAGAGCATCATTCAAGCTGTTGGGCTTGAGCTCCCCCGACGTTCTATCTTTCTTCCGCGGTCAGAATCACCCTGTTTGCCGACTTATCTTTTGTTGGCCAAGCCTTTCGTTCAAGATGCCAAGAGCCTACCGAGGATCACCTGCTATCTCTCTACTGTTTTGCTGCTTCGTACACCATACGATACCTCACCGGTCGCCACGAGCATCGCTTCCCGGATTCCCACTGCCCAAACCCGCCCGCCTTTATATGCAAGTTGAGCAATTGGGTGGTCCTCTGAGCACCCCATACGCCTCACAATGATGATCCTCTCAGCGAGTTTCCTCTCCTCGCTTCTGTTGCTCGCAGCGGCGAAGCCGATGGGCCGTCGTGCCATGACCGTCCATGAGTCCCGCGCCGAACCCGCGAGAGGATTCGTCAAGTCCAGCGTCGCCCCTGCAAGCAAAGAGCTTACTCTCCGTATCTCTCTGAAGCAGAACGACATGTCTGGCTTAGAGAAGGCCCTCTACGAAGTCAGCGACCCGGCTTCTGCGCGTGAGCTCCCATTCCATTTTTCTAACTTTCACAACTCATCTCTCTTTGAATTCAGTCTACGGCCAGCACCTCACCCCCGAAGAAGTCGCCGCCTTCGTCAAACCCACCGCAGAAACCCTCTCCGCCGTCTCCGAATGGCTCTCCGAGAACGACATCTCCTCCGCCGCAGTCACCCCCTTCGGCGACATGCTCGAGATAAAGATCCCCGTCTCGCAAGCCAACGACCTCCTCTCCGCCGAGTTCGCCGTCTTCACGCACGTCGAGTCCGGCTCCACCAGCGTCCGCACGCTGGAGTATTCCATTCCGGCGGCGTTGAAGGACCATATCAATTTCTTCCACCCGACGTTGAGTTTCACGCGGCCCGTGGCCCCGAGTGTTTCTGCCTTTACTGTCACCTGCTTAGTCTCGTTTAAGATTCTCATGTCTCAACATACAGCGGCTTAACCGGCGGCTTAAGCAGTCCAAGGCAGGCCCACAGGGATGTACTGTAGCTAGATAATATAATTGAATACCAGTCTTAAGCCGCCTGTAATAAACATGAGATGTGACGCGGCTTAAGCAGCTTGAGCTGCGCCTTAAGCGGCTTACTGAGCTGCGCTCAGGGTCATTGGCTTAAGCGGCTCAATGAGCTTGAGAGGGTCATTGGCTTAAGCGGCTCAATGGCTTAAGCGGCTTATTGGCTTAAGCCGCTCATTGGCTTAAGACCGAAAAATGGCTTAAGACCGAAAAAAATGTCGACCTCGACGAACCTTGATTTTCGTCCGCTGGCTCCGCAAACGCAGCGGGCGGTGCCCCGACCATCCAGTACTCACCCTCAGCGAGCCTGAGGACCCACAGTGTCTTCAGTCGGAGGAAACGACGAAGTCGTCTTGTCCCAAAAAGGAAATCCCGAATCGGTCGCAGGAGGAGGGACGAAAGGAATGAAGATAACTCATAGATGAGAAACATGAATGACATATAGTGTATCGTTTGATCAGTACAGAGGCTTAACTAACGCCTGTAGCGAAGAATTTCAGACTCAAATGGATTCCGACAAGTAGTATATGTACGCACCAATAGCTTTAGCTCGCTCTCGGGAATCTTGTCCCAAGACATCCCAGGAGGTGGATGACCGCTCTGAATAAAGATCAGAGAGTGCGACGAAGAAGCGGCCGAGAAACGTACCCTAAAGTAAGTGTGATTACCGTGCTTATAAGCAAGCTCCTTCTCCGGAGATGGCGGTGGCAGAGCGCGCGCCGAGCGACGAGTAGGGCGTGAGCCCGACGCCCCGTCTGCGGTCTGTTTCTGCTTCTTCGGAGCCGGCGGGGCGTCGTCGGTGTTGCTGACGGAAGGTCCTGATTTGCGCTTTCGTTGGGGCTTCTCCTCGGCGTCCACGTCCATCTTGTCCGCAGGTCCTCGCGCACCACGCCCAGAGCCGCCGCCCGGTCTCCCTCCGCGACCCCGTTTCGTCGACTTTGCATCCCTCACAGGTGGCGGAGGGTGCGCCTCGTGCTCACTGTCACTCTCAGGAGCTGGAGTGAGCTCACCGTCACTCTCAGGAGGTGGAGCGAGCTTCTCTCCGTCGCCCTGCGGTAAGACCGTCAGTGATTGCCCCCCTTGCGAGAAACAAACTTACACCGTTCTCGTCAAGTTTCTTGGTGCTCGCCTTGCCCCCGTCGCCCTGTACGGAAAGCGTTAGCCTTGCGTACGACATCACCGCAGTCACTCACCGCCTTCTCGCTCTCCTCCCCCTCCTCGTTCACCTTCGTTCTCTCCTCCTCCTTCTCCTTCCCCTTCTTGCTCTTCTCCTTCTCGCTCTCCTCATCCTTCTTTCTCTCCTCCTCCTTCTCCTTCCCCTTCTTGCTCTTCTCCTTCTCGCTCTCCTCCTCCTTCTCGCTCTCCTCATCCTTCGCACTCTCCTCCTCCTTCTCCTTCCCCTTCTTGCTCTTCTTCCGCTTCGGCGTCGCCTTCTCGTTGTCGGCCTCCTTTGCCTTGCCTTTCCCCTTCGACTTCTGCAGCTCACATCAGACATTTGTGATGTACCGTATGCCGGTGGAAAAACGTACCTTTTTGTCGCCTTTCTTGTGACCCTTTCCCTTGTCCAAACTATCAGTAGTCGGTCGAGGAAATCCCATACAATTCTCACCTCGTCTTCTTTTGATTCAAGCTGCTCAAACACGAAGGTATCCTCCTCGATCTTGAGGAAGTAGTCAGCGAGGCTGCCGAACTCCCATATATTCCGCCCCGGCAGGCCATCGAGCGAGAACGGAAGCTTGAAACGACCTGTGTCGTAGCTGCGGGACGCCACACCCCAGTCGAATTCTTGGCCTGGAAGACAGTGCTCTAACCGAATGTTAGTGGCGAATGAAAATGTCGAGCGCCACTCACCCCATAACGCCTTGATGTATCTTAGAACGACGTCCTTGATCGCTTCCGGTGGCGTTCGTCCCAGGTCGACGTCAGGCATCACTGGGATGCCGTCTGGGTTGGTCGAGATGTCAATGACGTTCGCTCGATTGCGGCGCGCTGTGAAAAACATGAGATTCAGGGAGTAGACAGAGCAAAGACAGCGTACGATTATACCAGATTTCTTCCATGAACTCCTGCCACTGGTTTCGCCAAGGCTCAAAATCTTTCATCGATTGGATGTGTGGAGCGTCGTCCGCAGCGTTCACGCTGTAACTACGACACTATTAGCCAGATGAGGTGATCAACAAACAAAAAAGACTCACGTAGAGAAGGCGATGCTGCCATCGGGTCGCTTAAAAGTCAAGTTAAGGACAGCTGCTATGTCGCCGAGGCGGCCACTCTTGAACAACTCGTCAAGAATATCCCAGATGTTCTCGGCGAAAACCCTCTGATTGTAGTCTACATCACTGGCCTTCGCCCGTGCTCGAGCTTCCAGAGCGGCGATTTCTTCGTCCGTCAATTCCGCCCACATTTCGCGCTTGACAGTTTGATAGAACGTAATGGGGCGTTTCCCGGTCGCCGCAGCACGCTTCTTCGCCTCCAACCGGATGGCTTCGTCCTTGTCGAGGCCGTAGATATTGTACGCGGTGACCTGCGCAGTGGAAAAGATGGTACTCGGCGGAGGAGGCTTGGTGCCACTGGTGGAGCTCCCAGCACGGAGAGCAGCCTTCGCCGCCTTGGTGCCTGCCTGAGTCCTGTGATTCTGGAATTTCTTGCGGATACGCTACATGTGAGTTGCTCAGGCAATGTGAGGATGAACGTAAGTAGTATGGAACACACCTCCTCCCAACGCGTGAGAGTAGTACCCCTCGCGGTGTCTTGTTCTTCAGAGGGCAGATTGTCCTTGAACAGCTCATGATTCATGAGCTTGGATGCATTGTCCTTGTTCCACTGCGTGCGCTCTTCCTCGGGAACCTTCAGCCACTCATCGTAAAAAGTGGCCATATAGGCGTCTTGCTCCGGGGAGAACTTGCTCTCGTTTTGTTTTGGTGGCATGGCAGATTTCGTATACGAAGGAGAGACGAGAGAGGAAGAGGGGTAAAGTATGGGAGGAAGGATGGGATGGGGGTAGTAGCAGTGGTAGAGGTCGATTGTTAAATAAGGGTTGTGCCACTAATACGCTTGTACATGTTGCTGCGTTCATTCAACCAAACAAATGTGTCCAAAAGTGGGACGGCGCTTTGGCAGTAGACTAAAATGGTAATTGTGAAGAAAAGGCAGAGCGCATCGAGGTAGCGGTTCGGAAGTTCAAGGGAGATACGAAAATAAGTAGAATGGCCGTCCGATATCATAGATAGAGTTCATAGCGTCGAGTAAAATGTATACATTCCAGTTCGCTTGAGGATGACGAGGCGGGTCTTGAGACGACAAGAGCGCGCGGACAGAGTAGAGAGATGGTGGGTGAGCCCGTGGAATCTTCTTGCACAACGACCTGAAGTCGATAGCACGACATGTAGTCGTATTGCGCGTTCGTGGGGGAGGAGGAGGAGGAGAAGGAGTGACAAGAGTGACTGATGTGACAATTCTCCTTGAATTAAATACGCGTCAATACCTCTCGAGCCTGCCCAAGAGCACATACAGTAAATTCATCGCATTTTCAGATGTAGGAGACAGTTATTCTGGTACATGTACATAGATTACAGAAGAATCGTTACAAATTTGAGCTAATTATCAAGGATTTCCACGTCGGAGTCAAACAGATCGAAGTCTGAAGTGGTCATGACCAACGGCCGCTCCGCGCGGTCTCCATCCTGTAAAAGCCTTTGCTTCTTAGCCAACACGTCGCGTTCAAGCTCAGCTTTGCGCTTGGGGGCGTGGAGACGAGACGGCCCAGCGACGGGGGTGGAGTCTGCTCGACTCGGCTCATTGAGCTCATCGACGACGGTGTCCAAAGCAGGAGTATGCGCGGGCGGCGAATCAGAGCGGCGCGAAGTCGCAACCGCGACAGTGTGTTCTTCCTCTGCTGAGTCGCGCGCGCGGCGTTCCCACATGTCAATGTTGGGGCAATGGAAAATCGAGATTAACGGCTTGCGATAAACCATGTAGCTCCCTCGACCTTCGAGGCTCATGGGGACGGCGGGCGCTTCGACGTAGCCCTCGATCACGATCGAGTAGAGCACGAGGGGGAGGGAGGAGTAGGGGAAGTCGTACTCGGAGAGGCTGAAATCGGCAGCGTCTGGCACATAACACTTAACCACATAGGGCGCTTTGTGTGCCTCGAAGTAGATAACGAGAGTCATCTTGCGTCCTGTGAAAAGATGATTAGAGAGAATCCCATAGACGGCGAGACGGGCAGCGGACCTTTGACTGGGAGCAACAACTGAAGCATAGACTCTTCCGGGTCGAAAGCTGCACAAGGTTCGTTAACAAATCGAGCAGTATTGAGATTCGCAGACGTACCATCTTCAACGATATCTTCAAAGCCTTGTAGACCGGGAACATCGGAAAGGAGTCGTGAATCCTTCCGCATTCTCTTGGGAACTGTTTGACTCATGAGCAAGCGTCGGGAATAAAACGTCCGATGAATACGTACGATCCATGATTTCGGTCGGATCGTCTGGAATATCTTCACGGCCCAGCTCATACAATATACGCCGGATGCCCGTCAATTCATCTGCTGCCAGAAAATGAGAACGGAGTGTGATCTCGAAAGAATTTTCACCTACACATTCGAATCGCGGCCTTGGGTGGGAGCTCGGGCCAGTTTTCTCCATCTTCACCAAAGAAAAGCTGGTGCAACACGGCGAAGTCGTTTTCGACAGTGCATATCGTCGAATACAGTTTGTGAACCGCGTTAGCCCTCGGGATGTACTTCTCCAGAACCCCGCGAAGTTGGACCAGTATCTCGGGTGACAGCGGGAGTCCACGCTGAGTGGGGCAGCGAACGAGATTCTCGGAAGGAATCGATGAAGGGTCACCGCATTCGCAGACCCACATTCCAAGTCGCCCAGAAACGACGTCGCCAGAGTCTAACCGGAAAGTATGAGGCCAGTCGTTGGGGCAGGGATCAAGATTGAATTGTGTCAAGTCGGGGAAAGCGAGAACTTCGCAAAGGAATGCTTCAATTTCGGTAGAGGGGTCGCTGAGGTATGCCATGAGGAGGTAGTGAGAAATAAAACGATTCCATGCACGGGCTTTTAAACTAAACAGTCTTCAAAGCGGACGGTCCCAAGCGACCAGGCAAAGCGGTTTCCATTGTCTTCTATCCAAAGCCGCGTCGAGCAGGCTAGTGTGGAGCTCCAAGCGAACTTCCAAACGGGCCTCAGCGGATTCTCGCTATAGATGTCTAGTGAATCAGAACAAGTTGTCGAGTCTTCGACTCTTGAGCGTCAGCCTTCGATTCGGCGAGTCCCAATGGTATTGTTTTTGAACAGAAAACGAGACATGAAGTCTCATTCGGACGACTTGTAGTCGTCCGCGCGGTCGTATAGGTCCCGAGAGTCTTGGAGAAGTGGAGTAGTTACTGAAAAGCTGAGGGCGGGCGGGTGAGAAAGAGGAAGGAGTGACCGTGACAGTCACTGTCACTCCTCCTCATCAACCCCCAAGTCGACTTCATGTCGCGCTACGCTGACTCCAGGTCGGCTTCATCTCGATTCTTCGGCGCTGCAGCTACCCACTGCTTGATTATGGCTTCTGTCAACTCCCCAAGATCTACCTCCGGCTGCACATCTCACGGTTGCTCTCACTTCGTCAATGGAAAGTCGACTTCATGTCGCTCTAAGCTGACTCCAGGTCGGCTTCGTCCTTGTTCTCCAGCTCCCCGGCTACCTGGTGCTTGAATTTGATTACATGTCTTGGCGTCCTCTGCTCATGGTGGGTAAATAACACCCAGCTATCCAACTCGTCCTCCGAATGTCTCAGTATTTCTTAGATATGCGTTGCAGCCGATTCCTTGCCCACCTGGTTTTTCTCCAACTATTCTAGGTATCCCGAAAGCTCCAACCACAGCTCTAGGAAATTCTCGTCCGCACACTGGAGCATGCATCGATCTTGATCATTTACTCAAACCTCGATCCAGACGTTCGATATTTCGTTCAGGCATGTTTCATCCCTATTCATGAATACCTTGAAATCACACCAATTTCCAGCCTCTCTCTAAAAACATTCGGCGCTCTCTTCAGGTCAAAACGATCCCGGTCTTGAATAGGTGCGATTGATGTCTCTTTGCAATATCAAAGATCGAGTAAATTCACAGGCTTCCACAGTGTCCCAGTGGTTCAACAGACGATTGATTCGCTAATATAGGACTGCTTTTGTTTGAAATACAATTTATCTCCATTTTTTCTGTTTTTTGTCCGTCTGCGCAAATAGCTAAGATATGCTGTGTGTCGTAGTAACTCGCGTCCCCGGGAGAAACGTCTCCCACGAATATCCAGCGGTCTAATGCGAGCGCTTCGGGCGTTTCTCGCGCGCTTGCGGGCTGCTCAACGACGCATTTGGAGCCGCCTTTTGTCATGCAATCCCGACTTCCCAGTGTGCTATCAATATCAAACACAGCCAAACACACACTTTCCTCTCTCTTTCTCCTCCTCACCGGGATCGTTTGGACGCGTCTTTGTCGATCTCGGTGGGCTCAACGACTCATTCGGCGCTCTCTTCTCTAATAAAATTTAACTTACTATTCTGCAATCGAATTCAAAATATAGCCAAACAACTCTACTTTCTCTGCTCTTCCTGCTCACTACCGTCGCTTCCGACGCTATTCGATCTATTTCGGCCTATCAAACGATTCATTCGGCTCCCGTTTCTCCCAGAAAATCGCAACTTCCTATTGTGAATTTGTATGCCTCGCCTCCAGGCCAAAGCGAATCCCGGTCGCAGTCCCGAAGAAAAACGTGCATTGGCGAAGCTGTGGGGCTTTCTTATTCGTTTTTATTCGTTTTCCTGATCTTTCTAGCCGCAAACTCGCCCCTGATGAGCAAAAACGCGCTCTCATCGCGTTTGCTTTCCGGGGCCGCCCTTACCTACGCGAAGGAAAGGGCGTGATTTATCTCAACAGCTCGACTTCGATGGATCACCCGAAACGCGTCATTTGGAAAGTAGGCGAAACGCGCGACCTCGTTCGGCGTCAAGAAGACTACCTGCGTTGCGACCGTTCGCACCCTCACACTTGGTTTTTCGCATTTCATGTTCAGCGTCGATTGCTCGCGGGTACGTTTTCAATTCGTCTTAACTTTGAATTCAATTACTAATTCTCTCCTCACAGAACGGATTGTGCAGCTCTCTTTCTTATCCAAATCGAACGGAGGGAAGCGCGTCTACTTCAGACGCAGATGCAGTTGCGGTCACCGCCACCGCGAGTACGTGTGGTTTCCAACGCCCAAATCGTTGAGCGACATCGTGACGATTATCTTTGATTCGCTCGCACTTATCGGGGAGACCCAAATTTCTGTGTAAGTCCGCTCGAGCTTGTGTTGTTTATATTCTGACCACATTTACAGGGAAGTGCTGTGAGATTGTTAGCGCGGGGAAACGAAAAGCTTGTACATAATATCTTGTATACGGTGATCTTGGAGTTCATATAGTATATAGTCCGCTGTAGATACACTATACTTCCGTACCGTACATACAGTAGTTGATTTCTCGACAGGGGCGTCTTACAACGTGAGTCTCTCTTGAGATTATACTTTTTTCTTACGCTGATTTATTCCTGCAGAGCCAGTGGATTAATCAACAAGGTTCAAATGCTCATGTGTCAAGGTCAGCTCAATCGATCCGTGAATCGCTAAACTTTGCTGCAGTAAAGTCAATCATGAAAGCCGTTAATGTACGTTCATATTCTACATTTATTCTGAGATCATTCTAACAATAAATCCACGCTCGTCTCTCCACCTAGTCGTCGAAGATCTCGATGATCTCCGCAGGCTCGCTCGCGTTCACGGCCTTGGCCTTGGCCTTACGCCTTCTAGCAGGGGGCTCAACCTCCCCATCCGATATCTCGATAATCTCCTTCTCCTTCCCGCTCTTACTGACGGTGCTCTCACCCAGGTTCGGAAGCCGTCGGTACTCACGCTCCTCATTCTCGAACATCTCCGCCTCCTCGGTCAAAAAAGCCGACGAAAAAGTACGTTTCTCGGCTTTCGAGCTGCTTGCAATCGGCTCGTTTGACTGAACACCTGCCCTAGATGAACCAGCAACGGGCTCGGGCACTACTAACGGGGTCAGCTATGTCAATGCCGAAGGTAGGAGCAACAAACAAACCTGGCTTGATCTTGGCAGCCGTGGGCTTGGGCTTGCGTGGCTGGGTGGGGTAGAAAGGGTGAAGCGCGATGTGTGCGTCTTTGATGGCGCGGCGATGCTCATGAGCTGAATCCAGGTAAGCTGTAGATCTACCCGGACTGAATATCTTCTCACCGACTGGCTCGTTCTTGAGCTCGCCGTCAGGGTATGCGGTCATGTATGCGACAACCAAGGACATAATTTTATCCTTGAGGGGAGACGCAGGGAATTGAGCGAGTTCAGTGGCAAGGGAAGACATGTTTTCTGTTTCGTCCCGCTCTGTTCACCCGGCTTATATAGGTTTGCCCTTGTCAAAGCGTACGTTCAAGCGTGTTTGGTCGAGTCCAAACGGCGATCGTATACAATTGTTCAATTGTACTCTATTATCACTGACATATTTCGGGTATTACCAGGTAATAGCTACTCCACCGTGCAACATCTGCGTCGTATTCTACAAGTAAGAAAAATGGGATAAGTAGTAGTCGGTAATGTTGGTCTACTCAGTAAGCTATATATATCGGTTTAAATATGAATGGGTTTCTTTCTTTCAATGTGTATGCGCCGGAGGGGACCTCACCAGCTCCCGAGATAATAGAGTGCCTCCGCCGTTTGTTCTCAAATCCTCCCTCACAAACAAAAAATATTGCCAAGCGGTTGATAATCAAGCTTCCTTGACAGAATCTGTCAATCACGGACCGATACCCGGGCCAGTCGATTTTAGTAATAGTTCGAGTCCACGAACGAGAACGAGGATTTGCTTCAACAGATCGTCCGCCGAAAGACTACAGACGAACGAGAAAAGGTAGATTCTGACTATTTCAATCACAGCCTACACGATATTTCAGCCATTTTGCAATGAAATCGGACATCTGATTCAGAGGGATCTCGAGTAATAAGCAACTTAAAGGATAATGAATGGAGCTCCGAGTAAGATCCTCACAAGCGTATTAATAATGTAGAAGAGCTCAAAGTAGTCCCCATAAATCTAGAACATATGACCCTCACTTCGTGTAAAAAACCTCTGAAGCTCAGAGGCGTCATAACTGCCGATGCGGCGTTCAAAGTGGCTTGATGTGCGGATGCTTTGAGCTAAGAAGAAACCGAGGTGAGTAAAGACTTGAAGTCTTCCGTGATAGCGACCTGAAGTCTGCTGTTCGCAATCAAGTAGTCGGCAACGAGCAGACTGAGAATGGGAGTTGGAAGATTGAGGCCTTGGCGGCAGGGAGGAGCTTGGTGATTGGATCAATGATTTCGGTGCTTTCGGCGATCGTCGGACTTGAGACTTGGCTCATTTCTCACCAAGTCCAAGCCTCGATTTCCGATTCCTGACTCCACGTCAGAGAGTTCCCTCCAGCGCACCAGTACAGACTACAAGTCGTACGCTGACAAGATGACTACAGGTCATCCCGAGATTATCTTGCACGAATTCTGCCGTGTATGCTGTTCAAAATTTCAATCGGCAAAAGCACTCGGTCGTCGCCTTCGACATCGTTTCTAGGTAGCTCTACTCTTCCGGCGACAGGAGCTCAGGGATCTCATCACCATCTAGATCTCCTCCGTCGACCTTCAGCCCCAGCATCTGAACCGCTCTGAGCGAATCCACTGATCGGCGTATTGGTTTGCCGCACGTCTCGCATATTGTCCACGGACACGCATAATCGTATGTCCTGCTTTTTTAAGCCTCTAAAGTATACACAAATTTACGAATTACGCACTCTATCAGGGACCAATTTATCAGGGACTTGCTCCGGAGCAAGTCCCTGTTCTCAATCGCGGTCTGCAGATTCAGAGACACCCGCTGGTCCCGCTCGCCTATTTGAAGATCGGTCGGTTGATCCTTGGTTTGTTCTTCCCCGAATGAGACTAACCCATCTCATATGCAAGATACGGCTCACCTTTTGAGCCCATAGTAGCGAACTTGCAAGAGGCGGAGGTCAAGAGGAGTCCGCCGATGTATCAGGTCTGTCTGAGACTCTGATTCTATCACCATCAGGTGATTCAGGCAGATCTACGCGCGGTCTACAACAAAAGACAAGAGCCGACGCCAGACTTAATCGATCGGGATAGAACAATAAGCTGATTCAGTATTAAAGAAACCATGTGGTCGACGCTGCTCTCAGATGCCTTTCAATCCTGAGACGGCGTCCTCCGTTGTCTACTACCTCTTCCTTATCGTCGGCGAATATCCCGAGGAATGGGACATCTGCCCTGTCTCCAAGGAGGACGACCATTCCGTCTACCTCTACACCAATACCAAGCATTACTCGGCCCACCGTATCTGCGACATTGGACGATGGACAAGATACGTGCGTATTGAAAGTCGCCCTGTTCTGTTGCTGAGCTCTTGACACAGTGCCCCGTTCACTTTGGCTGTGTCACTCAACGGCTTCCCAAACTACCATTGGATATGTGTAACACGCTTCTCGACCACATCCGTCTCCTCAAAGCCTATCCTATCCGCAAGTCTCCCACCGCTCATGGCCGCCATTGAACTCATTTGTATCCAGGTGAACGTCGCGAATTAGCGGAGACACTCGCCGCTGTCGTCAACCATGACTGGCCCACCGCGGCTGCCGATGCTCGCGCGCGATATGTGGAGCGACCACGGCGCCGGCGTGCTAAGCGAGCTCGACGTACGTGCTGACAAGATCCATATCTCCATTCACTAAATTGCTTGAAGCTTCTGCCCCGACAGTGCCTCCGGCTCGGAGGGAAGCTCCTCCGGTGGTCCAGGGTACGTGCCTGATCTGCATCCATGCCATGGCTGCTCACTTCACTCAGATGATCCACCGGAAGTTGACGAGTACGACAAGTACAGTGCGTTGGTGTACGACACCCTGAATGAGCCCTGTGCGTCTGGCCATCTTGCCGTTGATTCCTTCTGACGATCTTGCTCCCAGCGCGCATCATAACTTGTGTTTTCTATTCGCAGGCTCGAGCCAAGCCCGTCATTCGAGTCTTTTGGGTGCGGTTTTTGTCACGCTTCGAAATCTCGTACTTTCGTGTTGCGGATGAGTTGAGCATGGACTCCAACAACTTCGATCGCTACTGCCCGTTCACCTCAAGATTCGAGAGCGAAGACCTTCAGCCAATCAACATTCGCGGGCGGGGCGCATTTATGATCTATCGACGCACTGGGTTAGAGGCTGACGACTGTCCTCGTCTCAATTATTGGACGTCGAAGCTACAGCGGTCTGCTGATGAAGACCAGGGTCAGGAAAACGCGTTGTTGCTCGCGCACTTGAAAATCTCATTAATTATTCTAGTTGGTGACGACGCGGGCTGGGAGAATGACTGGGAATCAATTGAAGGTAGCTCGGAGGGAGGGTCAGAGGATCCCGATGTTCCTGATCATGATTCGGATGTGGAGGTTGTCGCCACTAATATCAAGAAAGGTTTCGTCGACGAGGATATAGAAGAGCTTGATGGACCGCCTCCAAGCAGCTCCCAGGCGTCTGCGTCGCAACCATCCAGCTCTCAAGCATCGGGCTCTCAGGGGAAGCGTAAACGACAATAGTCTTGATATTCTTACTTTTATATATAACCAAGTCGAATCGAATCGAATTCTCTTCTTATACTTGTTGTCTATAAACTTAGAGACTGAACTCAAATTGCGAACAACTAATTCTTATGCACGCCTTGAACGACTTGAGATAATGGATATATAAGTTTTGAAAACATTCTGTCCCCCGATGCCCAAATTATGCGTGACGAAGTGTGACTGTCACTCATCCTGACTCTTCCTCCACCGTCCTCGACAGGCACCACCTTCCTTCCACTTCAACGCCTCAAATTGCTACGCGTTCCGTCATTCCCGACTTCAGGTCGGGATATATCGACTTCAGGTCGATTTCTGTCTGAGAACTCGCCAATATAGTCCAGTTTCGATCCAGCATGCAGAATTCTGAAGCCACCTACGATCTTCTACGCAACAGGCCACCATGTAAGGAACTCGAGCTGTAGCCGTTGACTGTGTTAATTCTGTCTTTTCAGCGATCTCGGACCCCGAGAACTCAGCAGAATCACAGCAGCAAGGTCACCCCGTCCCTTTACCACAATTGCGCGCTTGCGACGGGCTAGTCGGAGCCGTCGTGCAGGCGGCGGGGGAGAGCTTTTTCATAACCACCAATGTCGACTTTATCCCGGTCCTCCCACGATCTCCGGCACACACGAGCTTCTACTCTACGCCAATATGCGATATGGTGTCGACGATCCGATTCAATGGCCCCAGCAATATACCGCAAATTTCCCTCATCTCGTTGCCATCTCGCGAGAAGGAGCACGACCGGACCTGAATGCCATGCACTGGCGTCCCAAAGAAACGGATTTCGTCGTAGGAAGTGCGATAACCAGAGGGATCGGAAAGCTGGTGTGGTCGAAGGTTTCTCCCGTTTGCGAGCTTGCGAACGCACTCATATCTCGCTGCCGCGAGCACCAGGCTTCTGCGACGCCGGAAACCCGCTCCCACTTTGCCCGCCTTGCCCCTCAGCTCATTCAAGGCATCGCACGACTGCAAGAGTTTCCGGGGCCGTTCGACAAATTGCGCTTTGTATTGGCGTGCGTCCAGCGCACATATTTAGAGCTTGACGCTGTACTCGAGTACGCAACGGTGTACAAGCCCCGCATGGAGTCCCTCACGCCTACCGATCCCACGATTCCTGTCGCCAACTGTGTAGGCGTATTCACCAGCAGTGTGGAGGTCGCGCAGCAGCTGTGGGGGGCGCGTTTGCCTTACTGGCTCGTGCGTCCCACCTACGTCTTCAGCGAGGAAGTCATCCTCAAAGTCGTCACTCCGGAAAAGCCGCCTTGGTTCATGGATGTGCTGGATCCGCGCCACGACGACCCGCCGGTAATTTACACAGGGAATGGCACTGACGCGAAGCTCGCCGCTATCCAACGCGAGGCGGCTAAAGTCGCCTGGTATCGGGATCCATTCGATCGCCCGGTGGATCAAATCACGCCGTTGGATGAGGTGGGCCCTTCGTCCGCTGCTCCTGCCATCTCTCCGACTGTTCACGCGAATCGAGGGCATCGATTTCATCCTTGTGAGGCTGTTCTCTCTATATCCATACCCGTTGCTGAACTGTTCTACAGATTCAAAATCAGGCGGACGTGCTGTGGCTCCGCAGACAGGCTCGACGGGCGGCCGCAACAAATTTGAAGCCCTGCGTGCTGCTGAGATGCCTGACATCATCCCATCCTGGGCGGACGCACTTCGTAGGGTGGACCTCTCTCGCCCCACGCGATCGAAACGTACAACGGACACGCATTATATCCTTCCCGAACCGGCATTGTTAGCAGCTCCCGAGTCCCCTGAGCGCCGTCGGATGTTCCTCCATCATTGGCTGTTGCTGCGCGACGCATTTTACTATATGCTCAGCAGCCCCGAGCCCTGTACTTTGCTCAAAGCACAAGAGTGGCGGGATATTCTCGAGGGATTGCTGGAGCAACGTGGCAATCCGAAATCGAGGACGGGACGCCGCAGCGCGGAGCTGAGTAAACTGCTGGCGCCTCTCTTCAAGGCTTGCGGTATCGCAAAACTCGAAGGATTTCCGGTTCCCCGCTCCTCGATTCCGGAGTATTCTGTGGAGAAGGCGAAGGAGGTGCTTTGGGGTTTAGCGGAGACGAATTTCCGCTTCGAGCTGAGCTCTTTGGATGCTCGCGCTTCTGGGCGGGATCGCTGGGAGGAGGTGCGGATGTGCTTCGCGGGGGGGGATGTTTGTCAGCGTTCCATTGAGTCTGAGCCAGCGGGGGTTTGCGTCGGATGACATCCGCGAGCGCCACCGTTATTTCCTTCGCCTCGCTCGCCTCATGCTCAGCTGGCGCACTGACGCTGTCCTACCGCGCGCAGTAGCTGACGCAGCAAACGCCTCCAGCAACACGGAATGGTCTCCGACACGGATGGGAGAGCTCGAACATGCCGTCGCGACTTACTATACTCAATGCTTCTACGAATTGTTTGGACGGGCAGCCGTCGTACCTATGCGTCTGTCTCATCAGCTGCCGGCTCACGCGTGAATTTTTGCCTCGACTGTATATATTTGTGTATAATATACTGACTGTAGCACACTGAATGTCCCCACAATACACAGAATGTAATGTACTTGATCTTCGCATTTCTTCAGTGGCTCCTTCCTTTTTGGGACGAAATTTTGCCCTTTTTTGGATAGCTAATTCTAGGTGCGCTTTGACTGACCAACAGTCGCAGTGTCGAGAACAATGGCATTGTGGCCACCCACCGTGCGTATTTATCTCATAAACTCTTCCCAAACCTTCATCCTCTTCCAGTACAGTCCATGCCTACCAAGCGAGCCTTCGCCGAAACCCGCCCTCCGAGAAAGCTGGATGAATATGAGATGGCGAAGAAGAGCTCACTCCGCCTTCCCCACCGAATAAGGGAGTCGCATGAGTCTACAAATAAGGTCAATCCAGTAATCGCTTTCACCATGAACGTGAGTGTAGTCATTTCTTCACGGACCTTGCCGAAATTGTACATCCAGGATCGGCCACCCATGAGATGCAACCTCCCTATCTTTACGTCTGCGCATGGATTTGTCACCCTGTACGACCACAAGGAGCGCTTGGAGACTGTTTTCCTACATCCAGAGATGGAGATTGAGCGGTGGAACAGGGGTCGAGGTCCAAAGAGAGCTGGACGTGGTTGGACGAAGGTGCCCTGGAAAGCTCCCTTGAGAGTCGCGGCTAAAGAGACGTTGGTGCTACGACGGGCAGGTGTTACGAGCTTGGCGGAGTGGGACGAGTGGGTGGCGTAGACATGAGCCGCATTCGCGTATTATACATTGACCTATGAACTACCCAATTTTGAATTTTGTTACTCAATCACGCTCAACGATGGCTCTGAGAGTCTTATTTGCCGGAATCGCAAAACGTTTTATTTTCTTCACAATTATTTCGGTTTTTTCTCCACCGTCAATGCGCTGTCACAAAATTCTGTGACGTGACATCACTCCTTCCTGCCACCACCATGTCCCGCGACTACACGTCGCGCAGGACTGACTTCACGTCAGCCGCCGCCTCCACCATCGGACCCTCGTTTCAGCTCGTTGAGACGCTCCGCGTACGTGGTCTTCCACTAGCATTATGTATAATTCACTCAAAAATCCAGACGCATATTTCTTCAGCCGAAAATGAGTCGACTTCATGTCGCTCTGGCTCGACTACATGTCGACCATTACAAGCCTTACCTTACGCCCCATGTCTGGTCGTCTTTCCGCTTCACAGTATACAAACTACCTACCATTTCCTTACTTACAATCTTTCTGACCTACGAAATTCCGTTTTCTTCGTTAGTCGACATTTTTCCTCCTCGTACTGTACCTTGCTTTTATCGATACTTTCACGGACTATCATGCTTTTCTCTTACTTACCGGACGGAAACGGAACTTTTTTTCGCTACTCCATGGAACTTGCGTATCATTGATCTTGTCTTTCTACATACTCTGTTCGTCCGTCTATTGGTGGGGAGTCACCCGCCCGCCGCCATGTGCAACCTGCCAGCATTGTGATCGCCATCACCGGATAACGGCTGTGAGGAATCACCCCTTAAATCGTTGCCTTGACTGAAACCACTTCCAGATAACAGCGACATGAGAGGGCGAAAGTTGACGAAGGCTCAGAGGATGAAACGGGAGGAGGAGCGCGCTCAGGCCTCCAGTTCGGTCACTTCCCACCGCGGGGAGGTCTCTGTGACTTATGAGACGTCGGATGGCGAGATCGTGTCTCACACCTCCGAGAGGGAGGAGATCTTCCAGCCCCGAATTTTCCTGGCGCCGCGAAAGAGGGGTGGGGTCGTGAAGAAGGACCAAACGTCGAAAAAACAGACCCAGGTATGCTTCACGGTGTCTGATTGTTGATGATCTCTGACCGACGAACAGACTGCCCAAGTCCTTGCCCAATTCGAAAGCCTACGACCTTCCATTTCGGAGAAGATCGTTGAACGCACCGAGCACCACCCTCTCATCAATACCCCCTGTGAATGTGGGCGACCCCGAGCCCTCCGTACTGTTACCTGCTTCAATTGCGTGCAGTATCCCGCTGCATGCAGGGAATGCTTCGCTCAGCACCATGTCAACCAGCCTTTTCATTGGGCAGAGGTTTGGCACGACGGCGGATACTTCGTGCGCCACAACCTGACTTCACTGGGTTATCCGCTTCGCCTGGGTCATCATGGTGGACAGTGCGAGAATGGGCGTGA
This sequence comes from Favolaschia claudopus, assembly GCA_037176885.1. Taxonomy (NCBI): domain Eukaryota; kingdom Fungi; phylum Basidiomycota; class Agaricomycetes; order Agaricales; family Mycenaceae; genus Favolaschia; species Favolaschia claudopus. Next base: position 204,349 of record JAWWNJ010000081.1, read on the forward strand.
CTCAATTAAGTTTGAAGTCTTCGCGGAGACGGGAGTGCATGCCATCCGGGTGCACTTTTGCGGTTGCAACGTGGAGACACTAAACAACAGAGTCGCGCAGTTGCTGGACGCGCAGCTGTTTCCGTGCACGGGGGAAGAACCCAAGAGTGCCATCACGTTTGGAGCCCTGCGTCTCTTTCAGATTGTGCATCTGGAAGGCAAAACACCAGCGCTCGATTTTTGCTCTTCAATCAGGCGTTTGAGCAACGACTGGTTCACGGAGGACATTCCGGTTCGTGGATCGTACTCTTGTCTTTCTTTTTTGGTTTTCCTCATCAGACGAAACAGGACATGTATGAAAACTTCGGTCGATGCGCCAGATTATGGGGGCATTTGACCACCACCCAACGCATGGGCCAGCAGCATGGAATCGACACCAAGATGCCTCAGCGTCCGCCAGGAAACACTGTGCTATATTGCCCATCGTGTCCTGAGCCCGGTTTCAATATGGACCCGCACGAAAACATGAAAGAGCTGCCACCGCATCTCAGGTACATGTTCTCGCCCTTATCTTACCGTTCGTTATATCTCAGACTCGCCAGGCATCTATGTCAACAGAAAACAACAGCCGATGGCAATTTCCATTGCACCAAGTCCAAGAAGACAAGCGATCCCAATGATCGATCCCTCTTCAAGGGTACCGCGTTCTTCCCAACCCACGAGCAACTGGAGGAGGCTTTGAAGGATGCCCCTCAGACGTCCGAGGTATGTTTCAAATTGTTTGACCTCCGCTCGTATTCAATGTTTTTTTTCGTTCAGAAATCGAAGTGCAATTATCTGAACGCTGTCAATAACCAAGACAAGAAGAAATTCAAGAATATGGAAATCACTGGCATTGTCAATATCCAGTGCTGCCACGTATTCGTCAAGTCGTCCGTCGATTTGCAGCTTGGGGAGCGGTACGTCCTTGCCTACAGTCATCGAAGAATCACGGTTAACTTGCTATATCAGCTTCGCAAACGTCGACCTGGCACTCGCGCTCGCAATCAGCCAGAAGCTGCGTGAGGGCCACAGTGGCGAGGTGCTCTTCAAGATCGAATCCGACCGCATCGACCAAGTGATGACCTACGACGTCGCTTGCCAATATAAAGTCCACGTCGTGGAGCGGTTCCGCAAAAAGTTCCCTAAGTTGGCGCCCATAGTCGAGAAGATGCGCTGGGGGATCCCCATCGTGCACATTCAAGGGCACGGTGAGGAATGCACCTATAAGCACGGTACAGCGTACATGGAGGCGGTCGGACACTTTCATGGGGAGACGGCGGAGCACTACTGGCCTGAGCTGAATCAAATCGGAACGCAGGTGACGCAGATGAGCGGAGGGCACCGGCACGACGTCGTTATCATGCACCACAACGACTGGAATCACAAGAAATTTTGCAAGGCTTGTCCGTCCTCTTATCATCTACTGCTTTCGCAAAATTCACGTGTTTCTCTTCAGTTGCATTGCTGATCGCCGAGCTGGAACGAGCGGAGGCGAGACTGCGAAAGCACTACGCCAATTTCCTAGGGCTCACTGCAAGTTACGCACCTCAGATCGTTAAGTACAAATGGATGGAGCGCAGCAGAGAGCCTGACATGTCCGACCCCAAATATACCAAGAGCGGAGTCCAGGCTGTAATATAAAGACTAATTGTCCTGGACACAGCCTGATCATAATTTTCCTATTAACGTGGACACAGCCAGTGCCTGCGTGTCTCCTCTCTCAAACCCTTCTTTTCCTGCACTTTTTTTACGGCCCCAATCCGGCTCAGCCGGCCATTTCCTGCCTATTTGGGCGCTATCCGGAACATCAGGGATGGACCCTTATCTAAGTTATCTTGACCCCGCTTATTTGGCAATGATAGAAATCTAGACATGCTTCTTTCGAAACTGTATTGCGCCTCCCTTGCGCCTCCCCGAACATCCCTGCGCCATCAATCCCGCCCAAAATCTGCGCCATCAATCTTAATGGCTTCAAAATCTCAGATGATACCTGAATCTATGATGAACACATCAAGGCCACAAAAAGGAACTGCTGATTTTCTGTTTCATTTACGCTGCCAGGTGTCTGAGTTTGATGGCTCTACTTAATTTCTTCCAGTCAAATATTTTTCAAATATTTTTTTGGGCGTCGAAAATACTAAAATGATACACTCATCACTTTGTTCTCGTGCCCCTCTAGCCCCTCAGCAGTCTCAGTGGCTTGCTACCTGCCTAGATGCCATGCAAGGCTCGATATTCTCGTTTGAATCTGAATTTTTTCGTGGGTCTCTGGGTTTGTTTGCGCTTGTGAGCCATCACCTCCCGATTGACTCTCACACCGCTCCACCTGCACTTCCTCTTCGGAGTCTTCCGCTTTGTTTTCGTTCCAGCTGCAACAAACACACCACAAACATGCAGCCTACAGAATCTCTCAGTTGGAAGCAGTTCTTGGGCTCTAAATAGTCGACACCCTCAAGAGTGACGAAACTTCTTGAAGTGGATCCAATGTCACTCTGTCTTCTTCAAATTTCGCTCTCGGCACCAGTCAAGAGTGCGAAATCTTCATCGAGTGACGAACCCTTTTCAGGTAATGGATTTACGATACGGGTGCAATGTTACCGGCGGCTGAAACACATTTGCTGGCATGTCGCTCATCATACTTCTCCAGTCCGTGTTTTTCATCTCTTTCTCCCCTTTGCCCCCGGATATGAAGACCCGCAAACCTTCAACAAATGTCCTCGTCTCCACTCTGTACTCCATTCTGCATGCCCGCTCGAAATGCGTCCGGAAATTATTGCCTTTAAAAGCTTGGTGAGAAACTCACATTCGTGTATCTACTTCAATTTTCCGGCTTCTGCTCCAGACCAACCTCCTCATTAGATTCCGAGGACCCAGCAGAAGCTCATGTGTATCGAATACGTCTGCGCAGCGCTAGAGTTTGTCAGAGTTGGGACAAAGGATCTCCAGAGCGATAGTATGTGCATTATACTCTTTCTTATCTTCTATCGCACCCGGGGGATTTGTTCCGGTACTAAGCGTCTACATCCCGAATGCTCGCTCTTTCTATATGGCGATCTCACGCAAGATTTCAACACCTCGTTGCTCACATCTGTCCCTATCCGTTCATTGACTTCGACGACATCGCCCGCAACACAAACGATTCAGACGACGAAACTTCCGAAATGCTTGACAGGACACACAGCACGGCCGCGAATCCTGACCGATTGAGCGCAATTCGTCAACCTCACCAATGCCCCGACTGCCAACGAGGAGGACGCCAAGAACACGAAAATCACCACTCATTTGAATTGGACAACTGAAAACTACGTCAAAACTCGCTACAAAGCCTCTGCTCTCTACCCTGCTATCTACAACAACGGCGCCGCCCAACCACCTCATCCTTGGGCTTCCGTTCGCCTCGCCTTTCTCAAACCACACACCCCACCCTCAGGCTTCATTTACTGCCGCAAATTCTTACAAAGACGTTGACTCCACTTTCTTGCCCAAGATTGGCTAGACTATATTGGCAGGTTCTTCTTCCCCAATTCTCCGACGACCGCCAATTTCTTGACCATCGAAGAGGCACCTCGATTCGCGTCGATACCTCGTCTTGTATAACCTGATACTAACTCTGTTTTGCTTGCTATTGTTTCATCTAATATCCTTGTTTACAAACCTTTGAATGAATCAAATTTCTAACTCCTCCTAATTTGCTCCTAATGACTGCGAGTCTTCATAACAGTGTCCGAAGACCAGAGGACTCGAAGGCCTGTTTAGGCGCCCGTTAAGCGCTGCTGTGACACGGTGACAAGCGCCCGGCCCGGGTTTTGGCGGTCAACAAGCAGGACGTGTTCCACGACGATGAACGCGTTTTCGACGCGTCTCAACATCCAGAGATCGTCCGAGGGCTATCAGAAGGCATATACTTCGAACACACAGCTAAAAATACGCTCCATGAGGTGATAGTCGTATTCGATGACGAACTCCAAACATTACAGCAAGGTGGCATGAATATTCTTCACCATAATCTCTAACTTCCTATTTTTTTGTATCATATTACACTGACACCATAGAACGTTAATTTATTAGGTAAGATATGTCCTTACAAGTGTTCCTATCGACATTCTGAAGTTGAAGTGAGCCTCCAAGGTCGAAACGCAGGCGGCGGAAGATCCAAAACGAGTCCAGAAAGGATGAAAAACATCGTGAGGACAGAAATATATGAGAGTTTTCCCTCCTTTTGAGTTCTAATGTAATAATCACTCTAAATCAACAGTATTCATTCCCAATAACAGTACTTCGAGGAAACTGCTTCAAGTTGAGGTCAACGTAAAACTGACGACCGGTGATCAGGACTAATTTCGCAGCGAGAAATTTAGCTGAGCGTGCTCGAAAGTCAGTGAGGATTCAATCATTAAGCTGACTAGTAAAAATGTACATCTGCATCCCGTTTGCGGCCCCGAAATGAGAAAACAGACTATGAAACTGCCTTATTAGGAACATGGCGTTGAGTATCGGACGCACGGCGCCGATATCCGCAACCAGTCGGAAGCGTTCCGTGACGCGGATCAACTCGTGTGCCCTGCCAGCGCACACACCTTGTCGCCTTCATCGTCGCCCTCGACGAGCTCCTGGCTAGCTATGTCGTCTTGCCGCCCGTCCTTTTGTTGTTTGCTTCTATGAACCTCGTCACCACCGCTCTCAAACTCTCCGCTCGCCTCTTCTTTCAGTCTTTCAAGATCTTGCTTCGTTGTATACCATCCTTCTAATTTTTGTTGCTCGGCCTCAATTCTCGACGGTCATGCACTGGCATTTCCCCAGCCAGAAGGGCTTTCGGAGCCATATCCTGCTATCATTGCTGTACTCATCTTCGATCGCCCGTCGCGTACGCTGCACCTCCACCGCCCAAGAAGAAATCCGTCAAAGCCAACGGCCCTGCCCCGATTGTCATGTCTAGACGACGAAGAGAATCGAGAGGGTGAGGCAACTCTTCCTCCTACACTGTAACTCTTAAATGCAGACTAACACCACTCGACAGTCCCTGCTGGTGTGCGACGCTCTTCACGCAATCCCTACCGCCACTCGAACGGTAGCGCAACGAGAAGGTCGAATTCGGTGGGCGCAATCCCGAGGGCGGGTAAGACGTGGAAATTGTAAAGAAGATTGTGAAGGAGGTGGAGAACCCGGAGGCGGGGTGGGACGACGAAACACAGACGCAGGTAGTTGTGGAAGGATATCGCAGTGGGAGGGAGGAGAAGAAATGTATGTGAATCTCTTTCCTTTTTCCGCTTCCTCCTACTCATACAATCTGCAGGCATTGCCCTTACTGCGCGCATGTTTGAGCCAGTAGCGGCCGAACGTCGCGCAAACAAAGCAGAAGGTTTACGCACCGATATCCTCGCACTCCCGCCACTTGCGCCTATCAAGATACGCGTTAGCGCTGGCGTGTTTGAAGTGACCCTCGTGCGTGTCAACGAGGAACGCCGCAGCGTCGAGGTACTCTGGGACGCATAAGGTGAAATTCGCAAATTCAAGTGGGGCTCTATCGTCTTAGGTCAGACCAGTCCACCGAAAATTCAAGGTACAAGTCTTAGTATCGTCTCGTTTGCCTCGTGCTATTTACTAACCGACGCACAGTATCCGACTTCAGTATGAATCGCTACGCTCACCAAGCCCCGCCAACTGCGCCACCTCCCCTGTCCCCGATGCTCATGCTCAATTGGGCTAGCGCATCCCGCCCACAGAACGTTATAATCATTACTCCCACCGCAACCGCAAATCCGGCGCCGACATCCCATTTGCGTGCGGGTGCACAAACCCAGCCTCACAATCCATACAATACGTTCGAGTTCGAGTACTGGCCAACTGGATACGGATATCCTGCCCCTGACGGCGCATGCCCTGCGGCCAAGTCATCCTCGTCTCGGCACCCGGACCCAATGCTCAGGGTGGGAGGACTACAAGTTCGCACTTTCGCATTGCCCGCTTTTCTCTCGTTGACGCCACTCGTCGGGGCGCCCGCCCCATTTAGGGACAATGCGTCTGTGTGTAGTCTTTCTGCTACATCACAATTGGTCTGAATCTGATGCCTTTATCTCCATAGCCCCGTCACTCGCTATGAGTGGTCCATGGCCCCTCGCCCTTTAATACTGCTGACCCCACATGTGCAAAGCGGATATCGGAGCGCCCAGATCCCTGCCTTCCGCCAACGTACATGCCCGTCGTCGCTCCAACAGAGAGATGACGTGTCACTGTTTCCGCACGTCAAAGCTCGCGAATGCCCCTCCATTTCACCGCGAGTGAAATACGCCCCGGCGTAGGCTGCCATTAGCGTAGGGCGTTTCGGCGATGCGTTGGTGGGGTTCCCGCAATGGGACACCCTACCCCGCTTCTGCCTAGAAGTCGTTGGAGGAATGCGCGCCATGCGGGTTAACGTACGCGCAATAGTAGCGCGTGACGGTTTTTTTTATGCCGAAGCATGACGCACCTAGCGCGAACGGTGGTTGATGGCAACACACGGTGTATCAGAGGGTGGCAGGAGTTGCATAGATGTAGAGGGAAAAACTTCCGGAAGGCGACGCAATCCGGAGCAAGAATTTGTGGTGATTTTGCGCCATTTTCCGTTTTGGGATTGCGAGAAGTGGTGCGGCGTGTGTAATATTGATTAGATTGTATTACCAGTGAATGACATTATCTGCATTATCCTATTTACGGTGATGGTGATGGCCAGACCGGGCTCCGAACGGGCTGACCGCCGGCAGGTGAGCAGAAATAGGTGAGAAAAAGTGCCAGCCGACCCCTGGCTGTGTCCACGTTAATAGGAAAATTATGATCAGGCTGTGTCCAGCTGTGAAGGCTTTTTGTTACCACCACAGGTGAAGAGCGTGTACCGACGGTCGAAGCACGACAGTGAGCGTATTGTGGGACTATGGGCTAGATGCTAAATATCCTCACAGTGCCTTCCATGAAGCGGGTGTACGAAGCGATGTTAAAGAAGGAAAAAGAGGGGAAGGACAAGAAGCCGGCAGGGTTAAACGCGGTAGCCGCCTTTCTGTATGAGGGTATCCGCATCCTCGGTGAGCAGTATGTCTATATCGTTTGTTGCTTGCGCGACTGGCACCTCACAAGTCGACAGACTCGAAATCCGTGCCCTTGTTCGTCAATTCAAGCAACACGAGTTGGCGTCCACGAAGGATGACATCGATACCTCGCGGGAACGGCTGGAGCGGGAGATTGAGGAGTGGCGCTTCGATCAGCGGGCCCAGATGCCTGCAGCGCAGGTTGGTTTGGAAGACGCGGCGGGGACGTTGGTGGAGGACGTGAAGCTGTGGCTGCCTTCACACTTCACGGAAGAGCAAAGGAATGAGCGGCAATTGGAGGAATTTGTCGTGCAGGAGGAGGAGCTGTGGGTGGGCTTCGCGTATGACTGCTTGGAAACTGTGAAGCAGTGGGTACAGACGGCTCAAACGCTTCGGGATCGACGACGCAAACAGGATGGGGGGTCGTACAAGAAAACTCTATCGGCAAAGCGAGTCATCGACTGTGACCGACGCCGGGATCTCCACATCGCTAAATACAATCTCGCTCGCGAAACGCTCTGGGCTTTGAAACGTGACGACGCCGAAAACGACTTCAAAGTGCTCGACGTGGAGCAGACGCGGCTCAAGTCGCGGGATATGAAACGACAGCTGGGCGATTCCAGCATCGTCGACGGCACTGTTTGGGGACAGGGCGCGGTAGCCTCTGGTGCTCGACGTCTGATAGCAGGAGAAACGGCAGCTACTGTGTCGCAAGGCGCTGCTGGGCCTTCCGCGTCCGTCCCACCCAGTACTGCGCAGACGGTGATGGACCGTCGCCAAACACCTGCGGCACGCGAGCGGACCGCGAACATCACGGAGCGGAAGCCCAAGAAAGCTCATGAGGAGGGCTGGATATGGCACGCGAAGCCTGCGCAGATGACGGACCAGCAGCTGGCGGAGTGGGAGTTAGAAGGTGCATCAATCTCAATCCGCATTTTTTTGTCTAATACAATTACAGGCGACAGTATTCAATGGTTTCGAGCCGAAGCGGAGATGCAGCGTTGGCGAGAGGAAGTGGAGCGTATTCTTGCAGAGTATCGCACTACCTTGCGGAGCTTCTCCAAGTACGCGGCTATCTGGACGGAGTTGGCGAAGGAGCAGGACGCTTCTAGGCCGGGTCATATCGCATACGCGAAGCGGATGGCTGCTGTGCACGCGGAGCGGCATCGACAGGGAATGGTAGCCCTCCCTCGCCATCGCACCCTCGGCGAGACCTATGGGCCGATTGTGGAGGACAGCTTCGACTTGGTATCGTTTGTGGAGGAGCGGCGCCAGAAGCAAAATGCCGCCATCGAGTCCATCTTAGCCCTGGCGAAGGCACAGCTCGACGCTACGGGGTCGGAGGAGGCTGCCGCTGACGCTGCTGCAGCTCCTATACAAGATATGGAGAGCGAGGAGGAAGACGAGTTTGAAGAGGATGACTACGAGTACTTGGCGGACAACGAGCAGAGCATGGACGAGGATGGCGAGGTCGTAGCTGGGGGCGGACGGCTGCCTGCCAAGCGGGCGAAAGCGTGAGTGTATGGAGGTATTGACGCCCATACAAATTGCAATGCACTACTCTTTCGCATCTGGAATTTCCTTTTTGGGATAAGACGACTTCGTCGTTTCCTCCGACTGAAGACACTGTGGGTCCTCATCCTCGGCGAGGGTGAGTACTGGATGGTCGGGGCACCACCCGCTGCGTTTGCGGAGCCAGCGGACGAAAATTAGGGTTCGTCGAGGTCGACATTTTTTCGGTCTTAAGCCATTTTTCGGTCTTAAGCCAATGAGCGGCTTAAGCCAATAAGCCGCTTAAGCCAATAAGCCGCTTAAGCCATTGAGCCGCTTAAGCCAATGACCCTCTCAAGCTCATTGAGCCGCTTAAGCCAATGAGTGCGAGTGCATCTCAGTAACCCACTTAAGCCGCAGCTCAAGCTGCTTAAGCCGCATCGTATCTCATTTTTATTACAGCCGGCTTAAGACTCACAATAAATTTTATTGCCTATCTACAGTACATCCCTGTGGGCCTGCCTTGGGCTGCTTAAGCCGCCGGTTAAGCCGCTGTATGTTGAGACATGAGAATCTTAAACGACACTGAGCAGGATTTATGCCTTTAGACCCCTGCCGAAGAAGGCGGCGACTGAGGCGGCGCCGGTGGCGAATGTGGTTCCGGCTTCGTGTGCGAATACGGTTACGCCTGCGTGTCTTCAGGTATGTAGCATCACTTTTTCTTACTTGTGATCGTTTCTTTGCTTTCGATTCCTTACCGTTGATTGGCAGGCTTTCTACAATATCCCCACTACCCCCGCGACGACTTCAACCAGGCTCGGTGTTTCGGGGTTCATCTTGCAATGGGCTAACCAGCTCGATCTTCAGGTAAGTGCTTCTTTGATCCACTTCTCCTTCTCTACCCCTTCAACTGATTCGTGCTTTCGACAAATAGCAATTCCTTCGCACCCTGCGCACCGACATCTCCCCCTCCACTACCTTCACGCTCCAGACTCTCGATGGTGGCGTGAACACGCAGACGAGGTCGCAGGCTGGTGTTGAAGCTGTATGTCTATGTCTCTGTTTCTGAAGGTAACGCACTGACGGTGAATTGCGTCTATAGAACCTTGACATTCAGGTACTTATCACGCTCACCAAACTCTTATTGGTTGATTAAGTGAATGTCGAATCATGTAGTACACCATCGGTGTCGCAACCAACGTCCCCGTCACATTCATTTCTGTCGGCGAGAACGGGTCGGATGGATTGGATGGATTCTTGTGAGTTTCTCCCATCTTCTTTTTTCTTCTTTTGTTTGTTTTGTAAGCTAATCGGATGGTGGCTCGCCAGGGACATCATCACCACGCTCATTAACGAACCTGCCTCGCAGCGTCCCAGTGTTCTGACGACTAGTTATGGGTTCGATGAGTCCGATCTCACGAGACCTGTCGCGAAGTGAGTCTTTTCTCCTCAAATGTCTAAAGGTTTGAAGACTGATGATTTTGCGTGAACGATTATAGTAACCTTTGCAATGCCTACATGCAGGTGAGTTTTCTCGGTCTTGATTTATGGCATAAATGAGGAACTGATCGTTCGTTGTAGCTCGGCGCTCTTGGGTATCCTATACTCCTCGTCACGCGTTATCAATCCCACTGACTGTATCGATCTTGCTTCACAGAACTTCATTGATCTTCTCTTCTGGCGATGGTACGTCTGTGTCCCCTTCTCCCTTCCCTAGCAGTCAACTCACTCGAAGCACAGGTGGTGTCTCTGGCAGTCAGTCGCAGAGCTGGTACGCCGTTCTCACCTCATATCAACGTCCTGCCAATGTCGAGCAATTTGTTTTAGCACGAACTTCATCCCGACTCTCCCTTCCGACTGCCCCTTGTGCGTCACTTCAAATTTAAATTTAAATCCAATACTGATAGTGATGTGAATTTGAACTTGAAGCGTCACCTCGGTCGGCTCCACCGGCGGAATCACCGAAGTCGGCTCGTCGTTCTCGTCTGGCGGTGAGTTTCCTTCGTCCACTCGTTCATCCAATCTGTCCTCATTTGCTTAGGCTTCTCCAACTACTTCGGCATCCCAAGCTACCAAAGCGCCGACGTCGCGAGCTACCTCGCCGCCATCGGCTCGACCAACAGCGGGCGATTCAACCGCACTGGCAGGGCGTTCCCGGATGTTGCGGCGCAGGGAGAGAGTTTCGAGATTGCTTGGAGTGCGTTGTTTCCTTCGTCTTCTTCTTCCTCCTCCTTACTCGCTTCTTGTACTGACATGTCGGGCGTCGAACCGCAGATAATCAATTTGGTCTCGTCGACGGCACCTCTGCTAGCGCACCGACCTTCGCGTCCATTGTGCGTCCTTTTTTTCTTTCCTTTGTCGCTGCGTATTGGCTCACCTATCGTGTATATTATAGATCGCTCTCATAAACGACCAACTCGTCGCTGCTGGCAAACCTGTGCTGGGTTTTCTTAACCCGTTCTTGTATAGTTCCACGGGCCGTGCGGCGTTCAACGATATCACTTCGGGTAAGCAAGCAGCTCTGTCCCTGGACGATTGGCTCATCGTGATTGATTTGTTTTTTTTTGATAGGCACGAACCCTGGCTGCAATACCAAGTACGTTTTGTTTTCACTGCATTTCTTCGAGACGCTAACATATGTTTTTTTTTACTTTGCAGCGGCTTCTCCGCTCGCGCCGGCTGGGATCCTGTCACTGGTCTCGGCACGCCTGACTTTGTCAAGCTCAAGGCGGCTGTTGGGTTGTAAGCTGTGAATTGAACAAGAGGCGTAGTACATACCCCAATCCGAATAAACTTTGGAATCCATCGCATCTTGCGTTGTTTATTTTGGAATAAAAGGCTTGTTGTGTTTGTATTTTTGTGGGCGACGCAGGAAATGTATAAAGCTAGTACCGGTACATGTGGAACATGATGTTCCAGGGCAGTTGTATAGTACTACTGCGCTGGAAACCGCTGAAAACATTGTGAACACTGAAAACCTGTTCGTTTGGGTGGGCCGGCATGAACTTACTACGTGTAAGAGGCTCTTCTGCACGATATTGTGCACCCCCGTCCACATCCAAAGTCTGTGAAGGGTATACAACACTCTGGCTCATTCTATGGGCTTCGATTTTTCTCCAGAGTTTCTCTACGGTCTGAAAAACAACAGACATTGGTTTCTCGGCGGTCATACGGCTTCCCGGCGTTTGAGTTTCCGAGCATCGGCTGTGGGCGCCGCCGTCCCCGCGAATGCGCCGAACGTCGGCATTGCAATTGCTGTGATCGCATGCTCAGTTCCGCAGCGGCATGGTCGGCATGATTATTTTCTCCTCCGCAATTCTGGTAACTCATAGCCAGACGGCGACTTGCCTCGGGAGATGAAATACTCCTGAAAGACCTCCTATGGATGCCAGCCGTGAGATTGTGATTTATGGACCCACACGGCGGAAAAATGAGAAATGGTCTGATTTTTTATTTCCGTGTCGATATAAATACTCCCAGCGTCCCGGCTACCTCTCCGCTCGCTGTCACCCACTTCTGCTTTTGGATCCGTCAATGTTACCTTGAACAAGAAATCCGTCAAACAACCTCAATGAACCCATTCAATTCATCCAAATCAACCCTTCAAGCTTCAAGATCCACGTCGTCTGCCACAATCCATCCATACGATCACGGACGCCCTTCCTACGACGAATTCGCTCTCTCGCACATTCGGCGGTCACTGGTAAACTAGTGCTACTCAACGATGTTAGCTCTCGATGAACAGTCAATCGGACAATCTCGGGCTCATCACTGACCTCGACTCTTCAATTCGGTTTACTTTTTCTTCTCCGCCGACGCTCACTGGCATGCATCCACTTCTCGATCGATCCTCCTACCAGCGCTTCGACCACGCTGTAGAAGAACTTGCAGAAGAGATGGAAATGGCAGAAGCTGGGCAACGCCCGGCGGCACGGACGAGCCCAGGATTCTTGTCAACCGGCCATCGTGCTTATTTGCTCGGTGCTGAGTCGTGCGGTAGGTACTTCCTGATGATTAGTAGGCTGAGTCGTCCTTCATAAATCCGCCATCCATCGCTCTCTGCGCCATCCCAATCCAACTTTGAATCCAGCTGTAAAGGTTAAAGTCAAAAGACCTCGGGTAAGCTCCGTGACGTCATAAAAATTTAAACTGAATCACATGTCTGGTCATCAGGTCTTTTTTGCTCCCGCTGATTCGTTCGTTGCTGAATTGACACTCTCCTCTTGTCCTTGTCTTTTGTTCTTGTCCTCCGCCTTCACCCTCTCAATCCGCTATTGTCCTTGCCTCCCCCTCGATCCCCCGCTATTGTCCTCCGCATCCCCAATGGAATACAATCTATGGCCGAACTCATATCTTACCTCCCAAGGTCCGTACATCTTTCTCATTTTAATTAGTCAAGCCCTAAGCTGACTGTCTCTACCATCGATGCGCCTCCTCCCCTTTCATCGGCGGACTCTCCTTCTTTCCATCCCAGAAGACGAATCTGAATTCATCGATGGAAACGACTACCGTCTCGATCTCGGCTCCGGCGCGCTCGAATCGGGATGCCCCACCCCGACCCCTGTACCTCGGGGCACCTCGCAACCGCATTCTGGTATACGACGTCCAATCGCACGCAGGCCCTCATCACGGTCGAAGCAGGCGGCGAGGGAGGCGACGTTGAGAATCTCGAGTAGGGAGAAGGAGGCTGAACGCGATTGTGGTATTTGGTGTGTTTTCTTTGATTCACGCCTCCATTCCTTTTTGCAAGCTTGATACTCATTCACTTCTTTCGTTTGCCTACGATAGCTTCGAGCCCGCAACCAACCCAACTCGCACCTCTTGTTGTGGCCACCTTTTCTGCGCTGAACATATCGTTTCTGTGCGTCTCTTTCTCGATCGAGTTATTATTTTCCCCTTGATCTCTATCCACTCCTGTTCCTGTCCCTGTTCCTACTTCATTCATCCATTCATCTATCCGCCCCCTCTCCTTCATGTTCTACCAAGTATTTCTTGGTAGACATTGACAACTCGATCGCGACGACGATCGCCAACCCCCTGTCAATCACCCCCTTTTCCTTTCATTCAATCTATCTTGCCATCCGTCATCAACGTCAATCTAACCGCATCTCATACACAGTGGCTCAACCACCCCGCCTCCGACGGCCGCTGTCCCTCCTGCCTCACCCTCACATCATCCAACACAGTCCTCCCCCTCGGCCACCCCGCCACCAACGCCCAATTCGCTCTCGGCATAACGATCCCGACCACGCTCCGCGCGCCGCCCCCCTCGCGCTCCTGTTCGCCTTCGCCTTCCCTTTCCTCACCTCTATCTGCATCTCCATCGATATCTTCATCAGCAGCGGAATCCAGCGACGAGTATTCCGACTCCTCGCCGCTCTCCCCCTCTTCAGACGAAGAGTCGGAAGACTCCACAGACTATTCCCTGCCGGCGTTGTTAAGGGCGCGCGCGCTGCAGTCGAGGCGGCATGTGGCGCATCCGCTGGGGACGGTGCTTGGGGCACGGGCGGCGGGGGTAAGGCTGTTGCGGCTTGGGGTGTGGTTGGGCGTGGTGGTGGTTTTGGCTGGGAGGGGGAGGTGGGGTGGGGGGGTTTGAGGTGCGGGTTTGGGGGTGGGGTTGAGTGCGGGTGGGTTTTAGGGTGGGGGGTTTGACGCGTGAGTGCGAGGTGGGCAGGGGAAGGGAGGACAGATGGAAGAGCGATGGGTTTTCTCGGGCTTTTTTGGATTTATACTCGCATCTCGCATCTCGCATGGATATGGATGGAATTTCTTACTGCATCTCATTTCACGACACATACTCACGATTCACGAGCATCTCTTACCATCTCATCTCATTTTAGGTTGCATATCCCAGTCTTTTCCATCATTCATCTACGTGTATGTACTGTACGGTGTATAGCGGTTGTTGTATGATACTATCTCCCAAATGACTTGAACGCGCGAAGTGCCCGATTGTCAATTTGTGCGTTGGGACTCGAGCTTCTCGAGTTCAATCCAAAGTCGGCTATGCCGAGAACCCATGTAAGCGCTCCCTCTCTCTCACACACCCTGTCCCGAAAACAAACAAACAAGGAATAGTTCGATTCAAGCAGAAGCACAAATACATGTACAATTTTTACTAGAAGTCGGTGACGGTCGCACTAAGTCCTGCTAACCTCTTCGTGAATCGCGTATATATGTATATGGTCAACACCCACAACTGCGGCTCTCCTCCTTCCCCTTCCCCGTCCCTCTTCACCTCGACTTTCAGGCAGCACCTCTTCACCGCGACCTTTTCCAACCTCACCCGACATAACACCCAAACCCGAACCCCACCCCCATCCGCATCCCCATCGTCACCCCGCCAATCACAAGCGCCGCGCCCACCAGCGCCGCTTGTCCCCACCCGTGATAGTTATACCACTTGGGTGGCCCTCTCGCGCCGGCGACGTCGATGGAGGTGATGTCTTCGGGGGTCAGCTCGATGTCCCCTGCGTCGAGGTACCCGAGGAGTCTTTCTTTCTTGCGGGAAGTCCTGCATATTCGTCCGTTCATCAGCACAATCATCTACTATCATTTATAGAGAAAGGAGGAAGGGGAGGGGAATACGCACGTAAGAACCACCGCGCCTTTGGCTTTCGTCCACGCAAGCAGGACCTGGTCCATGGAGACGCCGAGGCGCGCGGCGATGGATTGCACGGGGGCGTCGACGGGGCCGTTGGGGAGGGAGGTTATTGGGCTGTTTGTTTTTGTATGTATAGGATTTGTGTGTGTATGCAGTGGAGTATAGGAGGAATGAGAATGAGTGGAGTAGGAGTAGGAGGAAGGGAGAGAGAGACGCACATCAACGAGCTGTACGCCTCGATGACAATCTTGTTCGCCTTGGAGAATTCGAGGATGGGGAGTTGGCGGGCGTAGACGTAGGGGTGGAGGAGGATCTACGTAGAACCAGGGAGGTAGGGATGGTCAGTTGAGGGTTGCTATTATAAACGAAACAAAAGGAGAAGGGGGGGGGGGGGAACGGAACGCACCTGGTTGACAACGGGCTTGACCTTCGCCGACGCAAGGAGGATTGCGAGATCGGCGACTTCAAAGTTGCTTACACCGATGCTTCTGCGCAGTGCGAAGATAGAGTAATTAGTTTGCGATAGAATTGAGTTGAGAGTATGTATGGGACACGAACTTGACGAGGCCCTGAGCGTGGATATCCTCCATCTCCCTCCACGCAGTGGGGATGTCCGGGGTCGCGAGACGCGGGTGATGAATGAGGTAGAGGTCGACGTACTCCACGCCTAGCTGCGATTCACTTAGTTCTCGAGTCGCCGCGGAAAGAAAGAAGTACATTTTCCAAGCTATTGTTAATGGAAGTCTTGATATCCAGCCCGTCAAGGCCCGAATATTTCGTGGTGATGAAGATTTCCTTGCGCTCCAGCCCGCTGTCACGAATGGCGGTACCTGCCTCGGCTTCGTTCCTGTAAGCCTGTGCGGTGTCTGTCGTCGATGTATTATTCGAGGTTCGTGTAGCTATAACCAGGAGACAGGCTCGTAACTCACCGATATGAGAGAAGCCAACAGAAATGGCCTGGTCGACTTGGCTGATAGGCGCGTCGCCGTTGCCCATTTTCCATGTCCCGAAGCCAATGCTCGGGATTGAGCGGCCTATGGAGAGTCGGACAGAGGCTCAAGGAAGACAGCGGAAGGCCTACCGTCGTTCAGCGTGATATCGTTCCAAGGCATTGTCGTCGTCGAGGGAAGGGAAAGCAAGCGAGCAATGTGGGAATATGACGCGACGGACCGCGTGCAGTTGGTGTGTCAGCAAGCTCAATGGGGAAATGTTCAACTCACGGTTGAAAATAAAAGTCGATGGCAATAATGGATGGTGAGAATCCTGTTATCGGCAAGGCACAGCTATTTTGAAGGCAAGGAGTGTTCTCGTCCGAAAATATCTTTCCATTGAAACGAGGAACAGTGCAAATATATAGCTATATTGAACATTTCTCACGGTTCGATTTATATTTCTTGAGACAGCCTGAAGCAATAGCATCATTGGCTTGGGCACGGAAAACATCTCAGAGAAACCCATTTTAAGAATTCAGGATCTATCAGAGACATATATACTATCCTAACCCGTGATGTGTCCTTGACCCGTGAAGTGAACTCTTTTCTGATCCTCACCCCGTTTTCTCTCTCTGGTGCTCAAAAAAAAAGCAACGACAATTCTTCTTACATTTTGAGCCCGTATATCGATTTTGAGAGCCATACGTTGCCTGTAGCGGACTAGACAAATGAAAAGGATGTTTTTGTGACATCTTGTGACCCTGCCAAACGCCTGCCAAAAACGAGTTCACTTCGTGTCCCCACCTCGGAAGGTTCATCCTCCCAGCCACGCCGACTCATAAATCCTCAAAATATTCAGGGATGTGTACTACATGTGGCTATAAGTACACTTCAATGCCGAAGGAGAAATACGTGGAATTTGGAACAATATGGGCCCGCATCAATTTCGAGGACAGTACCGCCATCGAATACCTCGTCGTGACTGAGGAATTCTACATTTGAACAAGGCCGAGATGCCCGCTAATCGCGTGATCGTATGGATGGCAGACGACGCGGACGTAGATCTTGAAGCTCGAAGGGTGATTAGGATGATTTGAAAGGGTTCATTGACTGATTTATTGTTCAAGGTAGGTTGGTGGTAACAGCACATGGACGGATCCAGAAGCAGAAGTGGGTGACAGCGAGCGCAGAGGGAGATGCATCGATGGACGTTGAGAGTATTTATACTCGACAGCGAAATAAAAAAAATCACACCATTTCTCGTTTTTCCGCGCCGTGGTCCCATGAAGCTCAGAATATCACCGCCGGCATTCACAGAAGGTCGCTCAGGAGTATTCAATCTCCAGGTAAGTTGTCCCGGGGACCGCAGGTACGAGGATCCATTGTTGTAGCGTCTGTCTACGAGAGACTAGGGGACCGCGGCGTCCACAGCCGACGCGCTCGGAGAGCCGAAACCCAGCAAGCCGTATGACCGCCGAGAAACCGATGTCTGTTGTTTTTCAGGCTGCAGAAAAAATCTAGAGAAAGTCGAAGCCCATAGAATAAGGCAGAGTGTTGTATACCCTTCACAGACTTTGGATGTGGACGTGAGTCCACAATATTGTGCAGAATAGCCTCTTACATGTAGTAATTTTTTCATCATTCATGCCGGCCCACCCGAACGAACATGGTTTTCAGTGTTCACAATGTTTTCAGCGGTTTCCATCGCAGTAGTACTATACACTGCCCTGGAACATTATGTTCCACAGGTACCAGCACCAGCTTTATACATCTCCTGCGTCGCCCACTCCACGCTCGAGAAATACGGCACCCACTGCTGCCTATATTGCCGCGATGTATATATCAGCACTCGTTGAGGACAAAAACCAACAGGAAAATATCGCTCACATAGGATAATACTGATCCCCCTCGAACACTCCGTCAGGCATGTCATACTGCTCCGGACACGAACCACCTAACGACGGCTGCAACTGGGGAACAGGTGGTGCATGTATTGCCAACCCGCGCGAATTCGAGAGGGAGAGCGACCCATAAATGGGTACGTTCTCGAGGTCTTCTACCGCCAATGAAAGGTGATCGTGCGCCATATGATCAAAATTTTCCTGGCTCGATTCGACTCCGTAATTTTCCGACGACTGCTGCTCTGCTGCTGCGTTCTCGCGCGGTGGCATGTCAGGAGGGAATGGGAATTTGCTGATGTTCAGGAGCTCGCAAAGGCAGTCACTAGATGCGATTCAGTAAAGTTACCAAGAAAGAGATTCAAGTCAATCAGCCTACTACAAACGGCCGGCAATTTGATGTCTATGTAAAAATCAAATCCGCATGAGACGATATTTTCACTGAATGTCTCCGAACGCACCGTGGCTCCGTCCGCCTCAACAGCGCCATACAATTATACACATTAACAAGCTCGCGTTCTACGTCGAGCTGGAGCCCCGATCGTGTAGCGCCAAACATATTGAGGAGCAGCACAATCGCCGAGTCGAAGGCTGGTTTCTATTATATCCATGAACAAACAGGCGAAGCAACGTCTTGAATTCAATATACTGAAGGAAGTGCGAACAGACATACCAACATCATATAATTCGGCGCTGCCCCTCGACGGCTCTTCACGCTCGCTACAGTAGCGACCGATCGCGCTGCGTTGGTACATATGGCTAGTGAACGCAAGTGCTAGACGGAAGAAGAGATTAGCGTAACGGATCCAGCAGTAAATACATGTAAGTAGGAGCGTGGATATATCCTACTTACACCTGTGTTCTGACCTTGAAGGAACGGACGGTGGATGATAATTCGCCCTATACACAATATGATCAGCGTGCTATATGTATATGACAGAGAGGACAAACAATGATAATACGTGGCGTATAATGCTAAAGAAACAACCGGCGACGATCAAATTGTGAGTATAAATATGAGAATATCTGCGTACCGGCACTCTGTTCCAGGAAAATTTCGTTCTTGTTGTACGGATTCCATAGCACTAGATGAAAAGAACAAAACCATGATGAGTGCTAACAAAACACTCAATCACCAGCGAATGGATGCACGAACGGTGCTCGGGAATATCATTGGCCCATTCGTTCAGACGGGAGCTGTTCGTACAAGAGTCATTCGATGCGATGAGGGAATGGCTGAATGTCACTCACTCAAGCTCTGCCAACACTTCTGGTTTGTGCGACTGCGTATAGTCGTGCGGGGTGCCCTGTCACGCGAATTTCAGTCCAAATCTCCAACGGTAGAACCAAATCAATTCAAACCCACCGTCGTCTGCCACGAAAACGTCACAATCCTATGAAGCGTTTAGTCTCTTGGAAACAGACGGAACAACACAAGAGTCCTCGTACCTGCGGTGTGTTGTGGTCTGTCAATACCCTTTGATCGCCGGTTGGAGGGTCGGCTTATTACCTAATCATCAAAACACGACACGTCGATGCAGCTCATAGCGCGCGTCATTTAAAAGTTTAGACCACCCACCATAATCTTGACCTTTGCTTCATTGGCCTACGCGCTTGAACGGACGAAAAAGGTAGAGAAACGGCCGACATCAAAATTGGTTCGGTTAATGCCGGTTGGCTGCAAACCAGCGCAAAGGTTGAGGTTAGCACTCTCCTCAGCCAAAATTGAGCATTCTGAATTACCAGGGGCATTAATATAGCTTACCCAGACTATATCTCATAGAGAATTAAGGCAGAATCGATGCTGCCGCTTGAATATAGTGGAAATTGCGTGTGGGAAACTCTTTCCATTTCGAAATGTTTACATAATAACCCGACCCTCCTGACAGCTGTCGCGCGGTAAACTACAGACTAATGAAGCTTTGTAGTCGTGGGGCACGTTACGTTTGGCCTGTCAGGTCACGTGCTGATTGATCTGCGTGCCCCGGGGCGCGCAATCATCAAGTTTGCGATCGGCCCTCCGGCCACCCTCTCCTCTGTGACAACGACGATCGGTCTTGTATTTACTAGCAATCAAACATTGTTCTTGGGACCCACAAAGTACAACATCTGTGCTCTTGAGACAGGAATTTCGTGCTGGTAAGATGAGAAGCTGCCAAGTACAGCCACTGATTTGGAAGCCTTCTTTGGCAGCTGCCAAATACCGTAAGTACGCGTCGCGTCAAGACGCGTCTGGACGCGCTTTGGGTCATTGCGCCGCTCCATCACCTCGGAGGCGGTAGTTATTTGTCTATTGTTTGCGTGTTTCAGGTCCTGACTCAGGGGAATTTTTTCTTTCTTCTCTTTCTACTACGTTCTACACCTGTCGCCTCAGGCTGCTGGAATGTCATTTGAGTCTATGCTGCCGACTCCGCCCGAGGGATTGACTGTTCCCACTCTCATCTCTGCCAAGGGGGCGCAACTGAGGTTCTGGATCATACAAGCAAACGAAGCCTCGGAGAAGAAGGTTCTCAAACTATCCGGGACTGTAGATCAGCAACGCACAAAACTTGCCGAATACTACGGCTTCGACTTGTCCGTGATACCACGCTCTGATGCGGCGACGGTGCCGACATTGGATGAATCTATCAGGGACAGACAATGGGCAGATTTTGTAAAATTAGGTGTTGAATGGAAGGAGACAGTTGCTGCCGGCGGAGTTTTCAGGTTATTATCCACTTCGGGTGAGCAATTAGTCTTTTGTGATTCATCATTTCTTACGGTTCATACTCTCTATGAATAGAGCCGAAGACTGCTGAGGATGTCTCTGTTCTATTGGCGTCCGAGGCTCCCACACCTGCGGCTGAATGAAACTCATGAACCTGTAAGTTTTTAATTGAATTCCAGGCATTCCACTTATCCTTCTGTTCAATAGACTTCTACTTCTCAAATAATTCCTCTACCTTCCCCCCTACCCAATCATTCCGCCGCTTCTTCAGTTGTCGAACCAGTACCATCGATCACTGTCCGTGCCGACAATCCGTCTATCAATTCTACTGTCATCTCGACAAATACAAGCCGTGATATGTCTCACAGCTTGAACTCGCCACCGCCCGAGGCTGCATTGCTGGATGACCTGTCTAAGGAAATCGAGGGTTTGGCAAGATGCGATGGGCTTCAGGATATCATACAACAGGTTGAGTCCGGGAAGGTAGCAAGTATTCGCGCTCGCTACGGTCCATCTGATGGGCGGCGCGGAACTGCTGATCCCTCCTGGCCCAAGTACAAGAATATTGTCTCTAAACGTGAACGGCTGTATCGCATCCTTTCAGAGGACTTCGCGGGAGATAAACAAAGGTTTTTCACATTCTTCACTGTCCCACAGATACCAAAGAAACGGAAGCGCGATAAGGAAGAATCCGACTCTCCCGAGGACCACTTTCGATCATTTCGCAAGATTGTCGAGGCTGCACCATGGTGTGAAAGCGATCTACAAATTGAACGCCGGAACGAGAAGTATATTGATTCCAACGGCAATTTCTCTGATGCGCTTTGGACTGAGCGATGGGGGACAATGAATGGTTGGGAAATTTGGCGTGAGGTGAAAGGCGAGCGATATGAAAAGGAAAAGAAGACACGAGAGTAAATTCAACTCGATATACTAGTAGTTTCTATCATACTCGTGCATGAACTCGTGGTTATCGTTAGGTGAATAAAAATAACGAAACATGGTAACCGCTTCAACTTGTGACCAACCACCCCATGCAGCAACCATATCTGCCGACCACCGTTTAACTTTGATACGGTACTGACAACCACCACGACGGAAGGAGTGCGTGCCATAGAGAGCCCAGGAGGAGTAACCCAGACCCTGAAGATCTCGAGACAGGGCACGACTCAAAGTACTTGCTGTCTGAATATTTTCTATCAGCACCGCACAGAGTTGATGTGAATGTAGATTACCAAAGGCTGATTCTGCATCACCGCACCTTGCGCTGTAACGTGGAGAAAGAGGGAACCAGACTTTGTGATTTCCGGTCCATAAAGTGATGCGAGGAGAATGAATGCGCGAACTGGGCAGATTTTCGGATCATCATCGTTTGCGTGCAGTCTCCATGAGTGTAGTACTCCAGTTTGATTTTGCTTCCGAGTATTAAGACTGACATCGACGAATTTTCCTAAAACAAGAATCAGGACGATTCAATTATTGGATATCAAACCAATACTTACTCTCCCCAGGAATTTTATCAATATTCTCAAAGCGCAGCTTGATCACTTCATCTATCCGTAAGAGCATCAACCATGCTAGCAGATACGCAACCTTGAATTGTTAGACCCGGCAACAAACAAGTGATTTGTGATCGCGGCTTACATAGCGTACAATTCCCAAACGCCTCTGAGCTGGAGTAAGACTCGAATTTATACAGTGTGCGTAGAGCCGATGAATATCTTCCAATGCGAGAGCTCTCGCAGATGAAGATACCTCCCCTGATTTTGCTTTGGTCTTCTCCAGACCAACCATAAATTGGGAAACTTGACGCGAACGAGTCGGAAGTCCGCGCCTATCATAGAGACAATTATTGTATCAGCCAGAAGAGATACCAGGACGTAAGTACGAACCATGTGTTGCACACGGAATCAAGTCGCCATTCAGTCAGACTTTCATTCGGGCGAAGATTTTTATACCACATTGTGAGAGCCGCACGCGTTGAGACAGCGGTAGAGTACTAGTAATGTTAGCTGAACACGCCTGAACTTAATCGATAAATTGAACACACCTTTCGGCCTTCAAAACCTTGTTCCACCGGGCCACATTTCTGGGTGATGAACGTCGTAATATCATGCGGAGTTTTCTCGTCGACGCGTTTTGCGTCCCACTTCTTGTTGCGTCGTAGATGGAAGGTGATATAATGCTTAATTATTCTATCAAACATCGTTGAAAAATTTAGCCAGTGCTCAAATCAATGAATCTTACCGCAGGTGTCCGTCCCGTGTTCCATCGGTTATACTGGCCTTAGTCATTTTGGCAGCATATCTAGCTGCCTCGTCATCAAGCAGGTCCTCTGGGAACTCGTCCAAGTGCTGGGACACAAGGTCTTGGACATGTAATAGCAACGAGTCCGCATCCTCAAGGTCGAGAAGACAAAGTTCGTCTTCAAGCTTTGAGTCGAATTATTCCGATAAGATCATCAAATAAATACAGGAAGGGAGATGTACCTGTTCATCTGAAGGCATTGTCTTCTCCTGGGATGTTGGTGAGTTGTTCTTTGCCGACATCACAGTCGCTGGACAAGATAGGTGAGACTTCGAAAACAGGAGAAGAAAAATGTCTCAAGGAGAAAATTGGCCTAGTACACGCGTCCACAACGCGTCAAAGCCTCGTACGAGGGCCAGGAGGGGTTTATGAGGTAAACACACCACGTATACTGCGAAGTTTCCCTCAGAATGAATAGTTTAATGCTTACTTTATCAACATGCACAAAACACAACTGCAGCAGAATCCTTTGCTGAGGACAAGGAGGACCGTTCCAAAGACGAAGGCCTTCGAGGTATATAACAGTTTTCACTGTGATACCTCCTCCATTGACCGAACGGTTATAATGCGACCCAGCGATTCCCGTGACCGCGTTAGCTTCGACCACGTAAATGCTGAGCCATCCTGGAGTGGACAGTAGATTCCTAGTATTCGGAGCCCGCGGCGAAGCTGTCAACCTACAGAACCCGCCGCCACAGAATAGCCACTGATGGCGCATCAACTCGGACCTCCGACACCTCTTCTGACCAACTCCGACACTTCCAATTCCAATGCCGACCCAAACTGACTCATCGTCGACGACGTCGGAAGCTCAATGACATAACGGCAGGCGTGCGTGTTGCCCTGGCATATTATATGGCAAACACCCGACAGACTCTAGACTCGACTGAACTAAAAACATGTTCAACATCCGAGTTAGTCTCATCAAGGAAAATAAATCGACAGAGCCGAGCTTACCATCGAAGAGTGAAGCAATAAACCACGCGCGCGCGGTGCATGCCTGCGGCTGAAACTTGCATAGTTTCCGCCTACTAGATAGTCAATTTATTCCAAGTCCATACTGAGCGCAAGCAAATGAACGAACCAACTCACCCGTCATAGTTTCGGTATATATTTAGGAGAACAATGACGGTTCCTATAGAAAAGGTGCGTGTAGTTGAGAAATAAAGACGCAATATGTACCTGCCGGATTCGACGAGGCGCATGGAACATGATGGAAGTAGCTCCAGTGCATCTGAGGTCAGTGATTGAACGCGAAATAAGTAGTAATACTTACAACCTGAAGACCTATACTGGCGAGGGCGTGATACGTCAAAAACAAAGGCTAGACGAAGTGAACAAGTCAGAAACGATGTACTACGATGAGTAGGATCGCTTTGGAACGATTCAAGCCTACATGAATAAAATAACGCACGGAGACCGTGACAATCCGCCGTTCAACTTGAAGTGAAGTGAAATTGAGTGGAACAATTGTACTGGCGAACAGTTACGGCGGCGAATACGAATGAAATAAAGCATTCAACGCTTGATTCGTAGGGCCAGCAGTTTTTTCAGCTAAATTGAATCATATACAACCGACTGATGGGATGGACAGAGAATGAAACTTGATTGAGTGCGGTGAATTCAATGATAATCTGGAGGTAGTCTGGTCAAGACTCAATAGAGCTCGAAAATTTGAGAGACTCAGAGTGAGCGCACGGAGCAAACGGCTTGACAACTTCTGGAAACAGTGAATGAGCTGAAGGCGTATAGCATCTGCTAATAAAAACTAGTTGACATAACTGGCACCCATGAATGGAGCACTGAAGCAATAGAGAGATCCCCGAGACCCCTGGAGGGGACGAGGCCGAGCGTGCTCGACCTTCGACTCCTGATGAAATAGGTTGTGGGTCTGAGAATGAGGGAAGATTGGGCCCATGGGGAAACTCAACCAAACGAAAAGGAGAGTCACGAAGCTACGGCCAGTGGGCCACCTGGCTTTCTTGGCTTTCCTGGCAGATCCCCGACACATTCCAATGCACAAAAAGAATGATTTGAAGCGTTGGCAACCGCAAAATCAGAATTTGAGGTTGGTTTCTGTTAAGATTTGGTGTCGGAGCAAGTCGGGACGGAGCCCGCCCTACGCGTCGGTTAATATTCAGTATATAGTGTTACGTACCGTACACGACGCTCTTCATTCTGTCCACCATCTTGGCTGAGTGAAGAGCGTGCGTTTGTCTCTCATTACTTACTTACACTTTACTCATCTTATTCCTAGTAACTATCTATATTACTAGGTACTTAATACATTGATTCTGTCCACCATCTTGGCTGAGTGAAGAGCTAACTATCTATATTACTAGACTCCCGCATCGACGGGACATCACGCTCGTTACCCCCACGCCCCGCTCGTCTTTCTCCGTCTGCACCGGCACTACCCGCCACCGAACTTTAACAGGTCATGGGCTCTCGTGGCGACGACGACGACTATGCGCCAGCGCGCATCAGGTTGCCCATTCTCGGGCAACGTGGCGAAAACTTCGTCACCTGGAAAACCCAGCTGAAGTCGCAGATTACGGGCATGGGGAAGGCCCGTTACATCAACGGGCGGGCGACTGCGCCCAAACAGCCCACTCTCGATGACAAGGCTGACGCAGCCGCCCAGGAGGCACACCAGAAAGCGCTTGTGAAGTATGATGAGGATTTGGATGAATGGGAGAAGCAGAACGAAAAGATACGCACCCTCCTTTTTCAATCCATCCATGAGACCCACAAGGTCCGTATCGCAAACGATACCTCCGCATTGGAGTCATGGAATACCCTGTGCAAATTATATCAGCACCAGGGGGAGCTTCACGCTCAATCCTTCGTCGACCGCATGCACCAGCTCAAGTGCCCCGACTCCGAGAGCGACCCCCGCCCCTACCTTGACCAGCTCGACCTCCTCATCGCCGAACACGCTAGCGCCGGCGGTGTTCTGGAAGACACTGAGAAGAAAAGCATCGTAATTCACCTTCTCCCGGACAGCTGGCGCACCAACGTCCGCGCCATACTTACGAATGCAGAATCCATCCGTCAAATGGCGACTCAAATGAGTCCCATCAATACCCCTCCCCTCTATACTGCCGACATGCTCATCGAAGCAATCCGTAGCATCGCACGCGACGACATAGCAGTGCACGGAGCAACCGTCCCAACCGGCGGTGCGGCGCTCGCAGCGGGTCCAAACGACACCTGTGATAATTGCGGTAAGAAGGGGCATTGGAAGCGAGATTGTTGGTCAAAAGGTGGCGGAAAAGAGGGGAACCGCCCTAAGGATTGGCAGCGCCCCGGAAAGGGGAAACGAGGACGAGGCGGCAAGTCGAGGAATGGCGGCGGCGGCAACGGCAATAACAACAACAACAACAACGGAGGTAATGCGAATTTCTCGTTTCATGGAACAGGCACCGGGTTTCAAGAAACCCGGGTACGAAAATCTCGTGTGCTTATTACACAAAGCGCTCTACGGGCTGAAGCAGGCGGGAAGGCAATGGTATAAGACGGTGGTGGCGCTTCTGATGAAGCGCTTGGGGTTTTCACGGTGCGCCTACGACCTAGCGGTCTTCTTTTATTTCGACGGCGAGGTTGGGATCATCATAGGCATCCATGTCGATGATAGCAAGATTCTTTCCAACTCGAAGACGGCGTGCGCAGCTGTAAAGCGCGAGATCGCCGCCTTCTACGAGATCACGGACCTTGGGCCAGTCCGCTGGCTGCTCGGATTCGAGATCCGCCGCGACCGCGCTGCGCGACGCATCACAATGTCGCAAAGCGCCTATGTCGACACCCTCGCTAAACGCTTCAACCTCACCCAGGCACACCCTCTCACCGTCCCTCTCGACCCTCACGTCAACCTCTACGACGACAGCGCCAGCGACGACGACGCCGACTTCTCGCAATACTCGCAGCTCATCGGCTCGCTGATGTATGCAGCAATCGGCACGCGCCCGGACATCGCCTACGCCGTGTCCCTCCTCGCGCGCTTTATGTCGAAGCCCAAACGCATCCATTGGGACGCCGCCAAGCGCGTCCTTCGCTACCTCATCGGCAGCAAGGACTTCGCTATTACCTTTGGACTGGACGACTCCGGCTTAGTCGGCTACACAGACGCCGACCACGCCTCTCACCCCGATCGCCACTCCATCTCGGGCAACGTCTTCCTATTCGACGGCGCCCCCATCTCCTGGTCATCCCGCAAGCAGCCAATCATCGCGCTGTCCACCACCGAAGCCGAGTACATCGCCGCCGCAAGCGCCGCGCGCGAAGTTACTTGGCTCCGGAACCTCATTGGGGAACTCGCCGACATCCAGCTCGGCCCTACCCCACTTCACTGCGATAACCAGGGCACCATTGTGCTCATCCGCAGCGGTCTCGTCAACCCCCGCAACAAACATATCGACATTCGCTACCGCTACGTCAACGAGGCGCTAGAGATGGAAATCATCGTCGTACTCTACGTCTCGACGGACAACCAAGTTGCCGACATTTTCACCAAGGCTCTCCCCCGCGTCAAGCTTCACCACTTCCGTGAATTAATGGGACTCCGCGCGACTTGAGGGGGAGTGTTAAGATTTGGTGTCGGAGCAAGTCGGGACGGAGCCCGCCCTACGCGTCGGTTAATATTCAGTATATAGTGTTACGTACCGTACACGACGCTCTTCATTCTGTCCACCATCTTGGCTGAGTGAAGAGCGTGCGTTTGTCTCTCATTACTTACTTACACTTTACTCATCTTATTCCTAGTAACTATCTCAAGGGTATTCCGATCCGCGAAATCCGGATATCACCTCGAATTTTTTTTTTCAGCGACTTCGGCAGACCCCTCCCCTCATGGCTGCCGTAATATTCCCATATGCGGCAGCTTCACGTAAGTTTTTCCCACCGGCTAATTTGTTAGCTTTATCAAGTTTATGTATTTTCGGACTTAACATCAGCATTTGAAGCAAAGAACCTGTTGTTTTGCACATTTCCATGTACCTGCACTGTGCAAAATTGATATTTCTGAATGTCAGCAACCTGTCTTCTGGACCAAACAACAGCATATACACTGATAGCCGAGGCTGCCGAGAGGCTCGACAGTGGTCAAAGTCACCGTCAAACCGATCTGACGGTGACAGTAGTGGCCAGAGTTGGACCTGAAGCACTGAAATGCCAGAATAAGACTGTAGAACAGCGTACATAGCATATATTTGCTGTATACAACACTTAGAACCGAGTTCCAAAATTTTGTATGAAAGTTTTTTTTCAGGCTGAGGGGACCCCCCCTCCCCTACATCTATATAAGGAAATTTCTTATCTCGGAAGGCCCTTGAACTATCTATATTACTAGGTACTTAATACATTGATTCTGTCCACCATCTTGGCTGAGTGAAGAGCTAACTATCTATATTACTAGACTCCCGCATCGACGGGACATCACGCTCGTTACCCCCCACGCCCCGCTCGTCTTTCTCCGTCTGCACCGGCACTACCCGCCACCGAACTTTAACAGTTTCGAGTCCAAGCACGGCGTCTTGGGCTGGAAAGTGTCGAAACCGATCGAATTGAGTTAAGCGACTCGGAACAACACAAGATGAGACATACAACTTACCAGTGTGCCCATTGTCCCTCGACGGTCATGAAGGATCGTACTGCACTGAGATTGCGGCTCGGGTAAAGCCAAGTTGAATTCATTGTTGAACGCCAACGTCCAGAATTTGCAACGTTGACTACGTACGCGCTTCGGGTTCAAGTAGCTGTTGTGCGCTGAGTTACGCTGAGGCAGAGCTTCAGCATCAAGAGAAAATGGTCAGTAAATAAATTTGAAAGCAGCGCGAGTCTGGGAATGAATATGATTCGGATTTGAAGGGGTTGAATAACTTGAATTCACTGGCTTGTGATCATTGATGCGCCATTTGATGCGAACACACAGCGCATCATATCCGAGTTTCGATCCGAAAGGTGGCTGGGGGTGTCGATCACTTAATCGTCTCACTGAGAACCAACGGATTTACGTCCTGTGAGCCCTTCAGATCCTTCCTCCGCCAAAATCCGACACTTCTGTGCCACCTCCTGCTGTTCCGAATAATAGTAGTCTACTGTGGACTCGCCATCCTGTGGCGGCCTTCAAGGCGTAGATAGATAAGATACCTGTTAGATACTTGAGTAGCTTTAGACCGTAGAAATTTCAGCAACTAGCGGCACTTACAGAGTGTATTGTATAATGTTTGATTACTTCTCTACTCCCAACCATCGCCCGACAGCGCATTCAGGGCTCAAGGCATGCGCGGCAGCTCTGCCGAACTGAAGTGTCATCCGGAGGCCTCAGGAACGGCAGAAGAAGCGGCACAGGATGAACACGGCGTAAAAATTACGCGTGCCGACCAAGTACGGCTTCGACGCCAACCGTTGAACCATTGACAAGCAGACAAACGAGACACCCCGGCGCATTAAACTGCCCGGAGAATCCCTCGGTCCATTGCTGTGTGTCGGTTTATAATTCAGAGGGTTTACATTGCATCATAACAAGCAAAATGGACTTAACTACTCGCTCGCAAGCGAATTTTCGCGCCTGGCGCGTGGCACCTAGCACCAAAGCATATTCTGAACCTCAGAGCGTAGAGGCTACGCGCCGGACTTTCACTAACTATAGAACTGAGAAGTCAATGAGTTATGCAACGGAATTTCAAGAAAAGAGGAGACCCAATAAAATTTCTCGCACTGCCAGCCTGAAGCCTTGATCTTCAACAATTCGGGTACAGAACTGTGCGGCGAGATCCCACCCTAGAAGGCAATGACGAAGGCAACAGAGATTCAAGCGAAGATTGAACCAAATAAATTTTCTCGCGGCGCTTCGCGCCGCTTTAGTTCTCAACAATCCATACGGAACTAACCTAATTAGGATGAAGTCTTCTTCAGAGTTGAGGCGGCACAGGAGGGACCTAAGGGAACGCGTCGAGGCGCGTTAAGACGCGCTGATAAGTCTGTATATAGGGAATAGATTTGGTTTTCGGGTATATTATCATTAGCAAATATTGGCGGCCAATACGGGCGACGGCTTACTTACAGGTAATATTACGTTGCAACGCGCTATACTGCGGGCGCGAAGGACTGCGGAGAGGCGGGGTTGAGGCGGGTCAAGAGGCTGATGTTGCCGTGTATAGCGCGGACAGCGACGGATTCGAAATCGAAGTCTTCGCGCGTGTCGACGTTTGTCCGATGGGCAGACCAGCCGTAAAAGTCGGAGTGCGCTGGTCCGCGGCCCCTGCTGAATCTAATCTACGCACCTTATCTTGCGTGCCCCATGGCAAGCATTGACCTAAATATTCATGGGGCACGCTATGGCTGGCTGTCCCCTCGCGCTTTTGCGTGCCCCATGGGTACCTAAGGGTTGATTTCTTTCGTGGGGTACGCAGGCTAGGCGGTCCGACGGCCCTACCTCAGGCGAATCCGTCCGTAGCGGCAGTTTGAGGTAAAAGAATGTCGCCTTGCATAGGACTTCAAAAACTTAAGTATGGCAGCCTTGTAGCCCCGAGATTGTTGCACAGTTCGAAAGGGTAGACTTGTAGCTTGCCGCCAGTACTAGAATCGTCCCCAGAGGTCCAGCAAAACGAAGGATATTGGTTGTTGTATGTTGGCAGGAAGATCATTTCCGTCACACGTGTCTGGGGGCTTCGGCCGACAGAAGTGTGATGACAGTACGTATATTTGTCAACGTATCTCAGGTCTATCTAAGGGTTGCGTTATATACGCATTCAAAAAATCAGTGAGCGCTGGACGGCGTTTCGTCTTCTCTCCCTCTCCAACATGAGCCGGCGCTGACTCTAGATAATCGGCATCCTCAAAAGCAATGGCAGGCTCGAGGTGCTTGTCAGGAGGAAGGGCCCGCGGTCGACCAAAGAACGCGCTAGATATGGAGTGGAATATCGAGAGGAAGTGACAACACCGCTTGATCAACTCTTCGTTTATCGAGGGTTGGCTGCCTGCAGGGACGGGTCGTAACGCGCCCATGTCTTGCGCTTGCAGGAGTGCGGTCCCCGCGAGCAACCAGCAGCCTTCGAGGTCTGCGCCGGATTTCATGAACATGATATACAACTGGGAAATCGTCTCAGCAGATAAACTGGAGTAAGAGAGAAAGAAGAACGAAAACCCACACAGCAAAGTTGAAGCTGGAATAACGACGCCGGCTTCCCAACAGGCCCGCCAAACGGGCGTCGAATCTGCCCAAACCATTTCCAGCCAGCGCTGAGCTCGCCTTGCGCGGGCAATAGCACTCTCGGATCGTTAGAGATCTTGCTCGCCAGTGCGCAGACCCCGAGGAGGGTGAAGCCGAAGTCCGGGTCGCGCAGATGCAGCTGGTCAGAGACTGCCTTTTCGAAAGTCGGGCGGTGGAGGACGAAGAGGAGGGTGTTGATATGGGTGAAGTAGATGTCGATGAGGGTGTGCATAAGCTCGGGTGGAGGGAATCTTAATGGGTTGATGGGGTCAGCTGTGATCTCCCACTGACGACGAGGGCGTATCAGTTGCGGGTAAGTAAGGCTGTTGAGATGACTTGTGACACTTACGGCCAATGGGTTCCAATATTCCGGTCGCGTCAAGGGCGGCTCGCACGGTCCTGTCCAAGAGTCATCCAGTCCCGCCTCCATCGCAGCCCTAAGGAAGGCAATCATACTGTTCCTCCCATAAAACCGGCGATCCGTCACGTCCATCGTTATTCTCTTGAAGTGATCTGGAAGTTTTTCAATTTCCACAAGTAGACCGCAGCTTGATACGTCGGCGGCGGCTTCGGCGTCAGGAGAACTGTCGTTCGACTTGCTCAAGCTGCTCTCGGACTCCGACGAGTTTGCATCTGATTTCTTCTCTAGTGATCGTGCGTAGCGACAAACGTCAAGCAGTAATCGCAGGATGGATTCTAGATCCTTGGGGGTTGCATAGGATTGGCGCAGTATAGCGTCGACAATGTCTCGTATTGACTCCAACAGTGGGGATTCACTGCGCGTTTCGAGCTATACAATAGACTCAGCCATCGATATCTTGTGCGAACTATATCGTACCTCAACATCGGCTTTCTTCAGTCTCACACTGATTCAATGAGTATACCATGTCAATTTTGAGAGGCGAAACGCCGAAGAACCTACCGACGAGTTCCTCGCGGATGCTGCTGCGGAGTCGAAAAGTGTCAAGCTACTGTATCAGGTACAAGAAGGAATACAAACAGTTGAACGAGACATATTGTGGGTGCATTCTGAGTTGAAACTAGAATGTAGTGAGCGCTTTCATCGTCTTCATTCATTTGCATCAGCTAAATTTCTACCTTTTACAATTTGTGCACTTGTTGTCGGGCTGGCTAGCACTATCACCTGAAGACGCCCAATGAGATGACGTTTCATAGAAAGAACCGAGAGCTTACATTTCACTGGGAATAAGCACCGTACAGAATCAACTTCCATCACAGAAAAAAAGATACAAACGAAAAAAAAAATACAAACCCTTCTGCCGACGACAAATGTCACAGGAAGGGCGGGGCCTCTGCTTCTTATTCGAGCTGGGCCCCGCATTAATAATCCCCATGCCGTGTTGGAGAGAGGGGAAGGAGATGATGAGGGAAGAGGACAAAGGGGTTGAGTAGCGATCCCATCAGTTCGGACAGTTCCGGCATATTCCCAGGATTTCCGCAACCAACGCCGTAACTTGAACATTGAAAAGGAGGGGAAAAGCGGGTCAAGATATCATGCTTGCATTGGTGCTGGCGCTCATCACAAGTTTGAGGTTGAGACTTTCAAGGATTGCTTAGTGATTAGGACCGGCATACCGAAAAGTGAGCTTTGTGACCACTGACGACGATGTAAATGGAAGAGGTCGACTCGTATTTTCTGCATTTATCGTCCTTCAGAGAAACTACCCGCTCTATGCATCGCCTGCGTGAACCCATCCACGCTCGAAAAATAAGGAAGCCAGTGCTGCCTACAAAAACATGCCACGCCATCAGCCGAAAGTAAGATGAAATAAAATGAAGCCCACAGATAATGATCCGTCTCCATAATTCCGTCAGCTTGCGTGAAGACGTATTGCTCCAATGAAGCAACCAACGGCTGTTCTAAGACCTGCGTCAGCGCTTCCAGGCCCGGTGGGTCGTATAACGATAAGGTTTCGTAGATAGGTAGGTTGCCGAGGTCGTCTACTACCATTGGAAGGTGTGTGTCGCACTCTGGCGCAAGAAACGGTGTTTGGTCGACTGGTTTGTCGCGAGATGGCATGTCCGGAGGCAGTGGAAGCTTGCTGACGTTCAGTAACTCACAAAGGCAATCGCTAATAACAGCCAGAATATTAACATTGCGACTTCACATCGGAGACGAAGCATAGCTAAACTTACTTCAATCGACCGGCGATTTGATGTCTAGAAGGTGTGAGAGACCAAATTCATGGCTGAACATCTGCTTTGAACGCACCGTGGTTCTGTATGTCTCAACAATGCCATACATTTATACACATCCACCAACTCCCGGTCAACCTCGATCGGCAATCCTGACCGTGTGGCTCCGAACATATTGAGCAAAAGTACGATGGCGGCGTCGAAGACGGATTTCTACCGTGGAATTTAAATACGTGAGTGGAGGATTTTCGATAGGAGATTCCGCACCAGCATATAATAATTCGGCGCCATAGGCCGGCGACTCTTGACACTTCCGACAGTAGCAGCCGACCGCGCCGCGTTGGTACATATAGCCAGAGACCTCAAGTTCTAGATGAGGGGTCGGTCAAGTAACATATATTTACCCAGCAGAACTTACAGATGTGCCTGGGGCTTGCATAAACGGGCGATGTATAACTATCCGCCCTGCGAACAAATCAGCGAAAGGCAAAATTACAGATAAACTGGGGCACCAACAGTGGTAGTATGAAGCATATAACGCTATAACAAAGAACTTGAATCGGCGTATGTCGATGTGGGTAGTAACAAGAGACGCATACCAGCACTTTGAGAAAAGAAAACCTCGTTCTCATTGTAGGGGTTCCATAGTACTAGATGAGTAACATTTGACCGTGAACCGAATGGAAGGAGAAGAGCGAATACACGTACGATGTTCTGGGATAGTATTGACCCATTCATTTAGGCGGGAGCTGGTTTGATTAAAACTGTCAGTATATATTCCAATGAGCAATGAACAACTACTCACTCGAGCTCCGCCAGAAATTCGGGTGCAAGCGGTTGCGTATAGTCCTGAGGTGGGCCCTGCCATCCGAGCGTTCGTTTCACGGATTCAATGGCTGATATCATGGTGACGAGACCTGACGAGACTCACCGTCGTCTGCCACGAGAATGTCACAATCCGATAAAGCGTTATATATGTGTTGAAAAAATCGCAAAGCGCGGGTCTGCCAGCTTTCCCATTTTCTCCAACATCAGCCGGCGAAAAACCCTCGGGATAATCGTCGTCCTCGAAAGGAATCGCAAGCTGGAGATTGTTGCCCGGGGGCAATGCGGGTCGCGGCCGACCAAAGCAAGCGCTGGCGATGGAGTAGAATAAGGAAAGATAATGACAACACCGCTTGATCAGCTCTTTCTCGACCGATGGTTTCTGATCTGGAGGGAGCGGTCGCAAAGCACCCATGTCCTGCGCTTGGAGGAGACCGATTCCAGAGAGCATCCAGCAGCTTTCCAAGTCCGCGCCGGACTGCATAAATGTGATATATAACTGCAAAGGTGAAACAATATCAACCAAACTGCATGACGAACGCAATCGGTAAATAACCCACGCAACATAATTGAAGCTGAAATAACGATGCCGGCTTAACAGGTCCGTCAAAGGGGCGTTGAATCTGGCGAAACCATTCCCATCCCGCGCTCAGCTCCCCTTGCTCGCACGGCAGGAAAACCCTAGAATCGTTGGAGATTTTACTCGCCAAGGCACACACCGCTAGCACGATGCACCCGAAGTCGGGATTGCTGAGATGCAGGCTGTCGGAGAGGGACTTTTCGAAGGTCGGGCGATGGAGAACGAAAATGAAGATGTTGATTTGTGCGAAGTAGAGGTCGATGAGGTGGCGCAGGAGGTCGGGAGGTGGGAATATCAGTTTGAGGACTTGGGGTTTTTGAACCTCCCACTAGAAAAATGATTCACTCTGAATCAAGATATCTATTCGGTACTCACAGGCAGAGGCGTCCAATATTTAGGTCTCGTCAGAGGCGGATCGCGTGGTTTAGTCGTCGACGTCGACCCTTGCAGACCAGCCTCCATAGCCGCCCGAACGTAAGCGACCATGCTGTTCTTCCCGTAGAATCTGCGATCCGACGACTCCATTGTTATGCTCTTCAAATGCTCCGGAAGCTTGTCAAAGTCGACTACTAATCCGCTTGGTTCCACGTCAGGAGGAGTGGCTGACATGGAGGAATTTGGTTCAGATTTCTGCTCCAACGATCGAGCGTAGCGACAAATCTCCTGCAAGAGTTGCACGAGGGAGGTTGGGTCCTGTGGAGTTGGATATGCTTGACGCAATAGTGCGTCGACTATGTTTTTAGTCGGCGATTGACTGCTTGTCCCGGACTAGAGAGGTGGTGAGTACGAGTTTCAAAACGCATGGCGGACAGTATTGATACCTGTCCCGGTTTATTCTTTCTCATACTGTGCCTGTCAGTATACCACACCAATCATCTGAAACCCACCTACCGGCGCTTTCCACGCTGATGCTACTGCATGCTCAGAACGGACGATGTTGCCATATGCAGAAAACAATACAAACGGTTGCATCAGACATATCGTGGGTGCACTCGGAATTGAAACTATAATCGTGTGTTGAGACAGCGAGGTAATCTTCAGAATTTCTGCCTTGGAATGTACCTTTTACAATTTGTACACCTCCCGTCAGACTGGCTAGCGCTATCGCCTGAGCATGCATGGTGAAACGCGCTTGTTCGAAAGGGTGCACGCTTACATCGCACTGAAATTCGTACCGAATGAATTAAACAAAAAAACAATAAGACAAGAACGAAAAGATGCAAAATTACAGACCTTTCTGCCGACGACAGATATCGCACGAAGGGCGAGCCCTTTGTTTCCTATTTGGCCCGGATTCTGCATCTGCCATCGTTGATTTGCAGCAAGGTTGCAGCGAGGTGCACTGGTGCCAAACTGGTGCAGAGGGGGGAAGAGGGCAAGGGAGGATTCGCGTACGGCATTGGCCTCGGCATTTCGATGCCGTTGATCAATCACTGATGCATCGGACGTAATGTGTGGCAGTGTCCCCTTTTCTTTCACGATACCACGTTCAGAAAACCTCAAAACCAGCATGGAGGTCCCCTTACCTTCCAATCAGTCCTTTGCGAGGTCTCGAGATGCAATGTCGCGCTATGGTCATTGAAAACAGCAATTGCTAGCAATTGGCTAGCAATCCCGATTCCCCAACTAAAGACATTTGGCAGAAAGGCGGAACGAGGAGGAAATGTCAAGGTTTGTCTCTGCTTCTCTCCGCGGCTCTTGTCCACGCTCGCCTTCTTGGTCTTCTGGATAATCGCTGACAATCGAATTTGCGTCAGTAAGTAACGGAAGTTTGTGCCATTTTCGCGCTTGACGACTACTCAGTCTACCCACAGAGACTGATGGTTCGGAGTGGAGAAAGCAGATCCATCACGAACATACCATAAAGAAGTAACAGTCGTGGCCACGACCAACTGTCTATTGCGTCTGTGGGATCCCGGTACATATGCGAAACCACTCGAGATCGGCAGCTGCTGCTCGTGTGCCATGATAAAATCTGCGGTCGCATTCATTTCCCCTCCCCAAGTGCTCTTAATTTCTCTCATACTCTGACCCTCATTCAATTATCCTGAGGGCCGTGCCGCTGATCAACAGTCAAATCCATAGCTTCTCCCGAACTTCTGACCACAATTTGCGCCAACATTGTTGGATACGCACTCGGATATCCAGAGAAGCAAACACAATTCTCGTCTTAACTCCATTCAAAACCGTCACAAATCGCACCATTTAAACGACCCGCACCCAGGGTCCTGCTCCTCAACTTCTGCCCACTCGCACTCATCCAAAGATGCCCCCGAAAGATACTGCGACCGAGGAAGAATCGGTCATCACCTACGACATCAACGTCCCCTACCATGGCGCTGCCCTCGAAAAGAAAGCCATCAAACATCCGCAGTACACTCCGACATGGAACGAAATCTGGTTCGACAAACTACCCCCGTTCGAATTTCACGACCCAGCACTTCGAGCGGATAGTCAGATGCCTAACCTTTTGACCCCTGCCGTGGTCATGGAGGAGATTTCTCCCCGCATGGGCACCATCCTTCGAAACGTTCAACTCACCCAACTATCCGACCAGGCGAAGGACGAGCTGGCGCTCTTGATTTCTCAGAGGAAAATTATAGCCTTTCCTGATCAAGACGGCTTCATCGACGCTGGTCCAGAGGCACAGCAGAAATTCATGAACTATTTCGGCAAGCCGAATTATCAGCCTGTGTCCGGGAGTATTCCAGGTAAGCTTAGATGCAATAGTAATGTGAAATGATGCTGAGTTTTACATTCAAAGGCTATCCAGGTTTTCATATCATTCATCGGGACGGGAACAGAGCAGAGTTGGATGCTTTTTTCACACAGAAAACGACCTCATGTTTGTGGCATCAAGATGTCAGCTACGAGATACAGCCGCCGGGTTATGTGATGCTGGGGCTTCTGGATGGACCCAAAGTTGGAGGAGATACCGTTTTCGCTGCGACTGATGAGGCGTATAAGTGCGTTCAATATTAACCCTCTAATTTTTCTTCCTAAAAGTTTCGTCACAGCCGTCTCTCCCCAGCAATGCAGAAATTTCTCGACGGCATCCAGGTCAAGCACTCCTCCGCAAACATGATCAACCATACCCGCCTCGTCGGTGGCCTCGTGCGCAAAGACCCCATCACCACCATCCATCCCCTGGTTCGCGTCCACCCCATCACTGGCGCACACTGTCTCTTCGTCAACGGAGAATTTATCACCTCCGCAGTCGGGATGAAAGACCTCGAATGGAAAGCAATTTCCGATTTTCTGCTTCAGCATATAATCGGCTCGCATGATATTCAAGCTCGGGTTCGTTGGAGCCCTCGCACGATTGTGATTTTTGATAATCGCTCGACCCTTCGTACGTTGGAATTTTGTTTTGTGGCTAACTAGTGGGTTGATAGTTGACTTGAACAGATACCGCTGTGGTGGACTACGTTGATGACGAGCATGGCGTGCAGCCTCGACATATCTTTCGTCTGGCTGCTATGGCGGAGAAACCTATTCCCGTGTCTAGAATCTAAGAAAGAGATTCGGCTTCAAGTTGCTCTAGGGTTTTACTTAATGTATGTACACTCCCGATTTTTGAAATGATATCTGTCTTTCTCGAACAATATTATATCCAACTTCGACTCAACCAATTTTGAACCACATCCTCGAATTCTGCCGAAGAACAACCGCACCACCGAACTTTCTCCCGCTCCATTCTGATATAAATTCATATCTTCGCCGCAGAGGACAGTCTTGCGCAGCATCATGCCCCAAATTCTCTCTTTACTATTAGTCTTGAGCACGATTTTTTCTGCTGTTAGCTCCAGCAGCATTATCTATGACGGCCGGGTGGCTTTCGGCATTCAATCCTCTTCAATTCTACCTAACTCGACTGGTCCGTTCCTAACGTATGTAATGGAATCCTCCCAAACCCAGGAATCTGTCGCTGAAGATGATGAACGATCAGCGGAGTGAAGGGCCAAAACGAGAGTGCTACCTATGTGTGCCAATTTTGCTTCGAAATCAGCGCTCGTCGTATTACAGTAAAAGCTAATTCTGTACCTTCACAGTACACCACTTTCTTGGGACGCTCAGCCCTTGCGACGCCTCTCTGGGATAAGCGAGGGCTACCCACAGAGCAGGTCATCTCTATCAAAATCGACAACACGTCCGTCTTCGTCCCAGGCGGCGGACCTCCCCAATTTGGATTCCGACGCACCGAATTGATTGCGCAAAAGGACGGCAACGCGACGCAATTGGACACCGAGATGGAGGTTGGAGTATCGACATTCCATTTCTCCATAAAACAAGACCCCTCGAAGCCGCTGAATTACAATCACGAGTACCAAATCGTATTCATCGAGCCAAGTGACGGAACACATGTCTTTGGCATTCAACTTGGTTCGTCAATCCCGATACTTACGGCTGGACAAAATAGTAGAACTGCCTACTCATCCGTCGCTGTTACCTCGCAGGATCGCCGTTCACGAACCCAACGGGGCAACTCCCAGCCAAAAAAGCTCATTCGTTCAAAGTTCTCGATCACGCATTGAATGTGTTGTTCACGACTCCATTCGTTCCTCTCCTATGGCATAATTTTGCAATTACAGTTGACTGGGAGAATCGTACCTTGAAAGCCGCGTATTCGACCGAGGGATTGCCTTTACGCACGGTTACCCCGACCGTCGCGAATCCCACCGTTGCTGCCGGCGCGGTCGGAGATTTTCATTTTGGCGTGTTGAAGGTGGGTTTTATTTTGGCTGTAGATGTCGCGGTCCAGCGGTGTTGATGAGCTATTTGCAGCTGCCTCTTGTTAACCCGCAAGATTCGCCGGCAGATCAAGGAGATGTGGTGCATCATGGTATCCAAGAAGGGACAACAGAGGGATTGCTGTATTCCGGTGTGTTCGTAGAGAAGGCTTGACGGCGGTGGACATGATAGTAGTCATACGCCCTGAACTTCTTTGAACATGGTTGTTGTCAAGTGGCGTCGTCTTGAAGCATCGGGAGATCGCGAAACGGGATCAAGGCGACATGGCTTCACGTGATCGTATCATCCACGTGCTGCGAAAAAAAATGGTACGATAGAAACAAGAGGTCATCTTCGGATACACAGGGATATACACATGAGAAGGGGTACAGTGAGCATTTGATCTCGTTTCGTCTATATTGTTTGTTGAGGCATGAGTGGTGATACATGTAGGCTGTCGACGATGAGATCAGGGAAGTCGAGCTCCGACATGAGACTCACCAAAAGTAGTCGTGAGTAGTCCGTTGATAGCTTCGAGTGAGTAGTAAATTGTCCAGATAAATAACAGATGCCACTGGATGCAGCGCATGAGCGTCAAACATGGCGACCACGTAGAAGTATCGCTCACAAAATAATGAATGCCGTGTCCTTGAAGTCAATGATTGTTCTCAGTCTTGATCTCCCAGATCCCATTCCTCCGCACAAGCCCGACAAAGATACAGTCCGCCCCCAAGAAGTCCACCTTGTATATCCCCTTCGCCAGCTCCTCCCTCACACCCAGCTCCTCCCCCCGCTTCGCGCATCTCTCCTTGTACGTCTTCGTGAGACTGTCCCTATCCTTCTTCCCCATCTCCTCGTTCCAAAAGTCCCGCGCCGCAATTGGCCTATTGAGAGTATCGAAGAGCGAGTGCAGGACGTCGAGGATCGTGATCCCGTTGGCAGTAAACCGCGCCCCGACGTCGACGTACCACGGTAAACGTGGGTGCACGAGGCGCATGCGCGCTGCGAACGGCGTAACCGCCATCTCGTACATGTCCTGCGGCGACCTTGGCTGGAAGTTCCCCATATACGGCGATTGATCGGGCGCGCGGCGGAGGTCGTAGCTGATGTTCGTGCGGCCAGAGCTATATGTCAGGGGGCGGCATAGTAAGCGTTTCTTCTGGTCAGTCCAGTCTGTGAGGATAGATGATTGAGGCGATGAGCGAGTTTGAGCGCTAAGTCGGCTGTCTTACCATTCGGATCGGCTGATACCTTCCGCCCGACACGGAAGAACGACGAGAGCGACAAGTCGGCGCCGGCTATACCCCGAGGCGAGTACCCATCCCGCCAATCGTCCGGTCGTCGCGAGAGATTATTCGCGTCAAATGCGAACGCCGCTGCGGTGGCCCACCCGGCCTGTGGCAACATCCCACCCGAGAACGAATTCGCCCGCACTCGCTCGACTTTCTTCTTTTTCTTCTTCTTCGGCGACTGAATATGCCCCTGCGAAAACGTCCGCACAAGCTCGGCTCCTTGGGCGCTGAGATCCCATCCTCCTTGTGGCGATTGACCCCACGGGATACGCGGGTCCATCCCTGGCGTACCCTGCTCTTGGGCTTGTCCCCAGTTTGCCCACTGCTGCTGCGCCGCGTCCGCCGCAGCAAAGCGTGGCTGCTCGCGCTCGCGCTCGCGCATATTACCCCATGCCT
Organism: Favolaschia claudopus; assembly: GCA_037176885.1. Lineage (NCBI taxonomy): Eukaryota > Fungi > Basidiomycota > Agaricomycetes > Agaricales > Mycenaceae > Favolaschia > Favolaschia claudopus. The sequence goes on from JAWWNJ010000081.1 coordinate 245,560, forward strand.
GTCGTGGATCATCCCACTCCTCATCTTCGTATGCTTCTTCTTCTGCGGCCGCCCAATTTTCCTCCGAATCATACGGGTCATCCCACATCGTACGTTGACGACGAGGCCGCATCCCTCCATGGGCCATCATCCCTCCGTGAGCCATACCCCCGTGCGCCATCCCTCCGTGAGCCATTCCCCCATGACCCATCCCTCCATGCATTCCTCCATGCATCCCACCCTGACCCATCCCACCCTGAGGCATTCCCCCTTGATTGAAGAACGACCGCCCGATAGGCTGCCCTGAGGTCGAGTCCTGGGGAGGCGCAGCTAGCGCGCTAAAGCCCTCCCCATGCCCTCCCATACCCGGCGTCCGCTGCGGCTGATCCCAAGGATCCTCCTCCCCCCAGGGTGTTTGTATGTTATCGGCCCAGCCTCCCCCTCCCCCTCCCCCTCCTCCCTGTGGCGCGGGGCCCCACCCTTGTCGCGGCATCGGTTGCGACTGCATCATGTTCTGCGCCCAAGCTGGTGGTGTTTGCTGTGGCCACGGGGACGGCTGCACGGGGCGTATTAGCCCAGGAAGGCCCGGGAATAGGACCCGGCTGCGCCCATGGAGGCGGTCCGCCTCGACCAGCACCAGCCCATGGAGTCGCTTGCCCACCCATCCCTTGTCCCGCCATCATTTGCTGCGCAGCCCATGGTGGCGGTCTGGAAAGCAGTTTCGCAAATCAAGTTAGTAGCAGCACGATCATTTATGAATAAAAGAGCGCAGGAGCAGCAAACGCACCCTTGTTGCTGTTGTTGCGCTTGAGGATTGAAACCTGGGAAAGCGGAGTGTATTGCGGGCTGACCGCCCATTACCGCGCCTGCAGGTGGAGGAATACCATTCATTTGTCCAGCGTGGCGAGAGTCGACAAGGGGAGGCATGCCATGCCACATCTTCGCGCTTTAAGTACGGCGAGAGAAGAAGGTCTAGGATAGGATAAGGGAAGTGGAACAAGGAAACGGATGAGCAGATTACAGCAGCCACGAGTCAAGGTTGGTCGAACGGGAAGCACAAAGAAGGGCCTTCGGATTTAGGCCGAAAAGATAGCCGAAAGCGGTGACAGATGGGGCAGTGATGCTAGCGATTCAACAAGGCGAATTTATTGTCTCCTTGTCTCTTGCGTCGTCTAGGTGCAGCAAAAACTGTAGAGGACAAGGAAGACTCGTCTTGTTTTACAAAATGCTCGGCGTAGAGAAATCTGCGGATTTTTTTCTCTGTGAATAATGAGTTAAAAATTGTACACACGGTTCAACCAAGCCGCCGGGGGGAATTGAGTCGGGGAAGCGACTCAAACACAGCTTGGAACAGATCCATGGCACCCCGAACATGACTCCAGCGTGTCAGATTGACAATACGTACCAAGCACCGGCTTCAAAGCGTCCGAATAATCATATTTTTTGTTCAGTGCACTGGAGATGAGATGGCAAGCGCTTTGAAACTGTTGTATACTTGAACGTTACCTTGGTTTGCTGAATTACAAAGAAACTGACGTCTGCAAGACAACGCGAATCTAACGAGAACATGAGGGATAAAATCAACGATGGAAGGCAAGAATACTTACCGTGCCGCGTCGCCGACCGAAAGATTGACCCAAAATTGGAGAAATGAACTGCCGCAAAAATGGAAGGTGCCACCGACCGCGAGAACAGGCGCTTGTTTTTGAATGGTGGATTACGACGGAAGGGGTTCAAGCAACAGCTTTCATAGTGACAGAGGGATTGGTTTCGGCTTGAACTTTGCGAGCGAAACAAAGTCAGAAGTTCTTGAATTGCGATGCAAGCATGGACCCACATTTGGACCCACCTATTGCGACGTCTTGCGATTCTGTAAGCACGAGCACACGACACGAAATCCAGTCTGTGGGATTCAGTCACGCCGCGGCCGCAAATGTGGAATAGACTACGTTTGAGACCGCCGAAGCACAAAGCTCTAGTTATCGTGACGGCAGTCCACAGCAGCGGTTGAGCGCAATTTGCGAAACCTCGTGGTTGAGAGGCTTTTCGTGTCGTATATGTATTGACGAGTCAAATAAAGTGCAGATAACTGGCTGGCGCCACATTTCCATTTGTCGTGTGGTGACCGCTACAGCAGCTCGTCATGGTCGCAAACAAGTGCCGCCCACGATGGTCAAGATGATGGTTAAAGGAGAAAGAACGGAGACCGAAAATTTCGAACTCCGCGACAGAAACGCGATCACGTGTCGGCGACATCCCGAAATTCCAGATTTTGGCCTCGGACTTGTTCATGCCGCTTCGCGAGAATACTGAAACGGAGGCATGATCCCTCAGTTAAAAACATGAGCTATCAAGCAGTCTGCATTACTTCTCAGCTTGCAGCTTTTAAACCATGACATGGCCATATACTTAGTAACCAAAATTTTTAACAAGTCAGGAATGCGACGCTTTACATCTCACAAACAGATGAGCGGCGAAGATACCCAGATAAAATTCATGACATCCAAAAAGTCTCAGAACCTGAACAATCTAGAATGCTACCATCTACAGATCAAACCCGACAAAAATTCCCGAAATATCGCTCCACCCCATCTATATTGGAAACGACAGCGCCGACCACTCCGTCCGGACGAACCACAACAGCAATGAGGTTGTCAGTCGACACTCCATACACCATGTAAGCATGTCCCACCCGATCCTCCAGAATCAAATCACAAGATGAAGAGCCTGCCGCACTCTCGCCTTGAGGAAGGATTCGCACCGCCCGAGCCACTCCCGTAGGAAGCCTCGCAACGAGCTCGGTCACATCAGCTTTGCAGCTTGCTTCACTGCCGAAAATCAGCACCGTATGTGCGACCACATCGAAAATGGAGAACAGAGTTATCTGTTGTCCTTCAATCGAAACCAAACCCGACGCGTCAGGGGCGCGATACGCTGCTTGTACACCGACACCGCCAGTCCCAACTGGCCTGGAGTACGGCGTATGTATCTCCACCACAGCTTCCGCATCCTGCAATATGATAGAGCTCCCCGAATAATTGACCCCCAACATCTGAATGTCTCCATTACGCTTCCACGATTCGTGAGTGATCTGTTTCCCGTCGTGAAGCCGGTGGAGGGAGGAATCGTGCAGCTGCGTCGTGAACTCGAGCATATGTGCAATCACACGGAGACGTTCTTCTTCGTAAGTTGCGAGGAGGGTGGGCGAGGCGCGGCCCTGGTGAACGAGAGCGAGTTTCCAGCCTAGGTTCATTGCGTCGTGGACGCCTGAGTTGAGTCCCTGACCGCCGGTAGGACTGTGACAATGGGCAGCATCTATACCTCGTGTTAGCGAGATAATGCTGCGGTCATGTAGGGAGACTAACCTCCGGCCAGGAGAATGCGACCGACTTGCATCTGCTTGACCATACGAATATTCGGCCTGTCAGAAAAGGATTGAAAGAATCAACGATTGTGCAAGGAAAAGATGAAAAGCAGCTCAACCTGTAGTTGGATAGCCAAGTCGCCTCTCCAAACTTGATGTCCTGCCTCCCGGTAATTTCGTAAAAGCGATTGACGAATTCCTCTCGAGTGATAGTTTTATCTGCCAATTCCTCTGACCGCCCGGTGTAAAGAAACATGAACGACGAATCCTTCCCCCCGCTCGGGCGGAATATAATCCTGTTAATGAACCTCAATGAATTTCTGCACAAACCATGCATGGACGTTTGTCTTACGATTTAGGAGACTGGTCCCACATATGCCAGAACTTGAGAACCAGACGATGTAAGCCGCCGTGCAGAAATCCAAATGAACCTCACCTTTGAATCTAAGCCCTGCTCCACAACGACATCCCCAATCGCTATGTATTGTGCCCTCGTCTCGCCCACATATTCAACACCAACCTGCTTACGAACCACACTGTGCGCTCCATCAGTCCCAACGAGCCAAGCGAAACTCGCCGTCTCTTGTACTGTGTTGCCCTCGGTATCGGTCTTCTCAATATGCGCCACGACATGGTCAGGAAACTGCTCGAGACTGCGCAATTCGGAACCAAGCTCGACGGTGCATGAAAATCTCGACAAGTGGGAACGAAGAACTTCCTCTTGTTTAGCTTGACTGACGTTGTATGTATTGGGCTGCAAATTTTCGTTCGTTATCATCGCACATCTCAAATAAGTGAAAAATTAGGGAAATGGACTGACATAAGGTATGTCCGGGGTCGGCTCTACAATGTCAAGTACCTTAACGAACATTGCTGGGTCGATTTCTCCGTGCTCGTATTTTGCCATCGAAGAAGGAAGAGGTTCGCCTGCTTGTAGAATATCGGGCAACACACCGAGAATCTTGTACAACTCGAGCGTTCGTGGCTGATGGAAAAACCACGTCCATCAACGTCGAGGATGAAAGAGAATCAGATACGCTTCACCTGAATCGCCGCTCCGCGAGAGCCCAATCTGTGGGTCGTTTCTTTATCGACGATGCGCACCGGGACTCCACATCTGAGTAAGATGAGTGCCAGTACGAGACCTGACGGGCCAGCACCGACCTGTAGAATATGAGAACAACGTCAACTGCCACGAGCAAGACAAAATGGAACATAAACCTACAATGAGAATTGGGAGCTTATCCATGCGTGTCGTGGTGGTGAGTTCTATTCAACAAGTGTGCAGAAAGCTTTCACTCATTCGCGCCATTAAATGTGGGCTTCGCAGGGCTTAGACCTGACATGGAAAAAAAGAATTGGTCAAGAGTAATTGGTGCAGAGGCGGAAGCAGGTGGAAGCGGACCGCAACACGCTGTTTTAGTCAGCTCGAGCAAGGTAATCGGGCCAATCTCTCGTGGACAGACGTGGTAGATTTTGGAATTCTGACGAGAGGGTGACCGTGGTTCACATAAAACGACTTTGCCCATTGAACAGAACATCAGCGGGTTCGGTCACGGAGTAATCTGGGATGCTTTAACGGACCTGCCGAAGGCTGTCTCGTGTGAAGTCGAACGGGAGCGTGACGGAACGTTCTTGTGGACCGTGTTAAGCAGAGGTTCCAGGACCATGTTGCTGATGCGCAGCTCGCATCCGGCGACCCAGGGATGTCGGATTCGACTCGGAGGGTCATCAGAGGTCATCGAGGGGAAAAGGAAGGACGCGCGATCACGGGACAGCGGTTTCTTATTCGGGCCGAGGTTTACCGGACGCGAATGGAACATTCTCGACACCGAAGGTAAGTACCCTTTTTTGGTCGAATCTCGAAAGCAAAGTTTTTCTTCTTCAACCAGAAGGAGTGTTCCTGGTGCCGCATCTCAAACGGCGGTGATTAAAGCAGAGAAAGTGAGTGCACACTTGGTTGGAAGTTGATTATGGTTCGGAAATTCCGAGTTGAAAACTAAGTAACGTCGGACGACATTCTAGGTCAGCTGCCATTGCTGCTTTAACAGGCCAGCTATATGTATGTCTAAGCAGTGAATATACTGTGCCATTGGCGATCAAACCTCGTTCAAGAAAATGAAAGAATCCAACCCAATTCTGGTGGTACGTCCCAGTCGCTCCTTGAATTGAAAATCAACCAAATTATACAAAGGCCAGGCATTGATTTTAATGAGACTTTTGGTATAGTAAGTGTGGGGTTTGTCGTCGCGGTATTAAGACCAAGAGTGCCCCCGCTTGATCCGGCAGCTAACAGCCTGAGCGACACGATGCTGTATAGATATGAACTTGACTGTGACGACAAAGATGCCGAGCCTATTTCAAGTGGGAATGGGCTCGGGGCCATTTGATTCCTCAGGCCTGACCCTCTCCGTCTTTCTGACCGGCTCCGCGTGTCCATGAGCGGCAGTTATCGGACATCAACTTGAACTCTAAATATTCTAATTTCACCACCTCCTCGTCTTTCGCGACCAATTCATCTCAATTATCGGCTAAATACTACTCGGATCCCAAGAAACTGTCAGCCTGTTCTACATGGAGAATTATTCGACCCCCTTCGGCAACAATCACGGTGAAAAAAGTCAGAAAAAATCGCTTTCGCTGATGATTATTGATACATGAATATAATGGCTGGATGAAAAGAATTATCTTGCGCTTTTCACTTGGCTTCATATCGACCCACCATTTCATGTGAAAGAGAAGTACCGAGGAGGAAGACTCGCGTCTAAACCACTGGCAGGCTTCATGACGTGTTCCTCGCCTTAACTTCACCTCCCTGCCCTCGATCATCGACGGAAGTTGTATCCCACCGCACTCAAACGGCGTTCCGTCTGTCAGTACAATGCAAGCACACGACGAGATAAGAACATTAGCCCTCTGTCCGATGACCACAATCAATTACATGTCTGGTAAAGCATCCGGCGAAAATTATCGCTTGAACCACGGGCCGCCCAAACATTGACGGTGATTTCGAGGAGTCGGATACGCCACTGGTAATTTGTCTGCCTTCCGTGCGACCATCGCGGGAAGGTTTTCCTGGGGTACCCGGACTGTACGGCGGGAGTGCCAAGTTACCGTCTACTGCAGCCATATTTATTCAATTTTTTTTCGAAGGAGTATAGTCGGAGGTCGTGCTGAGTGATTTTCCCGTAATTACAGCACAGTTTCGAGGCAGCACCTCCTAGTTTCGAGTCGGAAGAAGCATGAAGGGGGGGAGCACGAGCTTACCGGAGGTCACGCTCTCCCCGAGTAATCAGCAAGCTTGTGGCAAGCTGAGGAAAAGTCCGCCGTCGAAGGTTGGTTTTGCCGCATCAATCAAACTTGGCATGTAAACTGCGTGTAATAAGCGATGAATCTGTTGACGGCGGACTTCTCTTCTCTGACGTTGAATGAAGCAGGCACATAGTCCGACCCGCTGGAGAATAATGCGGCGCAGCGCAACGGCGGAATTTCGCGGGTCAACCTGACCAATCAACCACAGCCAACAAGCATCTCAATTTTGTCTCTGCTCATTGGAAAACACACACCAAAGGATAGGCGAATCAAATAGGATTCAATGTCTAGTGATGCTGTCCTAGGATACATAACAGTGCGAGCTATTATAACAGAGCGAATTGCAAGCAGGGTAACCAAAACCGATAAGGGAAACAAGCCAAATTCTATGTTATATAAATATATCAAAGCAGTTTCATTGTCCATCGGAAATTGAGAGAAATCGTGATCATGTCTTTGGTCGACACGCGAGTGAGTGAGTGAGAAGGAAGGGAAGAAAAATCCAGGGAGCAGGGGCGGAGAAATAAACTTAATCCCGTTTGAGATTTCTCCGTATCACAAACATGCGTTCGCCGTTCGGACTACTTGTGAGTTCCGTGATGCCATGAACGGTTTCCAAACCCTGAAGAGGGCTGCCCTTCGCAAGGACGACGTAGATCTCCAGACCGTCGCCGACCTGTTGAGAGCGGAGTCGTTAGCTTTGTGCACGACGGAGAATAGAAGAGGTAGATACCTCGATGTGCCGTTCCGTTGCGCTCGTGAAGGAATCAATTACAAGAGGCAGAACCCGCGAAAGGGGAAGATGAGTAGGGTGAGGGCTGCCGGGAGCGGAGCTTTGGTTTTTGAAATAGATCTGAATAAGGTTTCAGTCTCAACGGAATAAACAGTGAGAGCAACTAGGGGAGGGAAGAATATCGGGTGCGAGTGAAAGATGTGCGGAACACGCGTGGTAAGCCCTGCTTTGTGTGGAAGAGAAGAGATATCCGGTAAAACAGAGGCACGCGGTTCAAAAAGTGTACTCCCGCATGGAAATGGGCTCGTTACGGGGAATACACGTCGCCGAAATCGAGGGTTCAATTCAAACATAACGATCGTAGAACGTCAGAATGACGTCCATCCGCGTTTGGAACACAACGAACCAGGAATCCCCGATTCCTCAAAACAACAACTGACCTGATTATCCAAAAACGGCTGTACTAAGGATGATGCCGCACCGGCTGCGCGGCAAGTTTCGCGTTCGTAGGAGCCCACGGGATCAAATGAGTATACAGTACCCGAACCTGCGTGAGTTGAATTTAATTTGAGGAACTAAACGGTAGTATTTGAGAGAGCCTACCATCGTCTTCGATTCCTCCAAGGATGTTGTAGACATAATAGGGGAAAAAGCGGCGTTGGTAAAGCATGGATTGTATTAGGCGAGCGATTGCGGGCAAGGACATGTCTTTCGCGTGCGCGTGGCGATACCACTGAACCGGAGAAATTGAGTAAAGGGAACTGAGAAAGAAAAATGGAGGACTGACTTCAAGGCGTTGCCGAACTTTCTTCACGAACATATTCCCGTCAGCGGAAAAGCCGTTTGTGGCCAGGACTGCTTTGTCCGTCCTGAACTTCAGAGTCAGTATCCTCGAAACAGCGTTGTTTGAACTAACAACGTACAGACGAAAGACCTTCGGTGCATATCGGGTTTGAACATTGTAGCCCTCAGATTGACGGGTATCCCCAGCGATTACGCTGAAGTTTGCACCAGCAATTGCGAGGATAGTTCCGCCATTCTCTGCATAGGGGTTGAACTGCTGTTGTTGGGCCACAGCATGAGCGGAGCGAGGAGGGAGAACAAAGGCCATGACAATAGAATCAAAGGTGGGTTGAGTCGAAGGAAGGCGAAAGGGTTGGCAAGCCTTGGACCCTGCGACGAGATTCTCTTTTTGAAGGCGTCAAATGTGACTGTGACATCGTGACGTGGCGAATCCTAATCGTGTCGCAATCCACCGAGCATTAGCCTGCTTCTTACTTCCCCGACGACAGTCTTGCGAAACCAGACTTATCGGACTCCTCCTAGATCTCCAATTTCTCAGCTCCAGCCCTCGCTCTCACTGGAGCGTCTTGAAATTTCAAAAACGACCGTCAAACCAGTTTTTTCTCTTTTTTCTCGAGGCTGGGTCACACTGGTGCCACCGACAACCCTCCGAGCGCTGTAAAATGCAGTGAAGACCTGCAAAATCAGTTGCAACCGTTCTCCATTAGTCCGTGGACCGCATTCTAATTCGAAGCCAAAAGATCCCAAGAGTCAAACATCTTTTTCTCGGAAAACTTCTGGTCTGATCGGGTTTTGAGTGACTTGCCTTCGTCTTGATATTCCGGAAGATCTCCAAGCTATCTGGCTATCTATCTCCATCCTCCACCTCCGATATCGGCTGGCGCAGTGCTCGCAAAGTTACAAGAAAACCTGCGTTCGTGCATGTCGCTCCACGAAACGTGCTTTGCTCCATAGGGCGAAAAAAATCTCTTTCTCTGAAGATACTATACTCCGTGCCCGCGCTACCTCGGAAGGAGAAACGGCCAACAGCCACTGTTTCTGTCTGCTGCCAAAGTGCTCGAGACTTTTCGGAGCCTTCTCTCTTCTCCCTTGGGCTATCTGAAAGCACACGTAGCTGTACCGGGGCCATATAACAAACGATTGCCGTCCCATCCTCAAAATCAATATTTTTGCCCTCGCAACCATAAGCCGCCGCGCCAGAATAGAAATATTCAGAAACGGCGATCTTCCCACTGGCATGTTCTATCCGGAACTCGGGACGGTGGCCATGCATTCTTTCTACAATCTCATCGCATCACTTATCGCTTATCCTAGTAATCCTTTGTTCGTCAATCGTCATTGTCAATGTGTTGGGAACCTAACTGCTGGCGAGCATTCCAGCGTTCTACACATTCGCGAATGAGCCTGGAACAGGGTCCAGTATGTGCTTCCGCAGCTCCACTGACCACCCCGTCGTCTCCACGGATAATCCCACATACCACCACGAGCGTGGCATAGCGCATTCACCGGCATCTTAGCCCGCCCGCTTAAAACGCCTCCGGGTATGGGTTCATATTTTTTCGGCGTATGTGGTCTCCGTTGCCTGCTCCAGCACGTACGGCAGGCAGGCACGCGGAAAGAAATGTATATTACGCTGAATTGTAATATTCGCCCAAATGTTTCTCGTTCTAGAGTGCATCTATGACGAAGAGATGTTTCGCGATATTGGCGCCTTCCTTCTGGCTGATGGATTCTGTTCTTGTTTCAAATTCCTGGATCTCTCTCGGTCGATATAACAGGTGCGTCATTGCTTATGGACGACGTATTCTTGGCTGTAGATCTACACTTCGCAACCAGCCAGCCATCCTCCTGCTTGATAACCTTACTCATGTGGTGGGCACGGCGATTTCCGCCAACGTGATTCACATATCGGGATTGATATGCCCTGCGGTAAGCAGATATAGCGATATGCAATCCGAATGTTAGTAATCCTGTGCAGAATTTGCCGCACTCGGTGTTCCTGTTGGACAGCTTCCGACTAAGGTAGGTCGAGAGGGGTACGATAGTCCGGTTGTAATTCTTCCGGGGGCGGCTCTATACTAATCTAAACTAATATTGTGGTTCGAAGCAGGCAAGCGCGTCTTTATGAAATTCTGCTTCATATTCTGGGTAGGGCGACTAGCGCGAGGTAGACACGCAGCGGCGGCGGCGCGGCCTCTAAGTTGACTATTTCAGGCAACGAAGATTCCGGATTAAGAAATTTATTTTGGCTTGGCAGCAAGAACAAATGTCAAACCTCGTCGGGCGGCGCACGCAGTTTCTCCTGTTGGGTGCGATGCTATCTTCTTTCTTCTTCTTTACTTGACATTTTTTCAGTTTCTGACAAACGGCGGACGTCTCGAGGGGTCGAGACCCAGGCACCCGTCGTCCGCGCCTGTCAATTCCGATTGTAGATTGCATTTGCAGGGAAGGACTGACGTGGGTGCAGCCAACGTTTTTGCTTAGTGTTGTTCCGAAGAATCCCCTCGTGAGGCTGCAATCGGCGTCCGAATCCTCCCATAATCGTCAACCGCCGACGTTTGCGTGTAGGAAAATTTCGAGTCGACACGAGCAAGGCTTATTTCGGTTTGGGTGGTCGCACGGAAGGGCCGTTGACATCACGGAGGAAGGAGTCGGCGGGGATGACTGTGCATTCAGGTATCTCGACAGGAATTCGGAATGCATATGGATTCACGACTTCGAGTCTTCGCCCGGATATTGAGAGGTGGCGTATGTTGGAATGCACCCTGGATTACACGCCTGTGTGCGTTGATCAGGAATATGTTGCATGCTCTGGTGTTTGGGCGACGGGCGACGAGGATTATCGAAGCGTGTTTGTCTCGCAGATTTGCGAATACTTCGACTACCGATGGATGTATGCTGGACAAACGATGGGAATTCTCTATTCTTTTTTCACCCTGATTCTGAGGATCAACAGCTTCTTTAACGCAACTCCAGTGCTGCTCACGCGAAAGAAGGACTTGAACTGATGTTGGGACCAACTAATTCAACTCCGACTGATCCTTCCTAATCACGGCTGAAAAGAAAAAAAAATCAATCTCGTTTGGTACACTAACTACATTCTGAATCATGCTGCTTGAGCATGTGTATACGAGTCAAGACGTTGATTTAGCAATTGTGGACTATTAAGTATCAATGTTGAGACTTTGTCATACTTCGATGTTGATGTTCTGTTATATTGTCACTCCTCTGTTCTCGAAAACAGAGAATGCAAAAGCATCTTACACGGAACATCACTTTTGGAACGCACCAAGAATTTAAACGCACGCCCTGTTTCTATACTGGCTTTCGGTTGACCAGAAATACATTCTTCATCTTTCGGCGACGGGCGAGGACCTCGGTAGCCAACTTGTTGACTTGGGAATATGCAGCCACTCATGCTACCGAAGTTCGAACGAAGCAAGGGATAGAGTTGCCATTGATTCAGTCCCGCAATCTCTTGCTTTGATGCCTGGGGCCCAACCAACATTCTCACAAGTGCGGGTATCCGTACTCAAGTAGAACCGTGACCTACGGTCTGTTCAAATTCGTTCAACTGCCGTGGAACCCGTCGGTAAACGCCAGTAAACGCCAGTTGGCGTGATCGCATGTCATTGTCAGGTGACCGTGGTGGGCGCTTGCGGCAGAGCTTCACGATCAACAGTCGTCAGCTCATGCCAGTTGACCCTTTCCCCCGCAGCAACTTGCTCGTTGAATTGTCTTTTGAACTCTGGTCAGGGCTCGCAAGTTCTCTGTGTCGAGCCATAGAATTGAGAGCTATGAAGAGCCACGCACAGGCCGACTACCCTGGACCATCGCCCATACTTAGTACCTCCCCAGAGCGACCCTGGCTGGCCTCGCTTCGAAGTGCTGTAGTTGCTTGGACTCCTGTTCGCTCTACGTTGAAAGAAACAATCACCCGATCTAAGCCTCCCACTCGAAATTTGCGTTTTCTTGGTGCTGCAGCTCATTGCCAAATTTTCTGCCAGGTCAACGACCGGGTATGAATGTAACCTGGGGACTGGAGGCGGGGCTGAAACTGTAGTCTCAGAGCTCCTGCTCGACTGCGAGTCTGGTGCGAGCTCAGCGAAGACGGATCTGTTTAGCGGTGCTTCGCAGCCTCGGTGAACTGCTCATTCGACAGTGCGGCTGCTGACTTGCGCAGCGTATGATGATTTGAGAGCGGAGGCACTGGTGTGAGTGTGGTGTCTATCGCAAGCAAGACCGTTTTAAACCAGTGCGTGCTATCTCTTCACTTAACCTCCCCTCTGACCACGTCTGCGCAGATCCCGACAAACGGCGCGTTGCGAAGGCGGGAAATAAGGATATTGACTTGGCTGCGGCCTGTTAGGCCAGCGGTGCATGTTTCGGTATGTCAGCAATCATCCATACGCTGCTCCTGCTCGACTCACTTATTCTATTCGGTCTTACAGAATGCGCATCCCCACCAGCCTTTGACCGTCACGACAATACGTATGCGTCCTCTCCCTTCTGCTTTCTTCACCTCATGCTGATCCCCGCTATTCCCAGCCTTTCCGTACGACCCCTCCTACTGTTCGCCTCCTTCATCGCACTTGTAGGCGCCGATATCGGCTGCTCCACTCTTAGGCAGCGCACCCCGTTACTGCCTCTTGGACCCTCGCCTCACCCAACTCTTACCTCCTCGTCGTCCGTCACCCTCTTCCCCGCGTCGTATCTCAGGCGGAGACCGACTCGGAATTGAAGAGGCGGTCATGAAAGTGAAAAATGAAAGGTGTACCGGGGAGCAACGCTGCCACCGTGTTGGGTGGCGTGGCATGTAATCAGCCTGCTCGCGGGAAGGAGGTAGTCGGGACTCATGAGAGATATTTTGCCGGGTGGTAATAGAGATGTGTGAGTGCATCGTCGTGCTGTCGGGACTTGGTGCTAACGTGGTACTAGGGACAAGGGCCTACCCACACGGGGAAGTGGAGGGTGGATGGGAACCTCGACCGACTCGGTCGCGTCAAAGCCTCTCGCGCATGATGTATACTAGATCGAGCATGAGTGCGCTTCGAGTCAAAGCCATATCTCTCGGATTGGTCTCTGGCGGGGACAAACGCGTGGTGCACAGTGTACTCCCTTGGCTGAGCCCTCTGCGTGTGACGTTGGCGCCTCTGTTTTGCGTGTCGATTTTACTTCATCCACAGCGCACACCAACCCTCGCTGTCGTACTCACGATCACTATTCCATTGCTTCGGACCGACATGTACGCTATTCAAAGTCCCAAACAACACAGTCCGTATACCGGTGTTCTTTCTTCTCATACACATACACATATACATTTCTCTCTCAGCCCTCGAACCTCGCAAGTACCTCCTCTGGCAGACAACTTTCCGCACTCACCCTCTCAAACACCTCCATCCTCCCCCTCCGACACACAAGCGTCAACCTCCCCCGCTCCCCATGCTTAACCACCAAATCCCGAATCAGCCCCAGTGCCACCCGCAGCTTCCTCAACCCCGGCTGAATCGACCGCTCCACCCCCTTCAACTCGCTCGATCCCAGCTGACGCTTGTTCACGGCGGAAAAGCGGCCCTGGTAATGCACCGCGAGGAAATGATGCGGCGTCTGCGAGAAGAACAGTTGTGGGTAGGCGTCGTTCCAGTCGAATTCAGCTGCCCGGCGTTCAGTGCGGGTGGTGAGTTCGAGGAGGGACGAGTGAGAGACGGAGCCGCCGCCGGGGAGGACGGTGAGGCCGTGTGTGGTTGTCGAGGCGGTCTTGGCACTGGCGCCGCCGAGCTTCACTTCGCCGAGACTGGCGACGAGGTCGTCGATGGTGGAGGCTTTGGCGCTGCCGCTGGACTTTGCCTTTGCTGACGCGGGGAGACACGCGTCGACTTCGAAGCGGACCACCATCTTGAGCCCGTCGAGGTCCTGGACACCACCGTGGAATCAGCGAACGACCCAGTTCACGACAAGACTCGAAATCTCACGTATCTCACCACCCGATGATGCCCCGTACTCCCCTCGCATCCAATCGCCGGATCCGTCGACGCCTTCTCGAAATTGAAGCCATACGTGTACCCCGAATGGTTCACCCTCGTCTCTGTTTCCCAGCGATTCATCAATACTGTGTGTCCGGCAAGCTGCAGGTCGATGCGGAAGTTTCGGGATTCGGGGTTGGCGCCGGCGTCTTCGATCCAGCGGAGGAGCTTGCGAAGCCCGTTGCGGTCCGTGATGAAGTCGATGTTCTCGGCGGCCCAGTCGAAGGTGCCGGCGCTGCTGGGATCGGTGGACTCGGACTGCACTTTGTCGACGGCGACGATGAGGGGGAGGAGGACTGCTTGGGGCATGCGGAAGCCGCTTTGGTCGGAGAAGAAGATGCCCGTGTCGGGGGGTACTTGGTATGGCGTCGCTTTGTTCTGCCATTCGGGTGGAGAGCCTGCGCGTCGTTGGGATGGAAGGGAAGGGAAGAAGACGGTTGCGATGTGGGACATACCGGGGACGAGGATCGTCGGCGAGGAAGCGTTCTTCCAGTTGTATGATCCAAGACTCTCGAAATTGGTGATTTTAATGTTCTGGACGGTGGCTGGAGCGCCGGGAATGCTGATGGTCTGCAACGCAGATGGGCGCAGACCCTCCATGATGTCTCGGGCTGGAGGGAGGGGCGTCGAGGGAGCTGAATTGGCGAATCTGTTTGCGCTACCACTGCCACGACCGCGTCCGCGTCCACGTTGAGAGTACATGATGAGGATGAGGGGAGGAGGAGGAGGAGGCGTCTGCTGAGCAGGCGCTTCATGTGGGCCTGCGAGCGCCTACATGCCTCTCAGGGATTGAGGTTCTGTCTGCAAGACGCCGCACATAGACCGCTTTGCCGCCAAGCCGTTGGCGCCTGGGCTGGATCGGTGGGATTATTGGAAGGTTAAGGGTGATGAGGGTGCGGTTATCCTTATTGGTTTGTATCTGGGGCGGGAACAGTGGGAGTCCAGACGATGGGGTCGTACGATGGGGTCCCGTCCAGTTGCATCTTCTGGAGAATCTCGAGATTTCTCCAAATACTGAATGTGAAAATTTGAAGTCGCTGTAGCGTCGTCCCCTTGCGTTTTCCTTTGCTTTGCATTCGACTTCTCGAGTAGTAAATACGAGTGAGATATGAAGCTGAGGAGATGCATGCTTTCGATTGGTACCGTTCGGGAACAGAGGATGCACGAGGAAGATTTTTTTTCATCCTTGGCCGAGCTTTGCCGCGGCGTGACTTTGCGTGAGTCATCGTGACCCACGCTCTCGTTAACCGTCTATTATTTGCGATTTCCAAATTGAAGGTTGGCCAAAAAGAGGCTGAATGCTTTTATCTCAACGATAACAGGCCGACTTCATGAAAAATGTCTATCAATTCTCGCGGGTGAGTGCTGAATTGTGTGCGCGACAACCACCCGAGAATTGGAGCCAGGCGCCGATATCCAATTTCGACGACACAATGGGTTGGACGTCTGTCTTCAAGTTGTCGTGAATGATCCCATCGCTTTGTGAGTTCGTAACCCTCACTTGCTGACTTCAATAAGGTTGATGCTTGAATATAGCTTGAATGAGTGTACTCCTTCCTGGAAGCCAAGATGCAGGATAAATGTAGAGAAATTTTACGGCTGGGGTTCAACTGGGAAATGTGCTCTCCAAATCCAGGTGCCGGAGTCGGGGTCGATAAAGATTGTGGACGATTTGGCCGGGAAGTGCGTCGTCACGAGTTTTGAAGTGCTTGCGGGGGAGTACTTCGACGCGATAGACACGCGTCTCGAGTTATCTGGGGATAGGCGGACTGAATATCTTCTTGTCAAGAAGATATGGTTTTCTCAGTTTGCGATAGAAATGGGATCGAGCTGGGATTCCTCTCAGCAAAGCAGGAAATTCTTTCAAGAAGAGCACCACTAGGATCGTGTACGATGGCCTTTTCTGTCCCCGTTTGCCGATTTTTGGGGTTATTTCGCTCTTGTTGCTTTTGTGTTGCTTATTTCATGTAGAAGAACGGAAAGAGTGTATTGCAAAGGAGGGTGGGGTGCATCAACTATACAGCCCAGGGAACACTGTACAAACAATGGTGCAAAAAACAGAGACGAAAACTTGCAGCTCTGTCAGCTGCAGGGCTGACGAGGGATTTGTCACGAAAAATTGAACTCGGATCTTGAACTTCCGTACATCATTTAATTTTTCACGCAGCGGCTTCGGCGAACGTATACGTAGAAGTAGGCGTAGAGCTACATTTTGTGATCATGCAGCCAGTTGAACATTTGCTTTAGACATTGGGACGAACGAAGTGATTTCAACAGATTTCAACCTACATTTGAACCGTGTGAAGAAAGAAAGCACGTTACAGTCACAGCATGCGCAAATAGCGCGTAAATAAATGAGCGCATAACTTTGTTGACGTCGACGACGACCGTGTCGACGACGGGCGTTGCAACGATGGGCATAAGCCCGAAATCCGAATGAAGCTCTCGTCTCGCTCGACTCCTCTGAATAGCCCACCTGTGGCAGACCGTTTAGAACGCGGGAAATGGCACTTCAAGAGATGCAGGAATCAGAACAGCAGACTCGGAGCCTCCAGACTCTGCGGACTCAGGCGGACTCGGGGGTCGCGCTCGAAGTCAGCTGAACTCAGCTTTGTTCGAGTCAGGATTCAGGTGAACTTTCTCAGCTACACGGAGCTTGGAAAGGTCGACCTAACTTGTTATTTTGACTGCTATACAGAGCGGAACCTTTTCGAGTGTTTGATTTGGATCTGACGCATTGGCGCGATGCACATGGATTCTCCCGCCACTTACGGTGTTAAGCGAGTATGAATCTTTCAAATTGTCCCCTGTTTCATCTTTGGAAATCCCGCGATGTTCAGACCTATCCTAATATCAATGCACGAGTTCGAGTATTTGCGCGTTGGAAATTGTCCTTGGATTATTAGCTTTTTGGTGAGGCCAGAGTTCGGAGTCTGCTTCGCCGTATACTCATTTTTTTCTTATCTCCAGAGCGCAATGCAGGCATGCAAAATTCGAATGGTTTACTAGCCTTGGCGAACTCGGCCGACGCCGCGACACAAAAATATCACACGCCCGCCAATCACGGTATCACCGATTTTTTTAAGCGACGACCAACTCGTCACTCTCCACAAACCGGGGTCAGCTGGCCGTTGGGTAAAATCAAAATGATGCGCGCTGGTTGGATATAAGGCGGGGCTCTGGACGCGAGGAACGGTGAGACTCTGCCTACCACTTGTCGTTGTTGTCTTCCAACAAGGTCCAAAATGCTGGCCCCAGTATTCGCCGCAGCCGCTTTGTCGCTGCTTCAAGGTGCTGCAGCCCAGTCCAGCAGGTCCAGCAGTATCGCCCACGCCTCTAGCTCGAGTTCCAGTCATGCATCCAGCAGCCATGTTTCGAGCCATGTTTCCAGCGCTACTGCTCCCCCGCTGCAGTCGACGGTGTCTCAGATTGTGGTGACGACAGCTGTAGCAACGCCTTCGCCCTCTGCAGGCGCTCTGCTGCCATCGCAAGCGGCACTTCCCCCAACACAGTCCTGGTGTCCCTCGAAAATTTTCTGTGCTGGGCCGGTGCGTCTGCTCTGCTTTCGCTGCGTTCATTTCTGACGAATGCATTGCCGCAGCTGCTTCAAACCCTCAATCTCGCAGGTGCATACGCCGACCCCAAAACCATCGTAGACAAAGTACGTCTTTTCTTCTCCTTCCTTCTTCACCCCACCTCAACTCATTCACATTCACACCCACCACTTCCCACCCTCTTAGCCCACCTCAAAACGGCCCCAAAACGTCCTCAACGACTTCTCCGCCCTCCCCGGCAACACCACCCTCACCGAAGGCGCCGTCGTCTCATTCCTCCAGAACGACTTCTCCGGCGAAGGCCAGGAGCTCATGGCAGTGCCCCTCCCGGGCTTCGAAGCCACCCCGGCGTTCCTCGACAATGTGACGGATTCGACGGTGAAGGCGTTCGCGCAGACGGTGCATGGGTATTGGAATTCGCTTGTACGGGGGACGAATGCGACGGCGTTGTGTGATGGGGTGAGGTGCGAGAGCTCGTTGGTGCCGTTGAATCATACGTTTGTCGTGCCTGGTGGGTTTTTTCTTTCAAGGAGGAGGAGGATAAGATGGATTGCTGAATCTCTTGGTTTGTTGCAGGCGGCCGCTTCCGCGAACAATACTACTGGGACTCATTCTGGATCGTCGAGGGTCTACTCGAGTCGAGATTGTACTCCATCGCCAACGACACGCTGCAGAACTTCATGGATGAGCTGGAGAGGTTTGGCTTCATTCCCAATGGCGGGAGGATTTATTGTAAGCAATTCTCTTTTTCTCGTGTTTCTTTATAAATTCGCTCCTTCTCGTGTTTCTTTATAAACTCGCTTCTTCTACTTGTGTTTCTTTATCAAGCGGACGCTAACATACACCCCGCCATACAGACCTTAACCGCTCGCAGCCCCCGCTTTTCATCCAGATGCTTGCGCGCTATGTGGCTGTTAGCAATGATACGAGCGTTTTGAAGAGGGCGTTGCCGCTTGCTGAGGTGAGTTTCAATTATTATTATTTTTGTTCTTTGCATGTTTCGTGCCAGTGTGCGCCGCAATCGTGCTTCTTTCAATTCGATTCATGCCTCCGTCCTCATCTCCATGTTGGAATTCATCACTCTTCTTTTCCTCTCTCTCCCCCTTGCTCTATGTACATCATCGCTAACTCTTCCCTCCTTCCAGCGCGAACTCACCTGGTGGCAAACCCACCGCACCGTCAACGTCACCTCGCCCTTCACCAACAAGACGCACGCCATGGCGCGGTATAGCGTCACGAACACGGCACCGAGGCCGGAATCCTACTTGCAGGGTGAGCAGCTCCTTACTCCTTTTCTCCTTACGCTTCCCCCCTCGCTAACTTACCTACCTCGAACAGACTACACCACCGTGCACGACCCCAGCCAGCCCGCGCTAAACGACACACAGGCCGCCGCGCTCTACGCAGAGCTCGCGAGCGGTGCGGAGACGGGCTGGGATTATTCGTCGAGGTGGTTGACGAACGTTACGCAAGGTGGGTATATTATAGTCTTCGAATTATGAAAGCAGAGGACCGGATAGCTGACTACGCATATATATAGGTCTGCGGGCTCTGAATGTGCGGGGTACGCTGCCGGTGGATTTGAACAGTATCTTGTGTGAGTGTCTTTCTTGCTGTGTGATTTTGTGGTCGGGGAGGTAGAGCTGATTTGTTCCCGGACTGATAGACAAGAACCGCGTACTCATGGCTCAGTTGTACGGCAACTCAAATTCTGGCGCTGTGGCGCGTCACCGGGCAGCGGCAGCTGCGCTCAAGGAGGGTGTCTTGGATCTGTTTTGGGATTCCACGAAGGTGGGTTATCTCTTTCTCTTTCCCTTTCTTTTACTGCCGAACCCCCATCTAAGCGCACCTCCCTCCCCCACAGCTCGCCTTCTACGACTTCAATCTCCAGAGCAAGACACGGAACGAGCTGTTCAGCGCCGCGCACTTCTACCCCTTCTGGAGCGGCATCATCCCCAAAGAGGTGCTGGCGAACTCGACGAATGCGTTCGGTGCGTTCGCGGCGCTGAATCTGGTGCTGAATCGGTATAATGGGACGGTGCCGGTTACATTCATCGAGACGGGGCTGCAGTGGTGGGTTCCGACCATGCTTCCTTGTTGATCGTCAAATCTGACGAGGTCCTGTTCCCCAGGGACGCACCTAACACCTGGCCGCCCCACCAATACATCGCTCTCCAAGCCCTCCGCGCGCTTCCCGCGAACGTCACAAAAGGCGCACTCCCCACCCCCTCCCAAGGCGCCGGCTCCTTCTCGCTCATCCCGCCAGGCCAGCTCGGTCTCCCAGAATCGCAGCTACCTGTGCAAGCCATGAGCTCCAACAACGCATCGACCGAAGGCGCCGCGGCGGACGTCAACACGCTCCCCAATGGCGCCGGCGTGATTAACGGCGGGAACTCGAGCGCCTCGGATGGGTGGGCGGTCGTTCTGGAGAAGCAGTTGGCGAACCGGTATGTGGCGAGCGCGTTGTGCAGCTGGCATGCGACTGGTGGGGAGCTTGCGGGGTTGTTGCCCCGGCTGTCGGACCAGGAATTGAATGTTACGCAGAGCCAGAATAATACGGGGAATGTGCGTTTCTTTTCTTTCTTTTCCTTTCGAAGGGGCTGAGTGGCTGACTGCCCGGCGTGTCATATAGATGTTTGAGAAGTTCTCGATCTCCGATATTGACTCTGCGGGAAGAGGAGGGGAGTATACTGTGCAGGTCAGTATCTTGCTAGCTTGCGTCTCACTGCTTTATTCACGCCACCGATAGGCTGGATTTGGATGGACGAACGGCGTCCTGCTCTGGGTTTCCAGCACCTACGGCGCATCGCTCGTCGCCCCTCAGTGCCCCCCGTTGGTCGCAGCTGCGCCAGCTGGTTCATCGAGTGCCAGTGCCAGTGCGAGCTCGAGTGCGGGACCTGCACCGACAAATGGGAATACGGGTGCGGCGTTGGGTCTCCGGGCGCCGAGCGCGTTGCTGCTTGGCGCGCTCTTGGCTTGTGTTTTCGTGTGGTGAGCTGTGGTGAGGTGAATCAGGACATGAATCTCAACGGGAGGTTCTGCTCATGAACTCATGGTGTAAGTAAGGTGTTGTTAAGTATACGTCTGTTTATTCGTTGGTCGATAATGCATTACTTGATTCTGAATCGATGGTTTGTAGTGGGTCGACGTTGGGTCGACGCGCAATCGGCGTTACAGTACATACTGCTTGACCTGAGCGGGAAAAAAAGACGCGTATGTACGTATATGTTTCGCGACGAAGCGCGGTCACCGTCCTTGATCTGATTGTTGCACATCATCACCGCGTGCGCTCCCTGATGTTGCTGATTCTGGGTGATTGCTTGGTTTCCGAGTCGCGTCTTCCTTGTGATTTCAAGACGCGAAGGAACAGAACGAGCGGGCTGCAATTGAGCGGAAGAAAATCTGGACCGTCGAACTCAATGAACGCGGGGCCCCATGTTTCCCCACACTTCTCGATGCGGGGGGGTTCTTTGCCAAAGTTCGCCCTCAAGCTCAACTCAAGCCACAGGCACATCTTGGAAACGATACTGATTCGGCGGTAGACCGCGGACACCTTGTGGTAGCATGACCCCATGACTGTGTGGTAAAACGCTTGGGGAACCGGATGAGGCTGACAACTCAGCAGTACAAAAAGTGAGAACTTCCGTATGAGTGACTTTCCAGGACTGACCCCGTACACGTCCGGTCTCTCCAGGATGTCGCTGTTCAAGGTTACTGGTGTGCTCTTTGCTTTGCTGCACGGAGTCGTGGCCGCCGCTCCGACGATCAAGCTTGACTCTGGAACCTTTGTTGGTACTGCGAGCTCGTCGAACACGCAGAGTTTCTTGGGCATTCCCTTTGCTCAGCCGCCGTACGTTGTAGTTTGGCATCTTTTTGCTTGAATGCTCATGAAAACCGCAGAGTTGGTGACCTTCGCTTCCGCCTACCCGTGGCCAACTCTCCGTACACGGGCACCCACACTGTGGATGAATTCGGTCCTGCGTGTCCCCAGCAGGCTGTGAAGTTGCCTGTCCTCTCCGGTTTCCCGCAAGAGGTCATCGACTTCGTCGTCAACTCGGCGTTTGGTGTCATTTTTCCCTCAGCTGAAGACTGTAAGCTACTCGGTTCAACACTAATTCACAATTAATCTGGCATAGGTCTGACCGTGAACGTGATCAAGCCTTCATCCGCGACATCGACGTCAAAGTTACCCGTAGTTGTCTGGATATTTGGCGGTGGATTTGAGCTTGGCAGTCCCTCGATGTGAGCCTCAACACTCTCAATGTTTTCAAAGCTCGACATTGGCTCACACCTACTTCAGGTATGACGGTGTTCCCATCGTCCAGCGCTCTATCAAGATGGGAGAGCCCGTCATCTACGTTTCGCTGAACTACCGTGTTTCCGGTGCGTCGTCCATCGACACGGTTTCGAGCATGGTACTCATCATTTTCACAAGCCTTTGGATTCTTGGCGAGCAAGGAAGTACGAGCCGCCGGAGTTGGCAACTTGGGCCTTCAAGATCGTATGTTTTAATAGTCGTTCTACTGTGCGATGAATCTGACCCGTTTCTCGTGAACCAGAACGTCAGGCGTTCCGTTGGGTTCAGAAATATATAGGCGCGTTTGGCGGGGATCCTTCCAAAGTCACCATGTGCGCCTTTCTCATCATGATTCTTCACTGTCGTTGACGCGGAATTCAGCTGGGGTGAATCCGCTGGCGCTATTTCTGCTTCGTTGCACATGGTTGCCAACAATGGCAACCATGAGGGTCTTTTCCGCGGCGCATTCATGGAGTCGGGGTCGCCTATACCTGTCGGACCTGTACGTCTATCTCTTGATGATGTTGCTTATCCCTCCGTTCTCACTCTGTTTCTCCCTTGATAGCTTGAGAATGGCCAGAAGTGTATGTCACTGGCCTTTCGAAAGTTTTCGCGTCATTGAATTTCTTGTTTTCTGCAGACTACGACGCGATTGTCAAACAAGTCGGATGCAGCAGCGCCGCCGACACCCTTGCGTGCTTGCGAACTGTTCCGTACTCTGCCCTCAAAGCCGCACAAGATGCATCGCCATTCATCTTCTCATACCAGGTCTGTTTTCCACCTTCGACGTGGTTCGATATGATTGTTAATCAATAACATTAGTCTTTGATTCTGGCCTGGCTTCCGCGCGAGGACGGAACATTCCTCACGGATGCTCCGCAAAAGCTGGTGCAACAGGGCAAGGTGGCGAATGTGCCTTTCGTCACCGGTAAGCCATCTGCGTTTCTCAAACTTGTCGTCTTCTCACCTGTCTCCAGGCGACTGCGACGACGAGGGAACCCTTTTCTCGCTCTCGACCCTCAATGTCACGTGAGCGTGTTTTTTTTTATGTTCTCCCTTGCTGATTCTGACATTGTTTTAAATTTAATCCAGAACGGACGCAGAGTTCCAGCAGTATGTGAGGACCGTCTGGCTCCCGCAAGCTAGCACTGCTATGACCACTACGCTGCAACAAGTCTATCCGAACGATATCACCGCGGGTTCGCCGTTTGGAACCTCGATCTTGAATGCAGCCACATCACAGTTCAAGAGGCTCGCGGCTTTCCAGGGTGATGCTGTGTTCCAGGCTCCTCGCCGATTCTTCCAACAGTCTCGCTCAGGAAAGCAGAAGCAATGGGGCTTCAGTACGTTCTCTCTTTGCCAATGTCGTGCCCATCCATACTTGGCTCACCATCCCATCCTTTGCTTTCTTCCAGTCAGCAAACGTCTGAAGGCTGTTCCATTCCTTGGATCTGTAAGCGTTCTTCTCTTCCTCGCTCGACTTCATTCAGCATGCTCATTTGCAATGGCAATAGTTCCACGTTTCTGACATCCTCAACATCTACTTTGACGGCGAGCTGACGGACCACCTGATCAATTTCGTCAACAAGCTCGATCCCAATGGCGACACTGTAGCCAATTGGCCAGCGTATACGACCGCTTCTCCGAACATGATGACCTTCCAAGATAGTCTTCTTTTCCCGACGACCATCACGCAGGATACCTTCCGCAAAGATGCCATTCAGTTCATAACGGATTTGACGCTACAATTCCCTATTTAAATAGGATTTTTTTTCGTTCTGGGGTTATGAGCAGGACGTCAATTACAACTTGTATCAATACTCAATGCAATTATTTGAATCGCTTTCAGGATTAGATATCGATGTCGATTCTTTCAGAATCGGAACTGGGAAAAGCGTTCAAGAACGAGTCCTGGAACTTGCCCCCCCTCACAATTTCCGAGCTATATGCGACGGCGGCCGAGGGCGACGTCTCGCTGTTGGTGGTTGAACATATCAATTTCCGGAAACATTGAACCCGTCCCGGAAGGCTTGTGATATTCCAACTTCTGCAGGGCGTAGCCGCGTACCAGCACTTCCACTGAAGATTCGCGCCGCGATCTATCTACATGAATCTGGGGAAATGCGGGGTAAGTAAGTGACATCACAATTAATTAATTATCATCGCGGAATCTCAGTTCAAAGACGAGCTGGGAGGTGCGCCGTGTATAAATAAATTCCAACTCTCTCGTACCGACAATTGCATCATGGCGGCCGACAAACGCCAGTGCTCGCGCGACAGCATGAACCACACCGCGTGATGTTGCCCATGATCATGAGAAACGAATGTCGAATATTAATATGTAAGAACCGCGGACCTATTAGTCCCAGGCTCATCGTCATAAAAGGGCTAGCAAAATAGAAACATGTCCGACGTGGGTTACTCTCCCATAAACCCAAACCTCAGGCCACGAGAGGATGTCGTCGTCCCTGTTCAAGCTCGGATTTCTTGCTTTATTGCTCGAAACTTCACAGGTGGCGGCGGCTGCTGTTCTCGCCGCACCGTCGATCAGTCTCGATTCGGGGACGTTCGTCGGCACTGCGGGTACAAATACGCAAAGTTTTCTGGGGATTCCATTTGCCCAACCGCCGTGCGCCTTTTTGTTTTCTTTCGTTTTCGATTTAAGTAATCGCGATTAAAATCTTCGTGCAGGGTTGGTGATCTGCGATTTCGGCTCCCAGTCTCGAACGCTGCGTATACGGGCACTCATAACGCCACGGCTATGGGCCCCGCGTGTCCGCAACAGGCTATCAAGCTCCCGATTCTCACCGGCCTTCCGCAAGAGGTTGTCGACGACGTGGTGAATTCGATTTTCGGAACGGTCTTCCCAGCCTCCGAGGACTGTGAGTGATGCGACTTCGAATTCGTTTCTTTAATCATAACTTCGCTTTTGCAAGGCCTGACCATCAACGTTATCAAACCGACATCCGCGACCTCTGCGTCCAAGCTTCCGGTGGTTGCCGTAAGTTGAATTTCAGTTCATCCCGAACATCGGCTGAGGCGATGCGGTATACGCAGTGGATCTTTGGTGGTGGATTCGAATTGGGTAGTACGCAGATGTGAGTACGACTGTCTCGGATTCAGGACTGGATCTTGAGTTCTGCCTTAGGTACGATGGCACAACCATTGTTCAACGATCCATCGCGATGGGTGAGCCGGTGAT
Source organism: Favolaschia claudopus (assembly GCA_037176885.1). Lineage (NCBI taxonomy): Eukaryota > Fungi > Basidiomycota > Agaricomycetes > Agaricales > Mycenaceae > Favolaschia > Favolaschia claudopus. Next base: position 270,828 of record JAWWNJ010000081.1, read on the forward strand.
CTATGTTTCGATGAATTACAGAGTTGCCGGTTAGTTGTGCTCAATTTTGATTTGAGTAGACTTGAATAACATGGTATTTCTTAGCGTTCGGGTTCCTGGCCAGCAAGGAAGTACGAGCTGCGGGAGTCGGTAACTTGGGTCTCCAGGATCGTACGTTGATTCAGTTGCATTTCGGAGACAATTCTGAATTCGTTTCATGTAGAACGCCAGGCCTTACGTTGGATCCAGAAGTACATCGCCAATTTCGGCGGCGATCCTAGCAAAGTCACAATGTGCGTGTTGACGCCACTTTGAATGAACATTCTTCTGATCTCAATTACAAAAATAGCTGGGGTGAATCGGCCGGCGCTATCTCTGTCTCGCTGCAAATGCTGGCGAACGGAGGCAACACTGAGGGACTTTTCCGAGGTGCATTCATGGAATCCGGATCGCCCATCCCTGTCGGCGCCGTACGTATTTTGCCTCTTAAAATGAATTTTCCCCGGTTGAATCTGTCTACAGATCGAAAATGGGCAGAAGTGTATAATCACATCTTATCTAGCTTCCAGACGGCCGTGTTGACGACTCTTCTTTAGACTACGATCAAATCGTCTCGCAAACAGGCTGTTCTGGCGCGAGCGATACATTAGCATGCCTCCGCACCGTTCCGTTCGACAAGCTCAAGGCTGCGCAAGATGCGACTCCGGGAATTTTCTCGTACCAGGTACCGTTGTTGATAAGTTTTTGGGACCAAGCTCATTTTACTTCGTCTGCCAGTCCCTCGTTCTGGCTTGGCTTCCTCGTGCAGACGGGACCTTCCTCTCCGATAATCCGCAACGTCTCGTTCAACAAGGAAAGGTCGCCAATGTACCTTTTGTCACGGGTTGGTTTTACATTCCAACTCACTAGCAGTAGATATTTCGGCTGACCTTGCGTGTGTTTTGAAGGCGACTGCGACGACGAAGGGACGCTGTTCTCGCTTTCGACTTTGAACATAACGTGAGCTCGATCATCAAGGTATGATTTCGATAGTTGACTGAGTTTAAACAGAACGGACGACCAATTCCTCACTTGGATCAAGACGTTTTGGGTGTCGCAAGGATCGACAGCTCAAGGCGTCACTCTGAACACGCTTTATCCGAGCGACCAGGTTGATGGGTCGCCTTTTGATACCGTGAGTCGTTACCATTACCATTCATCCAAAGGAATCAATCAACGATGTCGGTTTGAACTTTGTAGGGTCTGCTCAACAGCGTTACGCCTCAATTTAAGCGTATCGCTGCGTTCCAAGTGGGTTCTGGGATCTTTATACATACTAAAAGTTTGAGCGAATGATTGTCCACAGGGAGATGCGGTGTTTCAAGCGCCGCGTCGATTCTTCCAGCAAACATTGTCTGGAAAGCAGAAACAGTGGGCATTTTGTATGTGCATGCCTTCATGATACATTAGAGATAATGTGGACTGATGGAGTGAATAGTGAGCAAACGGGAAAAGGCTGTGCCCGTTCTTGGCTCTGTGAGTCTCGCTCCCTAAGAACTCGATCGGCTTTTGACTCTATACTTTGCACGATTTATAGTTCCACGCCACAGACATCCTCAACGTCTATTTCGATGGCGAGCTCACAGACTATCTAATCAACTTTGCCAACAACCTCGATCCCGTGAGTGTCCGATGTTCAACCAAAATCATAATCCCCCATCTCATCCCTTCTAGAACGGAAAGACAGTCCCGAGCTGGCCGGGGTACACGACTGCTACGCCGAACATGATGACCTTCCTTGACGGGTTGATCCCCACGTCGATTACACAGGACACTTACCGTGCTGCTGGGATGCAGTTCCTGACGAATCTTACGCTTCAGTTCCCTGTTTAATTTATTGATGCATTTGCTATGTTTAGGAGAAGTGTCCAGAGTGTATGTTTGTAACGTACAATTGAATGTACAAGTATCGAATTTTCTCAGTCTGGGAAAAACGCGTCATCATGTGACCGCGTGTTGAAATCTCTGATTTCGAACTGCCAATCTGTCTTGGTCAAGTCTTGGTGTTGGTCTCAATCTAACCCAGGGGAAAATTAATTACACTCATCTTGGCAGAGAAACACGTTACACGTTGAACTTGAAGCTGAATGAATGCGCTGTATCATCTCAACTGAACCGATTTCATCAATTCAACAGGATATTTCGGTGCCACGCGTGGACGGGAGCGAGAGGCAGATCAGCCGCGGATGGATTTGCGAGGATGTGCATCCAACAGCTATACGACAAGTCGAATAAAATAGTTCTTGACATTTGAATTGATTCCCCTACATAGCCGATATTATTCAGGGCCGACACGAGGCTCCGTAATTTTCATCTGACTCTTTTGGTTCGCTGTTGTTGCGATATCGGATACTTATGGCGGTCAGTTTGTAGTTTTAATCAAATTCGTATAAAGTGTGATTTTGCGGTAGAAAATGTTGAAAATGGAGACATACACAAGAAAACTTACCTTGCTAACTTTTCGCAAGAGTGTGTAAAGTTCTTGACGGCGAAGTGTAAAAACTTTTTGTGCTTAAGTGTAAAAAGTTTGTGTCGGTCCGAGCTCCGGTGGCTGTGCACTTTGATGATGCATTGATCTCTAACTCGGCATGTGGACTTGAACAGAGCTTTGTTCAACTGACTTTACCGGCGCCTTTGAGATAGGCCTGTTAGCTTATAGAGGGAGTAAGTACTGCCTCTCAGGCTGGGCTCTGAGCTGCAGGAGGGCACAGCAACAACCCAAGGGTGTTGATTTCTATCCCTTCCTCCAGTGCATCGTCACAATCTTAAGCTGAGTGCCACCCCGTTAGCAGAAACAGGCAAATTTGAAAGCTGCTTTATATATCTCTGTGTACCGGCCCTATTTGACTGTGAAACACTACCCTAGTCCCCCACTGAATGTAATAGATTGAATATTTCAACATCTCGGCCATCACCTCGCATCAAATATGCAGCCACCGGATCTCGGACCGACGCAAACATTATGTACCAGCACTGAGAAACTTTCTACTGCATATGAGTGAAAGTTTTTACACTTGCAAACAAAACTTTAGTTTCAAAGCTTTTTGCACTTAATTTTCTATTTTGACCCAAAATGGACATTTTATACAGATTTGATTAAAACGACAGATTGACCGCCATAGATACTGTCGACGTTCAGCAGTTAAATACACCTCAGACGTTGAGTGTGTAATTGTGCTCCCGCCATTTGGTGGTCGCCTTGTGACCTCGGGAACTCTGCCCACATCTCCGGTAAACAAATTCTCTGTGATGCGTAGAACCCAAAAATACAGCAGAAGCCCCACCTTATCGAACTTCTGAACGCCGACAATCAGACGTCTGTACAAAGTTGATTAGATTGAGACCGTGCGCGCTGCTGGAAAACTGGATATCATCCGTTCAAACCACCAAAGAGAGAAACACCTCAGTGATTCAAACGGTCGCAATAGTCGAAACGACGGTCGAACAGGTTGAAACCAAGTTGAAATGCGCGGGGGATTGATGGCCGCCTCCCAATCTGGCTTGGCCGCTGACAGCGCGTGTTGGGATCAAATTTGGTATTGCCCTCTTCCCTTTCTGCCAACGTCACAAAGGAGCAGCAGGCACGGTATGCAGCTACAAGCCCTCCCCCCCGTCCTCGTCCTGCTTTTCTTACTTTCAATCTCAGGCGCACCATGAAGAACCACTTTGTCCAGGTCGTCGATCGAGCTAGACAAGGCTTCAAACGGACGCGGAGCACCGGGTCTGAGTCTGAGACACAGTCTCACCTCGACCTCGTTCCCCCCGAACTCTGGCTCCAGATTTTCGCCTATCTTTCGTCTCATGTGGATCTCAAGGCAGTTTCTCTCACCTGCGTATCCTTTCGACAACTTGCGCAACCACTTTTGTTCACCAGAATATACACGCATCCCCCGCCGCCGACATTGGCGCTTCGTGGCATACAAACGACCAAATACCGGCGGCGGACGACCCAACGATTGGATTTCTTTCTGTCGCCGCTCATAGCACCCGCTGTGCGCGAGTGCTGGATCGACCCTCCGTCGGCGGAAGAGGAGGACCTCCCCACAGACGTTTTGATAGACGCCATTTTCGACGGTTTACGAAAATTACCCAACTTAAAAGTCTTAGGTTGTCGATCTATACGACTGGCATCCAAAAGGCTGGAGGTTCTGCGCTGTCTGTCGTTGACAACTCTCACGCTCGAGTCGTGTCTGAGCGACGTTACGCAGCATACCCATCTCCCTGCCCTCTCGCTGTCGTCAGTAACGTTCAGGTATCACGAAGCAGTATCACGGGATGCCAGCCTTTCACCGCTGTTCTCGTTTTTCCTTTCCCCGCGCCACTTACAACGTTTGGCGTCTACTTCAACCGAAGTCATATCCGTCATCGCAAGACGCCGATCTTTTACCCGGCTTCTTCAACTGGAGATACCAGTCGAATGTCTTACATCCACATCATTCATCTCTGCCTTATCCCACTGCCCTTCCCTCGAGCGGATCACCCTTCTTACCGACGCAGAAGGTCATCTTCCCTCCCGCAGCAGTACCGTATCCGCACTACCCAAAAACACTCTCCCCAATCTCAAATTCTACCGCGGTCCGCGAAACTTTGCTGCCCTCTTCGCGAGTACAGGCCGCCTTCAGACCGTCGAACTCTCGATTCCGGTCAAGGTCCACCGCCTCCTGCGCACCCTGGGGCAACTCAAAAGCGCCGTCGACTTCCTATCATTCCGCGTCGACGGCGATATTCCGAAAACCCTGCTCGAATCGATCCACACTCTCCTCCCGTCGCTGCGCACCCTCAGCATCAACGACCCTCCGGTCTCCCCTCTGACTTTGCACACCCTCCTTGAGGAGACGACTCCGCGAAACACCACGCGCGTCTTCCGTATGCGTGTCGAAGGCCGCGATCGGTATAATTTGTGGGTGCCGCCAGTGGAGGATGCTGTGGATGCGTTGGACTGCTATAAGAAGATACGCTCGGACATTGAACGCGTTTACCCAAATCTGTCGACGTTGAAACTGCTTTATGGGGTTGAAGGGGCGTCGGTGGTGTGGAGACGTAATGCGGGGACGGGGCAGCTTGTGCAGGCCACCGCTGTGCATTGAATGTGCCTGTTTGGATGGGATGGGTTGCAATCTTCCTGGCTGGACTGGGTTTTCAGGCGGATGTTCATGGGATTAATCAGTCTGTATCTGTAACTAGACGTTGTGTGCTCGCTATGAATCTTTGTATCGTGTCCTGTTCTCGAGTCTTTCCGAGCGCGACATGCATTATGTGCACCTCATAGTCAGGCACAATGCGGTCCGATCCGCTTCTACTTGGCTTCGATAATTGGGAAGGGAGGGAAGAATATTTAGGTACTTAGGAGTCCGTTCCTGAGCGGCGCAGCCCTACATCGACTTGCGATTATTTGCTTGGCTGAGTCTGGTTCTTCAATCTTGTTCAGAGCTTTCACCTGAGATACCTTGAATGGATCCGGATAGCCACTCGAGCCCAAGGTTTGACTGCGGGATGCTAATTTTCGCTTTTCTGCGGTCTTCGGGCATGTCGGCGTTGTTGTACCGTCAAGCACGAAAATATGATGCCACAAGTTACACTGAAGAATGTTACATGACGGTCCACGAACAAGCTCGGTGGATCAAATCTGACAGAAGTTCCTGAAGTACCGTTCCACACCATCTGTACCGGATGCAACCGCCCCAACGACTCCATCCGGTCGGACTACAACGGCGGTGAGTTTGTTGAACGGAACGCCATACCCCGCATAAGCATGCCCATCCCGGTCTTCTAAAATCACTTCGTAAGATGAAAAGCCTGATAGACTTTTGCCGCCGTGAGGAAACACCCGAACCGCCTGCGCCACTCCCACCGGAAGACGAGTAGTGACTTCCAAAACATGTTCGCCGCAATCCTCATCGCTTCCAAACAGCAATACAGTGTGTACCTTCACACTGAAGACAGAAAACAAAGTGGTCGTCTTCCCATTCTCCGACTCCCCAGATCCTATGAAAACGAGGCCGGGAGCGTCAGGAGCACGATACGCAGCCTGAACGTCAGCTGGTCCACTTCCAATGGGCCGCGAGTACGGGTTACTAATTCCCGCCACCGCGTCCGGTTCCTGCAAAATGATAGGGCTACCTGAGTAATTGATCCCCATCATCTGAATATCTCCACCCCGAGCCCACGATTCGTTGGTCATCTTTTCCCCAGCATGGAGGCGATGTAAAGAAGAATCGTGAAGCTCCGTGGTGACTTTGAGCATATGAGTGATTACTCGGATGCGTTCCTGGTCGTAGGTTGCGAGAAGGGTTTGTGATGCGTGGCCTTTGTGAACGAGAGCCAGTTTCCAGCCTAGATTGAAGGCGTCGTGAACGCCGGAGTTCAATCCCTGTCCTCCAGTTGGACTGTGACAATGTGCAGCGTCTGAGGTTTATGTGAGTGAAATGCATCATGCAACATGTAGGATTGATTGAAGACAGACCTCCGGCCAAGAAAACGCGACCAACCTGCATGTGCTTTACCATACGCATATTAGGTCTGTCACAGCCAATTTAGAGACAACAGAATCAAATACGAAACAATTTAGTCCAACCTGTAGTTGGATAGCCAAGGTGCAGGTCCAAATCTAACGTCATGCCTGCCCGTAATTTCATAAAACCGGTCGACGAATTCCTGACGAGTGATGGGCTTATCGACCAATTCCTCGGAACGGCCGGTATAGAAGAACATAAAAGACAGATCCTTCACTCCGCTCGGGCGGAATATGATTCTACGTTCGAATTCAGCAACAAAATCTGATACAAAGCAAATATTCACTTACGAATTCGGAGATTCGTCCCACATATGCCAAAACTTGTGAGAATTAGTTGAGCTACAGGCGTTCCAATCATGGGGGGGGGGGGGGGGGGGGACTCACCTTGGGATCTACACCCTGCTCCACAACGATATCTCCAATCGCTATACACTGTGCTCTCGTTTCCCCCGCATACTCAATACCAATCTGCTTGCGAACAACACTCCGCGCTCCATCGGTCCCAACAAGCCAGTCGAAACTCGCCGTCTCTTTCACTTTATTCCCTACAGAATCTGTCTTCTCCATGTGCGCGACTACATGACCAGGAAACTGCTCTAGACCACGGAATTCGGACCCAAGCTCGACGGTACACGAAAGTCGCTGCAAATGAGATCGAAGAATTTCTTCGTGAATTTCTTGATCGACATAGTACGTGTTTGGCTGAGGAGATTCGTCAGTTCTTGAAGTTCTGTGCTTTCGGTGAAGAGATAATTGCACTGACATACGGCGTGTCTGGTGAAGGCTCCACAATATCAACAACCTTGACGAACATTGCTGGGTTGGTCTCTCCGTGCTCGTACTTTGCGATCGAAGGGCGGAGTGGCTCGCCTGCTTTCGCTTTCAAGACGTCCGGGAGAATACCGAGAATATCGTATAGCTCCAGCGTCCGGGGCTACAACAAGTATCACTTGATCATTCTTTTCGAAAGGCGACCCAATTAATGACCTGAATCGCAGCTCCGCGAGAGCCTTTGCTATGGGAGGTCTGTTTGTCGATGATTCGCACTGAGACTCCGCATTTGAGTAGAATCAGAGCCAGTACTAGTCCCGATGGACCAGCGCCGACCTGGTAAGCATGAGGACGGCTGGAATGGCGAGATAAATGAGACTCACAATGAGAACAGAGGATTTGTCCATGGTGATCTGAAGCAAGAGTGTACCACAGTCTGAAGGAGCACGCGCAAAGCAGCTGACAAAAGGTGAGCTCGCACCATCATTGAGTTGTGGGAATGAGAACGCGTCATCTCAAGACGCGAGAGAGGACGATGGAAATAGAAGACGTCTGCCTTTGCCATTTACTCATAGCCTGCCGACTTGAGTGAGCTACTGGCTGACCCCGAGTCATGGGAATTTTCGTGGCTGAGATAGAGATGTAGTCAATCGATGTATTCAGTAATTCACAAAGCTGCGCGCATGCTTGCGAGTGCTCCGAGCAGGCTGGTTGCAGCGGCATGCCGCACAGTGAGTTACTGTGTCCTTCTTCGTTTTTCCTCGGGGTCCAGTGTGGCAAATAAAAGATACTATACGAGTCGAAGGGTCTAGAAGTCAAAGGATGGGAAGTGATATAAGCAGCACTCAAGAGGGAAAAGCGGAAACCTGGAAAAGGCAAATATTAAATGTCAGAAAAAACGGAAGGAGGTGAAGCTCGCAGAAAACGAATTTCCCTTTTGCCAACCTTTGGCTGATGCACTTCGCCTGAGTGATCATGATTCCCACCGAAAGAGACCTGGGGAAGGGTCTCAGATCTCAAGTCTGTCCCGTGTCCATCCTGGTCTCATCGCTCAGTTGGTCGGAAGGGACAAGGAATAGTTACGTAAATCTCCGCCAAACAACACACAAACAAACGTACCGTTGATTAACCCTAACCCCAAGCCTTCCAAGGTCAACTTCACCGTTGGTCCCCCTTGATTCTACATGACGTTTAGTCTTCATCCGACCTTTTGAATGCGCCATAAGAGACATACTATTTCTCTGCTCAGTAGAGATAGTACAGCACCCTCAGACGCGCAATTCAGTTTCTTTAAGTTTCAACCCAGTATTTGAACATCTCCGAGATGCCCGAGCTTGGAGTTTTCTTTGGTTAATTATCCTTTTCGGCCTATTATTCTGCTTCTATGCTGAGATAGTTCTTCCAGCCCTGATTCTCCGTCAACCGGGGTTTCAAATAAGTTCTCGTAATGAAAAGAATAGTTCCGTCGATGGGGGCCACTATCGACAAAATACAGTCATACTGTATTCAGGCGTTCCACCGGCAATCTGACATCTCTTTCCGCAGTTGGGGTTCAAGTCAGAGGTTGAAATTGAGATGTGTATTAATGAAGTATAAGTTGCCGCTGACCCCATGATTACCTACCTTACGGGAGAAACATATCAAGAATTATAGCGCAACTTATAGGCTGATGTCTCCGCGAAAGGCGCATGAAAAGCAAGTAAAATCTCTTCGATCTACCGCCCCGCACGGCGAGCCATCGTCAAATGTTGGTACAGCGTTGCCACGATGTCAAGGAAATAATCGTAGTGGCAGCTGGCTAACAGCAATTTTCTGTATTTTCTGACCCGGGATGGTAACGGTGTGAGCGGGGGAGATGCCATCGGAAGGGGAAGGCATGGTGGTGGTGGACAAGCAAGGATGGATGACTAAGCTACGACATCAGATGCTACCTAGCCGACCTGATCTCCCTACTACATCTAACCACCCAACACATAGCGACGTCCTCGTCGCGTCCGAGACCTCCTAACCCAACGGAAACCTTGCTACGAAGCTCAGAGTACACCATCAACCCGTCCCGTCCAAAACGCAGGGGCGCAGTATTCAGACTCGGATGCCAACATCGTAGTGACGGAAAGAGCGGAGGAGTGCGACCAGGCTCAGGCGAGGGATTACTCCGAGAGCGGGAAAGGCGGTAAGTCGGGGTTGCGTCCAGCTCCAAAACCCGCCACATCCACAAGATCACCGACTCAAGACGTACAGCGCAATAAAGGGTACTGCCTCGAGTAAGCGGTGCTGGGATGGAAGGGCCACGAGGAGGGAGGCAAAGACAGGGAGGCGGAACTGGGGAGGGTAGAATACTGATAGTCCGTCCAAATGATTTTTTCTGCGGGAGCGATTCGGGAGAAAGCGGGAGCGGGAGTCGAACAGAAAATAAGCGGCCGGAGGATACCTCGAACAGCGGCGAAGGGGTAACAGCAGGGGTCCAATAATCGTCCGGAATGCCGGTCAATTTGCTCCAGACCTGCACAAAAACACCACGGCAAGGACACCCGCGTGGCAACCTAAGCTCGGCGGGCATCGCCGCGTGTGACGCAAGCGTGATGGCTTGTTACGGCATCGCTCCCACGGCCTCAAAGGGCGGGGAATGGTGGTCGCGGAGGTCGAGCGGCGAGCGCTGGGTCAATCGAGTCGAAAATGTTGATAAGGAGGGAAGTGGAAGGGTCAAGCTGAACCCAGTAAGATCTAGCTCGATCAAAGGCTCGGTGGGCTGGATGCGGGCAACACGAAGCGGACGTCGACGGAGGCGAGGCCGAGAAAAAAAAAATATCTGCTAGAAATGATCCAGAGCCAGAGCAGGAGAGCAGGATGATCTGGTCCTTCGGAAGTATCGTCGAACACACTCTCGTCACCATATGTGAGCGGGGGAGATGCCATCGGAAGGGGAAGGCATGGTGGTGGTGGACAAGCAAGGATGGATGACTAAGCTACGACATCAGATGCTACCTAGCCGACCTGATCTCCCTACTACAACGGTCGTCTGATAAGTACCTTGGAGTAATCCTTTGTCGCGCCGTCTCTGCTGGCATTATTCGTCAAACCGAAGCGCCGTATGGTTAGATGATTCAACTAACAGAAATAACCTTTGAGTTATAAGTGTAGCCCGAATTCGGATCATCTCACGCTTATCCAAAAGCTTAAAGGAAGTTCACATATCCGGTACTAATTCGATCGCCGAAGAACTCCAGGCTGCTAATCATTGTATGTTCACGTCTGGTTTATTTTTCGTTACAAAGAGTAATTATCAACGACGCGATGGTAGGAGACCCTACAGGACCCTTCAGCTTTCGAGCCACTGCACTGGTCTTCAAACAATAAATCACCCTAGGTAAGAAGTTCAGCTGACAACAGGTATAGTAGCCGAAACAACGATTAAGCTCTACCGCTTTTCAACTTTATCAGATCGCGTGTGAGAACTTGCTAAATTTTGAGACTCCGACCCGCCATACACGCATGATTTTCTCCATCGTTTTCCCGAAGCAGCGAACAATCGAGCGGCGATAGAAGTGGAAGCGAGCGGCTAACAGCAGAGCATGCTATTAAATCCCGACGACCATACGGACAGAGAGCGAAGTACATCCACAGTACTCCATCCTAATATTTTGGCTATGAACAGAGGCTGTTGCCCGATGCCCAACTGAGCAGCGTAACAATGGAGCCTTTGTTTCATAGCAAAATATTGAGGATGGAGTAACTGGGTGCTTCTCCATGTCGAATAGGTACGGGGAAGAGGGGAGGGGAGGGCGTTGTCGAGTGAGGAGGAGAGGTCGAGCCATTCGTTGAATGGTAGGGGGAAGGGGGATTTGAGAAGGAAGAGATTGCTTTTCTGTTACATTGGATTGAAGGCTTTTATACTCTGCGGCTTGTGTTTACCACACAATTGAGCGACGTTCCTGGAAGAAAAACATATGATACAAACCTCCGGTCCTGAATTTCCGGGAGAATGCACCGAGCGTCCCAAGTTGATTTGAGTGATTCATTGGGGATAGCTTGAACTTCGGCCGGAGCAAGGGAGCTAAACTTACTGACTTCTCGTTTAGGCTGTCGTCGGAACGTGGAGGATAAGGAAACGATGGATAAGGCTCTGTTAAATATTTTTCACCTCCACTGCGCAGAACAAGCGGGAAGGAACCCAAGCAATCACGTATGTTCTGGAAAGAAGTAGATACCTTTTGATGGCTGCGGGTTTGCAGTCTTCACGAGCAAGAGAAATTCACGGTGGGGGAGTTGTTAGCGAGTTAGAGTGTGGCTTGTAGGACCAACGCAGATCCTGAGCGGTCCGGTGGCGCGGAACGAATGACATTGGCCGGAAAAACGTGTTCATACTTCGGTTATTTTGATAGAAGCTCACGTCGGAGTCGAAAAATCGAACACCGAGCTGACGTTGACTGCGGCTTCCTGCTGGCTCACACTTGCTTCTATACGATGATGAAATCCCAACGTTGAAAGGTGCATGCTGGTAAAGGCCTTGGCATGCGCGAATAAATTGGAATTCGTTACATTGTATCGATGTCAAGCTTCATCCGAACATATTTCACGGGTCCTTTGAAGAAACGATCTCCAAACGGCTTCATTCCGCGCCGTTCATACCATTGACGAGTGTCCTCCCGCGCATCGCACCACAGTACGTATGCCTGAAGTTCGGAACGCGCGACTGAGATGGCGTGAAGAAGAAGCTTTTTACCGATTCCTCTGCCCTGAGGGAATCGTCAACGCGATACTTCGAGAGCGAAGTGATGAACAAAACTTGATATGCAGGGTCGCATGCGAATTTCCTGAACCGAACGGCTCTTTTGTGTACACCATGACCATTGTTGTCCCCGCGTTCATCAGCATTAGGTCCGTTATCGATGGGACATTGTTCAACGAACAATGAAATGACAGCGACTGGCTCGGGATTGGACTCGATGAAGGCACCATAGTGCCGTCCGTCGGAGTCTTCGGGTAAAAGTACGTGGGACACAGGCTCGTTTGGCCACAGGACGGAATGGCGGAGAGGCACTGTTTGATCAGCATCGATCTGGGAGCAAAGCAACGCGGATACTGGCCAGTGAGCGGGAGTATTAGCCCGGGACTTTGAGGAGGAGGACAACATCGTTCTCACAGATCGCGGAATCCAGGTGAGCCATTCCGTGACAGCAAAATCTGAGCAGGCCCGTGCTCTGTTCCCGACGAGACGACTGTCTACAGCAGAGGAAATTTCGCCACGTGAAGTGTGACGTCACGGCGGGTGCATCCAACCCCGGACAAAGCGAGAACGAAGGATACCCAGCGAACGCCTGCTAGGAAACAAAAAGAAAATGCGGAGCGCACGACAAAAGAGGTCTTGTCCATCACTCTGCACTGTGTCCTGTCAAGGTTTGGGAGAAACCTGTATTGCTTCCTTGGTGAACGAGAGTGAGCCGCTCGGCACCTGCAGTATCGACCCGGAGCATTGAAGGATTGGTCGCCAGGTTCCTGAAACACGGGTGTACTCCTCGGCTTGCGAGACACGAGGCTTGTGCTGAAGACAAAGCGCTCAGCTTGAAAAATGTCCGAGAAATCACGACAATGCACTATAGCGAGCAAAAGGCACCGACCAGCTCCTTGAAACACATCAGATAAAGCAGAAAGCAGCCTTGCCAGAGATTCGACAGAGGTAAACATTTTTGGATGGTAAACGACTCACGTTGCACGAAAGCTGCCAGCAGATAGAATGTCGGCAAGCTGTCCCCAAAAGGAAGGCTCAAGAGCGAGCATGAGCGAGCATCCGGGCGATAGATGTCCCTTTCACTTTCTCTCTGTTACCGGAAGAAAAAGGTCATCCCCAAGGGAGAAAAAACTGAGAATGCATCTCACACGCACCGCGGTGCCTGTAACGCTGTAGGAGTAATCCTCATCATTTCGGAAGCTCCTACTTCATGCTCCTCGCACGGCTTGTGTAAAACTTGAAAACTTTCCGACACTTCCCCCCTCTTCTTGCTCTCTTGAGTCTTGTAGAGTAGAGCCTGCGCGCGACCATCCAAATATAGGCCTCTGAGCAGTCCGGACGGAATGTTGCGTCATAGTCGATGACGTCTACTGCGAGAGCAAACTATTTATCGAGAGCAGTCGAGATTGTATCCCTCAAGCACCTATCAGCGCACAAAATGTCAGCTAACGTTTCTTATACGAAGGAACACAATACCACTGGAGCCCGACGGAGCCCAGGTACGCATCAGCGGTCAACGCAAGAGATTGAATTAAACGCGTTATTGCCCGAAGTAAAGCTGCAGGGCAATACCATTCGGTGAAAGGTACAATAGTTGAGATGGTTCGTCTTTCTACATGGCCGTGGATCAGAGTTCTTCACAGTTGCTTTCAGATCGGACATATGACCGGAGCCAGTTCATGGCAGAAGTCAGGCCGCGACGAACATTTGCGAGGAGAAGCAGAGATTCAGGCAGCCGAAGCCAAAGCATATGTGGATGGCACCCTTGACCGCGCGCAAGGAAAATTCGATGCGGTCGTTGGTGCAGTGACGGGAGATACGGCGCGACAGCTTGATGGTAAGCAGGACGGCTGCTGTGAATGAGTGAAGTCAATAATTATCGACTTGTTACAGGCAACGTACGACATGACCTAGGCAAAGCGGCCCAGGAGGCCAATAAGCCGATGTAGATGTGGTGTATGTATCATGTATTGCTTGCTTGTATTGTAACGTTTGACGCCATTCGACTCGAAAACCTGCCGTGTGCCTGCGCGCCGCCAGCCTTCAAGTGCATTCATGAATCATCCGAATTCCTGCTGAAGTTTGCAAAGAAATCTATTTGACCCAAGTCTGACGAGTCTATAGCAGTGGCGACTCCGAGTCCGGTATTCAAGTACGTGTTATACCGTCAACGTGGTGGTAAAGAAGAGAACGCGTCGCGTCACACAGCGTCACATGTCACCATGTCAAAACAATGTTCAAATTTCGTCACCACCTAGGCACGGAACGAAGTAAAATAGGGAAGAAAACAGAGAAAAGAGATCCTGAGCAACAGAGTTCAGAGATGTAATATTTTCCTAGGGCAATGCTAAGAAACGCAGCAGGAGACGCTCGAAATTAGGGGTTCCAACACCCTGACCCGATACTATAAGCTGGTAGAATAACCCTCAGAAGAAAAATCGTACCGTTACAGGATCCCATCCATTCGTTCTGCATATATAATCAATCAGTAAAAAGCACTCCACCAGTCAGCAAAGAGACGCACGACGTGAAGCCCGGGGTTCCTACGAGCCAACTTGAACGTTAACGAGAACGCTAAGAAATCACTAATTCGAAACCACATACCGCATCCTTGATTCCCTCCGATGGTGATATCGTTGAATGCGGATTTGAATGCCTCAGAATAAATCTATGGCGAATTTCAGTCGTCTGACAAGCAATGCGGTATGAAACGAACAGCGGGGTTGATGAAGCCAACAGGGCGTTTGCCCACCGCAATGCGTGCATCGTTTATCATTGTGAAGATTGAAGCTGTTGTTGGTGCTGAGGCTGAAGTGCCGAAGACCAAGCCGAATTGACCGTCGATTCCTGCATACAAATGCCTCGAGTCTATGAAAATGGCAGGAAAAAACAATTCGTACCAATGACATAGTTCGCTCCATTTGCAGAAAGATCAGGAAATGCTCGCGCGTTTCCGCTATCGTTGAACTCTCCGTGAGTGAAAGGAGGAGGGTGATTTTTCAAAAAGCCTTTGACAGCCGCCGCTTGATACGATGGCATCCTGCAGCCTTTGCATCAGCAACGCGAGAGAACACGAAGAGTAAGCACCATGCGGGAAGATATTCGAGAATCCACCGCCCGAGAAAATGACCTCTTCGCAAGCACTCTCCGGGTCGTTGACCGTATTCCCTTCCAGGATTTGTGTGGCCCCTACGGAGGTGACGAACGGACATGTACTCTGCCGCTTGAATTTCAGCCAATCTGATCCGCAAGAAATAAGAACAGTGCGAACCGGAAAGCTTGGATTGAAGACAGTTCCGTTATCCACTGGTTGCACTGTTCGAGGTGAAGCTGAGTGTATTCCATTTCAGAGACTTGAAATGCCGACTGACGGGTAGAATTCAAACAAACTCCCCCATTGCCAGCGACGCCGTCATCTCCCGAACTGTAAAACACTGACGTGCCAAGCATACCCAGCTTTCCGTATTCCGTGCCTATGAGTGGGTATGAGTGAAATAATAGCACATTCATCAGACTGATGGTACATTGTCGCATAGCCGAAGCCGCCGAGATTGTGACTTCGTCTTGGGCGTAGGAGACGGACACTAATTCACAATCAAGTCTGACAGGTCTTACGAATCTGCGTCGGCGCTTACCCGTGTGAGGAGGGGGAATGATTCCGCAGGATTCGGGCCCTGCATTTGTTGAGCAAGGGCTTAAAAAATAGAGATTTTTCTCTCACCTTTGAACCCGCCTTCCAAGGGATCGGGATAAATTCCGTCCTAATTGATTCTCAATAAATTCGCGTGGCGATGAAGATCAAAATCAGACCTGCTCAGGATCATCCCCTCCCTCAAAGGTACAGAATGTCCCATCTACCGCGTCCAACCAATTATCGAAGCCGGCGCCTGAAGAATCGCGGGGGTTGTATTATGGAAATAATTTGTACGCAGAGCTTGGATTCAACCTACCCTCAACAATGTCCCCGGTTTGCAACAGCTGAACAGGTTGCGGATTGGTCAAGGCCATCCCATACTTGACGATTTGGCATATGAGTAAATTCATTGATATTCGATCCATCGTTCTGATTTGAGTAACTCACCTGTAAGTCGAGATCCGACTCTCCATTGAGATTGAAGTCTTCCTCGATATGTTGCACAATGGCTAACGTTAAGAAAGAAAAGATCTCCATGAGTCGAATTCGAGATACATCAAGCACATATCACACGAACCTCCGTCGATAAGGACCGGGATCGGTCTCGTTCCGACTTGACTGGGGGAAAAATTACTATAAAGCATTGCAAGTCAGATACTACGGAATGACTTGTATAGAAAACAGAGCAACTAACGCAAAGAACATGTCAAGATCCCCTTCCAAGAACGCCTGAGGCGTGAACTCGACTGTAAAATCATTACCAAGTCAGATACTTGATTTCGTGCACCGTAATGAACCAGAATCCATACTGATCCCAAACGTATTTTTCTTCGTCTCCCTTGGTGTATAATGGAAATTATACAAAGCGCGCAGACAATCCGGGGTGATAATCTCATCGCAGTTATCCAACGACATCTTTGTCTTCGAGCTGACGGTGACACCGTTGGTCTTGACGTTCGTGCTCGGCTGAACATGCCTCTTCTTCAACCTTTTTGGCGCAGCAACGCGGTGGTCGAACTGTATAGTTGGCTTGATGAGATCGATATGCTCCCGGATGTGCACAGGGAGGGAGTAGTTGTGGCATCCTAGCAAGTGGGGAGTTCAACACATTTCAAAATTCCACCCGGACTCTGGCTGCCAAGAACTTTGCACGCACCAAACTGCTCTGCCCCAGACGAATGCTCATACACGTAATACTCCGTCTGCAAAAGCCTCTCCACCTCCCCCGCCGTAGCATTCACCGCAATCCAACCTCGGCTGGGCGAAAGCCTCAGCCGCTCACTCGACAATCCAGAATCTATCAGCCAATTCTTCACAGCCGCAATCGTCTCGTGCGACGGCGCGAACATGTCGACGACCTCTTCCGGCTTCCAGTGCTGCCCATAGTTCGGAGATTCGGGGTGCGATACGGAGAGCAAGAGACTTTCAAGCCGATCGAGGTTGCGTTGTTGGAGACCGACGCGAAGCGGGACGACATGGTCGGAGTTGAGACGACGGGTTTGGATGAAGCCGGAGACTGTGGGGTCTAAGGTACGCTTTTCGTGGAGTACGCGGGGCTGGCGCTGGGAGTTGAGTGTCGCGGAGATGCCTGAGACGGCGAGGAGGGCCAGGAGGAAGACAAGCATCCTGAGGAGACCAGAGATAAGCGGCGTATGCGGATACGGTATAAGTATCGACGCAGCGCGTGCACACCTGGGAGCATGCTCTCACAGAATGTACGATTCGACCGTAGAAGGTGCCAGGACAATGGATGAAAGGTGATAATGGGTCCCAGATACGGGAATCGCATCCCGTACTCGGCATCTCAATAAACCGGACGAGGGAGCTCTACTCACGCCTATGCGAATAAATCGAAGAGGGAGACACACGCGAATATTTTAAGACGCTGTTTTCGGGTCACAGGGTCGCACTGTCGATAAATTTAAATCAGTCAGACTCTACAATTATCGAGATTAAAAATCATAAGATCCTCAGCCCCAATCTCCACCAGCTTGTCCATGATTGTAGCAATGCATTTCTTCTCCACCATACTACTAACCGCCACCCACTTCTCATCCTCAAGTGGGCTGATTGTCGGCGCGCGTCGCCCAGGGGTAATAAGTGCTGCGGCGGAGAGTTGACTGCGTGGAATGTTATACTGACAGCTAACGTATTTGCTGGCCGCGATGACGCCCGCGATGCGGCTTGTAATGAGCTGTATCAGGGGCGCGAGATTGGCGTGTTTTGGGACGCTGGATTTGATGAGGACAGCTTCGGAGTCGAGCACCGTCGCGATGGCGTGGAGGCCTGCAGCTCGCATCGTATCGCCGGACTCTGAGGAAGAGTGTCATGAGGAGAAGCGTGCGCACATCTATGGAGACTCACCAACAAGGTCGACTGATATAGCAACCCTGTCAGTAACAAAATAGCTGATTCAAAACGCACACTCATGCTCACCAATTCCGTCCGCTAGACCCAAGGCACAAGCAGCTTCCACGCTACCACCCACATACTCTATGCGGGTTCTCCTATCCCCAGATAACTCGAGACGCGTGTCTATAGCGTCGAAGTACTCCCCCGCAAGGACTTCAAAGCTAGTGACGACGCGCTTCCCGGCCAAATCGTCGACGGTCTTTATCGACCCGGACTCCGGCACCTGGACTTGTAGAGCACATTTTCCAAACCCCAGCCGTAGAATTTCTGCAACATTATCCTGCATCTTGGCCTCCAGGACGACATCGTGACCAGTTATCCCTATATCGACGTTGCCCTTTCCCACAAAGGAGGGGATATCTGCCGCAGGAAGGAATACCCTCATTTGTGCATCAGCCTTATTGAAGTCAACAAGTGAGGGTTACGGACTTACAAAGCGATGGGATGATTCACGACAAGACAGACGTCCAACCGATTGTGTCGACGAAATTGGATATCGGCGCCTAGCTCCAATTCTCGAGTAGGTGTTGCGCACACAATTCAGCACTCACCCGCGAGAATTGATAGGCATTTTTCATGAAGTCGGCCTGTTATCGTTGAGATAAAAGCATTCCGCCTATTTTGGCCAACCTTTTTTGGGAATCGCAAACAACAGACGGCCATCAAGAGCCTCTAAGTCTGGAGACCTGTCAACAAAGAGGGCTAGTTTGAAACAGCAGATAATCGTACTCATAGTGGCAAAGGATGAAAGGTAGAATCGCAGCTATCGATGGCGAACGCAAGTCAAATAACATGGTGGGTAATGGTGAAAACGTGTGAGTCACAGTGACTCACGCAAAGTCAATCACGCCGCTCAAAAAAACTTTTTCCCCTCGTTGTCTCCCAACGGTACAAGCAATATCCATATGCTCAGCTACATCTCTCATTCGTAGTTTCTACCCGGGAAGTCGAATGCGAAGCAAAGGGAATCGCAAGGGGACCACGCTACAACGACTTGGAATTTTCTAATTCAGCGTTTGGGAAAAGTCTCAAGATTTTCCCGAATATGCAACTGGACGAGACCCCTCGTACAACCACATCTTCTGGACTCCAACGGTACCCGCGCAGATGAGAACCTATGAGAAGAATCACCCTTGACCTTCCAAAAATCCCACCGATCCAGCCCAGGTGCCGGCAGCTTGACGGCGCAGCGGTACATGTGTGCCTCTTGCAGATAGAACCTTTATCCTGAGAGACAAGTAGGCGCTCATAAGACCCACATAAAGCGCCAGTAGACGCCTCCTCTTCCCCTCCTCCCCACCATGTACTCCCAACGTGGTCGCGGCCGCGGCAGTGCAGGCAGATTCGCCGATTCGAATCCCTCGACACCCCTCCTCCCAGCCCGAGATATCATGGAGGGACTCCGTCCGTCTGCGTTGCAGACCATCAGCATTCCCGGCGCTCCAGCCACCGCCCAAGACATCAGAATCACCAATTTCGAAAGTATCGGCTCGTATAACTGGAAGAACGCTTCCTCTCCGACGATCGTCGTACCCGGTACGTTCCACATCACATTCATATTCTCCCCTTCCATTCCAATGGCGCGCAGGGTCTCCCCCCGAATGGCAGAACAAACCGATGCCCTACCAAGTACCCCCCGACACAGGCGTCTTCCCTTCAGATGAAAACGGCTTCCGCAAGCCCCAAGCAGTCTTCCTCCCCCTCATCGTCGCCGTCGACAAAGTGCAGTCCGAGTCCACCGATGCCAGCAGCACCGGCATCTTCGACTGGGCTGCCGAGAAAATCGACTTCATCACCGCCCGCAACACCCTCCGCAAACTCCTCCACTGGATCGAAGACGCCGGCGCGAACTCAAAATCCCAAGACTTCCGCATAGACATGCAGCTTGCCGGAAACACGGTGTTGATGAATCGCTGGGAAACGGGGACGAGGGTGAATTGGTCGGGACAGATGTATGGATTGAATTTCGAGAAAGCGTCGACGGATCCGGCGATTGGATGCGAGGAGTGTACGGGGCATATTCGGATTGTGAGATATGTGAGAATTCGAGTCTTGTCGTGAACTGGGTCGTCCACTGACTTGACGGTGGTGTCTAGGACCTCGACGGGCTCAAGATGGTCGTCCGCTTCGAAGTCGACGCATGTCTCTCTAGGGCGGCAAAGTCCAGCGCCAAAGCTTCCACCATCGACGACCTCGTCGCCGGTCTCGGCCAAGTGAACCTCGGCGCCGCCAGTGCCAATACCACCTCGACAACCACGCACGGCCTCACCGTCCTCCCCGGCGGCCGCTTCGTCCCCCACTCCTCCTTCATCGAGCTCACCACCCGCACCGAAAACCGTGTAGCCCAATTCGACTGGAAAGACGCATACCCCCAACTCTTCTTCTCGCAGACGCCGCACCATTTCCTCGCGGTGCATTACAAGGGCCGCTTCTCCGCCGTTCAGAAGCGTCAGCTAGGATCGAGCGAGTTACAGGGGGTGGAGCGGTCGATTCAGCCGGGGTTGGGGAAGCTGCGGGTGGCATTGGGGGTGATTCGGGATTTGGTGGTCAAGCATGGGCAGCGGGGGAGGTTGACGCTTGTGTGTCGGAGCGGGAGGATGGAGGTGTTTGAGAGGGAGAGCGGGGAAAGCTGTTTGCCGGAGGATGTGCTTGCGCGGTTTGAAGGTTGAGAGGACTGATGTACGGACTGTGTTGTTTGAAGTTTTTATGAGTAGGTGTAGGCCATGAAACTGCGATCGCTTATGGGCAGGCGCTGTGAACGAGACAAGATTGACACCAGAAACACAGAGGCGTCGACACCGCCAATGTGACGCACATCAAGCATTCGCCGCCGCCAGAGGCCACTCGATCGAGGAAGCTGGTCTCGAGTCCACCTCGCCGCATTCACCCTTCACTCGCCGTGCTCCTCCTGCCACCGCGTTAGCGCCAAGCTTTGACAACACAAAGATGTACTCACATATGCCATGTTACGCGCCGTACCATCCCCAAACTATTTCACTGAGTCCATAACTCGCCCCTACACACCGCCAGCCCGACAGCGACCGCCGCACACCTTAATCCCATCAGCAATCCGGCTGCCCTCCACCATCGCCCAAGACTGCAGCAGCCGCGCTCCCCGTCCTGCTCGCTACAAGGGCCATGTACCACCCGCCTCTTACTCGTGTCTTGTCCGAGTCTATGAGCACGCGGTTTCAGTACTATGACTTGCTCGACGCGTGACGCAATTTGGAGGATGGCGGATGAGTAACAACACCGCGTTCTCCCCTGGCTGATGGGAATAGAGGTTGGATGGGCGAGCTGATGGGTACTGCAAGAAAGACGACGAAAAAGACGAACAAGAGGAAGAAGGGAGGGAAGGCACGAGTAGGCATGCATTGGCGGGTAAATACTCAGGCGAGTCGGCAAGGTGAACTAGCAGGGAGGAAGATGAGCTTGAAGAAAGCCACAAGAGAGAAGGGACAGCATGGACACTCACGCACCATAAGGGATACAATAAAAACCTCCACCGCTGTCCAACGAGGCTCTCGCACTCGATTGAAACGAGCTTCCGTACACTCCGCCAACGCATCCACTCAAACCACCATACACCGCGCGAGTCGACGATGACAAGCATTCCGCTTTTTCGTCCGAAACTGCGACGCTAGCCGCTGCACCTTCCTTCTTCGTTGGACTCGCGCAAGACTCGCGGCAGCTCTGCCGTGACAATATGAGCCTCCAGTTCTTAGATTGTACTTGATACCGCATAGCGGCGACTCGTAGACATTCGTTCCCAGATAGAGCTAAACCAGCAGAGATCCTGGTACCGCGCGTCGGAGCATGCAACCCTAAAGCAACCCCCGCCCTTTGAAGTTTGAAGCCAGGCCGGCCAAGGTCAGTCTTCGTCACTTTCAATCCCATGGCTGGTGAGGTCTTGAAGAGCGGGAGAAGAACAGAGCCAGACTGAGAGGGCCTGGGAACGATTGATTCATTATTCAAGATCCTTGCCGCAGAAGACTGAGAAAAAATTGGGGCAGAACTTCAAGAAGGTCAACGTTATGTAAGGGCACGGTCTAACGGTCAACCTTTGCTGATCTTGAAGGCTGAAGCACAACAGACGCGGTCACCTGAGACGCTCACGTGCGGCTTTCTAATGGCGGAAGAGATTCAAGAATCCGTATGCCCAGTGATATGCACGCGCCACTGCGTCAGTTGCAAATCAAAGACTTCAAAAGGTTCCGCTGCATCAGAGTAACAAGTCAGGCAACTTAAGTCTGCGTAATTCAAGAAAGTTCACCTGAAGACTCACTCAAATAAAACTCTTAGCTGCGCCTCTCAGCTGACTTCAGGATTTCCATCTAAAACTCATGAGGTAGCCTTACCGACTCGCAAAATTTCAAACACTCATCTTTGACTCCCTTCCCACCCACGACCACGTGTGTCGAATTCAATGAAGTAAGTAAGTAAGACTCAATTTGCGGCGATTTCGCGCAATGCATATATACTTGCTATTACACAACGACGGCAACATGTCTTTTGAATCTCCTGATCACGCTCGTTCGTAGAAATTCCTTCTGGGCTGGAAGCAGTCTCATCCCCAGATCTGCACAATCATCGCAAACTGAGAAAATGAAGAAG
The DNA here is from genome assembly GCA_037176885.1 of Favolaschia claudopus. Taxonomy (NCBI): domain Eukaryota; kingdom Fungi; phylum Basidiomycota; class Agaricomycetes; order Agaricales; family Mycenaceae; genus Favolaschia; species Favolaschia claudopus. The sequence goes on from JAWWNJ010000081.1 coordinate 293,520, forward strand.
ATATTCGGAGCCATCTATTTATCTAAAAGTTCAAGGAATTCGATATGATCCGGATCTCAAGCCTCTTGACCCTCTACCGTCTAAACCCGGCGAGAAATGATTCGCCGCCAACCTCCTTTCCACGTCCACTCGCCACGAAGTAAAGACCATTTGTGATGCAGCCCAAAAGACACACTGTGCAAATGGGGAAGCACCTCCTCCAGCGCCAGAATTGCTTCGTGGTGCTCAGATGTTCTGAATTCCCTTCTGTCGGAGCGATTCATGGTCAATTCTTCTAGCAGAGGAGGTAGGACGACTGCGCCAGTGTAAACGAGTTCCATTGTTTGCTGTAAACGAATTGTTATGAGCAGATGGCGACCAATAGTGTCTGCGATTCTCCTAAATCAAGGAGTACACATACCGCAAGTATACCTAGTGATTTCTTGTGCGCCTTCTTTCGTATTTTTTGGTTGAACACAGGAGGAATCGCTTCGCCCGATCGCCCTATGAACGTCGTCGTGTCAGTAGTTCTGAGGTCATATGAAGAGAAGCAAGCACACTGTACATGTAACCTGGAAGTTCAACGATAGGCGAGTGAAACTCGCTCTCCGCGTCGGCAGAGAGGACGTCTTGCGTCTCAGAATCGTACGACGATGATTCGATGTCCAGCAGAGGTATCTTGACCCTTGTCGACTCCTCGATGAATACATCCTCCTCCTCCTCAAGATCAGGATCGATCAGATATTCCGGGTCATTGCAGATCGAATCATCCTCGTCGCACAACTCCACTACCCGGTCGTCGACTTTATCCATGGAAGAGCGTGAAGCATCTGGCAACGATGTGTTCTCGTCTTCTACATCGTCTGAACCCTCGTAGTCAGACTGCATTTTAGGATCGAAAATGTTCAGGGTTAATATCTGAAGGTCTTCAAGTGACGCGCCAATAACCGTCAACAGTGCCGTGAAATTCTTGCGCAGTATCATGGAGCGAACATTCAGCTTTTGAAGCGGAGCAGTCGTGGACAACTGCTGCACAAAGGATACGACTTCGCTGTCCGGGAGATCACCCGTGGTGAGGGAGATTTCGGTGACGGGGCGGCCGCGGGTGAACAAATCCGCAAGGATCAAAGGTCCATGGAAAGATTCCAAAGCTGGGAGGGCGGTATCGGGGAGTGCGATAGGAGCAATGCCTTGAGAGTCGTCGAGCCAGATACTCTCCAGACTTGGGATAGTCTCCAAACATCGGAATAGTATCCCGCCAACAATATCGCTTCTGCAGTCGACTCGAATCTCAAATTCAAGGTCGACTAGCCGACGAAGGCCCAGACGGGATAGATGCAGGAGTGTGGATAGTCCATCCTGCGAACTGTCCACATACAGTGTTTTCAGATGTTCTGGCGACGCAATTTCGAGTGTTGGCAAAGCCTGCGAGTCACCGTGGTCGAAACGATCCTCTCCGGTGGACAGATGGAATTGGTGCAGAGATAAGAGAGGTCCTGTGCGAGCTAGCATATTGCAGTCGCTCAATTCCAAGCTATCCAACAGTGGCAACGATGCCAATGTAGCGCGAATTTCCGAATCAATCCGCAAAGAGGACATCGTGAGGGTGGTGAGCCGTGAATATGCCCCCAAACTTGAAGTAAAGACCTGTTCCAATCGACTCCACCGCTCCTTGATCACAGCGATATTGGTGATACGAGGGAATTCCTCAGCGATGCGTTCCAAGTCGAAGTCAAAATACGCATCCCAGGACCATGAGCGAACAGATGCCGCATGAGGGCTGTTCGCAAGCCTGAGAAGCCTGTGAATGAGTCTTTGAATCGACCGGGCACCAGTCATCCAATTTTTAGAATCGATATGCGGAGCTGAGATTTCTTGCGAGTGAAAGAGCAATTCTTGACATATGGCTGCAAAGACGCGACAGACGAGTGAAAGCTGCTGGAGTTCTTTAGTAGAGCAAAAGCTCCAGCAGAGGTGCCATATCTCCGTCGCAATGCGACTCGGAAAGCTGGTCTGAGGCGGTAGCATGCATTACATCGGACGCGTGGATGAAGAACAAAGGGAAAAAGTTTGTTGATCAAACGGATCACTGCGTCTGACCGGCATCGAAATCCAAGTGAGTTGACGACTTTTTTTTTTGCGGCATTGTGCTGAGAACCGAAGTGCTGAATATTAATGAATTCTAAGCGAGGAATATTGATATGGCGGTCACTTTGTACATTTAATATTTACACACAAAATTGTCTGCGCGCACGCAAATATTGCCGCGCGCGCGCAAAACTTGTCCAAGATTTCCTTTTTAGGTCGGTTTTGACAGCTGCCCATCAACGCCCCATCATCAACGCCCCGACAGCCTAGGCCCTGAAATTATTCCTCCCACCGTGCTAACGATTCGACAAAGGTAAGTAGCAACTAAGTAGATCATCCTAGCAGCCCATTTGAATCAGCCTGAGCAGACTGCTCTTGCTGCAGCCTCCTGTGAGCAGTCATCGTTGATTCCGTCCTATGCCGTCGGGAAGTGTCGGAAGTCAGGATCAGCGGATCGAAGCCATCGGGTCAACCGTCTTGGCATTTGTTAGGTAACACGTCGATATAACATCAAATCACCGGCAGAGTCCGGTAAAAGTCAATACTTGACTCATCGTTGGCGGCTCCCTAAGCGGGACTGAGGCTGTCGGGACGGCAGGAAGAGCACGGCGGGCGTCGTGGCGGAGGTAAGTAATGGCAAAACTTACATTCAGCCCCGAATTCTCCCAATTTACAGCGCATTTACATCTATTTCACCGAAGGTACAGCTCAACAGTGGGTGGGGGCGGGGCAAGGCGGGGGGCGGGACTCGGACGTTGATGTGCAGCTGTCCCAACGGCGGGTGAGGGCGGGGGGCGGGACTTGATGGGACGTTGATGGGCTGTCAAAACCAACCCAAAAAGAAACTCACCTCTGTCCTGCTCCGAGTCTGTCGTTTGCGCGCGCGCGGATTGCCAATAATTGTGTGCGCGCAGACAATTGTGTGTGTGAAAATTAAATGTACAAAGTGACCGCCATATATATGGCGGTCACTTTGTACATTTAATATTCGCGCACAAAATTGTATGCGCGCACACAAATATTGCTGCGCGCGCGCAAAAGCCAGAGGTGATTTCCTTTTTGGGTTCATTTCGACAGCTGGCCATCAACGTCTGATCGTCCCGCCCCCGCCTCCACGCGCCGTTGAGCTGCACCTACTCAGATAGAATACTTAGATGTAATTGCGCAGTAAACCAGTGACAATAATTTTTGTCTGAGACTGAATGCAACCCCGACCACCGCATCCGCCGTGCTTTTCCGGCCATCTTCATTTCTTCACCTGACAAGTACTTCAAGCGGGAAAGTTCAATCAGTCAGAAGAACTCTTGGGGCTTGTGCCGACACTTCCCGCTCGGCGGCGCTACGCGCCAAGTGCGCGCCTAATCCCGGGCTTTGCCGGTGGCCAGATGATGCCGGTAATTTGATCTGCTACGTCACTGATCAAACGTCAAAATCCGATAACACCCGATGAAACCATTCGATCCCGACTCCCGACGCTTCCCGCCGGCAATGGAAGCGATGCCTGCTCAGCGCTCAGTGCTCACGCTGATTCAAATGGTTGCGATGGAAATCTTCTGCTTATTTGGTACTTACCTTTGTCGAATCGTTAGCACGCTGGGGACGGATTTCATAATTTTATTCAGGTATTCTACCCGCAAGTACAGGCTCAACGGCGGGTGGGGGCAGGCGGGACTTGGGACGTTGATGGCCAGCTGTCGAAATGAACCCAAAAAGGAAATCACCTCTGGCTTTTGCGCGCGCGCAGCAATATTTGTGTGCGCGCATACAATTTTGTGCGCGAATATTAAATGTACAAAGTGACCGCCATACATATATTGACTGAGTTTAGTTCACTTCAGCATCAATAATAACAGGGTGCGTCGCTACGAAACAAAAAAAAAGTCAACTAAATTTCATTCGCTACGGCGTTTGCCGAGCCTCGTGATTAGCGAGCTTTTCTCCCTTCCTTCCTCATCCCGTCCAGCGAGTGTGGATGGAGATTCAGCCACCAGAAAGTTACCTACGCCGAATTCCAACGGAAGTCTGGCACCTCTGCTGGAACTCCTGCTCTTTCAAAGAACTCAAGCGACTTTCGCTCGTCTGCCGTGTCTTCGCAGCAATTTGTCATCCCTTGCTTTTTCGCGATCAGCGAGTCAGGGTTCCCGATGTCGACCGCAAGAATTGGATACAAATGACCTATCGTATTCAAAGTACCATTCAGAGGCTTCTTAGGCTTGCTGGCAGTCCTCACGCGGTGTCTGTCCGCTCGTGGCACTGGCAAGGGGATTCCGAATATAGCGGCCTGAAGCAAATCACGGAGAGATTCCCCCAAGTCAAAAATATCTCTGTTGTGAAGGAGAGGTGGATTAGGCTGGAGGAAGTTTTCGCTACGACCTTGGGCGCGTACCAGGGTCTCACGAAACTGAATATTAGCAGCTGGCCTATCGACACCGAATTTCGCGCTACGATGGCATCATTGCCGCTGCTGGAAGACCTATCGTTGCTGGACTGCACGATGGTCGTACGAACCGGCCCTTTGCTCAATTTGCGTCACCTCTCCCTTCACATCGGTCTTGGCGGTTTGCGCGCGCAATCTCGCGGCCACGCTCTTCCAGCTTTGGAATTAGCGACACCGGAAACCTTACACACTCTCTTCGTGGATGACTCCGAAGATGGGAGATCCGTCATCGCACACCTAGCTCACAGCATGCTTCGTTGCTTAACTCACCTCTATATCACTAGACCCAGCACCGATGCCGCTCGGGAGAATCTCATCGAATGCTTGGGAAACACTCCATGTCTCGAGCTAATTGCCCTGTACCCCACTGCCATCATCGATCCCTCTCCTACGGCTCCACGACTTGCTTCCCCACAAACTGCATTTCCGTCTCTGATGTCGTTCAATGGGCCCATCAGCCTTGTGCATTTCTTCACCCGCGACCGCCCTGTCACTGAGATCATTCTCGATGCCGGCGACTTTCAGGAGCGCCGTGACCTTGACGACCGTGCAATCATATCCCATCTGCAGATGCTGTCCACCACCGCCCCTCTACGAAAACTCGTCCTCAATCCGGAGATCTCGCCTGAAAACATGCCGAAACTTTGCGAGGTCATCAGGTTTTCGTTCTCGGAGCTTCGTGCCTTGTTTTTAACACCTCGCGAACCACGACGACCACCGTCGCCATCACTCGACGATGACGATGACTTCTCAGACGAGTCGTCGGTGGGAGATGAGATTGACGATCGAGCAGTGGAACTGTGGGATGAAAACGAGGGCTCAGTCTACCATTACTCAGACTCAGACTCTGATCGGTTCTGATGTGAGTGGCGAGGGCGAAATGTCGAACAAGGGACCAGGACGGGTTCGCATTTCCCCTTCTCCTCCCCCAGCTCCTGCCATTGAACTCCCAGGACACATGTATAGTATGCTTACCTCTTTGATACCTGCACCTATTACATTGGCTGACACATTTACAGGGTCTTCCGCAGTTAACAAAGCATTTCCTCCCATCTTCAAGGTCAAGAAACAAGCCGAATCGCTCAGCGCAATCGCGGTCCGCGTATATACTTCTACTCATCCTCCGGCGACTCACTCAACATGTAGCAAACCCTGGACCTCATTTATAAAGGAGTGATTCTCCTTCCGCCTCTGGTGGGAGAATTACACCTTAACTCCAGCGACGGGATATACAAGTCGTTTTCCACGGCGGAGCAACACCGTGCGATTCTAGAGCTCGAGAAGAGACTCCCCTGCTTGCGCACGGTCACTTTTGGGCCATCCGACTGGTCCTTGCGTGGTGCTGAATGGACGACTCGGTCGACGCGAATGATTTCGTATGTGTGGCAAGCCAATGGGACGAGAATTGAACGGCGGAAGGGTGAAGAAAAATCTGCCCGAGGCAGAACAACTTAGTCAACAATAAAAGAATTTGCAAATGCGATCAGTGTTCGGGGGTAGAAGGACTTTCACAGATTTGAGCGAGGAGAAGTAGAAGATCACCCAGTACGGTTCATTTCAGTCAAAACTACATACGCTATACTTGAATACAAATCAAACTTGTGCGATATTCGTGAAGTACCGTTCCACGCCCTCTGCCCCAGAAACAACGGCTCCCACGACTCCATCCGGACGGACTACCACTATAGTGAGCTTGTCAAAGGGGACTCCGTATCCGGTGTATGCGTGGCCCGCGCGATCTTCGAAAACAGTCTCACAGGATGAAGAGCTGCACGCGGTTTCGCCCTGAGGAAGTATCCGTACAGCTCGCGCCACTCGCTGAGGAAGCTTCTCAACGATCTCTGCAACTCGGTCACCGCAGCCAGCTTCGCTCCCAAAAATCAACACTGTGTGCGCCGCGACACTGAAGATGGAAAATAGAGTCTTCACGTCCCCGGATCCCGTCAAAACCAGACCCGGCGCATCAGGAGCGCGGAATGCAGCCTGCACGCTCACAGGGCCACTCTCAATCGGGCGTCGCGAATACGGAGTTTGAATTCTCGCGACTGCTTCCGCGTCCTGCAAAATGATAGCGCTCCCCGAATAATTGACCCCCAACATCTGTACATCCCCGCTGCGATCCCACGACGCATCCTCTGTCTTCTGTCCGCCCGGAATGCGATCGAGAGAAGCTTTATACAGCTCTGTCGTGAATTTCAGCATGTGCGCGATGATACGAAGCCGCTCCTTGGTATATGTTGCAAGGATGGATTGCGAGGCGAGACCCTTTTGAACGAGCGCGAGCTTCCAGCCCAGATTCACGGCATCCTGGACACCAGAGTTGAGTCCCTGTCCGCCGGTTGGACTGTGACAATGCGCTGCGTCTGAGGATCGGTAAATCAGAAGATGCTCAGAAGAAAAGACTCAAGCAGGCAGACGGACCTCCAGCAAGGAAGACGCGGCCTACTTGCAGGTTATCGGCCATACGGATATTCGCACTGTAGAAGGAAATTTAAAGTGGGAAAACCAACACGAAGCAACTTGAACATAAACTAACCGATAATTAGACAGCCAAGGGGTAGCGCCAAACTTGACGTCGTGTCTTCCAGTAATCTCATAAAACTTCTCAACGAATTCTTCGCGAGTGATGTTCTGCTTTGCTAAGTGCTCCGGCCGGCCACTATAGAAAAATGTCATGGTTCTGTCTTCAACGCCGCTTGCACGAAGCATCATACTGCAGCATATCAGCCGTATAATGAAACAAGATGCACAGTATTCTTACAAGGTCGAAGGCTGTTCCCACAGATGCCATAGCTTCGAGATTGTTTCAGCAATGGAGATAAATTAGCGAAACCAAATCGACTCACCGCAGGGTCTACACCTGCCTCTACAACGACATCCCCCAAGGCAATATACGTAGGCTTTGTCTCGCCCAAATAGTTTACCCCAATCAATTTGCGAACGACACTATGGGCGCCGTCAGTCCCAACAAGCCAATCGAACTTGGTCGTTTCTTCGGTTTTGTTTCCGTCGGAATCGGTCTTCTCGATAACAGCGACGACATGGTCCGGGGATTGCTCGAGACTGCGCAACTCGGAGCCAAGTTCGACGCTGCATCCTAGCTTCTCCAAATAAGAGCGAAGGGCGGCTTCGTGCCCGTCCTGGCGGACGAAGTAGGTATTGGGCTGTAAGAATGGTCAGTCAGACTTTCACATCGCTCGAACACGATCTTGACTAACATGCGGGGTGTCTGGAGTAGGCTGCACTATTTCCGCAACCGTGACAAACGCCGTTGGTTCAATTTCTCCTCGTTCGTATCTGGCAATCAAAGGTCGCATTGGCTCGCCTACTTCCTGAATCCCGGGAAGAACATCCAAAATATCGTAGAGCTCCAGCGTGCGAGGCTACGCAAAGCCAGACCGAAGTTTTGATCAACCGTTGGAAGAAATTCAAAGTAGATACCCCACCTGAACCCCAGCTCCACGAGTGCCTGGCCTATGCGCAGGTTCTTTGTCGATGATACGCACAGAGACGCCGTTTTCGAGGAGCACGAGTGCCAGCACGAGCCCAGAAGGACCGGCGCCCACCTATAGAAGGTCAAGATAGCCGCAGAAAATTGGATGAAGGGGAAGAACACACAATGAGAACGGAAGGGTCTGCCATTGAAGTTTGGAAGCGATATTGAATTGACCTTGCTCACAAGCTGCTTATAAGCGTTCATTTTGAGCCGACTTCGGGTTGCGAATTCCCGAGTCGATTCCGAAAAAGAAAAGTGTTCTCTCGTGCCGCCCGTCGAACACCGCCGTCCAACATTCAATTACAGTGGTGATATAGTCTCTCCAAGACAAAATCTATGACTTTGAGCGTGCCCTGCTAGTTAATATTATGGTGGCGATCAACAGAACTCGTACTGATTCAGATATCAACCGTAGCAATTATCAGCTGTTAGATATTTCGTGCGTCTTTCATGGTAACAACGCGTCTACTTGACATCTTGCGAGCCAAGAGAAAGGACTGAGCATACCGCGATATGATCGGGAAGCGTGACTAACCTGAGCACAACCTGAGCAGATTGTCGAGAATCTCCGTTCAAGACCGGAGCACAACGAAGGGTACGGGATGTACGGGATCAAAGTCGCATGAAGGTGTGGAATCAACCCGGAAAGAAACATATAGCTGGAGGTTGATGACAGCGCGCAGCGGTCGCTGTGTAAGATGCTGACGCGAAGATAATAACAGAGCTGTTGCGGAGTGACACCGATAAAAGTGCCTCAGACCATGCTGGCACATGGTGGGAGGAAGAAAGAGGTCGCATCAACTGATCTGATGTTTGTTCTTGCCGTAAGTTCAACTAACCGTTCCCACGGTTGAGAACTTTCTGAAACTCGAAAGATGAAAATTTCACGAACGTGATAGCTACATTCCAAAAACACCGCGACTTCTACACCAGAGTTTGAAGCAAATGATTCGCCGTGAGAATGTTGCGGAAACAGCATGTTTTTGCCAAATGTTTGCGGAATAACTAATAATCACACAAATATTAGCCAGCAATTATTTCACGAGTACAGCATGTATAAACAGCAGCATTCTAACCCGGGACTTCTCCATTTTTTGGTTTCCTGACGCGTCGAGAGCTGGACATGCACGCGCTTCTTGCGCTCCGGCGGACACGGAGCGGAGCGCGTCTCGTCACTGAGGTCACACCTGTGACGTCACGCGTCGACTTGCTTCTCATCTCCCATCATCACCCTCGACAGAATGGCCAGCTCTCCTTAAGTCCTGCCGCCTGGCACCTGAAACTTGGGCCATGCTACTCTATAGCTCGTCTGTACCCGTCGCTGCATTCTTGGGCATTTTATCCGCAATTACTCTCAGTCTGGCGCTTGCATCAGTTTCCACGACATCCGATCCTCGTGCATTCTGGAGGCCTTCGGGACAGTGAGCATCGGTGCAGCACATGGAAAGAATGTATATGAGCTCACCAAAGACTCAAAACTCTCTTCCTTGTATCCTACAGCGCACGGAATGTCCCAGCGGGTTTGGGACGCGCTGCTTCCAATCAGAGCGAGGTCCAGGTGTCTCTTCGACTCTGGGTCGATCTGAGGGCATGTAGTCTTCGCCGTTGGATTTCCGTAGCAGATCTGACGCATTCATGTAGCCCACCACGTTCCCCTACCTCGACGTATATATCATCGCTGAATAGCGTTGGCGCGAGGCCTACAGCTGGCTCAGTACAGGGTTCCATCGCGAGATATATGTGCGTATGTATCACGCTGATTGCGCTCCCTCCACCCATACTCGAAATAGCTGCAGCTGGAGGGAATTGATTCCCCAATTTTCGAGTGAATGCGTTGTTAGCTTACCCAGTCACAATGTAAGCCGTCCTTGCCATGAAGAATGTTGCAATGGACATAAGCTAATAGCCTACTGTATGATCGATTGAGGCATCGTTTCCGCCAACTTCAGCATTATTTTTCTCCGGTGGCACATCTTGAGCCCGGACTTCCGCGCGGGCCGGCTTCGGCTTCTCACAGAGGAGCGGCGCTCCGCAGACATCGGTATTTTTGAAAAGATGGCTCGTCACCACCAACCACCATGTCCTCACCCGAAAAGCCAGGTCTGGGCGAGAGCCCAATCCCTGAGGCGCCTCCCGACCTCGAAAAGCCAACGACGACCATCATGACTCACGAGTTCTTGGGTTTTGTACCCATTCCTCGACGGCTACGATACGACCCCCAAAAACCATTTCATTTCGGGATAGTCTTGAATGTGCTTTTTGGCTTTGCCAGCACCTTTATTGTGGCGAATTTGTATTATTGCCAGGTGCGGAACGTGTTGACATCGCACTGCGCATTTTCTCTCACATTTGTTCCATTCTTTTGCAGCCCTTGTTGAGTAAGTTCTGATTTTTGTAATCGAACGTTCACTCAAGAAGATACGGATGTTAGTTCAATTCTCAGAATCTTTTCAAGTTGACTACAACAGCGTTGCTCGGTAATTTTAACTGATGGTGGGTATTCCTACCTCTCTAACATTATCTTCAAGGATACCGACGCTGCTACAAGCAGGGTATAATGATTTCACCGTTCAGAGTCTTCTTTTTCTGATGCATAATTCATACTCACAGATATGCAACTGGCATTGTACTCATCTCGCCGCTGGGAGACCTAGTTCGAAGACGCGAACTCATCTTGTTTCTCGCTATCCTCTCGGGAACCCTCACGATTGGGCTGGCTATCACAAACAGCCTTGTGGTTTTTGAAATCCTGTCATTCATAATCGGCGCTGTGTCTGTGACGCCGCAAATAATGATAGTATGTGTGGAATTTCTTCTTTGCCGTTTTGCTCAATGAATACGGAATAGCCTCTCGCAGCCGACCTCGCTCCACCGGAACGTCGAGCTTCTGCACTTTCTGTGGTGATGTCAGGTCTCCTCTTTGGCATCCTAATCGCTCGGGTAATTGCGGGTATCCTCGCCCAATTTACATCCTGGCGCGTCGTGTACGTTGGACTCCCCGCCCTCTCTCCAAAATAATCTCACCGATGCAATCATACAGCTACTACTTCGCCATCGGCGTCCAATACCTCGTCCTCATCGCAGGCTACCTCCTCATCCCCGACTACCCCGCTAAAAATAAAAACATGTCCTACCTCTCCATCCTCCGCACCATGGCCAAATTCGCCTACACCGAGCCCATCCTCGTCCAAGCCTCCCTCATCAACCTCGCCTCCTGTGCGTGCTTCACGAACTTCTGGGTCACCCTCACGTTCCTCCTCGGCGGGCCGCCGTACTTCTACTCGACGCTCACGATAGGGCTGTTTGGCTTGATTGGGATTTTCGGCGTGGCGTGTGGGCCGCTTGTGGGGAGGCTGGTGGATAGGTTGGTTCCGTGGTATGCGTCGCTTGTGGCGGTTTTTGCGGCTACCGCGTTTCAGGCGATTCAGGTTGGGGCGGGGGGTGTGAGTGTTGGGGCGATTGTGGTTGTGGTTATGGGGTTGGATGTGTTTCGGCAGATGTTGCAGATGTCGTTGGCTACGTCTGTTTTCAGGTGAGTTGAGTTGATTTATTCAGATTATCATAACTGAGACGGCACATCAGCATATCTGCCGCTGCTCGAGCTCGATTGAACGCGATATTCGTCCTCTCGGTAAGCCGTCCACTTTCAAACTCTCCAGGATTTCGCTTACACCTCGTCTGCGAACGCAGCTCTTCATCGGCCAACTCATGGGAACCGCCGCCGGAACAAAAGTATTCACGAAATACGGCTGGCGTGCCGCCGCCGCTCTGAATCTCGGATTCTACGGCTGGATTATCATCATCATGTTGTTGAGAGGACCGCATTGTAAACGATATACGTGGTTTGGGTTCGAGGGCGGGTGGGAGGCCAGAAAGAGTGTGGTTGATGCGAGGGGAAATAAATTGAATGGGGATTGTGATGCGGACAAGGAGAAGGATCTGGAGAGTGGCGGTACGACGACGCCTCAAGGGGATCAGGAGTTGAAGGCGCATGTGCGGGAGCAGGAGACTGCGGAGGAGAGGAGGAAGGATTGAGGAGGGTGGGGTTTGCTCTGTAGACGATTTTTTAGATGGAGTAGACGGTCACGATCGGATGTATGTACGAACTATTAGGTTATCTGTGTATATTGACTATCCCTGACAAAAGCTAAGCAAATGGCATGCTTGGTCTTCCAAGTCTGTGCTCGGTTAGTATGCCACATTCAAGAATCAAAGCTGAGCAAAAGCACTTGAAACTAATCTAGCCCACGTCAAAAGCTGCCCCTCTGTAGTGGAAGCCTTCCGACGGCTCTAATATGCTCAAGGCCACGTCAAAACCAAGGGATTCGAAAAAGTAGAAGTAAATCACCTACACGTGACCGTGTTACTTACACTTGTTTGGATTTTGATCTTTGATTTTCTCTTGTTCGCTCAACCATGCTCGTGCCTTTGTTGGACTTCTTGCATAATGCTCATTTGGAAACGAGAAGAATGGATTTGGATCCAAAACTCGACGCGATGCCAGCCAAGTTTGTCGAGGATGCCTACGTGCTTGGAGCAGTGAGCACCGAGTCACCGACCAACCTGGGTCCTGCAGCAATTCAGTTGACGCGAAAGCCTCGCAGACCGTCACCGGTCTCGAATTAAAGTCTCGATGACACACGAGCGCAGATGTACTTATTCACACCGGCACTGTTGAGATCGTCAAGCTTGCTGAAACGGCAACACTCCGAGGTCGTTCGACTCGGAATTCGTTTGCGGCATTGTCGTAGTAGGAATGTGGCGAATCGGCAATAGTAACTTAGCTCGAGGTCTCCTTGAACGGTATGGAAGGTTTACTCAGCTGTGGGTATCATTTTTTATTCAGTCTGCTCTCACAGCTTCCAGCGCTGCCAGGCCTAAGAAGATCTTACGGATCGACTGCGAACTCGACATCATCGCTGATAGTCTGGAGTCTTGACGTCCCACTCACTCGGAAATTCCTCCCGGGCTCATGCAACTCATAACTTACTGTGCTTCCCAAGTCTCCGTCGTCAACGTTCTTCTGAATCTCTTGGTTTCTGCTTTTTGATTCTCGCATTTCAGCCTTTCGATTTCGTTGAATAAAAGCTTCGCCCGTCCCTGGCCCGCTCATTGCATAACATTTCGAAACTATTCTTACATCTATAGCCTGGCCCATTGCACCCTGCTCACCGAGTCCTCCTGACGACGACTTGAACACAAATCGCAAATTTTTCAAGAGTTTCCACTACGAGACTCGGAGCCTCTATATTTCCACGAGATTTCAATACATCTCGGAGACCCTTACACCCTTGAAACTCACTAGCATCTACCAAAGCGCCCCCGAAACAACTGAAGACTGGCGAGACGGTTCAACTTGAAGCTACTTCAAGTTGAAGAATCCCTTGCGAGTGCCGAAATTTGCTGCGACGTGCGTATTCTGAACCGAATTTTCCGGTTGAAAGTCGGGTGACCTTCCTATCTTTCTATTCTTCCCCGCTCGTTATTTATGGCTCCCGTCTAGTCTGAGGGCGACCGTTTCACTTGAGTCAATTACCCATTTCGGCTTGCATTCGGCAGCGATTGTAAGGTCGTGTTATAAAAGGAAGTTCCCGGATCTTACCCACCCGTCTTTTGACTTTGCTCTCCGATCTCTTCCTTCTCGCCATTGGATGTACCAGACGCCGCGAGACCCAAATTTGCGCAGATATTTCTCTACCGACGACGGCGACCTCCTCCATGGATCTCCTCTGGTCACCGACTCCACCGACGGCGGCGGCGGCGGTCTCTCAGTCTCGCCCATAGAGGGCATGCCCTCCTCACCCGCCGCTCTGTTTCTCTCTGCTTTCATGCAGTCTCCTCCTGCTGCTGCTCTGGAGCCCGACGCTGAAGGTCAAATCGTCGGTGGCTTCAAACTCGGCCCCATCATCGCCCACGGCGGCTTTTCCACCATCCGCCGCGCAACCTCCCTCTCAAACGGCGCTGTCGTCGCTGTGAAGTGTGTTCCGAAGCAGCGCGAGCGCTATGCGGCGCTACGTATCGCCCACGAAGAGTCCGTCTGGTCTTCACTGTCGCACGAGCACATCCTCCCCCTCTTCGCCTACATTCACATACCCACACTCGACTTCTTCGTCACCCAGCTCTGCCCCGCAGGCTCGCTATTCGACATCATGCGTGGTGGCGTCCCAACGCGCGAAGATGCTGGGAGAATGTTCCGTCAAATCGTCCGTGGGCTCCGATATCTCCACACCGAAAAACGTCTCGTCCATCGAGACATCAAGCTCGAGAACGTCCTCGTCGACGAAGCAGGCGTATGCCGCATCGCAGACTTTGGCATGGCCAAGTTCATCGACATCTCCGCTGAAGACGAGCCGGAGGACTTGCCCGCTGAACCCGCTGGCATGCCTATTCCTGGAGGCGGCATCCACCGCGCAGCCTCGATCGCCGTGCCCCGCAGCGCACTCCCCCGTCGAGAGCGAGACCGCCCCACTACCACCGTCGAAGAGTTCCAGCCCGGCTCCCTGCCGTATGCTGCCCCCGAGTTGCTTGGCGCTCCACCCCGCGCAGGAGGCAGTCACCTCACCACCTCGGCGTCCATGTCCGCCAAAACCAAGGCCGATGCGCTGGCAGGCAAATCCAGCTCGGCGTTCGTACCCAACTCAAAATCAGGCTCAGCTTTCGTCTCGCATGCGAAGCCATCCTCCCCAGCGCTTCCTGGGACGGCTATCACACACAGCAAGCATCCTTTGCCTGCGCAAGACATGTGGGCGTTGGGTGTGCTGTTGTATGCGCTCCTCATGGGTCGTCTGCCGTTTACAGATTCGTTTGAGCCGCGGCTTGTGCTGAAGATTCTGAGCGGTGAGCTCAATGCTATCTGTACACTCAATTTACTAATTATGCTTCAGGCACCTACGCCCCACCAACAAACGTCAACGCGCGCACGCTCGCCATTTTGCACGGATGTCTCGCTGCGAGGGTGCAGGAACGATGGACAGTCGAGCGGGTCGACGAGGCGGCTTGGGGCGTTGGCGGCGCGGACGCTCATGTCGTTGGCAGCCCTGAACGCAGCGCGAAAGACGTGGAGGAGCACGGCAAGGCGCACGCTGCGAAGCACCACACGCACGAGCTGCCCATTGAAGAGCCGCCACAGCGGCCGGTACTTGACCGAGGTAGGAGGAGCGATGCAGCGATGAGGAGGGCGGAACGGAGTTCGAGCCGGGTGCCGTATAGCGCGAGTGTGTCGCGGACGAGGACGCGCGCGCAGTCGAAGGACATTGCGCGGGAGTGGAGGGAGGAGGGGAGGAGGCGGCAGAGGAGTGGGAGCGGGAGTGTTGATGGGATGGAGAGGCGGAGGAGGCCGGAAGAGAGTCCTAGTCACAGTCGGAATCGTAATGAGGATGGGAGTGAAAGTCGGGAGGGAAGTATCAGTCGGGAGGATAGTGGGAGTCGGAGCAGGAGTAGGAGTCCGGGGCCGAGGACGCCGCCGCCGTTGGTCGGGCTGGGCTTGATGGGTATAGGGCTGGGGTACCCGTCGTCGAGGAAGGGGGGTGCGAATGGGAGCAAGGCGTCGGTGATTGGCGCGGAGGAAGGTGCTGGTGCAAGTGGAGCGGAGAACGAGGAGGATGGAGATGAGCTGGGGGACGTGTTGGGGCAGAGTTTGTTGTTATCACCGGGGGGCGTAGATCCCGATTTAGCGGTAGAGGCGCGGGGTACAGCGGCTCACCCTTGGCTGCCGCGCGCGGGTCCTGGCGCGGGGAGGAGTCGAAGTTTGATTCTTGGTTCGACGGTTGGCGAGTGAGGAAGGAGGAAGCTAGCGGTGCGTCGGTGAGGTGGTGGGTAGGTATCGGCGCGGGGTGAGGAGGTATGTATGAATGGTGAGTGCCTCCTCCACGCAACGTCGTATATCTCTAGAGACCGTCACTTCACTCACTTTTCTTTGTTTTCTCGACTTACAGACCCACCACTCACCAAGAAACTAAAAAAACCAAAAAGAACAAGAACGCGCCCCCGCCTTCCCTTCGTTCGCGACTGGTTTCTTGTCTCTGGAGGCTCTCCCGACGCCTCCCGCCCTGTCTTTACGATACGCCCGCCTCTATGCATGCTATCACCTGTAACGACTCCAGCTTGACCTGCACTTGTGGATTATCGTGGATTATCATGGTCCGTCCGTCCGTGTCTGTTTTGTATCATATGTATTAGTATCAAACGCTGCTACGACTCTTCTTATCCGTGTACATATACCCTGTATGCACGCTCTACCTACTACTTACTCTTACTTTACCTACGTATCTTCGTGTCTGTTTTGTCTCTCCTTTTTTGGTTCTTGGTACATACATCGTGTTCATAGTGTAACTCGTATGGTGAATGAATGGTCGTTTGGTCTCTAGCTGAGGAGAATTGGCCGAAAATTTCAGGCGCGGATGCGGTATGAAGAAGGAATTAATTACTGAGGGATGGATCCTTACAACCCTACGACCTTGACACTAGCAGGGGAGACTGTGACTTCCCAGTCAAGCGCCAGATTGATCTTGGCCTGCGCCGCGACGGAGCAGATCCAATTCAGCTTCCTATCCAAACCCAACGACTCCACCGCACAGTCCGGCTCGTCGACCCCATCCCAATGCGCCACCACCCCGCGCGCCACGTTAACCGTCTGCGCCGCGGGCGGGTTCTTCGACGACGTGCCTTTCAGGGTTCCGCCACCACCGCCGCTGTTCTCCGAAGGTAACGTGAGAGCCGGGCTGACGAGCTTGACCTCAATCTGCGAATTTTGCGAAGCCGGTATCTGGTCGACGATCTTGAGGCGGTCGATAGAGATGCTTTTGGTGTTGAAGACGGTGATGCGTTGGGAGAAGACGTAGTTGGCGGATTTGTTATAGAAACCGGAGTGGGAGAGTTTTTTGATGATGGGGTGGTAGGTTACTCGGATGGAGGGGTCGACGCTGGGGAGGGATAAGGTTGAGAGGACACGGTGAGAGAAAGGGAGAGAGTAACGGCGCACCCGAGAGGGCAGTCAAAGCTTTCTTGTGGGCTGACAGCTGGGACTTCAGATCGGGATATGAAGCTTCCGTCGACGTAGACGCTGGCTGAGCCGCTGAGTAGCGTGTATTCAGAGGCGTTGGTGATCCTCGCCTGTACAGTATACATCATCGTCAGCCCCTCCAATCCAGAAAGCAACGCCTCGCATACGCACATTGATGTGTGCCTTGACATCCACCTTGGGCACAGATATCCACGACATCTCCGCCTTCAGAGACAGCTCCACGATGGTGAAATTGTGCGCCTCGCCGTCGCTCGCGATAGACACGAGGCCAGGAACACGGAAGGTCGCGCTGAAGTTTCCTTTCGATGTGACGGAGGCGCCTTGTACTTGCATGGGCTCCAGGATCTCGTCCTCGTATGACAACATGGCGCCACGAGACCCGCCCTCAGACTCCTTTCTTCTCTCTGCGTAGTTGCTTGCCATGCTGCCTGGAGCGTACGATCGCGACTTCTTCCTACTCTTAGTGAATCCGGCGTACCGGTCGATGTCGAGGTTCCATGGAGGTAATTGGGGGATGTCGAGGCCGAAGGTTGGGGTAGAAGTTTCGAGGGTCAAGGGAACGTCGTCCCAAGACTAATAGACGCGAGCGTGAGCAAGCGGCGAAACAAAAGACGGGAGTTATGGAATGCTGACCTCTCCAGTATTCTGGGTGATGGCGGCCTTGTAGATGAGGGTTATCGGATCTTCCTTGGCGTTCATGTCGACGCGGATGTCGTAGAAAGCTGTCCATGTGGCTCGCGGTACCGCTGTGGGAGCGTCGAATAGTCAATGTGTGGGGTCAAGCGAAGGAGGTGAAGGCTCAGACTAACCGTAAATTAAGGCAATCTCTACATCTCCTTCTGCCTGAGCGAAAACTCGAATGGCAGCCTTCACACGCAGCTTGTCATTTTCGTGCGGCACAGCGATGCGCTCTCTTTCAAGGACAATATCTGCGTCAATCAGTCGCAGCTCCTCAGTAAGGTCGGTTTTCTTGTCGTCCAACCTGGAACCGGTACGTTCGTAGTTATCCATGAGATCTTCAAGTTTGTAGACGTCGAAATGTTGCACGCTCAATGAGCTGAGATATTGCTCCAAGGACGTGATGGATTTCTCGCACCGCGCAAGAGCGGCAGAGGCCTTTTCCCGCTTACTCAAGAGGGTGGTGAGCTCCGGGGACGACGTCGGGACGTGCTCCCCTTTAGCAGTCGACACTGTGACATCGTGAATAGTAGCTGCCCCGCGGCCCTCGACACTGAACAACGGTCAATGTCAGGTCTTCCAGTACGGCAGACGACATACCGCAGAGATTCCGCCTCCAATACGTTCGGCAGACCCGATATGTTCACCTGGTTCTGTCCCGTTTTCACAGGAAACTTGTATAACCTGGTGACCTCTGCACGACTGGAGTAGAGGCTAACACTGATGATTTTGCTGTCGGCGACAGACTGCAGCTCAATGGAGCCGGTGGACTCAAATGCGGGTGGGTGGTCGCTGGTCATCGTGAAGGAGGGATGGGATGCTGTTGAGGGCCATTTTGACCCTGTATTTAGCTTGCAGCCCTGTGAGCTGCGATTGATGACATATGTCAGTTCCCTGTCGAAGCAAGTCATCTTACGCACCTATAGCACGGCTCGAGGCACACATCTGCTCTATCAGCTGTGTCAGAGTATGAATTGAGCCCCTCGTCGAGAAAGAGGCAGTGGTCTCCTAATGGCATTTTTGACTGCGCAAGTTGACATCGACAGAGCTGGGCTACGGAGAGTCATTCTTCGTACGTTTACCCCAACGTGGACGACACAAGAGAACGGCTATTAGCAAGTGCGTCCCCAGATGGGGAGAAAAAACCAGAAAATCGCGACACGTCGGGGAAATTTTGCAGTATGTGGCCAGATTTTGCACTACAACATTCACAAGAATTCCCGGAGCTCAGTGTATGTCGGCAGTCAATCCAATCCGGAAAATAAATCGCTTGAAAGCTGCAGCAATTCGAAATTGGTGTGGTTGATCCTGGTTGAAGCACAACGAGCTCAAGATTGTGACACTGCCGTGACAGGCGTCACTCACTCGGTTTGCCTCCTTCAAGTTGCTTCAAACCTTCAACACTGTATATCATGCCAATGGCTACGGCCGGGTCCCAGCTATAAACTGGGTCTGAGTGTGATCTCACTCCTCGAGCTAACCCGTCTCGCGCTGAAAGAAACTGTATTCATTGCAAAACTTTCAAAAATCAAAAAGCCTAGCTGTTTCGAAAATGAGCGCTAAGGCTGAGCGGATCTACCCTTTCTTCGTCTCCCTGTTAATACTCTTGCTCGATATCCCTCTTCCCGCTCCCGCTCGCCCAAACTCTGGGGCTCTTGCTTACCGGCTTCAAGAAGCCGTGACTCGTGAGACCTTTCGAGCAACAGCGCTTCTTTGCATACAGTAGCTCTGCTTCTTAATCTGCGCCATCTCGTTATGGACCTCGTGGGGAGATTGGGGAGATGCGTTATCGTTGCGCTCGCCCGCTCCTGCTCCTCCTCCCATGTCGTCTCTCGATGAGGTTCCCCGCGCCATGGCGTCCGACTCAGCGGCGCAAGAGTCCGACAAACGCTTGCTCGAGCTCGGCTACAAACCCGAATTCCGACGGGAGATGTCCCTGTTCGGGGTGCTGGGTATATCGTTCTGTGCAATAGGCATCCTTACCGGCATGTCCAGCGCCTTTCAGACGGGGTTGTTCTCTGGTGGTCCTGTCGGTGAGTGTCAATCCTCTAGCCGACGAAACGGAACTAAAGAAGAAATCCCGCAGGCCTATTTTGGGGCTGGAATGTACACACTCAGGTTCTCTTGGTTCTCTTCGTTCTTGGCTCACTTTCTTCGGACCAGATTGTCAGCATATTCATGTTGTTGATCGCATTGGCATTGGCCGAAATATGTTCGGCCTATCCCACCATGGGCGGACTGTACTTCTGGGTCTGCAAAATGAAACCCGACGTCCCTTTCTTAGGGTGTAAGCTCATTTAATATTTTTGAAATTTCTCTCCGACTCACAGTCGTGAAAGTCACAACTGGCTGGCTATACACCATTGCCTTGGTTTTCACTGGAACATCGGGCAATCTCAGGTGAAGTTATATGCTTTCTGAACAAAGAAAAAACGCCCCTTACCTGT
Source organism: Favolaschia claudopus (assembly GCA_037176885.1). Taxonomy (NCBI): domain Eukaryota; kingdom Fungi; phylum Basidiomycota; class Agaricomycetes; order Agaricales; family Mycenaceae; genus Favolaschia; species Favolaschia claudopus. The sequence goes on from JAWWNJ010000081.1 coordinate 313,667, forward strand.
GTACGTTCAGTGTTGCGCTCTATCTAGCATCGTTAGCGGAAGTGGGTACCGGCCGCATCCTCACCCGCCTGGAGATTGCGGCCATAGCCTGGGGCGTTAACATTGCGTCTGGGATCATGAACACTATCGGAACAAAAGGCATTGGCCGGATGAGTAGCTTCAGTGTTTGGTGGACACTCGGAGGCACGTTTGTATTGGTACGCTATTGACCCTATGTTCTATCACTTCGCTGAAGTTTGTTGTTTCCTTAGGTGATCACACTACTCGTCAAAGCTCCGGTCAAGGTATAGTCCTGACCTTTTCTTTTCCAATTCTGAACTGAATTTCTTCTACCTGTAGAATACAGCTTCTTTCGTCTTTACTGACTTGGAAAAGTATGTTTCATGCCTTCCTCTACAACTTCCTGTGATCTCAAACGATTCTACAGTTTCACGGGCTGGCAAAACAAAGGCTTCGTCGTCCTCCTCGGCTTCCTCCAAGCAGTCTACACTCTCGAAGGCTGCGAAACCGCTGCCCAAGTCGCCGAAGAAGCCGTCCGCGCAGAATTCCTCGCACCCATCGCCGTCGTCGGCAGCATCGTCGGCTCCTGGCTCATCGGGCTCGCATACATGCTGGCCCTGCTCTTCAGCATTCAATCTGTCTCCAGCGTACAGGGAACAGCCTATGCCATTCCCATAGCACAATTATATTTTGACGCGGTGGGCAAGCGGTTGACGCTCATGTGCATCACTGTTATTATGCTGGCGCAATTTATGGCGGCGGTGACGGCGTTCACAGCGAGCTCGCGACTTTTTTATGCGCTTGCGCGAGACAATGCGTTCCCTTTCAGAACGCAGTTTATGTTACTCAATCGCTTCCAGGCACCGTATTTCGGTGTTTGGCTGTCTGTGTTTGTGGGATGTGTCATCTCATGCGCGTATATTGGCTCGGCCATTGCGGTAGGTGTATATTAGCTTGTCTGCCTTTCGTCGAAACTTAACTTGCTGGGCTCAGTTCAACGCAATCTTATCATCAGCTGCAATATCGGTGATGTTGGGCTACCTGCAACCCATCATTATCCGTGTATTCTGGCCAGCAGCGTGAGCCCAACATTTGCCGCTGTATATCGTCCCTATCGCTCATCCCTCATAAAGCCTGTCTACCCGAGGTCCATTCCACCTCGGGCGCTACTCATGGGCAATCAATTTCCTAAGCTTTGCAGTACGTCCCGCTCCCTGCCGGCTTCGTTCGAAGTTGATGAATGGTTTCCAATATCAATCAACAACAGTTCACGATATTTGTCTGTGTACTCTTCATCCTACCCACAGCCCACCCGGTGAATGAGCTCAACATGAACTATGCCGTCGTAGCAGTTGGCGGCTGCATGCTGCTTGTGTTGTTGATGTGGTTCTTCTGGGGTCGCAAGCGGTTCACCGGGCCCGTATTCACGCGCGTTGAGTTCGAGGCTGAGAAGGAGATGGTGAACGAGAAAGAGGTGGTTCAGGATTGAGGCCTGAGGGCTCTAAAGTAGTTTTTTTCGGCTTGGTAATTCGTCGGAGGAGAATAATAGCATCCAACCCAACCCAAGTCTCGCCGCTACAACGGTCCTCCGTCGTGTGGCAGTAACTTCGTGACTTGCTGGTACTTGAGTTGCCCGGTTTTCCAGGTTGATTCGTTCGGCTTTCGCCGGAGCGGAACCGCCGGACCAATCAGCTCCGAGTTGATCCTTGTTGTTACAAGATGCCTTTTGTTCTCTTCCACGACGTTCCTCAACTTCGAGGAATCTCTTCTGACCCGTAATTGTCATATTCCCGTGCTGTTTCCGATTGATCGCGATTCCTCGTCGATTCCGAACAGCTTGTGAGACTCCGCCGTCCATAAGCTTACACTTTCCCTCTCTTTTCTTTCCCATTTCCTGCCCATTTCAGTTGACAAGAATTGATCTGTCTCTTCGAAACTCTCTTGTGCTGCATTGCCGCGGACCGCGTTGATTACACGAACTTCTTTCGAGACGGAGCGCGCCGAAAATTCGACTTGTATGATAAATCCTCCAGATGCAGCCCATTGACCCGTGAGTTTTGTCAAAGTGCTGTTCGTCCGTCCGACCGGCACTGAGTCACTGTGTACAGTAACGAAGACTATCAGTCAAGTCTCATTATGATACTTGTCCGACTTCAGCGGTTTCGTTAGTAGCGTTCAATAGAGACCTCATGTCAGCCCACTTCGTCACTCGATACGCGTGCTGTAGGTATAAAAAGTGCCAGTAGGTAGGGGCCGACGCGGTAATTGTCCGATCATTAAACTTGCTTTTACACGGCGAGCGCAACTTCGAAGGATGGATAAGCCATCTGTTCTCATCGTAAGTTTGTTCACTCACTTCACATTCGTAGCCAAAATCATTCTATACTTATATAGGCTGGCGCAGGTCCATCCGGACTCGTTCTTGCAATTGTACTCCTTCAGCACGGTGTTTCTGTGCGTATTATCGATAAACAGACGGAATATCCCACAGGTTCTCGCGGGGCAGGCATTCAGGTAGGTATCTATGTGCTTCGAATTATTAGCTCCAAACAATACTAAATGAGAGAACTCTTCGTAGCCACGCACCATGGAGCTGTACGACATTTTAGGGATTTTACCAGACATAATGCAAAAGGGGGAACCAATGCGACCTACCATTGCAAAATACGAACCCGGCCAAATTGACCCAGTTAAATTCATCAAAGTCGCCGAGCTCCTAGAGCCTACTCCCGATATCCCGCATGTGATACGAATTCTCGTCCCCCTACTACTACAGCCTCAGGACTGACGCAGATTCTCTTAGCGCAATATCTACTACGTCCGCCAAGATGACCACGAGGAGGTTCTCCGCTCCCATCTGGAGAAGCTCTCGTGCAGTGTCGAGCTCGGTTCTGAATTACACTATTTCGAACAATTCCCGAATTGTGTGGTAGCACATATTAAGAAGAGGGATTCGAAAGGCGATGAGGTCGAAGAAACGGCTGACTTCGATTGGCTTGTTGGGGCTGATGGCGCGCGGAGCTTTGTCCGCAAACACTTGGGCGTCAATTTTGCGGGATCCACTACAGTGCAGTATATTGCCCTGGGAGATATCGTAGTAGAAGAAGGTCTAGATCCTGCGGTATGTATCAGTAACTATCTATTTTCACCATTTTTCATGCTGACTGGGATAATCGAAAAAATTCTAGTTGTGGCATATGTGGGACCAGTCACCGAAATTGTGAGTAAGACTTAAATGGCGCCTTTGTTCTCTGCTTCTTCAGGGACTTACCCTGCGACAGCATCATGCTTCGTCCAAGTGGGGTGAAGAACAAAAACTTTATGTTCTTCTATTCTGGCCGGCCAGAGGAACTGGTGAACACGACGATGAGTCGGGAAGAATTTTTGGAACAGTTCTATGAACTGACTGGGAGGCACGATGTCAAGTTTGGAGCGGCGCCTTGGCTATCTAATTACCGGTTAGTTTTCACGGTCATATTAAGCTCTCCAAGTTTTGTTCATCGATTCGGACGACAGACCGAACATACGTATGGTGGACAAGATGCAAGTCGGCCGCGTCTTTCTTTCCGGAGGTTGGTTATATTCGACTGAGCCAAGTCCGAACTCAGTCGGTTTCCAGATGCGGCGCATTGTCACAGTGCAACTGGCGGTCAAGGACTCAATTCGAGCGTCCATGATGCTGCGAACCTAGGCTGGAAGCTCGCTCTGGTCATCAAAGGCCTCGCCTCACAATCTCTCCTTTCAACATACGGAGAAGAGCGACTACGCGTCATTGCCAATATGCTTAAAGTCACCACGAGCTTGTACAACACTTCCATAGACCGTCTCAATACCAGCTCGAAGATGGACGACGATACGTGGGCGCGCGATGGTGACATTCATATGCTCGGGATCAATTATTCTGGGAGCTCGATAATCTTGCAGGAACCTGACGCGATCTCGGGTATCAGCAATGCATACTCCAAACCCGTTGGGAGTGGGCCGGCTCGCGTTGAGGCTTCGTTCCGTGCAATTGATGCGCCAGGTCTCGTCTTGGTGGGAACATCTGAGAATGTGGAGTCCACGATCAGTTTATTTTCAATCTTCAAAGTCACAGTACACACCGTATTGCTTTTCGGACGCGAAGCGGACTGCGGTGATCAGGTCGCAGAGGTGGCTGAGAAGGTTCCGCGTGCATTGGCCCGTGCTGTCCGCATTCTTTCTCAACGTGAAGGAGTGTCCGGCCGTTCTCTTTTCGACACTGTTATAGAGGATCGGGCGGGGCATGCGTATGGGGGATACGGAGTGCCCCTCGACAAGCTTACTGCTGTTGTCGTCCGGCCTGATGGAGTCGTAGGCGCCGTCGTATCCGAGAAACGGGGTCTAGAGCGTTACTTCAAGAACATTACTGGTATATGATATGTGGACTTCGACTTGACTGGTACTTATATATATAATACGTACAACATTGTTCTTTCGCCGACTCGAAGATTCGAACAAGGCCGAGATGGCCGAAACCCCCCAACTGTCACAAATAAACCATCCCGCAGTCTCAGGATGCACTCAATCTTGAACGTGATTATCTCTGAGTGCCACTGGTATGTACGGCGATCCCGATATCATCGAAGGTCGGTTTTGATCGAAAATTGCCGCTATCCATACTGTCGGCAATCACCGGCTAGACCCAAAATGAGGTTTGAACAACTGGAATCGAAAGCGCTACCATCCCCCCATGTAGCGCTGGGGTTGAGACAAAGAGGCCTGTAGCGAAACGGATCAGATCATATGATGAGTAATTTTTGTCCCGTCAACGCGATGGTTCAGTTCAGCATAAGTTGAAGACTCTTCAAGTTTGAACCTCATCGGTCCGTGCGTGGGGAAATCCAACACAGAGAAACGAAGGAATGACTCCATTCATCCTCGGGGCCGTTGCTTTCCATCTTCAACCAAACACTGTTTAGCTCAACGAATTTCTATGGCACGCACCATCCAGACTGTGAGTCTCCTCGACTCAAGTTTCTTCATTGGCAGCTCGATCTGAGGGATCATTTCGGATAAGGCGCGAAAAAGCACTGGAGGCAAGAGTTGTAGAGGGTTCTGGAGCAGTTGTCCCCCCAGAAGACCCCGCTTCAAAATCATGGGTTTGCTCGATGCCATTCACATATTCTTGTACGTTTTGCGATGTGACTCGTAGGAGTCACCAAGCCTGCTCTACGCCGTCTGGCGCGTCGCGGCGGTGTCAAGCGTATTTCGAGCAAAATGTATGAAGATATGCGGGGCGCGCTGAAGATTTTTCTCACTGATGTTATCCGAGACGCTGCGCTCTACACCGGGCATGGGTATCGGTCAGTTGAATGTTTGAAGTTGACGGGAGAAAGAATGAGAAGACTGACTTAAATGCAGGACGACTGTTACACCTCTCGATATCGCGTACGCACTGAAACGACATGGTCAGACGTTGTATGGATTTAGTGGATGAGTAACGGACAAGAATTGCTTCAAGTTCAACATGTCGAAACAGAATTTGCATAGTACATCTCGGAAGAAAATTCTCAGCCCCATCTTGTTATGTGTTACCGGCGCATTCATGAATCGGCGATTCAAACCAGCTAGGTAATACTTACAACGTGAAGTTTTTTGAGAAAACGCTGCTTGGGTTTACCGTTTGACGACGACCTTGGAAAGAGAGATTCATGAAGTTGGATTTCACAAGAATGAGTTGCTCTATCGAATGAATTTGGAATAAGTAAATGCTGGCCTAAATTGCCCAATGCTGGCCGTCTCACTTGCCGTCTCGTCATTGCTAACTCATGGTGTTGAAAAGATTAGGAAACGAGTCACAACTTGTTTGAAGATTAGAGAACCGTCCAAGCTTCATTTGAAGTCTGAATACGAGCGAGAGGTGAGTATGGTGGAGGAAGCGGAGGAAGAGAAAAGGATGGACCCCGCCGGCCACCCGGCCATCAAGAGCCCGCGGGCATTCTTTGATCTTGATTTGCAAATTTGAGTGCCACCGCGTCTTTTCAGTAATACACGCGGACCGGCAAAGCCGGTCCGCGTCAGCGGAGTTCATCGGCCGATGAGCGAAGTTCACTGTACATCACCTTCGCGTTCATTGACGTTCAGTGAACTCGAACATGATGTTCATCCATGTACGTCGATTCAGTGACCTTCAATGAAACTTTTCTCAGAATCAGCGAACTTCACTGAATTTGTCTTCAAATTTTCACTCTAATATATGTACTTGATATGTAATGACAATTCACCCAGGTCCGCTGTACTCAACGACCGTTTTCACCGAGATCCACTGTACCTGTACACCGTGTTCACTGAGGTCCGCTGTATCTAACCGTCTTATCCACTGAGGTCCGCTGTATTCAACATTCATGTTCACTGACATCCGCTGAACAAATTCATTGTGCTCACTGAGTTTTGTAACAACATCGCACATTTTTGTGAATATGGCAGTGAATTTGACACGGTGTTCACTGAACTCAGACTGGACGTTCACTGAACATCAGTGTATCGGAATATAAACTACGGCGAAGTTCACCGGAAATGAATTTGATTTCCTATGAAGAAAACAGCGGTCAGTCTGTACTTTCAACCTGCTCCCAAAACTCTGCACTCAATGCCTCGTTTTTCTTGGCCATGCGCTTCTCCACTAGCTCTTTGTATAGGAGCATCAAGACATGAACCACAAAGTCGTAATTGATGTCCGTCATCTGGCGAAGTTGTGCTTCGTAGCCGGTGAGCCAAGAATTGAGCTGCTCCGCTGTTTCGGTATTGAATGCTCTAGTCTTGTGAGTCCGTCCGTTTTCGTCGACCTGAACTATAATTAAGTCTGGCTGAGAGCCATTGGCAGGCGCAGGATTGCACCAGATCCGGCATAGAATATCGGAGGCCTGGTGTCCAATATAATGCCAGGCATCAACAATGAGTTTGGTAACATGAAACCAAGGGCTGTTCGGGTCTTGTGTAACAATGTGGCGCAGAAGATTGCATGCATCATCGTAGGCGAGGAAACTCGGGCGGGATTCTGGAAAATCCTCCCAAATTCGGTTGAGGATACCAAGAACTTGTGGCGAACTCTCCGAACGGTAACACTTTCCCCAGCCAATTGGGCACCCGCACGACCATTGCACAGTTTGCAAGCAATACGTGGACCCCGCACGGAACGTGTGAATAACATCCTTCCCTGCTACACCATCAAGAGCAGGAAGCTCAGGCTGGAGAGTAGGGCCAGACGGTGAACCGGTTTCATCTTGTTGTTGTGTCTGTCGCCTGATAACCCGTTGAACTCCAGGGAAAGAAAGGCGGGAAAAGCGATTCAAATATTTCTGGTGCCATTCCTTATGAGATTCCAGAGTGCACGTAACTGCTCCATCAGAATGAACGGGACGCCCGCAAGGAATGATGCTGCAAATATCATGCATCCTCAGATGGTCTTTGCAAAATCGGCCGTTTTTGTAGTTAACCAGAGGGCCTGTACAAGTGCTGACGGCACATTTCTGATATCACATTGAGAACAATTAAACATGAAATCCCGGAGTACGCACACGATGAGGAATATTTTTTCCATCCATGGTTGCAAGTCTGGTATATCCACGGGCAGTACCTGGTTGGCGCACTTGCTGCTCTGGAAGGGCGCGAAGCTCAGGAGGTATCTCTGACAGGAGAGTGGGTGGATTCTACATTGATACAGGAAGGTTTGAGATTAGGAAACTCGACTGGAGTCTTGGAGAGATAAGAAATGAAGATATACCTCAGATTGTGGTACCGGATCCGGAGGAGCATCAATCACTCCCGCCTGGTTTGAATCCAAAACAATACCCTCGGAAATCAAATCAGAAGCATATCGCTTCAAATGAGTGCAGCGGGTGCAACCATGATCCATTGAGCCAGCAACAATGCCTCCGTCTCTGCCAATAGTATCCCGAACACTCTCTGCCAAAGTGCGAGCATCCGAGTTGTAAGGCTCCAGGAGCGCTTACGAGGGTCACTGTCTAACGGTATCCCTGGCGGGAGTGGAAAAGCCTTATTTTGTGGTAAAGACCCTTTCTTGAACGGTCAAGCTCGCAGAAAACTACAGAGAGTCGAATTCTCAAGCTCTCAGGCGTAGTTCTCTTCAATCCTTCGAAAACGAGAGGACTGGAGTCAACTGAGAGGGCGATCTGTAAAGATCAGTGGAAATAGTCGTATAATCAGAGAAATATAGCCTCGCGCCTAGAGCCTCAAATAGAGCCTAGGCAAGGCCAAAATACGTCCAACCGACACCCGTGCCTCTCACAGAGCTTCGGAGTTACTCAACGAAAGCTGAGGAGGCTGAATGGGTGATTTGGTAGAAGTAAAGATGATAATAATCATGTGACCTGAGTACATGTGACTTGTAGCTAAAAGAGTAAAGAAAATACGTATATGATACCTTACAGAGCCCCCCACTCTTGAGCTGCAAGGAAAAGAACATGTGCGAAGGGAGGGAAAGGCGGGAGAAAAAATGAGAGGAAAATTTTGCCTTGCACTGCACCTTCGAGAAGCCTCCATTCCAACTCCGCAGACTGCTATGCATCCAATTCCGTCTCCAAGTCCAACACCTCTGCGGTTGTGCTGCGCTTCACCTTCGAGGTATCTCCATTCCAACTTCATGGGCTGCTCCGCATCCACTACGTCTCCATCTCCAGTGTGCCTCCGATTCCGCTCCAGGCCCTGGTCACTGCGCAACCAGTACCATACCATGCCACGACCACCCTGGGTCGCCATGCTCCACATCCATACCTATCCTACCCATAGTGCCCCCCACGGAAGTAGCCAAGTGTTAGGGCCAACAAGCTTGGGTGCTTACGTAACACACCAAAGCATGCTAGCCCCATAGTCGAAGTCCAAAGGGGGGGCTGGGCTGTGGTGGGCAGAGACATCAATGAGGGTGGGTGGTGGGAATGAATGAAATTCGATGGTAGTGTCGCCCCCCAGTCCAGTGAGAATCATCACAATTTTGGGCGATAGGATGATGACCAGGAGGGTTGAAGATGAGTGGCATGGAGGAACGGTGAGCATGTTTGGCGCAAATGGGAGCCAGAGTGTGTATGTCTCCACGTGGATGGAAGCAGATGAAAAATTACTTGTCAGAATTGAAACAGAAAGGAGCGATCAAGAGAACTCGCCTCGCGGGGGTGATCGCTGACGATGCAAACCCCCGTTGAGGCTTCGCATTAGCGTTGCCAAAAATGATCTTGACGACATGACCCCCAGTCGACAGCGATCCTCTTTAGGATTTTGCGAGAGGCGAGAATAATGCGGAACTCATCAACGAACCGAATACTCAGGGACGTTGATGAATCCCACCAACTGAAGGACAACCGAATTCTCGCGAAGTCGTTTCAATTGGTTTGCATGTCAATCTCATACCAATTGAGCCATGGTCTTGCTGGCGCTCGTGATGCAAGGCCCCCAAAACCTTTCTGAGGTGCGTGTACAAGAGATCTTGGGCCTTCGGTGGAAGACGGGAAGGTGTTGGGGGTCGGTCGAAAGGAAACGCACGTATACGCGATTCGACATCCAGCGGCCAGAGGCGAAAATCCAGTTCGACGTGATTGAGAAGCCGGATTGCAAAGGAAAGGACGCAATGTCAGTGAAATTTCCGACTAAAAGGTATAATGACGCGCCTCGCGGGGGTGTTCGCGGACGAAACTGACCCCCTTGAAGCTTCGCATGAAGCCTGTTCGAAATCCTTCCAGCCCCCCATTTGATGTGCCCTCCACTAGCGACCCCCAAAGGTGACAGTGTTTCGAAGAGTACGCGAAAGCGTCGTGTGGAAGGTAGAGGAGCTCGAGTGTCAGCAGACCTTGTGGAGCGCAAACAAACGGAGAGAGAGAGAGCTGAGGAGCGTGGAGAAAGACGTCGAGAAGCGAGGAAGAAAGGTCCCAAAGTGAGCGGAGGTTTCACAATATCCGAGCCGAAATACGTTCGGACGCCAGGAAGCGGAACACCGGGTTGGCTGCGAGAAAGGTTGGGCGCGACGAAACCTCGGTGGTTGAGGTGATTTTCAGGAGGTTAATAGAGGGCGAAGACGTGGGGTAACACTTTAAGCCAACGAGCGGGAGAGCGTCAAGGAAGTGAGTGTCGAGGAAAGACGAAGGGTGATCATAGGCTGAAGACGCGATGCGACGCGTCAAAAAGCGCTGCAAGACGAAGGACAGAGTGCCGTTTGAGAGGAAGAAGAAGAATTTTGTCAGCAATAAATTTGAGACTTGAGAACGGAGAGACGCGCCTCGCGGGGGCAGTCGCAAACGACACAGGTCCCCCGTTGAGGCTACACGTAGCCAATTCCACCGCATCGCCGGTGAGTTCGTTGCTGTGAACCGCGCGGAATCTCTGAGCCTGAGAGGATTCTCGCAAGGCAAGAAATCTTGAGGCTTTATGTCGATTTGCTGATATTCGCCGTAACGAAACCCAATGTAGATGAAGTCGGGAGGCGAGTTCCATAAAGAGAGAGAGAGCGGAGATTTGGTGGACGCAACGAAACGCGTTGCGGAACGCTTGGGGAGAGCGCTAGAAATAGACGACAAATTGCCGGCAAGCGGAGAGCCCAGAGTTCCTTGAGACCGATTCCCGTTTGTCTTGCAGGCAGGAACTTAATGGTGAGTCGGACAGGGGACAAACAAGCGTTGAGAGAGAGATGCGACGCGTAAAAACGCGTTGCAGATCAAGCGGAGAGAGGGTTAGGATGAACGAGAAAGCAGAGAGGTTGTGACAGTGTGACTGATCGTCACGGACTCTCCTGCTTTCCCCCTCCTCGCTCGCTCAGCGTCGGACGTCCACGCTGCAGCGTCAAGCACTGCCGCCTGCACAAGACGCGAACGCGACAACCCTGGATGCAAGTCGTCCAGCGCCACTCCGAGGACGACATCTTGATGACTCTCAAGTGTCGACTTTGACTAGGTTTCCGCTTGCAGTCCGCTTGGGGAACGTCACAGCTTGAGATGGAAGATCCAGAGGTGCGTATTCCATCCTTGGAAGATTGAAGTGAGGCTGAAATGAGACCAAGTTATAGGAATTTCGAGACGAAACGAGAAATGAGATAGAAAATGATCGTAGCTGGTATATGGGTCCTCAAGACATTCGCGAACGAGTCGTTTTTGAGGGTCGAAGTGCCGTGACGGTAAGCTGACCGGGTGGAGGCTGTAGGTTGGTCCTAAAACCTTCACAGATTGTTTTGAAGCTAACGGAAGTTAGCAGCGTATCACGCGCGCCCGCGCCTGCTTCGTCGAGCCACGATGCAGGTGCCTATACCTTCCCTTTTCCATACCAAACACGCCGTGCCGTCCTCGCGTCGATTGTGCGCGAGGTCGGCGTTTCGTTTCCGTTCGATCGTCCCAGTGAGGGCGAAAACCAAGAAATCCAGTGTGGAGAATACGACCAGCGGCGAGGAAGGAGCGTTCGAGGGGTCATCGCAGACGAGGGGATACCCGCAGCCAGGAATCCAGGTGAGTCCGTTTTCTTTGGGCTGAGTACTAGTGCCGTTTCGCACCTCTAGGCTGTATGACGCTATCGCCTCCACCGTTTCAAGCCCCCTATCATCAACTATCTGCGTGTCCGTGTCAGCAAGCGCTTGATCGTCGTCACCGTCGAATAGACTGCAGAGGCCTCGTCGTCGTTTACGTTCGCGGTGAGTCTTGCCCGTTCTCTGTATGATCACGCTAACGAACGCAGAAGCCCAGAAGTCCAGTAGGGAAGGCGGCTCTAACGCCAAAGAGGAGGAATTTGGATAGGTCAGGAACGAGGTGAGTAATCTGTTTGACTTGGCCTTTTCATCCGCCGACGAAGTGTCGCCTAGCACAAGTACGACCCATGACGTCGTCAGCGCCACCAGTCCCTTAACCTTAATGACACTCGCAATAGCGGGCGCCAGAGGCAGGGACTTGGGCAATGGCGAAACCTCGGTGGTATTGCTCAAGTGGTGGGCGAGAGTGCTCGCGTCAGTCGCAAGGTGAGTTCGTTCTTTCTTCTGACGCGTACGACGCTGACTTGAATCCTCAGACTCATCCGTGATTAGCTTGACAGGATGAGGCGGAGGACGGGCCAATGCAAGCGAGAAAGAGAAATTACTGGTGAGCAATGAGCCGACTCGCGCTTCAATAAACTCAGCTGATGAATCTTTCTCTTTGTTCAGGTTGTCGCTCCACTGCTTCCTGTACAACACGGCTCCAGCCCGAGGGAAAACAATCTGGTCCATCTCGTCTTGGCCAAATGGGTCAGCTCTCGATCCGGATGTCGAAGACACTGCGCGAGGAGCCTTGTTGATATGAACGCAAGGTATGTCGGTGATTCCACGTTCTGAGCCAAACCTTGACTGACGCGGATAGTGTAGTAGAGATCGGCTTCCTTCATCCTCCTCTGTAAGCGCTGACGCCCTCGACACTTCAAGCTCTTTGAGTTGGACAACACTCGCGAGTAAGCTGTTGAGTGACGTCTTAATCTCCGGGCTGGTTGACCTAGCTGATAAACACTGTCGTTCAGGATCGTTGTTATCCTTCTTCGTGCGGACCAGCCTTGACGGCACCAACGACTCGTTTCCATTCCCCGTTCCGGCGACAAAGCCATCCAGTCCAGGAGAAGAGTCGCGTAGACAGCTGTGAGGGGGTGAGCAGAAGACCGCCGTCTGCTCGCACGACCTTTCTTCGTGCCTCCCATCCTCAACTAAGACTCGGTGGATAGCGTGAGGAGGAGCTAGAGCCGAGGGGATTGCAGATGCTCCGAGCGAACGAACTGCCTTGGTGAGTGACCGTTCTTCTCGCAACGAGATCAACTTAGCTATTCTATCTTCTCCTAGCCTCTCGGTCTCCTCGTTGCCGCTGTCACCTTCTCCGTCGACTGTCGGCGGCGATGGTATGCGCAGATCGCGTATGCCGCCTATCTGATCCTCAAGGGACTCTGGGTCCGCGCGTCTCGGTCCATCCGTGGTACGAGTCCTATTCTTGAAGAAGGTGTCGCTGATCCCTTCATCTGCAGTCACCGGCTGTTGCCCCCCAGGCTCGGCCGCGGATGGACTATTCACATCCATCACTACCGTGAGGTTGACAGCCTCGCCGCCGACGACCTGAAGTCCAGAAGCGTTAGTGAGCGCGTAGGCCGGGGTGGGTGTGTGGTGGGAAGAGGAGTTTTTTTGAAATCCGTTAGCGAGTGGCTGACTCTTATCGATGCCAGTATACCGCTGAATAGTTCGCCCCCTGATTTCAGCAGCGCATTGCCGCAGCAACGATAAGCGTGCGTCGTCGCTGCAGCTCTGCCTTCCCAGCTCCATATTAACTCGACTGCGCGCTGTATGCACGTCTCGCCCCCCAAGCTTGACCATGGACGAGCCCTTCGAATCCGGACAAAGACGCCCCCCAACCTCACTCGGGGATGAAGACGTCCAATACATTCGCCGCGCAGACTCGCTTGTCAATGGAGTACTCTCCGTAGGCGTCCCAAGCTCGACGGGACTAGGCCGAAGTAGAGGAGAGCGTTGACGTGCTGGGATAGCCGGGTGGTGGGATGCAGAATTCATGTTCGTTTCGTCGTCGTGACGCCCCTCAGGCTCGACTTTAACTCGGTTAACAAAGCTTGGAGAAGTATGAGACGAGTTAGGAACGGAGGGAAGCAAAGATGAGGATCTCATCTTCATTCCAGTGAGTCGTTTCACCGCATTATCATTGATATGTTGCTCATAGAGGCTTCGCCCCCCAAGCTCGACCGTACATTCTGATAACTCAGAATAGGGAGCGGGAGACGAGGAAGGGATGGAAACGGGAGATAGAAGAGGAAGAGGAACTTGTGCCGCCCGTGAAGATGAAGCCCGGATTCCCTTGGTGAGTCGAGCCTCCACGTCGAATTTGGTGTTTTGCTGATATCCTCGCCCCCCGAGCTCAACCGTACCTTCTGCCAACGCAGAAGAGGGAGCGGGAGACGAGCGCGAGGAGGAAGAGGGAGGAGACGCTCGAACCTCGCACGAATGGTCCACCGACGATTCTTTGGTAGATTGACCATCCTGTTGTTCTTGGTACTTACGCTGATATTCCTTCCAAGTGTTACTCGCTTGACGCATCCGTGCGGTGAGCGTGTCCCACGCAATTGCGAACGCATCCAACGTGTTGGTTCCGCCAAGTACCTGCGCAAGCTGACTGTGCGGATCGACCTGAAAGCAGACGGGCTGCACCAACGAAGGACGCAAGACATCACTGAGTGCTGTCTGCATTTGCTGAACCCCGCCCCAAATGACATCCAACAAGTCCGTACGCAAGTTGCACCGTCCATTACCGTTGCTGATAGTCCAAGAGGAGTCTAATGACAAATTGATCAAGCGCGCCCATTGCGCGGATAGGTCGTCTGAGGCGATCAGTGGAGGGGAGTATGATGAAGGTGCTGGAGAGATATCCACGGGTGAGAAATGCGGAATACCAGGTACGTGAAGACTGTTGCTCGCTGCCATTAAGTGCTCAATCTTGACGTCGAAGCGCCTTATGAGGTCCAAAGGGAGCATCTTGCGGAGTTGTACAGGAAGAGAAGAGGCAATCAAAGCGAATTTCGTGTCCCACTTGCACAACGAAGGATGATGGAGATTGGATGAACATAGGGCATGAAGCTGCCGCTTCGCCGCGAGAATACGGTCAATGAGTATAACCCAGTTATGTACGATTTGGTTTCTCGTAGCCAGAATTGGGTTTGCACCTGTAGCTGCTAGAGTATCAAGTTCGCTGTGTCCAATGGAAAGGGTTTTGCTGAGTCTGTGATGCTTCGCCGCAAGATCCAAGTAGTAATCCAATCCAAAGATGGTGTTGGTGAGGGGAACAGCAAGATCGGGATGAAGGATCAATCCACCATTGGACAGAATGATGTCTGTAGGTTGGAGGATGTATTTGGCGAAGTAGGAGGAGGAATCTCGAAGCGACAATTGCTTCGAGGATTGAGGAATAGAATATTGAGACCAAATCCAATCCAGGTACGGGTTAACCATGATGACGGAGATCCAGGGAGATCCTGCCAGGGGGTTACGACAGTTCCCAATGTGTCCACTTTGTAAGGCTCCAGGAGCGCTTACGAGGGTCACTGTCTAACGGTATCCCTGGCGGGAGTGGAAAAGCCTTATTTTGTGGTAAAGACCCTTTCTTGAACGGTCAAGCTCGCAGAAAACTACAGAGAGTCGAATTCTCAAGCTCTCAGGCGTAGTTCTCTTCAATCCTTCGAAAACGAGAGGACTGGAGTCGACTGAGAGGGCGATCTGTAAAGATCAGTGGAAATAGTCGTATAATCAGAGAAATATAGCCTCGCGCCTAGAGCCTCAAATAGAGCCTAGGCAAGGCCAAAATACGTCCAACCGACACCCGTGCCTCTCACAGAGCTTCGGAGTTACTCAACGAAAGCTGAGGAGGCTGAATGGGTGATTTGGTAGAAGTAAAGATGATAATAATCATGTGACCTGAGTACATGTGACTTGTAGCTAAAAGAGTAAAGAAAATACGTATATGATACCTTACACGAGTGCGCTGCGACAGTGAATGTGTCTTCGAGACCATGGGCGATAATTAGTCTTCGAGCAAAGTGCTCAAAGTAGAGCCGCTGGGATTGGCGGGTAGTGACATGAGGTTCAGCGCCAATCGTCGCATTGAGCCATTCTGCAAAACTAGACCATCCTGAGTGTAGATGAAGAACCATATTTTCCTGCGCCAATGCGATCCGGCGATCCATCCAGATACCGTGTTTCGAGACTCGAAGAAAGGCTGCATTACATTCTAGTCTCTGCAATCGGCTATGGGTGGAGCCTCGAAATGTAATCCTGTCTGGATAGTACTCAGCCTGACATTTCGCACAGTACGCCACAAAAAGTGTTGCTTTAGTCCAACGGAATCGGTCATTGAGCAAATGGATCTGTTGTGGTTCTCGGTGACGGCGAAGCGTTGGTGGATGACCATCATGGGGGCAGAATATGCAGTTGAGTCTCGGAGTACAGAGAATGATCTGTGGTTCCGGGAAGAGGCTCATCGAGGTGTCATCAGCACCGAGCAGATGATAAAGCTGCTGCAAATCTCGGCAGAATTTTCCAGCCAGATCTGGTCCAACATTGTCTGGTTCGGGAGGGTAATCTGGATGTTCGTTTTCCGCCCCAAATGCACTATATAGCACAGCGTGAATACTTCGCAACCAGGCTGTTTCTCTGGGTTGTCGGGGTTCATTGAGTTGATTTAGGTGAAGTTGGAAAAGGGGATATGTGGTGATTAAAATGGAGAGGATGTAGAAGACTCGCTGCAGCGAAAACTGCGCAACAAAATAGAGTTGGAGGACAGCCAAACCATGGCCAAGCGAAGGTATCATCGGTGTAACGATCAAGTTTGCGCAATTTCCTTTTTAGGTTACTTATGAACTTCAACCGACAATCACACTATATTCCACTATATTTGAGCAGTCTGCATTTTGTTTCAATTAACAGGGACACACGATGATGTCAATGCTATAAAGTTCTTCTAGTTAGCAGCAGAGCATCATAGGTCACATGCCATGCCACATGTTTTACGCGTGTTACTCTTGAGTCTTGAGTCTTTCGACATTTATTTTGACGTTTGCGGACAACAACTGACCAGAAGTATTTTTTATAGACTCTTCATTGAATTCTCTGTACTCCTCAAAGTATTCGACCTGAATTTACTTTGACTATTCAAGCCTAATAACCCGAAAGTTGATTCACTCACCTTAATGTTCTCACGGTGCTGTGTCGCTCACCCGCTGCCATTCTGCGTACCACAACGATCCACAAGGGTTATACAAGTCAAAACCACTTACAACTCAATCACCTGAATACCAAAGCTTTGAACAACGACCAGTATGTTGAGTAGTAAGGATTGAGTACGACGGATGGACTACGGAATCCGGAAGTTGGTGAGTGTCCCGTCTAGTACGCTACTCGAGCAAGATACGCAAGATTGTGTACAAACTAGACTCAATGATCAAGGGAGTTGCTCCGGAACCTAGTGGATGCCTTCGACTTCCTGCTTCCCTCCCCGTTGCGCGCTTTCTTCATTGCCCGCTGCTCCTTTTTCTCCGACTTGATTTCTGCGAGGCGGCGCTCGAGCTTCTTTTGCTCATCATCCTCCGAGCTGGATTCAGCAGAAGCACGAGCTGCGGAGCTGCTGCTCGAACGTCTGCGCTTTCTGGACGCTGCCTCTGCTGCCTCATGAGCTTCCCTCGCCTTTGTGAGATGCTCCTTCCACTGCGTCGCTGACATCTTGTCAAATTTGGCCTTGATTTTGTCGTCAAGCGATGCATCTCCATCCACCCACATCTTGGCTTTGGTGTCGAACTCGAGGTCTGGTGATTCGAAAAGCTTCCCGTCAGCCGTAAGAGTACCGTTAACGATTCCCAATGCATTTGTGATTGTCTTCTTACTGAATGCACGGTTCGCAAACTCCCGGTATTCTGCTTTCTCGTGGTCCTTCAACTCTGCAAAGCTGAGCTCATGTATACACCGCTGAGAGGATACTGACCTTCTGGCATTCTGTAAGGCTTCCCCTTTGCGCGCCCGGTCGAAAACTTCTCATCACAATATTCGATGCACTGCTGGCGCTGATTCCAGCGAGCAAGTCTGGGGCCAATGGTGCTGAGCCCGCCAGGTTTCTTCTTTTCAATTTTCACCCCAATAGCGTCTCTCACACAAGCCAGAAACACCGTGTTCGAGTCGATCTCCCGGTCCCGGTCACTGTCGTCATCGTCATCGTCGTCGTCAATATTCTTCTGCTTCTGCGACTTCTTTGACTTCTTTCGTTCGGATCGTTCCCTTGCAGCCTCCAGCGGCTTGAAAGAGCCGGCAAAATGTGGCTCCGAGTCCTAGACGATAAGTAGACCTTCAGTTCAGTCGATATCAAACCCTTCGATGACACCTACTGATGCGGAAACACTCTCGGTCTCAGGGGCTTTCTTGGGGTGCTCCCCTTTCTTCCAAAGTAACGACAAAATCAATCGGTCAGGAAGACATTGAAGCGGACACATGTCCGCTGCGGGCACCTCCAGCGTATCTGGGAAGTTGCCCTTCATGAACTGCTCTGCGGAGCCAAGACTCATGGCTACTTGGCCCTGAATGAGCGTCAATCTTCGGTGAGGATTTTCTATAGCAATGATGTATTTGAATTGTCTCAAACGGAATATGAACCGCTTTGTACTCGCCTTTATTCGGACTCAGCTGTGTAAGCGCGGCTGGGATCAGTTGCTTCAAGGAAGCTACCACTACTCCATCGACATCTCGGAAGAGCGGGATTGCAGCTCTAACTGCTGGCGGGATCCACACCAGCTGCGTCACCTTCTCTCCGCAGAATTCTACCGCAACTTTGATAGAACCAAATCAATAAATATCGGGAAACAAACGGCGAGACCTTTCACCTGGAAGTTGAGCCTCCGCATCATGCTGCTTCAACATACGGTAGTAATAAGAATCGACAAGACTGGGGCCTGGGCTAGGCAGAGGCTTGGGTGGCGGCGGCAGCACTTCTTCAAGCTCACCAGGGTCCGAGGGCACTGATTCGTTTTCGGAAGGCGAAAGTGGAGACACTAAGTCAAGTTGGATCAGTTTATCCCAGCACTACTTGGACAAAAAAAAAACTCGCAAGTCCCTGGAGAGTTCGGAGCCTTATCTTTGTCCCCATTCTTCTTGACATCCAATTTCAGTGCAGTCTTATTTAGACGCTTCAGCTGGGGAGCCGGATCAGACTTCACCCTCTTCTCAAGTAGTTTTCTATGGGCGCTGTGTGGTAGTTAAAGACTCATCCTTGTTTCTTTGAAAGGTGACTCGGAAACATTACCCCGTTGCATGAACACTTTTTGCCTCCATGTCCTCCTTATCCTTGTCTGCGCTGTTTTTCAAGGCTGCACCACCGGTAGTTTGCGCACGATGAACAACAAATTTGTGGAAGCGCGTATCGTTTGGATTTTTTCCGATGGCTGCGGTTATTTGCCCTTTCAGAGTATTGACAGTAATGCTCCCGGAATCAAGAGGGAGGTCTATCCCGAGCTCTTTTGCCAAGGAACAGAGCTCAGGTTTCTTGAGGGAGGCTACAGGCCCTGCTGGTAGCTTGTCAAATGCAGGGATGTTGTTCATGTCGACACGACGACTCATAGCGGCAGATGGTAAGACAGAATCGTCGGAATACTGTACTAATCCGACCAGTCGTTCACTGGGTGTCACCCGTCACCCAAATTGTTCACTGACAAGTTGTTCACAACACGTCAATCACATCAAAATTGCCATATATGGTAGGCCGGTATTGCTCGGCACATGCCGGCCGGAGATTTTTTCGATTTTCTTGCCCTTTCTGGGCCAAAAAACTCGGTGTCACCCATCACCACCTGCAAAAAGTTCAGTTCACGACGGGCCGTCACACATAACGTGAACAACCGGTCGGATTAGTACAGTACACCGAAGACCGATGACAGTCAGCGGTCATGTGCGGCGGTCAAATCCACTTCAATTTGAATTTCGGGAGGGGTACACTGAAGTTCACTGAACAGGTTCTTTGTATTCACTGAAATTCGGTGGATAGGGGTGGATATCGTTATCAGGTTCACTATCTAATCTTGAAACCACCCGACCACACTGATGGGCACTGATCATCACTGGTGAACACCGATGTACGGTGTTCATCGGTGACCTTTGTCAGTCCGAGCATACCACTCCGTCTTTTACCTTTGTCGTCGACATCAACACCGGAGCCACTCGAGTTGTTACTAAGTACTTCGTCGTGAGTATCAGCATATAGATACACGCAGGGTTTTAACTCCTGCTCCCTTGCAGTTCACGGACCGACAGCTCCTAACTAGTAACCGCATGATTCATGGTCCATGGATGAAATGCAAGCCTCCGATAGCCTGAGCTACCTCAACCTAGTTGCGACTGAAATCTGGCACAACTGCTGGAGCTCATGCGAAATCATGGACTTGAAGAAACTCTCGCTAGTCTGCCAGGCCTTCGCTGAAATTTGCCAACCGCTCCTCTTCAGGATTCAGTATGTCGAAGCTCCCAACGTCGATAGCAGAAGCTGGATGACATGTACGCAACGCATCCATCTCTCCGTTCAAAGGCTTCTCAGGCTTGGACGCAGTCCTCATGCGGCGTCTGTCCGCTCTTGGTATTGGGCAGGGGACTATGGGTCTAATTTAAAACGAATCGCCGAGAGGTATCCTCAAATTACCAATATTTCCATCGTAGGTGAAAGATGGACTCGCTTGGAGCAGGTCTTTATCACAACTCTCGGTTCTTGCCAACGGCTTAAAAAGCTTGAACTCGGCTACTTGACTATTGACTCAAACTTCCGTGCTACCCTCGCATCGCTACCAGTTTTGGAGGATCTGTCGTTGAGGAGTTGCGAGATGGTCGTTCATACAGGTCCCTTGCTATCTTTGCGCCAATTCTGCATGAGCGGGTCCCGCGTGACAGAGGATTCGGAAGGCGAGATTCTGGATCCTCAGGCCCTCGAAATTGTTTCACCTGAAACAATTCAAGTCCTGGTACTGGATGCGTCGCCCGAAGCCCTTGCCATACTACACCATCTTTCTGAGCATACTCTCCCCTCTCTAACACGCCTATTCGTCGACATACGCAACGCGGCCGGAGCCGATTGTTTCTTCGGGTGCTTGAAGAACTCTTCCGCTCTCCACGAACTCATATTGGTCGGCTCCACAGTTTTTGACGCCGCATATTTCGAGCGTCACCTCCCCCAACTGCCTTGCCCACTCTCAATTCGTTTGACGGGCCCTGCAGCCTCGCCGATCTCTTCGCCAGAGAGCGTCCTGTTGAGCGTCTCAAGCTCCGTCACGGGAATACCGAGGAAGAAGCCCCAAGCGATTCCAAAATCATATCTATTCTGCGAAACTTGGCGTCATCTGTCTCCGTGAAGGACCTTGACACACCGTACCGATCTCACCTGCGAATATGCCTGCCATCTTCGCCGCAGTGTCGTCGCCATCTCTTCGGAAACTCTGCGTGAAGGCCCAGGAGCAGCCTACAGTGCCCGCCCCCCTTCCCCCAGGTTTTGATGCAATTGACGACGAGCCGGATCCAATTATGACTGATGGCGAGGACGAGGCTCAGGTGGATGACCGGGTGGTGTGGCTGTGGGATGAAGACGACTCTGACTTTGAAACGGAAGAGGAATTCATAATCCCCCTTGACGGCCCCTATGAGAATACTTCACGCAGTAGAGTGCCTCCGGCCGCTCCTACTCCGGAACTCCCAGGATATATGTATTGTACGTGCCTCGTCTGCGAGTCAAGTTTTGTGATATGCTGACAATACGATAGCTCAATACGGGTCGCAGAGCTTTCCTCCTGTGCTCGAAACGTCTGCTTCAAAACATCCGCAAAGCGGAGTCGGCGTGCGTTGCCCACATCTATTATCCTCTTCTTCCCATGTAAGTACTCATGTAGTTCGTGCATTTAGCAAACATTGGAAGCGATATACAACGGCACCATCTCTCTCCCACCGATGCTAGAGGAACTGTGTTTCTACTGGAACATGAAGTGTCCTAGACCTCTCTCAGACAGGGAGCATCACCGGGCGGTTCTTGCACTGGAGAAAATGTTTCCATCTCTGCGCAGCATGACCTTCGGTGCTAGGGACCCTTGGATTCTACGATGTGGCGAGTGGATCAAGCGGCCGTTACGGATCATCTCATGCGTTGTGAGGCGAGGGAAGAGGGGAGTTGATGGGACGTGAACAGTGTCGAACGCGAGATTTGAAGATACCTCCAGCCATCTTACATATATGACAGTGGAGGCAAACCGTAGGTTCGTTTGGCTCACACAGCAATAACACAATCAAACTGATACGTTCCGTTCAACTAGTACTTGTACATTGGAACAACAAAACACGATATCGAATTTCTCGTAAACCCTGATCTTGACTTGTAGTGCTGTGAATTTGCCACACAACTTCAAACTTGAAAAAGCGCGCGTGAGCTGGTAGTCCAAGTTGATCAGAAAAGAATATAGAAACTAACTTCCGGTGACGGTGAAACTCTGCATGAACGACAGGGGACTGTTGAGATTCTCCAGAGTGATCTGTTGAGGGATAGCGATTAACCCTTGTGCCACTGTCTGGGCCAAGCGAAGTTAGACAACAAACCGGAGTGGTGGGGTCGCTCCATGTCACAGGGTCCGGGTTGACCCACGAAGTCAAAGCGTGTCCGGTGGCCGTGTCGATCAAACTGGTATGGTGAGTCGTATGTAAGAGTTCAACTTGATCCAGTGAAAAACAATTTGATGCCCGACTTACTTGACTGCTGGCCCGCTATTGACGGTCTGCATCTTGAAGACAATCGGGTTCAAGGTGGACCCTGCGGTCTGGGAGTGGATAGTGGTTCCAGCTCCGCCGAGCACCGTAGCGTAAGACACGAAGAGCGCGGGCTGCGCAAGGCTCTGGATGGTGAAGGTACTACCGTCCGCTTGCGGGATGATCATCCACTACGAATAAGAAACATCAATATCTTCACACTCGAAGAAGAATTGGGAACCACTTGCATCCTGGTTCTCCGCGCCAGCAGTCCTGGGGAAGCTGATGATGGGTGTGCCAACCGCCCCGCCGCTGCCGCTGAGATTGATGAGTTGGCTTTTGAAATCGGCAATGTTGACCAGTGTGGCTACACCGGCGAGAGCAGTAATGTTGTGGAGGAAATTGACCATGTCTGTTCAAGCGCTGGACTCAGAGGAGATTTGAGCTCGGAGACCAAACTGCTCGTCGTCGAACATTTTATAGCTCTAGCACTGCGAAGTTAACGGATATTTGGCGAGGTAAGGGGGACTTCATTATTGGCTGCAGCCGTTAGGAAGGCGTTCAACATCTTCTTCTGCGAAAGGTGGATTATTTTAGTGGTAGGATTGAAATAGGAATGTATTCTTGTTCCTGGCGCCGCCGGTTGAAGCTATTGATAGTATTTCTTGGAATGTGGCAAGTTTCGGGCAGTTGGAATCAGCTGGGACCAATCAAGTTAGAAACAACTCACTCGAAACGCTGCAGCGACAGCATATAATGTTATTCGATGACCCTCCTATTGTTCTCAAATTCTTCCGTTGCGTGGTTTGAGCTTTTCCAAATCCGGTGCATCCTACTATTGGCCCACTTGCTGACGGCTTGCAGGGTCAATCCAGGGCCTGCCTGTCAGCTCGTGATTCGGTGTGCTTTTTTGAATCGTATCTCCTTTCTAAACGAGAAACGAGGAATTGTTCAGAACTTACGGTCCGATTTCAAGTTGTTTCTCTATATTTTGGGAGACGATTAGAAGGCAAAGATGTCCCTGATCATCTTTCCCGGGTTGTTCCACAGCTTCAAGTTCTACGTGCTTGCTTTTCACAATGTTCAGCGCCATATTACTGAGGACAAATATTGCATTGCTAAGAACTAACCGGGATTGCAAAGGGCCAAGTTATCGAGGAATGTGCCGGGTTCAACCTTCGCCTGCATATTGCATAGAGCGCTATATCAATGCGGTCAGCTTGTCTCACATATTTTCGAGGCTCCTGCCATTGTGCTGGGCTACAAACAAGTGAACTTGTGTAAATCTCAAGTAATTAACCCAAACACGCACGTTGCAACTCCTCAGGCTTCGCAGAACGTTTTCCAGCGAAAAGTATCATTGTCATGGGTTTCTCCTCCGCGCCGCACGTCAAAGAGGGATGCATGAACCCACGAGCCGTAAAGTTAAGACTTCTACTTGGCCCTGCGCACGCGTGGTACTCGCACTCTGCTTCAATCCTTCAAGCAATGCATCAAATTCGTAACAATCAATGAACGAATTCAATGCTACATAATGAGTGCTTTCCCATTCCAATGACAACGACTCACTCCGGGATGCACATTGCAAACTGTACGCGTTGCTTTGTCCTTTGGAATCCTTGGCCCGGGAGTAGAAGTTCACGTTCATGACATTCGTCTGACAATACGCGTTCATGTAGTCAAAGCCTTCTCATTTGGATTTCTCGAGAGTATCAAAGTTCGAGCGGTCAGCCCGATAGCCGTGGCCAACGCAGAACAAGTCAAGGGGAATATCCCGGCGCCATCAAAGCTGCGAGGAGGTTCGAAGCCAGGAGTTTTGTTGATAGATAGAAATGGGCCTGGTGGCGGCTTGACTTTCGCGGCCGTCGAGTCGGACAGTGAGCTTGAATGAATGAAGACAGATTGAGTATTGGCAGAAGAAGTCTCGTTCTTTCTTGAGTCGAACAAGGGAATTTCTGAAAGGACATGGCATATCGAATGGAATGGAGGAGATGGTGTGAGACGCGCCGTGCATTTCCTGCTTCGTGCATTTGAAGCGAGATCGGTCAAAAAAGAAAGAGTAGAACGTAGAGGGTGACTCTCACTAGTAGACAGCCATTTGTGGCGTGTGGTTCGGTAAGGCAATGAGAAAGACTTGGAGATTTGACACCGACGACATACAAAAAATACAGGTGCTGATCATTTCGAATGGAATGGTTGACCTCGAGTCGAACGAGGAATCTCGGTTCACTTGCTCTACTTGAATTGGATGACACCTTGGATCCACGAGATGCACCGTGCGGATTCCTGCCTTGAGTGGGGAATAGACACCTCAGAGCGAACTTGAGTCTTGAAGATAATATAACTCCGAGAGTCCCAAAGGTCACTGGCACTCTGCAACACCTCGAGAAGACACTGCGAAGGGTCGGGATACTGGACGAGACGAGGTTTGGAGTATGATTATCAGGATTTCTCTGCTTTTAGATGACATGCCACTGATACTGCGATATTGCAAGCAGAGCAGCCGCGACGAACTCCGAGTCTGGGGAGTCGGATTGGAACACTAGGGAAAATAATCCTGGACCTTGAGCGTGAAGTTCAAGAAATTATCAGGCCAACCCAAAGCGAAGCCTCGAGCGGCAGTGTGCGTTTCCTGCCTCGTATCAGATGGGTCAGAGGGTGTCAGAGGCCTGGGTGGCAAATGCCAAAGAGTCGGATAGAAGGATGAGTTGTGGACAGCTTTGAAGACCAGATTGATTTTTGCATGCGGTGGATAGGGAGTCGAAGATGTACCCTCCGCATGTATTGAATCGGACGAGACAGAACCTGAAATACTATATATTCAGATTCAAGACTGATTCGAAAAGAGAAAATAAAAATGAAAAGGCAAGCTGAAATTTATGCTCTCGACCTCTGGATCGAACGAGGAGAAGCGTAAAGAGATCCTAGCGCCTTGATATAGGCCCATTTTTCTTGAATGCCCCGAGGTTCAGCTAGAACAAAGGTAAAAAGTGGAAGGTGCAAGAAGGCTGTCGAATACCCGGACCGGCATTTGCCGACCCGGTTAGTGCCACTCTCCCACCTCTCTCCGTCTCTCCCATCTTGTCCTTGTATTCCGCCAATCACCCTCTTGCGCCCACAACTCCATCCGACTCGTCTCCGCTGTACATCTATCCCATCGCGATACTGTATATCGTCGCGCCCACGAACTGTATTCCTGAGGAAAGTATCTTCAAGAGAGCACTACGAGAAGAGAAAGACAATAAGACAAGATGGACGCCCGCCTTCGCAGAGTGAATAAAGAGATTGCAGGTTTGTACCCAGGTCTGTGCGGGCTACGGGTCGGTTTCTGACGGATTGCCTTTCTTTCTATTTTCTTGCTGTTTTCTGGGATAGACTGCAAAAACGATAAGACGTCTAACATCCGCATCGATCTCGTCGACTCCTCGCCCTTCCACCTTATCGGATCCTTCCCGGGGCCTTCCGACACCCCCTACGCCGGCGGCCTCTTCAAAGTCGACATCGTCATCCCCGACTCGTATCCCTTCCAGCCAGTCAAGATGAAATTCATCACAAAGGTGTCTGTCTCCCTCTCCCCTCTCCACTGTACGCGCACACGACACTAACACCCGCCCACCCACCGCAGGTCTACCACCCGAACGTCTCCTCCGCCTCCGGCGCCATCTGCCTCGACATCCTCAAAGACGCCTGGTCCCCCGTCCTCACCCTCAAATCGACCTTGATCTCCCTGCAGAGCCTCCTCTGCAGCCCCGAGCCGGACGACCCCCAGGACGCGGAGGTCGCGAAGCACTATACGGCGTCAAGGCGGAGCTTCGAGGAGACGGCGGTGTATTGGACGAAGACGTATGCGGTCCCGGAGGCGGGTGAGGAGGGGAGGGTGCAGGTGACGAGTGCGGCGGGGGGTGGGGCAAGGGGGGGAGGAGGAGGAGGAGCGGAGAGGGACGACATTGCTATTGCGGGGTTGGAGAGGCCGCATGTGGAGAGGTTTGAGGCGCTGGGGTTTGCGCGGTCGAAGGTGGTGAGTGGCATTCTCATTCGCTGCGTGCCGTCTCCATTGGGAGGCGGCCAGGGGTCTCTCTTGCAAGTGGGGAGTGTCCGGCCTGCCTTCCTGTTAGGTCTCTCTCTTTAGCGCCGCCTTGCTTTTCTCCGTTGTTTTCTCCGTTTTTGTTTCTTTACTCACGACAACAACAGATCGACGTCCTCCGCCGGCTCAACTACCGCGGCGCCAACGTCGCACAGATAAACGACGATCGGATCGTAGAGGAGTTGCTGAAGTAGCGCGTGGGCTGTCAGGGGTGCGACAAAGGATTCAGAAGACGTCCGAGTCGCCGGCCGCGACAAGGGAAGAGGGTGGGAAGGGGCAAGGCAGGAACGGGAGAGGGCGAAGCTTGTTAAAGGTTTGAATTCGGAAGAATTGTGTGTAGTGTAAACAGTTAAAGTAACGACCCTCTTGACTTTTCCTTGTATCAGTGTGCAATTGGCAGACGCGTACTATAATGTATTTTTGATCGGAATGTCTTATGGTCTCTTGAACTTCTCGGAGTCTAATTTAGAGACACTCGAGAAAGGCAGGTGCCCGGTGCATGACATTGTCGGATGTGAATAATATAATCTGTCAAACTCGCAAGGCTCCCGATATCTCCCGTTCGACTCGGGGTTCTGCCATGATCCCATCCAGACATCCGTGCCGGAAAACATTTTTGGCCTTCCGCGTCTCGCATTCCGGCACTAGGAACTCGTCAGTAAACTTTCCTTCGTCTGTCTTCGTACTTTTTCTGCGGTTTTCTTTCTCACATCTTCAAGTGGCAGCAATTCTGACTCATGATTTCGTTGAAATTCTCGAAGAAATAGGGCAGGAAAGCGCACGGTGCGCATCGGGTGAAATATACGCCTGGGTCTCTATTAGATTCTCCCGATGTTCCTCGTTCAACTCGAGGTTCTGCCATGGATCTTTAGGCAAACCAGCTTTTTTTTTGGCTTTGCACGTCTCGCCTCCCTGCATTGACACCTGTTGGCAGTCGCCTCCCTCGTTCCACGCACTAGCACCTCGTCAGCAAACTTTCAAATCTCTCCTCTCTGTCAATGGTTTGCTGCAAATGCGAACGGTTTTCTGCGGTTTTCTCTCATACCCCACCCTCATCCCCTACCCTCATACTTACCCTCAGTGCTCACTAACAATTCCGACTCCAACTCATGTTAAGTTTGAAGACACAGGGCAGGAAAGCGCATGGTGCGCATCGGGTTATAATATGACGAGCTTAAGCTACTCACGATATCCCTCGTTCGACTCGAGGTTCCGCCACTTTGCCAAAAATATACGAGGCTTTTTTTTGGCTTTCCACGTCTCGCCTCTTGTCTCGTCTCTCTCCGCATCATTCAAGTTTGCGCCGTGACCTCGTCGAGTTGCGTCGGCAACAATCGTCTGCGTTGCGCAGCGCGCTCTCATACAGAATCAGCTCGGCGCGCCGTCCTCCCTTGCTCAAGGTCAAGCCTTGGCAGCAATCGGATCCGACGAAATTTTGAACGAAGGCAGGGGAGGCGAAGGTGCGCATCGGGTCACCATATCCCAAAGCCTTCGATTTCTCCCGATGTCCCTCGTTCGATCCGAGGCTCCTGCCATTCCGCCTATCGCTTTGACCCTTTTTTACTCCTTGAGGATCCAAGGCCTTCTCAGAAATCCGTCTCTTATACTTTTTTGTCGCAGATTGGAACTACTGATATTCTAGGGGCAGAATGTGCACACATCCAAGGCGGGGACGCGTACGATCGTGCTTGTCGGTGTGGATATGATAGCCAGGCGGAGCCTCAACAGCCGATATACTGCTTCGAATCGAGATCGTGTCCTGACATAGTGGTCAACCATTTTTCTGAGCAAAATATTTGCACTACGTTGCTCTGGTCATAATTTGGATCGCTCTCTCGATCAGTTTTAGTCTCATCTTTCGCGATCATCCCTATGCCTTCTCTTCGGGTTCTCAGCCTCCTGGTTGTCTGGTGTCTGTCAATGTACAACCCTAACGAAACCGTTCAGCAGCTTCTTTGACTTCACCTCGACACATCCCAGACGAGAGCCCCGTCTTCGTCTCCGACGATCTCAACTGTTTCCTCTCACACCTTGAACGCAATATCCAGATTCGAGGCAAGGATGCGCACGGTGCGCGTCGGGTGTCACTGGCCATTTTCACCACGACTTGCAAACACTTCCGACATCCCTCGTTCGACTCGAGATCTTGCCCTGAGCCGGTGGAACCTGGTGGAACAATATTTTTACTCCGCTTTCATTCAATCATTAATTCTACTCTAAGTAAGAATCCGTGACTTCAAGAAAGGTCTATCAATCGCATCTCGATATTGTGATTTGCGCTTCCTCAATCGAACATTGAATGTTCAACATCCCCGAGATGCCCGATTTTGAACCCCCTATTTAACCTTCGCGTGTTCGATGGCGGACAGGCGAACCAAGATGTCCAAGTCTGACGTGTGCCTCCGCTTTCCCATACGTTTCCCGTCGCCGATGCCGCCGAATCCAACTGTGAAACCTGAAAAATTAAAAAAATTGGTGTATCGCGAGATCACATGACCGCGTGCCCCTCTTAAGATCTTCCTCCCACCACGACTTTACGGAGGTCAGTGGACGTGCAATTAGCGCCAGCAGTGCAGCCTCGACATCTTTTCCTGCCATATCCTTACGTCTATTGATGGGTTTCTTGTCGCAGGAACCCTCCCCCATCTCTCCTCGAGTCCTCTTCTCAACGCATACCTATTCGGGTCTCCTGACTATCCGCAGACCTCCCCATCTTGAGCATGGCCAAATTTCTCCAGATAGTGATAGCTAGTTTGTCTCCATAGACACTGGAGATTCCCAGTCACAATGCGATCGATTAAAAACGAAAGATTCAGCTCGATACTCTCAAATTTCAACATCCTCTCCATCCAACCATGCCTTTACTTTCCAAAGCAACAAATCATGCTCCGGACCACGCACACCGGGCATATCCCGCTTGACTCGAATGCCAGGCATACACTCTTCCTGGCAGTATGCAAGATACCGATATCCCTCGGGCAACGATGCGAGTTTCTTGTCGTCAATGACTGGTATGCGTCTTGGGTCCACCGGTATCAGCTTGTCCTTCTCGTAGAAAT
Source organism: Favolaschia claudopus (assembly GCA_037176885.1). NCBI lineage: Eukaryota > Fungi > Basidiomycota > Agaricomycetes > Agaricales > Mycenaceae > Favolaschia > Favolaschia claudopus. Next base: position 343,074 of record JAWWNJ010000081.1, read on the forward strand.
GTCGGACGAATTTCGCGCCCCACTTCCCCGCCTCGTCTTTCTCGAAAAACATGCAGAAACTGAAAATAAAGAAAATCGGCTACCTTCAATTCCGAGACCGGGGGAAAGAGAGAAGACATTCAACAAACCGGCAATCGCATTCCGCATCCACCGAGATGCTGCACAAGAATAAGGCAATATTTTTATTCGTTGGAGCGGACACAGACCCATCAGGAGGTAACGCAAATCGCTGGGTTATGGTCGCTTTCATTTTGACAATCGCCCGAGTCCCAGCCAAGTCAACAGAGGTTCCGTGCACCCGATGCATTATAGAAGCGCCTTCATCCATCCCTTTTTTGGAGATCTCGATGAAGTCCTCGATGGCGATTCGCCCGGTCCAGGTCGTGTACACAAAAGCGCCTGGATGGAATATCGAGCGGAAGTTTTCCCATTCTCGAGCATCCCTTAAAGGTACCAAATCAATGAATGCTTCTTTTCGAGAAACGAACAAAGAGGATTGGCGCAACCCGACGTACCTGTACATCGGCCATCCCTCCGCAAGCTCGCGCAGCTTGAATCGCTCTAATACGAGTTCGTTCGGTCCATTATTGCGCACTGCGTTCACAGGACGCGACCCTACGGGAAGCGAATGCAAGTCATTGAGCTTGTGGTGGCCATTGAGGTTATGGTTGTGGTGGTGGTTTTGCATTCGGGATTCAGCGACCTCAGAGTGAGAGGGCAGGCTATAAAGGTTATCCAGTCTTCAGGGGAGCAGAGGATATATAAGGCGCGAAGTCTAGCAGCCGACTTCTCATTGCTGATATAGATGGGTTTCAAGTCCGTCTTCAGATCGGAACGCATGTTCATTGGGGGGGTTATCGGTAAAGCCCTATACCGTGCGAATGACGCTCCCGTGAGCTGAACTTGCTGCCCCAAACCGATTCACGCCGTCCCCAGTAGCAGAAAAACATGAAGAATGGGTCAGATAGCCAAGTACATACAACACGTTCCAATTGTCCGAATATTCGGCCGATAGCACATAATTACGAATTTTATCACTGCCTATGCTCATGCCACGCTGATTGATGAGGCAGATCCTACACGTTTGTTTGCTTAGCGCGTCGTCCGAAAAATCAGGAGCTTATTACTCACCTCCGACTCCAGCTCGGAACCACGGTCAAAAAGCCATGCATTCGCTCCGCTCTGGATGAACCTGGACAAATCAAATCCGTCCACGGAGGCGTACATTGAACTGTCCATCGCTTGGAAATGACTCTGACCCTGCTGACCCTGACTTATAGTGTTGTGATCTACATAGGGAGGGTTGCTATTAAGCGCCGCAGGGATATTTCTATATCCACCATCGCCGTACTCCGACCAGATCAAAGGACTACCGCTGCTTCCTGCTCTCTGCGGTGGCGCTTGAGGAGCCCACAGTGGCTCGTGCTGCATCATGGACGTCGAAAATCCCGAGTGTGGCCGACCGTCAGAAGCGAACTGGAAACCAGCCACGTTACCATCCGCAGCATGGAGGTGGGGCGGAGGCACGCTCGAAGGGGAAGGGGATGAAAACGCTTCTTCCGGCTGAGCTCGTACGAGCTTCGTCGATGTCCCCAACAGCTCAGCTGGGATTCCCCGGATATTAGAGGTCGGGAACGCCAGTTTGGGACCCGCCGCGTCGCTACTCTGAGACGTTGACGGTGACTGTCTCATCTGGGCAGCCCTATAGGCTTCCATTGTCCGGCTTGCTTGCGCCGCGAGCCAGCCAACACGGGCGGCGGCCGATTTAGCTCGCTCGCCGTCCGCGCGCGCAAAGAGCTCAGCCGCGGCCTGCATGCTTTCAAAGGCGGCGGGGGAGAGAGGATGGGACGGAGCGACGATGACGAGGACGGCCTGGCACACAGCCGCCGTGAATGAGTGGAAGAGCCAGTACCACATCCTGCTCGTGATCGCTGGATGAAGAGACCACAGGTGAGTTTGGTTGCCCACTCTGTCCGTACGCGCCACTTACCAGGATGTAGAGCAAACAGTCCTCGTGCTATATTGATCATGGCGCGTGCGGCCTATAACTCGTCATTCAGCCCTATCCGAAGAAGCAAAGAGAATAGAAGAGCATACCCGATGAAGGCTCACAATACTCGCCGCATACCTCGAATTCTCGAGGTTTTTAGCATCCAGCATCAGCGCCCGACAAAACGGACCGCGATGCAGATGCAAGAGGGTCAAAAAGTACATATTCGCGAGAGACGCAATCTGCGCGTTCCTACGCATGTCGGACTCCGCGCCCAGTGCGTGCGGAGGGAGCTCCTTTACCGGGTTCTCGACCGCGTCGCAGATGATCCAGCGGGGCAGCTCATTGTAGTTTGCGTTAATCTCGCGGTCGAGGTCCATGATGACGGCGTATGCGGGGAGCTTGACGCTGAAGACTTTGTCGACGATACGCCCTAGGATGATGGCGAATCGGAATTTGTGGGTGTGCCAGCCGGTGTGGGACCACGAAGATTGGACGGCGTCGTTGTCGGATGGGAGAGGCGTGTCGCATGATTGAGGCATCTCGCAGTCGTCTGTTTGAGCAGGTGAGGTTCGAAGATTGGAGGCGAGATGCAGAACTTACAGTGATCGTCGCCTTGCGCATACGGGCGGCCGAAGGTGAACGATTGCTTGAGTATGATTTGTGGTCAGGCTAGATATATGCAACAGGGCACAAAGCAGGCGCACCAGTCGATCGTACCTGAATAGGGAATATCGTGAATACCAAGTCTCCGATGCGCACAGACACTTACATCAACGTCTCCCAGAAAACCCTCCGCCTCTCCTCCAGCTCCTGCGCAGGGAGCTCCCACCTCGACCCATCCCGATGACACCCCTGCGCCTGGATCGACCGCATCGCCATCCCCAAAAGCTGCCACGCCGGCTCGCCGCCAGTCTCACCCTGAGTACTGAGAAAGTACAAAGCCATGAGGTGGAGTGTCTGCACGGCAGGAATAGTGTCGATGTTGAGCGGAACGGTGATATTCAGCGCTGCGACTGCGAGGTCGTAGAACGGGGCTGCGCGGGGACGGACTGTATCCACTGGGACGGAGAGGTCGAAGAGTGTGCCGAGGGCAAGGACGATTGCGGTCAGAGCGAGGACGTGGAGTTGGGCGGGGAGGTACGGGTTCATGTTGTCGGGGTAGATGGTGGGGAGGTGGGTGGAGAAGAAGATTTTCTCTGGGATCACCTCATACCTGAGGAAAAGTCTTGAGCTCCAGCAGTGAAAGCATAGAACGAAAGAGCTCACATGAAGGCGGCGTTTTTGAAGTACAGGCTGGCGATTCTGACAGCTTCGTCGTAAGGAGGCAGACAGCCCATCGTCGCTACTATCTGAGCTTCCACATGGGACGGACGACGGGGCGAGGCGGAGGACTGAGCTTCATGACAGCCATAAGCAGTAGGAAACGCGCAGAATACGAATATGCCTACCAGTGTTGTCCTCTCCCTAGCATAGTGTCAGAATAACATCCAACTTGGTCAAGGAACAGGCCCACCCGGTCAGCAGCCGCACGGCCTGTTCTATCAGGGGTCTGACTCTTCCACAACTCGGCATTGAGATACGCAGCCCCGCCCGACGGGCCGACATATCGCGACCGATTCTCCACGTCAATCGTCAGCGTACCAAAACCAAGCGTGAGGTCCGTAGTGTCCACAGGCATCACAGTCGTGTTCATCGCCATCGTACTTCGTGACGACGTCGAAACCGTCTCTGACGAAGCCGACGGCGAGGCAGAGCCCGACATCGACGACGTGCGTTGGCGCTTGGCTCGTCCTTCGTTTTCTTGCGTCGTGCTTGTGCTAGCCACTGCTGTCGACGCATTCCCGCTGCTGCCTGAAGGTATGCTCAACCCGGCTCTACAATCATTCAAAATCAGTATCCGAGCTGAATGAGTCAAAAACAGCACGCACGCCACCAACGCCGCCTCAAGCTCGTGTATGCGCTTGGTCATGGCGCTATCGCGCGCGATGAACATGGCCACTTCAGACTGTCCCGACCCCGCCCCTTCCACAGTTTGCCCGGGTTTCGGATACGCCGGAAGCGACTGCTCGAGCCGCTTCAAGAATCCGCGCTTCCCCTTCTCCAAGGTCCCATTCGGACACAGATTCGCGCATCCACGACGTATACAAGATGAACAGGGAAATATTCTGTATGAGACGGACCGTCATTTCAGCACCCACAAAACCCCCTGATACCAAAGACCACTTACCGGTCGCAGCTGAAGGGTTTCGGTTCCGAGAGATATCTTGTTTAGTGTCTGGTTGCTGTTGTAATGAAACCCACAACCTACCGTAATTTCAATCTCCTACACTCCATACAGGAGGTTATTTGAGACTTCCGGCCTCCATTCGTCGGGGGCGGAGGAGAACTGGAGGAGGACGAGCTTGTGCCTTGGGCTGGACTAGCTTCCATCGCTCGACATCACCCAAGTAAAACAGACGCGGGTTATTGTCTTGTCCTTCTATTTGCAGGTCCCACGAATAGGAAAAGGAAAGAAAGAGTACACGTCAACAACCCTGTCAACGCCGTCCGTGAAGTATTGCGGTTACCGCTGCATTGGATCCCCCTCGACGCGGTTGCGCGTCGCCGAACTCGAGGTGGGAGAGGGAGAAGGGAGAGGTAGCATGGTTATAATATTTTGCTTTATTTTTTCTACTCATTCTTCCACGATGTGTCGCACTCGGTTATACATTCTCGGAAAGAGACTACAGATAAGTACATTGTACACCTTTACACGAAGGAGCCTTGGAACCGACTAGAGATCGACCTCGGCAAGCACCTCTTCGCCCTTGCCTTGGATCTCAGAAAGAGACTTGTACCCGGACAAACCCAGTGTCGTATCGAGGTCCGCAAGCGTCATCTTGAGCACTTGCTCGACACCCTCTTGCCCTGCCACAATACTGCCGTACAGCCAAGGACGACCCACTGTGGGAGGAGTGTGTATTCAGTGTGAGCTCAGAGAACGGGGAACAGAGCAAGGCATGTGTACGTGCGAGCGGGCCAAGCCGGAAAGGGAAGGAGAGCTACTCACACAAAACGCCTTGCGCGCCAAGAGCCAGTGCCTTGAAGATATCGGGACCGGTGCGGATGCCCGAGTCGAAGAGGATTGTGAATTTCCCGGACGCCTGTGCCTCTTTGACCTTGGAGGAGCGCATGATGCGCACAAGGGCGTACAAGGACGGTATGGCACCGTCCACTTGACGTCCACCTACATCATCAATGTCAGCATAACTCAAGCGACATGTAGAAAACACCCACCATGATTCGAAACTATGATCCCATCCACTCCGCATTCCAACGCCTTCTGCGCGTCCTGTACACTCTGGATCCCCTTCAACACCAACGGCCCCTCCCAATTATCGCGCAAAAACTTTACATCCTCCCACGAGCGGAACAGCCCCGAATTGGTCTCCTTCAGCCACTCCATCCCCAGATGCACCCCTTCCTGCACGTCCTTATCCCCCGCCACAAACGCCCCGTCCATCGCCGGCGCATCATACGGGAACTTCGTCCTCGGGCTCTTCTGCACCTCCTTCCCCATCTTCTTCATGAACACCGGGTCCGTCGTGCCCACCTGGATCCCCACACCGTGCCCGAAGGGGAGATACGACCGCTCGAGATCGTGCGGCCGCCAGCCGAGCAGCATGGTGTCGAGCGTGACGACGAGCGCGCTGAAGCCGCTTGCCTTGGCGCGTCCGAGGATGGAGAGGGTGATTTCGTTGGTGGCAGGCCAGTAGAGCTGGTACCATCTGTGCCCGTCCCCGTTGGCGGCGGCGACGTCCTCGATGGAGCGCGAGGACGCGGTGCTCATGATGAACGGGACATTGACGTTCTTGCCTGCAGCTGCGGCAGCGAATTCTGCCTCGGCAGAGAAGATGCCCTGCACTCCGATGGGTGCAATGAATATGGGCGAAGGATATTTGACGCCGAAAATGGTTGTCTGCGAAATAAATCAGAGATAAATTTTGGAAGCACTACCAGCGAAGTCTGCGATATTCTGTTAATTCCGTATTGATTCGGAGACATGGGGATCACTGTTCCTCTACTAGCAACACACTACAAACAATCATCCTGAAGAGGATCCGAGAGACAGGCGACTCGATTCAATTTGAATCTTGACAGAGACCGATTCGCATGAAAGGAACACAAGCAACCTGTCGCAGGCTCTTGGATTACGGTAACCTTTGCCTGCAGCGATGGGCATTTCATATGCGCTCATCGTTGCCCAATGCGAATCGCATAGAATCGCACATCCAGTCGACAGAGAATTGCCATGTGTATCCCTGTTCCTCCAGGGGAACGCACCAGAATGAATCATTCTCGGCAGAATCCGACCAACGGACGACTATATTCAATGCTGAATCGACCAACCCTCGTGAGTCACGGCGAGCCTTTTCACGCAGCAAAGTAGTTGGGATTCATATGCGCTGATCGTTGCCCATGCGAACCGTATAGAGTCGCATGTCAGTTTGAGAAAATTGCAAACTCCGAATTTTCCCTTTGCATGCAGCAAAACAATGGGGATTCATACGCGCTGGTCGGTTCCCAGTGCGAATCGCATGGATTGAATCGATAGAAAATTGCCAACTCCACCCAGATGAAAACCTACCTCAAGACTACGGGTCGTCGCATCAACGAGCATCCGGGGAACAATCCTGTACTTTTCGAACGCACGCAGATTGGCGCGATAAGTTGAGTTCGTGCCCGCGCTGCCGCCAGCGTACATGAACGCGCCTTGATCAATGACATCAGTCTCAATCCTACTTCATCGAACAACAAACACACCTGGGTAATCCTTCAGCGTATCCTTAGCCTTGGCCTCGAGCTCTTCGAAGACGGCGGTCCCGATCGGGGGTACGCCTTTCCTACCGCGGTAGACATCGAGCATGTAGGTGCTCCAGGCATGATCAGGGGTCGCGTTGGGGTTCATGGGCGAGTTTTGAGTGTAGTAGCAGTCGTATCGGCCTTGGTTGAGGTCGTTTTATACCAACCGGATCCGTAGCGGGGGAGAATGTGGGATCCCCCATGATCTTCAAGCCGTCTGGGGGCCGTGATTGGCCGGTACAAGGAAATTCCGGCCGGTGAGGGATTTCAAGTCACAATAGGAAAGAAAGAGCCGCCGTCGCAATCATTGACAACGACGTCGAGACCCTTCGAGGCCGCATGGAAGCAGAAAGATACCAGGCAGCTGCAAAGTGTAGTATGTGGCAGACTGAGAGAGAGAAAAAAACTTGATCAAGAATCAGATAGTCACATGATCAATAATCAAACCAAATTTCCTCCGTCATCTCGTGACGACCCAATTCCTTTCATCAGGCCCTACTTACCTTGACATTCTGGACTTGAGATGCCCAACTTTGTTGCATGCTTACTGCACGTGCGAGACGGATGAAGTTGACTCGAACAAGCTTGCGCACGCTGGAAACGCTTAGGAGCTTCAAGCTCGAGGACTCGGAGGAAGGTCAAAGCTGCAACAAATTATAAGATCTTGTTTCCACTGGCGCTGCGACACAGTGGCACATACGCCCTGCGAGAGGATCAAGCCTCTACTTCGTCTCCGAAGCCCATGCTCAGCCATGTTCAGATAGGCCGACGTCAAGTTTCGACTTGCGGAAAGCTTCTCCAAGTTGATTTCCTTGACTCGGGAGAACGTAGATGTGAATCTAGCAATATAGCTTCTTTGGTCAAGGGCTTCGCTCTGTACGCATGTTCCGTCGGCAGGATACTTCTCAACACTGGATACAGCAACAATGTCTGTTTCGTGGTCAAATATAGTGGTTTGCAAATTCACGGGACTCGGGACGACCTGTAGTGGGTCTTAGTAAGTTTCAGTTGTTTTTATCTCCTTTCCTTCTTAGAGCACTGACTATTCGCGTTGGCCTAGCTTACCACGGATACAATCATGCTCCGACGAAGATTATATCTCTGGATCTTGCTCTCAACAGTGCCACTATCCCACTAAATCCGTTTGCGCCAATATAGTGTCGGGTCGTTGGTCCGTTTGCTATTTTATTTGCGTTTAATCCCACACAAGGCAATACCTTGCCAATCAACACTTTTGACAATTGCGAAACGCCTCAGCAGCTGTAATCCCCTCGAAAGGAAGATTTCTATTCTTATTCCGAATTCCAAGGTTTGCTTGGCGAGTATATCCACTATGCGTCTTTTTTGCCGCAATGTGCATCGAGGTTGACAGTGGGAATCAGCGTACAGCACCTGAATATCGGTTAACATCGTATGGGTCCGCCGATGAATGCTTGAGGAAATTTTCATATCGGTATTCAGGTGCTGTAATGATCACTGAAAAACCCTTCGAAACCTGATCTGCACCCCAGAATATGATACGGGCCCCCGACTTTCTTTGCCAATCGCATCCCACGTCGCGCTTCGTGCTTCTCTTTGTCTCGGCCTTACCCTTTCCCAGAGATCTTGGGCCGGCAGTTTGTCTCTTTGACAGTCGGGCAACTTAGTTATCCACCGTATCTACACTCAAAGGTTCCCCTCAGCCACGAGCTTCGTGGTCACCTACAGGGATCGACGGTTGGCCCTGTCGAGATGACAATAACTTGAGTGTCCAAAAATATGCGGCGATATCTCAACATTCGTCTCTCACAGATCGAGGAGGAATCTGGCATCGTTACACGGCAATGTTTTGTCGTATCATTGTAAGTCTTTTCGATGCCCATGATCATGAGCAGTGCCCGCTTATTCTTAAATGCTATTACCTCTGTTGCACCTGACCAGTCCCCCTTGGCGCCGCGGGTAGTCGATGCGTCGTCGTTGTCGCGTTGTCGGACGCGGCCGCCGCTCCCGTTTTCCCGTGAGTCAACACGCTGGGCGCGGCATCCCAAAGTGAGTGAATTCGCATTTTTCTTATCTCATGTATGTAAGTTCCATCCGCTGTGTAGACCCCCTGAGCTCAAGGATGTTTGTTAGAGTCACCGTCGCCGCGGCGCTGCTCCCCCCCGACATACTCGGCTTCATATCGCGGACTGGGACACTTGCAGAGTTACTTCCAGCCCTTGTTCCCAAAGGGGATAGGTTGTGCCCTATCCTCCTTCTCCGTATCATGTATGGCGCGCAACCCACCGAGGTAGCCGACCACGACAGCATTTCGCGAAAGAATCTAGATGGCGCCTGTCGATGTTCCTGCATACCGCGCCGATTCGTGCGCTTTGTACTTGCGTGCCGCGCTGACTCCTGAATTGCTGCTTTGGAGTACTTACCCCGAGCCCGCAGTCCGCAGAATGGGTGACGCAAGAGTGTATGTCTCGGCCTGAAATTGTTGCGACCATTCTCCGGCTCGTGGTGTTCGAGGTGCCGTGCCCTGGGGTGGTGGAAAGTGGAAATGGCGCGCCCCCTCCCCCACTCCCCTGCGCCTGAGCCCATCAGGATTCGGCAGCCGAGAATCCCCCGCCTCCCTTTCGTTCACTCGTTATCAAATTGATCGCCGCTGAATTGAAGAGGTGAGGGTCTGTGAATACAAATCTATTCGAGGTTTAACCCGATTACACGTTTTCCAGACGACATCTACAAATTCCCTTTTTCGGCGTGAAACTAATTCCTGCGTCTTCTCCCGCTTGACTGCGTATGTTCGCGGTCAATTGCTGAATCGGCCTGGCTCGAGATCTCAGCAAAAATCCATGGTTTCAGCAGTTCGCAGACCCTCTGAGCGCCAATGGGCATAAATCTTGCACAGCTCAGCATTGGCGCTCTACAGATCTTCAGGAAATTCGATAGGGATTGGATGGGCGGTGCATGCTGCCACCTATAAAAGCCTGATCCCTTGAATAGGACTTCCCCCCCATCTCATTTCATTCACCCGTTACTTCTTTGTACGCCATCCTCCCCTTCCCCTCACTCGAGTGCGATCACTCTACTTTCTTGGTGCACGACCAAGGGCAATTCCGTTTCGCCACTATGGCTGCCTTTGTTCTCCATGCCATGTGTATCAAGCTCGTTTTCTGGCTTTGCATCATCCGCCTCTTCACCTTAGGCCGTTCCTCCCCTACTGGTTCCCTCCGCTCCGACGACCACATCGCTTATACTGTAACTTCCTACGCCACGGTCCCCTCCCCCACCCACCATCTGGACGCCACTCATACCCGACCCTCGTTCGTCACCCCTTTTGCTAGCAGTGCCGTTGTTACCTCCGTCCCCCTTCCCTCCCCGCTCAGCCACCACAACAGCTGTATAAGTGTCGCTCAACAGCTTTCGCCACCCACTTCGGTCGCCACTTCCACCATGGGCGGACCTGAGTTCGCGGGTGCAGATGCCACCACTCTCCTTCGCCGCGCCACCAGCAAAGTCTGGGCTCGGGAGCTGGAAACTGACACCTTGCCCAACGGGACGTCTTCTACCCTGTACGATGATAGCGATGGTATGCTGTCGCAGCGAGTGACCATTGGTATCGTCGTCTGCCTGAGTGAGTTCCCCACGATGTTCTGGTTCCGAGATACGACTGACCCCGCCGCTCAGTGATTTTCATTGCCATCGTCCTGAGCTTCTACTATTTCGGCAGGATATGGACTTGGTGCCAGGGATCCTCGCCGCGCCCCCCTCCCTCGCTTCCTCGCCGCTCTCGTTCCTTGCGAGTCACTGCGAGCATCCTAATGAGCATCGTTTCCGTGCCGGCAGCTGCTCGTTTTCCTCCCGCCTCTGGTGAGGGGGCGACGGCTGGTACCCAGGCTGTTGCTCGCCCCGCTCGTGGACGCACAACAGAGGCTGCAGAGGACGATGAGCCAGATGAATCGCGTCTTTCGTCCAACACGGTGTCAACCTTCGTCACTGACAAGGACCTCGAACAGGGCGACCTGAACCTTGATGATTTGACTCGAAAACCAGTCGATCGTCGATCCACATTCTCCAGTGAGGTTTCTTCCCTGACTGTGGGTGGCAGCTCGCATAGCGGACCAGTGGGGGAGTTCACGGCGTCTCAGGCAGCGGCCGGAGTGCTTCCTGTCGCACCATCACCCGTCGTGCCTCGACGTGGTCGGCACTCGCACCCACACTCGCGTCCCAGAGAACCGCTCATGGAGGCTCTCTGACCCCCAAGATGATCATCGATATCTCCCCCCTCCATTTATACTGGATTCCGGGCCGGCCCTTTCGTTCATGGGGCCAGCACGGTGTACGATACGATGCCACGAAGCTTCTGATGCCCAATTACGCCCTCTCTATCCACGTTCGCCAAGATCTTCATATTCCCTCGCATCTCGTTTTGCTTTCTTGTCCTCTCTGGTCGCTCGCGCTCTCCCTCCGTCGCCGTGTTTTGACGCTTCTCGTTGCTCCTGCTCTCCTTTGCCACCTCTCCCTACGTCGCTCTCGCCTCCTCGTTTTCATGTCTTCTATTCCTCGCACATCCATTCCACTTACTATCTTTCGCAAACCAAAACTGTATTATCTTAGCATACCACGACCATCCCCTTGCTCATAACCATCAACACTTTCTTCCTGACTGTACCCTTTCGTTTCTTTATCCCTACCTTAATTACTCCACACCTCTCGATGCCCGTTCCCGCAATTTCTACACTCGCTGGCGCTAGATATAGATGATACGCTATGTTCTCTCTTTAATAGTGTATTTTCCATGTAGCGCTCTCACTCGTAGTTTCAAATATCGCATCACCAATATTGCTCCGAATTTTGCGTGTGACGGTGTGACATTTACACTTTGCTTCCGCCCTCGACGACCGGCGCTTTGACCACAATCCTGGGGCTTATTCCACCACGCCGCTAGGGTTCCGTCGGTGACACTGGTCGACAACTCAAATGACCAGCACCAAGCGCATTGCTCTGGAAGGTTAGATTGATCTCCGGCCGAAGTTAGTGCTTTGATACTGACTTTTTCGTCGTAGTTGCTCTTTTCCTAGCCGGCCAAGTACGCCTTGTAGCTTTCTAACTCAATTCTGAAGCTCATTATGTTTTGTGGAAGGCAGCCTTGTTCTATACTGTGAAGGTGTGAAATCTGGTATCGCAGTCCGAGAACGGCCGATTGACAGCTCGGGTTCTCTTTCGTAGTGGGCACTCGATGAATTTCTGCCTGAGAAGAACAAAGAGGTCAAGGCGAAACAACTAGAGGCCCTCAAACGCCTAGGACACGGTAATCTGGAGCTTGACGAGTATGAACGTATGGCTGGTCAACTCTGTGCTTGCTTGAGCTGAGATGGCTCTGCAGGAACGGTCGCGAACGAGGTGATACATCCGGACGATATAACTGTCAAGTTCACAGGTGTGCCCGCTTTTTCTTTTGTCCACGCCGTTTCCTTACTGACTACTTTAGATATTGGTGGTCTCGACGCCATAGTGTCGTCACTGCGGGAATCTATCATCTATCCATTGGTCTATCCCAACTTGTTCAGCTCGTCTTCTCTCTTGGGGTCACCGAAAGGTGTACTGCTTTACGGACCTCCCGGATGTGGGAAAACCATGCTGGCAAAAGCTCTGGCGAAGGAGAGCGGCGCGACCTTTATAAATATCGCCGCCAGCGTCCTTACAAACAAGTGGTTTGGCGAATCCAATAAACTTGTTGCAGCACTTTTCAAGCTTGCACGCAAGTGCCAGCCAAGCATCATCTTCATCGACGAAATCGACTCTTTTCTGCGGGAACGGAGTAGTGGTGACCATGAGGTAACGGGGATGATGAAGGCGGAGTTCATGACGTGCGCACCTTCTACCTCTGCAATCTTGGCTAGCTATTGATTGTGTGCTAGGCAATGGGATGGTCTGCTTTCGAGTACGGATCGGATCCTCGTCCTGGGTGCGACGAATCGACCGAACGACATCGACTCCGCAATTCTGAGGCGAATGCCCAAGCGCTACGCCGTTCCTCTGCCCAACCTCGAGCAGCGACTGAATATACTTACCTTGGTATGTCTCCATCTTCTCACCTTCCCCTCCACTCAATGTGTTGCAGATTCTCCACGAGACTCCGTTGGCACCCGACTTCTCCATGACCGCTCTAGCAGAACTCTGCTCAGGCCAGTCTGGCTCAGATTTGCGTGAGATGTGTCGCAACGCCGCGATGGTCCCTGTGCGAGAGTTTGTGCGCAAGACGAAGGGCGATAAGGACCTGCTAGAACTAGGCCAGCTCGAGGCGCGCTTCCTTCCCGCTTACCTACTCGTCGATGCTGACCCACTTTCGTAGGGCTTCCATCTTCGACCACTCACCTTAGATGATTTCTTCCCCCAAAACCAGAATGATGCTGCTACCACTACGTTATCCGAGCATACACCTGCACCCCCACTTCCCGTAGACGACAGGTCGCGGTTGGATGAGATGGACGAGCCTGAGCCGTCCTCGACAACGGCCTCTTGACTGTTAGATGATACGCTTCAGTGCGGCATCACAATATTTAGATATGTATGTACTACTTCTCGATTATTGCTACGGAACATAGTACCACATCCACTCAAGAATAATAATACACAGATTGTATCCTGTAATGGCATGTCGCAGCCGAGCGAGCTCCCGAACTTGTTGCCCATGTCACATCAACAAATTCTCTGACTGCACCGATTCGGTGCCTGCCTTGTCTGTTTGTTCTTGGAGTTTTGTGGCCCGACGCCGACGCCGCGTGAATGGACGTTCTATTTTACATACCAAGTGCTTGCTAGAGCCCAGTCACTGTATCATGATGGTCTTGATACAGATCAAGCTCTCCTTGTCTGTATCCTCCACGGAGGGTCGAACAAGCCCATGCCAGTGGACGAACCTTCGGTTCTCATTGTGAGTGGGAGTTGTCCCCCCGCAAAAGAAAACTTTTCATGATCCTCGATAGGTCGGAGCCGGCCCTTCGGGACTCGTACTTGCTCTCATTCTGCTTCAATGCGGAATATCAGTGCGCATTATCGATAAGCAAACGACGTACAGCGTAGGCTCCCGGGGGGCGGCAATTCAGGTGAGATCATTCTTTCGCATTAGTCTCTTCTCGGCGAACTCCCTGAAACCTACTTGATGTTTTCCGTTGCTTTTCTGTATAGCCTCGCACACTAGAGCTGTATGCCATTCTCGGCATCCTATCCGATCTTCTGGATGTAGGGGAACTGCTCCGACCGACGCTAGCGAAATACAACCACGGAGATATCGATCCGACGACGTTCGTCAAGGTCGTCGATATTGTAGAACCCACCCCAGATCTTCCCTACGTCAGTCAATATGTTTTGCTGTTGCACTGGAGAATTTTTCATTTACTGGCCGCTTCTGTCACAGCCGAATGCATACTATATCAGCCAAGTTCGTCACGAAGCAGTTCTTCGCTCGCACCTGCGGAAGCTGTCGTGCGATGTTGAGCTTGGTTCCGAACTACGCAACCTCGAGCAATTCCCTGACCGTGTTGTCGCCCATATTGAGAGAACGGATTCTGACGGAAACAAAGTGGAAGAAAAAGCTGAATTTCGGTGGCTTGTTGGGACTGATGGTGCACGTAGCGTTGTACGGAAGCAGATTGACGTAGAATATTTGGGAGAGACGAGAGCGCAGTACATAGCCTTGGGGGATATTATTATAGAAGAAGGTGTAGATCCCCAAGTGAGTTCTGCCTTCGCTTTTGCTTCCGTCCGTTGCTGATAAATACGCGTTCGGCTTTCTTAGTTCTGGCACAGCTGGGATGGATCGGCAAAATCGTAAGAGAAGTTTGAATTTCCTGGGTCTGTACCTGAGTTCGTTTTCATAATTGACTTTTCCCTGGCAGAATCATCTTCCGTCCAAGCGGGGTGAACGACAAGTCTTTCATGTTTTTCTACACTGGCCGTTCAGAGGAATTGTCAAACACCACCATCACTCGGGAGGAATTGGTGAACGATTTCCGCGAAATTACGGGCAGACAGGACGTGAAGTTCGGCTCCGCGCCTTGGCTATCGAATTACAGGTCAGTGTTTTCATGTTTAGTTTCTGCTTTCTGTTTAACTGGCATTTCGTTCCAGGCCAAATATTCGCATGGTGGACAAGATGCAAGTCGGCCGTGTTTTTCTGGCTGGAGGTGCGTCCGTTTTTTTCTACTTATTCATCGTCCCCACACAAGCATTGCAGATGCTGCGCATTGTCACAGCTTGACCGGTGGTCAGGGACTAAACTCTGGCGTCCACGACTCGTTTAATCTAGGCTGGAAACTCGCGCTGGTTCATCACGGCCGTGCCGCCCAGACACTCCTCCGAACATACGATGAAGAGCGGTTGAGAGTCATAGGATATATGCTTAGATTTACCACGACACTGCACAATCAGTCTTTCGAACGTCTGCAAGCTGGCAAGAAGATGGAGGACTCATCCTGGGATCGCGGCGGGGACCTTCAAATGCTCGGTGTCAATTATTCGGGAAGCTCAATCATCTTGCAAGAAACTAGTGCAGTGGCGGGGATAAATAACGCGTACTCGCGACCGGTTGGTAGCGGTCCTGCTAGCGTGGAGGCTTCGTTCCGTGCTCCTGACGCGTCGGGTCTCGTTGCGGCGGGATCGGCTGCGTCACCCTCGACTACTTTATTTTCCATCTTCAATGTAACGACACACAGCGTATTGCTCTTTGGACGTGACGCGGATTGCAGTGCTCAAATCTCAGACGTAATTGCTCGGATTCCTTCAGGAATCGCGCGAGCTGTGTGGCTCCTTCCACAAGGCGAAACCGGCGCGGGTACATCACGCTGCGAACTTGTTCTAGAGGATCGTACCGGATCTGCTTACGGGGGATACGGAACGCCCGTGGAGAAGCTCACTATTGTTATCGTTCGCCCCGATGGAGTCGTCGGCGCTGTCGTCCCTGATATAGACGGCGTGGAACGCTACTTCGCAAACCTCGTCAGATCTAACCTCTAGCAGCCTAGCTTGTTAGGGTCCTTGCAATATGGCCGAATGTACTCCTATGTACTCGCTTTCTTTGCCAAAGTAACGCCGTGCCCTGTTCTCAATTTATATAATTACATTTGAGTCGCAATACAGAGCTGCATCCAAGCTGCATCATTCCTTCTTAGTCGATCACATTGTGCATTGACAAGGATTGCGACTAGGAATTTTTCGTTTCAAACAAACCAGCGGCCAGTATCAGGATCCAAAATGCGGTCATGCTTAGGGCGGGGAGGTCTGCGGATAGCCAGGAGATCCGATTCGATGTGTTGATTCAGAGGTGGTAAATAATAATAAATTTGAGAAAAGGAGAAACGGGGGAGGGTTCCTACCACAAGAAGCCCGTCAATGGATGTCGGGATACGACAGGAAAAGATGTTGAGGCTGCACTGCTGGCGATAATTGCACATTCACTAGTCTTGTGTTTACCGCGCCCCTCTAAGACTAGATCTGACCCAAATCTGACCGCGTAAGGATGTTATTAGGTAATCTTATATAAGTAAGCAGAATTCACGGCGCGTATATCTTCCTCCAGAAACGCGTTTTCTATTCAAACTTTGAGTACAGTGTAATGAGAGTAGCTCGAGCTACAATCCTATGTGTTTGGATTCACGAGAAATAGCGGAGAATGGCCGCAGAAAGTTAGCGCGAAAGTCTTGTGACTTTCGGCCGAAGGCCTTCGGACGAGCGAAAAGATATTGTGGCTTGTCAAAAACCCTCAAGGAAAATTCACTAAAGAGCTCTACGACGTTCTGAAGCGTTACAATAGGTTTCCTGTTGCAAAAATAATCTTCAATACTGAGGGGAAGCAAGGGAAATAAGATCTCGGAGGTTTCCGGCTTATATAAGATTACCTAATAAGGTTCTTACACGGTCCGAGGGGCGCGGTAAGGACAGACTCTATGTGAGCTTGCCACATAGAGCGTCTGTCTAGGAGAGACTAGATACGCCTAGAACGCGATTATAACGTTTTATATCGGCAAACGTGCCACTACGGAACATCGACGGGCGAAATCGACAGGTAATCTTTAGATCACAATGTTGAGATGAATCCAAGATGAATATTATCTCCAGACTGAGAAAGTTTCAAGTTACTTAGTTGGGAGGCTCCGATGCCTCGAGCGTCAAGCATCAATTGGTGAATATAAGTAAGTAGGTAAGTAGCATAGGGCAGCATTACACAGCACGGTCCCGATGCCAAGGTATCTTTGAATAATATGGCACAGATCGTCGCTTCTTCGGCTACTTCGCTTGTACAGGGAGATTGTCGCTGTCAAGGTAATAAGTACCGTATCCGCAGCCATGATTGATACTTGAAGCAGGACCATCATTCCACTATCATTCCAAGCACGGAATGTCAAATGTCGCTTCCGTCAGTCTTCAATGGTCTGTGTTATCTCGACCGTTCGCAATCCCGACAATATTGGCCTTCCATTGAGTTCGTAGTCGCACATATAGGTATATCGGAGGTGTACTGTGCATCTTTGTGTTATCAGAATCCTAGGCCTGGAGATCTCCAAAAGTAGCTTTTGCGCAGAGGATCCTCGCCCACGACTCCGAGATGTTTGTCCAGCAATGAAACCACATCGTCGACGTCAACTAGCATGTCGGTTCCCCCAGGAGAAGTGGGCTCAATCATGAGAGTAGCGTAGGTTTGGGAAAGGATAGCCGCCTCTTCGTAGATCATCGTGGCGATTCTGGTTGTTGGCATAAATTCCAAGACAAGGGTTTGTGGGCGGGCCCTAGCGATGTTAGTGAGCGGGGGCAACCTTCACGCGCAGCGAGATAGGTGGACAGACCATCGATGATTGATCATTGCACCTCCTGCAGCGAGTGCGAATGTGAGCAAGGTCACCGAAGAAGCGAACAAGAAAATCACCATGCGGCCCAATAACAGCGATAACAGTTTCCGAAAACCACGAAAACAATTCCGTGACGTCTCCAAAATTTTGATGGTTGAACATGACGAGTTCCTCGCCCCTGCCACGTTGATCTAGAAATGCCTTGATACCGCTAAGGACTTCCCCCTCGTTGACGACTTTCCGCCCACCGTTTGATGTTGGGCCGCCGGCCGAGCGGGACATGTAGACGAGCTAAAGAACATGAGAGAAGGTAGCTGGGAAGCCGGACGATTGACGTACCTTATTCCGCGTCTCAGAAGTCTCCTGATGATAGATGCCAAAAGATTCGAGGCTTTTGAGCGAAAGCCATGGATGAATGAGCACAGCGCGACACGCAAAGATGAGGGTGCTCGCTTCTACATGCGAGGTCGAATGTAAGAGATGGTCTTCGGTGTAGCCCATTTTTGCCCAAAGCTCTTGCACTGTTCTCATATGAGGGCGTCTCCCGGTGAGGACATGGGGTAAGGAAGAAGAGAGATGGCGACCCTGAGCGAGGGTATGCGTGACTCGGTCCAGGAAATGCTGAAAAGACCAACTGTCCGGCGATGCTGCGATGATTACGGTGGAGTTGGCAGTGGGAGGGTCGCTGAGTGATTGCATGGAAGATGTTTCGACCTGCGGGGCCATGCAGGACTTCGGGGACCATGAGTCCAACCCGAAATTCACGGAATATTTGACGTTGTGAAACACCTGCAAGCGATTGTCAATAGATCGCCAACGTTAGATAGCGTGGAGAGCTGTTGGATGCACACGCACAAAATTCTGTCCAGATTGCCCCCTGTATTGTACCCAACCCGATTCAAGGGCAGTTGCACGAGGAATGTAATCTGGACACGTTTGCGCGAAGGTCCGCCACTTCAGGCGATGTTCTGAGCGGGCGAAATAGGGCTCCCTGATTTCAAAATCGGGATAGATGAGTTCTTCGGCATATTCAACATCCGGCATCCTTCGAGCGGCGCACGGTGCATAATAGGAAGGCATTCCGAATAAGCATCTCGAGAGACTGAGCGGGGCCCATGGATCGGAAAGCTTTGGAGTTGAACTCGTCAGAGAGAGCTTGAGAGCGTCTGAATAATGAGGGGGGAACTGCAATGAAGCAGGAAGATTTGCCGGGGAGTCAATATCCACGCCAGCCCCTTCAACCCCAGATGGACGATGCGGATTTATATTCGCATCTTCAGAAATTTGGATAGCGGCCGAGGGTAGCTGCCATTGGCCGATGAGATATAAAGATAGAAGTATCAAGAACGAAAGTCCCAAAAGGAAGAGTCTTCGTCCTGGAGCAGAGGCCGCGAATGCGAGGTAGTAACAGGTCAAGCCCTTCAAATCGAGCCGTTGGCCGTTCATAGGTGTTGTCAGTGCATGATACGAGTCCACAACGTGGTTCTAGCACACATATATGTCCAGGCTACAGGCGCGGATGCGCGACAGCTGCTGCGGTAGAATAGCCCCGTATGGGTTCGTTTCTGTTTAGCATTCACCACGGACTGATGTCGCCGCATCACAAAAAAGCGAGGAGTGTGCGGAACGCCGGATACTAGCAATACATGATTCCGCAGCACAACTTGAAGGGGCATACTTGACTTTGAGTATTGACCGGCACTTGAAGATTAAGGTCCAGTGAGTACGATTGAGGGAGACTGAAAGTAAGCTTGATTGACTCCCTGGTTGACCGCAGAGATTTTGCGTTCAAATTAGGGTTTGTGCAGTGGTAGGCAGTGGTTGTTCAACTTGTTGCTAGTAGCCGGAATTGAGCGTCAAAGCCTGTCGAAGCTATATTGAAAGGGCGTGATATCCCCATTGTCTCCCGTGTTTCTTGGCACCAACTTGCACAGATTCAGAGTTTTGATGGCCTGGCATGCAAAAACCATTTACTTCTCTACGGTCATTCGCAATGAGTTAGTAACTTAGTATTTCCAATGCTGTTTGAACAACAGCATCGTTGGTCATTGCAGGCGTTCTCTGAATCAAAACCGCATATATCGACTTCATAATGTTTTGAGTCCTGACATCCCATTCATATGAGGCAGAGGAAGAAAACGTGGAAAATAGCCACCGAATTCTGGGGCGCCATTCAGTACTCGAGTAGAAAATCGCGCGCGAATTTCCGTCCGTACTCCTGATCTCCTCCGTGAGGAGAGCTGCCCACACAACGATAGGTATGACTTGACTTTGGTGGATGGAAGAGAAAGTATACAGCGGACGGCCAGAAATACAGCACTTGAAGCAAGACACGAGGGGAAAATCATGGTCAGAACAGAAAGAGGAAGATTGCGTGGAGATAATTTACATGCGGTAGGAATAGCGATGGAAAGCGATGCAATATGTGCTTGAGAAAACAAAAACGAGGAGGAACCAGATATTCCGGAGACGGTGGACGTCGTGAAGGCGAATCAGGCTCCCACAGCAACAACCCGCTCCACAAACGGCGAGTCAGCCCCACTTCCGACGTCCGTATCACCATCCCCGCCGGCCTCCGACCCATCCGTATCGACCCACTGCTCCCCCTCGTCCGAGGCCGACGCCGACCCTAGCTTGAGATCAAGCGCCTCAGAGCCAGGGCCCTGCAACAGCAACTCTCGGAACAGCAGTGAACCTGCTCCAAAGCCCTCATCGTCATGTAGCGTCCGGCCAACAAGCGAATTCGCACTCCGCGCCCCACTGGGCAAGGGCGACGGGGAAGCCAACAACGCATCATCCGACTCAAGACTTAACACGCTCGTCGCCGCTCCCGCAGAATGCATCGCAGGTGCAGGTTCATGCTGCCGCTGCCGCTGTACAGACGCCCCGCCGCCTCCACTGCGCAGCTCGTGTAGATGAGCGGTACGTGCCCACCGTCGTGCACTCCGTGGCGCATGGGAGCCCTGAGAGACTGAGTGTGCGATGGGCAGTATGGCGGGTGTCTGCTGCTGCTGCTGGTGCTGAAGGTGGGGGTGTGTCGGCGTTCCGGGACGACGATGTGGTGTACGGATCAGGGTCGGGGTTCGGGAATGTGCGCGCTGATTTTCGTTCAAAAGGGAATTGTTGCTGCGGGTGCGGGAGCGCGGGCGGGCTGGGCCGTGAAGATTAAGCCGCGGTGGCTTGGGCTTGCTGGCAGAGCTTGGAGGTACGCGCGGCTTTTCATCCACGCTGGGGAAGTCGAGTTTCTCGGCCTTGACGGGAGTGTCTGTGATTGCAGAGTAAAAATTGTGAATTTAGCATATAGCAGGAACAGTACGACCTGACACCTCTTTGGGCTTGATTACAGTGGGTTTAGGGCTCCGACTGCGGCTCCGCAATCGTGCGACCCAATCCCAATCACCGCTTCCGCCCAGATTCCGTAGGCTCAGATTTCGGCGACCCCATGCCCGGAGGGCGGAACGACTAACCGACGGTGCCATAACCGCCTCACCACGAGAGCCACGGGTGAGTGTCATGAAAACCAGCACAGCAAGCAAGAGCAAGAGCTGCGCAATACCGATCCGCTTCTCCAATACAATCTAGCCGATGAGTACTTGTCAGTTCATGAGCCGAAGAAACGAAAAAGTACCGGGAACAGACAGCGAATAGGCATGCACACGTACCTCATCAGAAAGATACTCAACCCGACGCATGAGCTCATTGTACTCTGCATCCACCCGTTTCCGCTGAGACTCCCATTCCAGCAAAGTACGTGCGTACATCTGCGCCTGCGCCTTGCCCTGTGATAATCTCAGCCTGGGCCCAGCCGGGGGTAAGGAGGAAGATAACGCACGACAGCCTCTGCGCGTCCGAGGTCCTCGCCCACACGGCGCAGCATCTCGCGCACCGCGTTAGTGTGGTCCTCGACGTAGCGTGCGTAGAGAGAGTGGTTTGCCTCAAGGGCGGTGAGGCGGTTCATGATGGTGCGATAGATTGACTCGCCGCCCGCCGAGGCGGGGACGAGGGACGTTGTCGATAAGGCAGAGACCGTGATTGTGGTGCTACGAGTGCCATCGGAAACAGTGGAAGAGTTACCTGAAGAGACAGATGCGGAGGTCCCGGCGTGCGTACTGGAATCCACCACCTTCCCTGCAGAGACGCTCTCTGTCGTGCTTGAGGTCTTAGTATCCGCGGAAGGAGCATCAGACTTCAAGACCGCTGGGTGATCGGCCGTGGCAGTAGTTTCCATCGACGGCTCAGATGTTTCGTGCACTGCAGACCCAGAATCTGCAGACGATTCGCCGTGTTCGCGAGAATCGTCGTGAGCGGGAGGAATGTAGGATTCCGGCGCACTCTGCGTTTGCGCGGCGGATGACTTGCCTCCCTCTGAGCCGTTTGCTACACTAGCCACCGGTTCCTCAGACGCATGTCCCTTTCCCGTCGACATGGCGTCCATGAACTCGGCATAGGATGCGGGGATGCGAACAGGGTCGGGCGTGGTCGCGGGTTCAGGTTCCAACTCCTCAATTGGTGGAGACGGAACGTGCAGCTGGGCACGGGCCCTGCTTTCCTGTTCCCAGAGTTCCCATTTGTATTCCTCGAGATGTGTGAGACCGTATACCCGTAGGAGCGAGATTGGGCAATAATACTCGTTGCTGTAGTGCGAATGAAAGTCGATACGGATGTAACGATAAAAGTCGCGCAGCGATGTGGGAGGATGGAAGGACTGGTTGTACATGGAAATAATGTAAGCTCAAGTTCAATGGTAAGGTAAAATAAGGGAACACACCTGAACCACTCGGATGTTCTTAGCAGTATGTGTGCTTGCGAACGTCCACCCCTCAGGATCGGTCGTGTACGTCTTCGAAACGCTGACAGTAAAATCCTTAAATACGCCGCTGAAGAATTCGAAATTGGCAAGCTGGACGGTGTCGATCCGGATGTCTTCACATAATTCCACGACAATAAATTGCTGCTCGCCTTTTGGCGGTCGACACGGACTGAGCATGTAACGGTCGCGCTTCGACGAGAGGATCGACGCAGGGGATTTAGCAGAGCGATGCGAAGTGTGTACGCGCGCGGAACAATCGAGACTCGCATAATTAAAGCGATCCGTGATGGGCACGCGAAAGTGCGGAGCGTCCTGAGATGGAGCAAGTACGCTCGAGGCCGCGGCGGGTTGAGTGGTGGCATTGGAATCTTCTAATGGCCGATCCCCCGTGGCTCCGTCCTTTTCCTTTGCTTTCTCTTGCTCGAGATTCTCCATTGCAAAACGCTTTTCTTTCCATTCTTCGAAAGAAAGCAGCACATCGTCTTGCGCTGGTTCCGAGGATGGAAGTGGGCGTAGACAACATACTGGAGGCTCTGGTAGTTTGGCAACGCTGGAAGTAAGAGCCTTGAAGGGGTCATTGAAGGACTGAGGACTCGGCGCAGCGAAAGCTGGAAATGCCAGAATCAGTGCCACGAGTGTAGGTGGCAAAAGCGGAAACATCAGAGTCGTAAAAACGCCCAGCGTCGACTAAGGAGTGTCTCGTCGTCGTCGCCAGCGTCGTCGGCGCTCAGCGTAGTTGCCACGTATGAACCAACGAATAAATCCAAGAACAGAATTCGCGTAGCGGCAAGTCGCCGGCCCGGGTGTATTTGGCAAGTAAGAGTGTGCCAAACAACCGCTTTTGTCCCGATAAGGAGATTATCGTGCAAACGGAATGACGCGACATACAGACATTCTACTAGGCCTCTGAGGCTTTCACCATTGTACCAAAGTCGTCGCAGTTCAGAATTAATGGAAAACATACATGATGCTCCTCAAAGTTTCCCTTTCATCTCCTCGTGCAGTGCCTGGAGCTCTTCTTTCGACATCGTTTTGGCAGGCCAACCAACCATGAGGCCTTCGTCTTTGGAAGGTTTGGGAATAATGTGGAAGTGGACATGGTCAACTTCCTGCTCATCCGTATTGGCGTGAACAAAGAGATTCATATTTCAGTAAGATGGGTGGATAATTACCTGGTGCGCAAGGCGACCATTATTCTGGAGCACGTTGTAGTTCTCAGCACCTTGCGCTAGAGCAATCTTCTTCGCAATCGGCATCACCTCTGCCAAGTAGTTGTCGGGAAGCTCATGCAACTTTTGTGCGTGGTCTGTTTTAATACGACGCGTGAAAAAGCGGAGTTATAGGCTCTGAAGCTCGACACACATTTAGGGATGACCTTGACTCAGCACATCACGAGTCAGACGCGATTAAGCGTAAGATTGGTTGAAAATAGTTTCACCAGAGCATGACCTTTCGACAATGGCCCAATGTCCAGGAAAGAGAAGCTGACTCTACGTGAGGCAATGCGGTGTAACTCCGAGTCTGAAACTCACGACAGTTCCGTCTCAACGAGCTTATAACTCGGTATGTCGCCTGCAGCGCCCACACAAGATGAGAATTAAAATCCGACGAGGAGAGACGCGTCCACACCTTTGATTATTTTGCAGAATATGCAAGAGGCAAGGTTCCTTAACCCAGATTAGTTGTTTCATGACGAAGTTGGCAGAAACTGAGGTTCACTTCGCGGCCATTGGTGACTGTGGTGGTTATGGATGAGTTGGAAGTTGCACGTGTTGTGATCCCACGTTATCGCCCTTCGAGTGGCTGTGCTAACCTCCTTCAAACCACCATGGTCTTGTTTTTCACTTCAACAGGTAAGCGGCTTGAAGGTTCTTCGATGGAACTTAATCCAAACTTGTAAAGTGCACAACCCCGCAATAACCCTCTACATGGGACGGGACAAGGTTGAAAGTCAGTATCCCTCATAATTGTTCGCTTCTTCCATAGTTGTTCAGATCTGTCGGAATCGGGGCTCCCCATGGCCTAAAATTCGACGTATATGTTTTTGGGGCTCTCTTTGCTGTTGCCTTACTGTCTGCGCAATTTTTTATCTCCATTTTGCTGCTCCGCACAATTTGCGGATGGTAGATCCTCTCTGTCAAACATCTCTCGAAGCCTCAGTCCCTTTCACATTCCCAAAAATAAATGAGGACTGGAGCTGATGCAGACCATAGACGAGGATCTAATCAAGTATGCATACCCTGGGGATATCTGGTTTCACGTCGACAAACTGTCTTCCGCGCACGTCTATCTCCGCCTACCGGAAGACGGGTCCATGGCATGGGAGACAATCCCAGAAGCCCTTCTCATCGACTGCGCTCAATTGGTCAAGGCGAACTCCATCGAAGGTGCTCGCTATCCCAAATTGAAATAAGCTTTCCACGAAATCTGATGCCTGCCCAGGTAACAAAAAAGACAACCTTACGATAATATACACACCTGCGGATAATCTGAAGGTGACTTTTCATCCTACGTGATAGCATAAATTTTTGAAAATCTCTCTTCTATAGAAAACGGGTGACATGGCAGTCGGCCAGGTGTCGTTCCACAGCGACAAACGGGTGCGCCGTGATGTTGGTCATTTACGGCAGCTCAAGTTCTCTGTAGGTCAAACGAGGTAAGCGGAATCGGAATGGGCGGGTCGCCGCTCATCCATAGCGCAGTACATATCGCAAAACGAGAGAATCCGATTGTAAATCGCCTGAATAAGACCAAGGTCGAGCGCGTGGTAGACCACGAGCAAGATCGCATCGACCGTGAAAAGCGCGAGTCGGCGGTGCGTCGTGCTGCTGCGGCTGAAAAGGTGGGTTGTCGCTCAAGCTGCAAAATAGTATCGATCGACGCTGACTTTTTCCTAGAAAAAGGCTGACATGGAGCTCGCTCGGACGCGAGAGGCCGAAAAGGCTGCTCGATCATATGATACTCTGTTCAACGTTGAAGAGGATTATGGCGAAGGAGACGGCGCACCCAAGAAATCGGTGAGAGAATTGGAGGAAGACTTCATGTAACGTGGCGTGGATAAATTTTCTCAAGATTTGAGTCTGTTTATCAGAAAATATGCCTCTTGACGTCGATTCGTATTCTATGTCAGGGAAAGGAACTATCTGCACATGCCCGACATGTCGATGAGTAAGTCTTGTTCCTCAACAGCGCCGAACTCGTTCCCATTTATTGCCGCACAATTTAGAAACTGAGCCAAGCAGTGGCGTTCTGTGTCACGAGAACCCACCAACATGAACGATGAAAGTTGAACAAAAAGATTTGCTGATACGCCGCAAGATTATATTTGGCTGATTGGCGGAACACAGAACGCCTAAACGCACGCGATGACCTTCCACAGTGAACAGAAGACCGCCGGAGGGTTATATTTGGCTGATTAGCGGGAGTCGAACGTCTGAAGGCACCAGATGGATGAAGTACAACAGTGCCACGAGTCAGTTTCGGAGCGAACTCGGTGATAACCGACCTCTGCTGTCTTCGAAAAACGTTTTCAACCGCTTCCTCACGAGCCACAGGGCCTAGCCACGATTTTCTCGCCTAACAGATGACAACGAACGATAACCGTCATCTTTCCCATTTCAGGATCTTGCGTCCACCGGTTCATAAACAGGGTGGTGACGACGCCACAGCGCGCGCGTTTCTCAGTGGATTTCGCACCCTCTCCGTCGGGTCCCCCTCTTATCGCAAGAAACCGACCAGCTCTCACGTACTCTTGCGTCGGCCAAATGATTGACAAATCAACAGATGAAGAATACTCGCCACTGTGGATCGATCTGTGTAAAAATCATTCCACGCGACAAGTCTATTTTGATTTTGGGCATGAGTGTACGTATCGACTCTATTTGTCGGATTTCTCGGAGACAAAATCTCAACACTCCCCCAGGTACGACTTGACTCACCCTTGATATCAAGCAACGCCCTTGTAGGCAACGTGACAATCGCCCATGCAATGTCCGTCTTGGGTCCGCCTGGCCATGTTACTGAGCGCCTTCTCCGCGCTCCAGACTTCGTACGGTTGCAAAAATGAGCCTCGAAGTCTTCAAGACACGCGGTTCCACTCAATTCCCCCCTGGAGACATTCAAACGGCTTTCCGTGAGGCGCAGAGTGTACGACACCGACATTCCAACTTCTCTTTCCTCTAACATTCCGTCTATTTAGTTTCGGTGCCCATTACCGTAACAAAATCCCTTTTCCAAAGCGGAATTCACTACGATCTCGGGATCCGACTTCAGAATCGTGGGATGTTTATGAGAAATAGCCACTTCGGTCTCCGATAAGGGCGAGGATCAGGTACAAGGTCATGGGCAGAGACATCGAGAGCAAACATGCCAGTTCTGTACGCTGATAGAGGTCTTCCAGCCGCACCCCGTTGCCGTCGTTCACCAAGACATTTTTTTCGCCACGCACCTCAGGCACCCATCTCATTCATTCATTTGCCACTGGTTGGATAATAATATTCATTCTTCCATCTGTGTTATATTCTTCGGCCTGGTAAGCCTCCCATTTTCAGGCTTGATTTCTCACGCATTTGAGGCTAGACGAGGCATCTCAAGCGTCAAGACATAACGGCTTCCCGGCTGATTGCTTTTCCTACCTACCTAGCGCCAATTAAGCTAGCCGCAATATCGAACCCATGGGAGTGCTCCGTAACTTACGACTTTTTGACTCGTGGTATCCATCGGACCATCTCGTACTCCCCATTGATGCAATAGTACATTTCGTAGCACTGACATGGAGACAGGGAAAAGCTCGGACGACCGAAGTTTTGCCAGTTTGATTATTATTGTAATTTTTTCAAGGTCGATTGCGCCAAGATAGTCTCGACACTCCAACTCACTGGGCCCTTGCGCGTCATGCGATTCTTCTCATGCGATACCACCCGGCATTTTTCTCATGCCCACCGTTTAAAATCAGGTCGAAGGCTTCGCTTCGACGACAGGTCGTTTGGTCAGAAATTCGGTCCGTCATCTTGTTACCAAATTCCAGCCTCGCGAACAGTGTCACCTTTACGACCTAACTCATGGCACTCCCTTGTTTATTTATACAGCAAATAGTGCCTCTTCTATCTTGACTAGACTCCCGTTAACTCCCCGAAGATGCTGTCAAGTTTCTGACCATAAATGACGGATGCAGCTAGTCTAATCCTCCCTCCCCGGATGTCCTTTCGCCCGGGTATAAACGAACCTACTCCAGGGCCCTACGTTACTCATCCTGCTCTTCGTACGGCAACATTCTTTGACTTTCCTGCTGCTGGCCCTGATCAATTGCTTCGTCCAACCAGACATCCGTGATGCGGCTGATGCACATAAAGTTTTGGAGGCTGTCCGGTTGAACATCCTTCCTCTGATTCGACGGCGCCTCGTGCCTCATGAAAGAGCGCAACTCAAAAGCGGGAATGTTTTTGTATGGGAGGAATCGGAAGATTCTGAGGAAGGCGGATTGGTGCGATGGACGGAAGGTCGGCGATGGTGAGCCCTCTCCTCATCCCACTCACAATTCATTTCATCTCGCTACGGGATCGAAGGTCGCAGAGCAGAATGCGCGGTGATTATCTCTTCTACGAAGAAAAAATTGAAACAACCCCCGAGGAAAAGCAGGCCAAGGCTGCACGACGGTCGGTTGTATCTTCTTCGTTGTCAGATATGTTTCTTAATTCTGGGAATCAGTGTCAATAAGGCTTCCGAGTTGCAAATAGATCTACCAGCACCGCCAAAAAGAAAGGACCGTCCATCTAAAGCCAATGGACTCACCAAACAGACCTACTCCGTTACTGTTCGCATGCCAGGTGCATCCACAACCCGTAAATGGCACATCGTAGCCTATTTTTCGGTACGCATTCTCGAAAACGAAATGACTGTCGAACAAATCCGAATCTATAGGCGACCGATTATGCACGTCTTCCTGTCGTAGACAACTATGACTACCTGCGGGGTATTCGTGTACCCGAAGGAGTGTTCACCAGCAATCGCACGACGTGCAGCAATTCAACCTACTCCGATGAGCTCGATTCTAACCGGGGATCGCTTTCGCCGGTTAGCCCCAGTTTTGAACTGAGATCTTCCGGGAGTCTGTTGCCTTCATATGACCGCCGAGCCCCCGCAGAATATCCTGTAATGCTACCTCCACCCACCGCGCCCTCAAGACAGGGAAATGGACGAGTCACTCTCCCCCCTCTATCGTCCCTCCAAGTAGGACATTCCTCACCACGGCCTCCACTACTACAACGACATTCCATGTCACCTACCATCACACAGGGGCGAACTCGACTTTCCCCGGAGGATCGTCGTATCTTGGACAGTTTCCGTGTCGTAATATAATAAATTCCGATAGCCAAATGGACAATATTCACTCTTATAATACAAAAAAGACTCTTCCAGTCCAACAATATACACCTCACAGAATGAAGCCGGTTCACCATCATAGCCGAACAATTTTCTCGAGTGCGAGAAAAACGTCCCCGCTGCTTCTGTGCATAGCGTCGGAAGTAAGTCGCAGCTTCGTCGGTATCAATAACGCTTAGGTCCGCTTAACTGCGGGATGCTGGGCAGTCCCCGTACGGATTTGGCTCGGAACAAGCATCGCCAACGATTGTAGAATTCAAATAGAGGTCAAGGAACAAGCGTTGTTGAATACACTCCGATGTTATGCCGGGACACTGCAATCAGTAGACATCAAGATTTGTAGACCCTTATTCTGTCCCATGTCAAGTCTGTGGCTTGTCCGAACAGCGGCTTTAAACGCAATTCCAACTGCGCGCAATTATGTCGCTGCGCGGGTCGGTTGAAAAAGGTGCCGGCCCGTCGGTCCGAGAAGCGGATAAGGTGAGATTCGTGTGACCGTGACGTTACCGCCTTCGGGTTGACCGCCTCGAAGTTTTTGCGATGAAAGAAATTCTGTATATCCAAGCCGGAACACAGGCGAATTACATCGGAACTCACTTCTGGAATACACAAGAAAGCTATTTCACGTACGATGAAGAAGAAGAAGAAGACCCTTCGAGTTCGGGCGGCCACTCCACCGTCAACCACTCACTTTCTTTCCGGGAAGGACTAAACCAAAAAGTGCGGCTTTCCGATATTTTATTTTCTCCGTTTATGACATGATCCTGTCTAAAGAATGAGCCGACGTTCTGCCCCCGTCTCCTAGCATTTGACCACAAAGGTTGGTAACCCGTTTGTCGCATCTCCCCACGCGCCCTGAACTTCGAATTCTGGAGCCCAATTCAACCAAGCCAATGCACTGTTCGGCATGGATGGGCATGCAGATGAACAAATTCTGTGGTTCGCGCCATTTTTTCGGACAAGACTATACTTTTAATCGTTTTTCCAAAGGTCCGAGGATCCCATTGAATA
This sequence comes from Favolaschia claudopus, assembly GCA_037176885.1. Classification (NCBI taxonomy): domain Eukaryota; kingdom Fungi; phylum Basidiomycota; class Agaricomycetes; order Agaricales; family Mycenaceae; genus Favolaschia; species Favolaschia claudopus. The sequence continues at coordinate 372,925 of JAWWNJ010000081.1, forward strand.
CAAGCAGCAACTCGTCACCAAGAGTCGGTATCAGATTGATTTGGAAGCGTCGGACGTAGATGCTAGGCATGAAGCTTCGGCCGTTCAGCTTGAAGATATTCGATATTGGTCGGATTTTAATCGCGTGTATTACGTTCCCCGAACGATACAAAAAGTCCCAGACCCGCCTCAGTGGGACGGCGGAGCGTCAGGCGGCTGGAATGCCGGACAGGACATGTTTACACGGTATAATGAAGTATATGACCTTTTATCGCGTCGTGACTCCTTTGTCTGATGCGCCACGGTAGGAGACAGGACTCATGGAAGGGCCTTTGAGATTATTCTTGGAGGAATGTGATACGATACAGGTGCTTAATATTCGGGACGCGCTCTTGATACTATTCACCCACAGTATTTGCAGGGAATCCAGCTTATGCACGATACAATGACATTTGGTTCCTTTGTTGATGCTCTCTTAACAGCTGTGCGCGACGACTTTGCTAAACTTCCCTTGCTCTCCTGGCCGTTACTCTCGGATACAGTTCCTTTGAAACTGACAGACGTGAAGCCTGTTATACTACCTTTTTAAATGACCTGACTTGGTTTAGAACGGATTGGGAGTTCGCAAAGTGATCAATGATGCCCTGGCGTTGCGGAGCATGAGCGAAATGTCCTTCATGACAGTTCCAATTTGGTCTCCAGCGACATGGACAGATGAAGTGTGCAGGAATCCTTATATCCAGGCCAGCGTATGTCACATATTTTGTTTTTTCCATCTCTTATTTCCGCCGCCACAGACGGCACATGCATATCATACGTCTGCAATCTTGTCCGCCCATATTGAGTCCGCAACACTCCCCTTACGGTAAGTGCTGCGTCCCATTTATAACATTCCATGAATTTACTTCTGAGTAGATTGAAATCCACCACAGACGACATTTCAAGTCTGTCAGCTCAACTTTCGTGGAAGACCGCCGTTCCGTTTGCGGAGCTGAGCGGTGTGTTTCCCCATGCCAGCGCCCCGGAGCTGGACCGCCGCATCTATAATTTTTCCTCCTACACTTCTATCTCGGTACGCCAATTTTCTGGCTTGAAACTATACTTATCACGCTTTTTTCTCTTCAGCAATCAACCCTATTTAGTCGTCGAGATGTCACGAGAGGGTTCTCCCCCTCGGATATCACATCGTATGATGAATGGCGCAACACCTTTGGTTTCGATGAAACTGCCGCATCTAGGTACATCCTTGGAGCGGCCTCAATACACCCGTTTTTCTGTTTTTCCACTTATCATGATTCTCTAGTACTCACGCTGCGGCATATCCTCTACCGACATCATTCCCTGCATTTTTCAGTTCCCCCGAGGCGCAGGCGGGCAGCGGGCCGCCTGAAGTTTTGTCACGTCCACGTTCGACGACTGTCTTCTCTTCCCTCGGTGCAACAAGTGGTGCCTCAGGCTTCTTCTCCGGGTACGCCAGGTTCCTCGAGAATGGCTTCCGCCGAAGGATTTCAGTTGAGAAGACTGGCATCGAACTCGAGGAATTGGGAGATTTGGTCAACGATTTTTGGACAATTCATGATAATGTGGGCGGCGGCGGCGGCGATGAGCTAGACTCTGACTCGGATGTACACGGAGAAGACGAAGAATGAGCTCTTCGGCACCGCAAGTGTACGTTTGTATGGGATGATAGTTGTGGCTGATTGTGTCTATATCTCTTTCATTCACACGACGCGACAGGGGCGAGGGCATACAACACGGTACTACCCGTACTTTGGCGTTGCGCATGAAGAGGGTATCTAATTTTACACGAGGGACGAGTTCCGACATGTCAAAGGGAAGTCTTCGAAGCAAGCCTCGAAGAATTCCCTTGGCAGTTCTTGCGAGGTAGCCTTTAATTTTGAAGAAGGTCGCCGGTCAAATGCTATTCTTGCACGCGCTCGGGAGTATGGGCAGCAGAGACTTGCCGCCGGTAAACCTTTCGACCTTCGACTTCTTCGACATTTGAAGAGTCTTTGGCATGTCTCTCCTGCGCATGGCGGCCCGGTCCACTCAACTGCTTTTTGCCGGACTCCAACGCATCCAATGGTCCTTGTGACATTGTGCAGAAACTCTCAACATCTACTGCTGCAATCATTTTCCAAATTCACAGACAGAAATGGATTCTTGATTTCCTTCTACGCAGCCCGAGATTACATGAAGTACTATTCTCTGCATATGCCAATGCATCCGAGATTCCCACCGCATCTACTATCAAGACCTGCTCTATTCGATCTCCCCCTTCCATTCTAGAACCACTCCGACGTATGCAGTTGACCAATACACCTTCATCTCCTCACTAAGAGTTTGCAGCTTCATCTCCCAAAACGCAGAATCGCCGTTCGTCCGATAGGCTTCTTTTCCATTGATTCGGCCAACATCCACGAATCCGGCGCCTTCATACAGCGACAACACTTTCAGATTGTCTGGGTGAATTATCGCCCTGATGCGTAACTTCGTGGGCCGTGGTAAGATTGCCAATCCCGGTTGCAAACTTGTATGCGAATGTGACTTGGCGAAGTCCTTCGCAGCCTGTACCAGCATCTTTCCGATACCTCGTCCTCTATGAGAGGCAGAGGCATATACCGCTGTCATCTGCCATTTTGTTTCGGTGTCGTCGCTGCCAAAGGGGGGAGCGCCGCTTTGTGGTGGAAGTGCATATTCGTGTGCTGGCATTGGGCCGCGCAGAATTGCGCTCCCGACCCATTCACCCTCCAAGCTTGACTGGGCTGCTGCTGCACTGGTGCTTGTATTGGAGTCTGAACCCGAAACTGGATGGGCTATACAGACGAGAACGACGGCATCGTCCCTCCAGAATCTGCTGACCCATTCGGCTAGAGTGAAAGTGCTCTCGATCGCATACGATGAGCCGAATGCATTTGGGAAAGTCTGAAGGCCCTCCAGTCGTAGGGTAGCGTAATGATTCGCGATGGATTCAATGTTAGGGGGAGGAGAGCTACTGGTTCGTGGAGATGGCAAAGCTTGTGTGGAGTATGCATATTGTGGGGCAGACATTGTGATGCTTCAACAAGCTGCGGTCTTTACACTTTTATAGGGTTCGGGTGCTGCAGCGCTGAAGATGTCCCTGATGAACCGCAGCGATCGGCAAATATCAGGGGCAGTGCTTACTCTGTTCAAAAAATCGTGAACTGCGGAGAGCGCACCGTAAGATAAGAAAACCTACTTGAAATCGATAATCGAGGCATTTTTGTCTTCACTATGCGAGTTTTCCTTACATGGTCCCGGCCCCACCAAACAAGAACTCTGTTTATTAAAGTGCAGTTCGAACCTTTGGTTGAATTATCCCAATGCCAGTGATGTCGGATCGGCGGCTCGGGCAGTGATTCGGGCTCAGACTGCGCATGCTGCACGATTCCGCGAACTTACGGTGTTTCAAAACGCGAGGTATCTCAATCTGCATTGCCCTAGGTACCTCAGGCTGCACCATACAGATTGAACCCTGGTTAACATTTCGGCTCAATTCCAGTCGCCGGTGCCGATTGGGCGCCGGCCGACCAGGAAATCTCGGCTTTCGAAAACGCAACTTGGTTCAGAACCAGGACATCTGAACTATGGTATAATATGATACAGTAGCAATGAAATACATTCATTCGTGCGCATTCTTGCTCTTCCAGGTATGAGCTGTCTCGAATCCATTGCGGCCTTCTCGGTCTGGAACAAATCGGTTAGCAGTGAGAATTAAGGTTTATGCATACCATGGAACCTGAACACTCACAATCTCTCAATGTCTGCATTATCTCGTCCTGGGTGTTCATCACAAATGGCCCATACTGGACGATAGGCTCGTCGATAGGCTCAGCAGCGGCCTAACATAGAGTGAGAAAGGAGAATTGTCAGAAAGATTGACGACGAACTGACCAACATAAACTCCGTATCCGCCGATCCGGACTTGAGCAATATCCCCGTCTCATTCTGGTCCGCAGACAACACAAGAGTGTGGAACTGTTCTTGCGGCACAGAGTCGCGTCCAACGAGTAGCGTCCCCTTGAGAATGTAGATGAACGCCGTCCATCCCGCAGCTATTCGATTCCAACGTTAAAACAATTCCGCCGGCAGCTAGAAGAAGGAGATGAAGAGGTACGTACGTAGATCTTGGAATACGCTAACTTGATCCTTCGAAAATATATAGTGGAAATACCAACACCCTCCGAGCGGTCGTACGGGCGACTCGACACCGTGGCTCTTCCCGCTGATCACCTTGACCTTCACAGGACCGTCAGGACCTTCAGGGTATGCAGTAGGGATGCCTGAAGAACTGAGTTCCTGGTACGAAGGTTCAACCATTTTGTACTGTTTCGGGAGGTTGACCCAGAGTTGGAGACCGATGGGGTCTGGGCGGCCGTCGCCACTCAAAGGAATTTCAGAGTGCATTATACCGCGACCCTGAAGATTTAGATGAGTGGATTGATGGGTTGGAGAGGACTCGAAGAAGAAAGACGCACGGCTACCATCCATTGCACGCCGCCGGTTTCAATGATGCCTTTGTGCCCGACTGAATCTTCGTGGCTGCTGGATCTAGTAGGGAGACGGTTAAGATTAAGAAGTGCCAGAGGTCAAGAAAAGATGTACTACCCTTGGATCATCTAAAAATCAAAGTCAATTCACGCAATAATTCAGTCACAAGGGAAAGACTCGCGTATGTGATAGTTGATTGACCGCGGTGAGGGTGGTCAGGGAAAGCTCCACTCTTGCTAGAAGGCAAATTCCAACGAACGCAGCAGTAAATAGCACAACACGACCTACGCATGAAAATGATCCAGCATGAGAAATGGCGTCAGATTTCGCACTGGACACCTTCAGTTTTTGCATGATAACAAAACAACATGACGAACAGGCCCCGGATCCAATACTTCTGCGAACTAGAAAGACCACGTCTGAGATCGATTCCGCGCAAGTGTGAGTAGACTCACCCAGTGCCCCGACACCTTCTGGAGTCTCTACGGCGAACACCTTCTTCGTCACGGAACGGGTGATTGAGGCCGATATGGGCGCAGACATTGTCGATTTCAGTGAGTTTTGTGTTGGGCTTGCGAGGTAGGCGGCTAAAGAGAATACAATGAGGGAAACGGTCCAGAGTACGCCTTTATATTGCATGCAATGGAGGCAGTGAGCAAGGAATGAGTAAGAAGCAAAATGCGAAAGAAATAGTGGCCTTATAAGGCATATTCAGCGTGTCATTCCCAGGCGTCAGCATTACACAATCACCTCAAGTCAGCGTGCGCACGTGGAATGGAAGACCGCTTTCGGAATGCGGAAACGGGACACCGAATGTAAATTCAACTTGGTTCGAAACCGCCAAAGGAAGATCGGAGGATGCAATTCGACCCAAAATAACAGGAATTACTTATCCCCATAAAAATAAGACTGCTTATCAGCGCCTTCGGCCAGAATCCTCAACACGCATGTGCCTCCAAGCCCACTTGACAGTTTCCTCAGTCGCATTCAACAGCGGATTCAAATTCGCCGAGGTAATGGAGTCCCATTGACCATAGACGCGTACACTTGCTTCGAGACGGGGTGTATACAATGCGGCAGCAGCGAGGGCAAAGTAGGTGTGATATGGGTCTATTAGAGAAAGTGAGTGATATTGACGGAAAGGGCCGAAGGAAGCGAAGGAAATAGGTCAAACAGAAACCCTACCAGAAGGTTGGCCCGGCGCCTTACCCAGTCCACCAAAAGGAAATTTGCAAGTAGCGATGAATTGTGTGAAAGCGTAAGCGTTGATTTTTTCGTGTGCGCCAAGAATCTGGAGTTTAGGATTAGAATAGAAAATCAGACACTGGATTGGGAAGCGAGGACCAACACCAATCGCCATTCTACACTTACTCTGAGAGCCGCGCCTCCCCAAAAACAATAACACACATCGGGGAGTTTGCCTGTGCGTCCGCGAAAGCCGCCAGATGCGTCCTGGCTGTGAATGAGCCAGTGTTCGGATCGCGCTTTTTCTTGAGGGGTGAGTCGTGTGCCGGGTCGTGGGCCCTGGGGTGCGAGCCGTAGAGAGGCGATGGCGAGGAAGGTCGTTCCGCCTGAAGGATAAACCTCAAGTCAGAAATCTGGGGGAAATTAAAACGAAGATCCAGTACTCACTCTGCGCTTCACAAGACGGTAGCTGGCCATAGCCTCCTTCGTATGTCTGTTTTAGATTCAGTATCAGCAATGTTTCCAATTGACCCGCTAAGCGCTCCCAAAAAATTTCTCGTACACGACAAGAAGCTATAAAAGATACAGCACGTTCTACGTCGATAGACGACCAATCTCCCAGCATGCAGCAGATACAAAACGCCGAATATAGATTGCGCAGGTCGGAGTCGCCGCCGCCATTCGGAGTGTTGGAAAAACTGGGGAGCGATGCATCAGTTGTCGGTATGTATAGAGAAAAGAATGCGAACCTTCCGTCGCGATTTTGACAGGAGCCGACAAAGCGAAGGAGTCCTTGACGATTTAAGCGGGAGAAATCGTCCCGAAGCATGGCAAGCGAAAGCAACGCGGCGTAGGTCATGATGATGTGGGGGCTATCATAGCCCGAGCTTGCCTGTCTAAGTTGAGCACATAGCTGACTCCTAGTACTGGTGGGCATAATTACGAACCGAAGACCCAGCCATGAACGGCCCCGGTCGGAAGCCAGTTCCATATATTCCACCTACAAATTAAACACTTGTTTGAGGTTTTTCGTATCGAGGCTCCTACCCAGATATTGCTCCCAGATCCAGTTTCGCCAGGAAACACGCTCGAGTTCGGTGGTTTCTTCTTGCAGAGCGCCCAGAAGATCGAGGATCCCAACGCAGTAAAAAACAACTGCCATTCTAATCACATTGATGAGTATGTACTTCGGAATAATCTAATCTGAATCAGAGCGGAAATCATACCGCGAAGCGTCGAAGTCGACTAACGATCCCGGAAGGTGTGCCAATGCATATCTTGCGTGTGCGATATGGGCAGAGCGGGCAAGAGGAGGAAGAGGGTCGCGATGGCCAGTGAAATTTTCCATGGGGAGGGGCACTTGTCTTTTGCTTTCGGGGAGAATATTCCAATGGTACTTATACAGACCCATCGATTGTCGAAATATTTACCCGCGTCGATCATCAGCCAAGAATTCTGGTTGAAGGAGCGTTGAATCGAGACTTTTGGGGAATGACAATTTCGAAGGTTCCGAGTCGCTGGATTGGTGCAAGCGCTAAATGGATTGATTATGTGTAGCGGGAGCTGGACAGTGGATGGAGCCCCGTGCGTCGGATGTCGAGGGTATTGCATTTAGACTTTGAACGTCCAATCGCAGTGCATTACGACGGAAAACTCGCGTACAGATTCTGTTGGAAGGAGATTGCAAAAATGAGCTTGAACGATGGAGAGCTTGAATTTAGGCGCAATGCGCGAGAGGATCGACTCCGATTTGACTACTTAGAGTTTTGGTCAACGCGACGGAGCTTTTAGGTGGTAACAGTATGAGTAAAAGGACCGAGCATGAAGGTTCGATTACCGGATCATAGGGGCGCCACTACCGCAGCTCAGCTGCAGAATGACGTTTTTGTCTTCGGCGAGAGGCGATATGAAAGAAACATGCGAGGAAACAGTAGCACACTTCTATGAAGTTCAACCTCCGACACTTCTGAGGGGTCAAATCGAGCGTTGATTTTGGAGAGACCGCATAACTGGAGGGCATGGGGTGTAAGAGTAGTATCTATAGGGCCCGGGAGTCGGGGAATGTAGCTGACGAACATCAATGAAGGTTGTTGGGTTGGGTGCCACTTGCATAGAAAAAGCCGCCATGAAGCAAATGAGATAAGAACCAGGTCGGGATGCAGATCTTTTTCTGTGAACTGAGAAGGCCGACTTGCGGGCTTCATCCACTAGCAGATATTAGCGTGTGCTGTATTCTGAGGGAAATTGTGCGGATGGAAGCGGGGGGTTCTCAGTGGCTTCCCTGGACACCACGCGGAGGAGGTGGGTCCAGGTGGAAGGCAACTCGTCGACGAGGGCGAGCTGCGACTCGGAAAGCAGGCAGCCGTTTCTCTTGAGAGAGCCTGAGGATACGAGCGAAGCCACCGTGCGGAAGGTAAGGAAGCCCGGGTGGGTGTTGAAAATTGGCTTGAATATGCCCAAGATATTCCTGGTACCGATAGGTATCCAGGTCTCCAAACCGAGTTAGTGATGGCAAAATGGTGTCCAGATCATGGATTACTAAGGATTTTCTCACCCTTCGCGTTTCATCTCTTGGCGATGATGATCGATGATGTGACGACCCCAAGACGACCCCACGCCCCGGGCCACCAATTGGCAATTGCTTTGTTCCCCTTGCCTTCTCCTGCCACCGTCCCCCTAGTTTTCCAGACTTTCCCCCCACTTCCCGCCTCCCGGGGCGCCGTTCCTACTCCCTCGGCTGCTCAACAATAGACCACATCAAGAGAACGAACGTCACGACTGTCCAACGACTGTCAAGTCTCGTCTTCAAGGCCTGTTTCTCGTTGTGTCAAGAGAATCATATTCAACCTCGCTGGCGGCGCCGGCATTACATGCCTTTAGAACCTCAAGTTACAATGAATTGGCTAAGCTCTCAATTCAAGACCTCAAGCTCGTGTCGCTACTGTCAACGTTGCTCTGTACTAGTCTTCATCGCCGTATCCAACGTTCATTGTTTTATCGGGCCATTTGCAAGACGATTCAAGGTTTGCTTACAGGAGGCGGCTTCCTTAAGGTGAACCCCGAATTGTCGTCTCCAATTCGGAAAGTGGCGTGTCGCAACGATTGGAGCTGGATATGTCGCGCAGGCCGCCGAGTCTTCCCATTAGGGTGTTTCAGATATCCCAACTCTGCGCCCGATTTTGGTTCCAACTTGATGTCCGATTTTGAAAGTTGCAAATCCGAATTTGAGTCCGATTTCGAAGTTGGGATGCAAGTCGTGCATCGGACCACGACTTGCATCCCAGCTTCACTCCAACTTCCACTCTCCAACTTTCCGCTCGACTTCAGCTAATTCCTACGGCCCAAGAATTGGCCTCAACCCTCGAAATCGGACTCCAAGTTGGGACAAAGTTGACACCAAAGTTGGACCCAAAGTTGAGCAGAATTGAGATATCTGAAACACCCTATTGTGAGCCCATACTTGCAGCTAATCTTGAAGTCCTACTGACATTTGCTGTGTTAGCGTGCTCGGGGTGTGGAGTGTCGTGTGCATCTCGGCTCTGGTCAGTCTCTGATGTGAGTGTATAGGGCATGTCTTTTGTCTTGGGACGTGTTTGTGGCGGACATCGTCGACAGTTTGCGATGTAGTGGCGTGAAGAACACTGTGTTTTGTTTTGCAATATATTCATCCTTTATAACGCATCATGAAGCCACTTACACAAGTCCTTCGGGGAACTGCACCTTTGGTCTTCGAGAACTATATAAAGACTTCGGCGAGGACTTTGTACAGACCCGAAGTCTTTATGTAGTTAAACGGACCTTGCAGGTCTTTCAACTTTGACGCGTCTTTCAGGTCTTACCGGTCTTTGCTAAAAGACGAACGACCTCGAAGAGAAAGTTGTAGGTTTACTGATGCTTTTGAACATCACAAGGTTGTACACTGGAATCTCGGTATAATAGTGACCAGAGAAGCAAAAAAATTGAGGTAAAAAGAGTTGAATCGAAGCTACGACTTGTCCAATGTGCGGTACCAGGGCGCGCCGGAGGGCAATGTGAATAGAGACGGGACGAAATGATCAAAATGAAGCACAAGAATTCTCCCTACAGTGAAACTGAAGTTCGACTTGGAGCCTAGTCACCGTGACCGAAAGAGTCACATCAATGGCCGCGGTCTGCTTTAGGAAATGATGACCAAGATCTTACCGCCTGAAAAGCGCGTCGCGTCGCGTCAACAGACAGTCAGGTCTAGGACGTGGAAATAAGTCAGACGAGAGCAAAACGTCTGGATGCCATAGCTTTTTTCGCCACAGAGAAACGGGCAGTCACGAGACCGCGACAACGAATATTGATGGGATTACTTCCAAATTAGGCAATGATCTGATCAAAATAGAAAAGCTTGCTTCCACCGGTGTCTCATCTCTATAGGCTCACCACCAACACAGTCTGCTCTTCTCAATCCTTGTTTTCCTTCCTTGTTCTCCTTGAAAGAACTGAAACTTCTTATCCAGTGGTCGAGTTACCTCTTTCCCGAGCTCATATTCACTGGCATTGCTACAACGCTGACGGAAACTATACAGAGAATCTCATGTGAAATGCGATTGAATAAGCATTGAAATTCGCGTCCCCGCCACTCGTCCTGGATCCATCAGTGAGGGGTGTGTGGTTGGCAGGATACGGATTCAGATCCGTTTCTTTTTCCTGTGCTACATGAGCGGAAAATTCTATTTGGCACCCCGGGGTGCTGGAGTACCTCGACAGTACCCCGGGTAGTACTATTTGGCACCCCCCAGGGGTGCCAAATAGAATTTTCCTACATGAGCATCTGGAAGGGTCATTCAAGGAGAGTTCAAGACGTTTGAGCTCCTTCAGTGTAATGTACGCCTGCACAACGTCTGCAAGATGATTACACTGACTTTGGGGCCCTTATCCTGGACGTCTTCCGACTCTTCAACGTAGCTCCCGGTCTTAGCGGTCATGGAGTGGGGATCATCGTCCGCACATGTCCTCTCAGCATGCGCGGCGGCTTGACGGCGCCCTGAAGAGACTCTCCTCATGACCTAGGCTATCACCAGGTATTTTTAATTGCCCTCTCCATAGCGCAGAGAAGATGCACATGGACGACACAATCTACCGTGTCGCATCACAGAAAGAAGCGTGAGGATTGTTGATGCCGCGACTTGACATCGTAAGCGAGAATAAAAGAGTCTCTTCGACGACGGGTGCGTAAGGTCTTCTTTCCCCCTCCGCCCGCCATGAAACTGTCCTTAATCACTCTTTCGGCTCTCCTTCCTTCAGCATTTGCTCTGTGGCCGCTTCCTACGGGCTTGTCCCAGGGCTCAACACCTCTTCGTCTAAGCAAAGGCTTCGACATCAAAATCGCCATCCCCAATGCCCCCGCCGACCTCGTAGCAGCTGTCTCGCGTACAAAAGGATTCCTTACCCATGACAAGCTTCAAGCCTTGGTCGTCGACCGCGGCGCCTCGTCCGCTTCTGCGATTGCAAAAGCGAAGTCACTACCTTCTTTGACGCTTTCGCTGGCTGCTGCTCCGAAGGGCGGCTCGGTCAAGAGCATCTCCGCCGAGGCTGTTGCGGATCTTGAGACTCGTGCAGAGGGATACACGCTCACCATCCCTGCGGATGGCTCCGGCGCTGTTTTGAAGGCTAACTCGACTCTTGGTCTGTTCCGTGGGCTCACCACCTTCAGCCAAGTCTGGTACGACTTGAAGGGGACCGGCTACACGCTCTCTGCCCCTTTCCAAATCTCTGACGCTCCCAAATACGTGTGTATTCCTTCTTTGTGTGTCTTGCTTCGCTGATCTATCCACGCAGCCCTACCGCGGCTTCATGTTGGACACGGCACGAAACTAGTGAGTCTTCCTCTTCTCGTTGTCATATTCGTATTGACCAATTTCTCAGCTTCCCTGTCTCCGACATCAAGCGGACTCTTGATGCCATGAGCTGGGTCAAGGTGCGTCTTCCCCTCTTCGCCTTTGGATACGCTTGCTAATTTACGTCTTCCAAGATCAATACCCTCCACTGGCACGTCGTCGACAGCCAGAGCTTCCCCCTCGTCGTCCCCGGATACACCGTTCTCTCCGAGAAAGGCGCATACAACGCCGAGTCCGTGTATACCCCAAAGGATGTGAAGGATATCGTCTCCTACGCTGCTGCTGTGTGTAATCCTGCTTTATTTTCCCCTTTGTATGCTAACTGGTAGCGGTACAGCGCGGCATCGATGTCATCCCTGAAATCGACACTCCCGGACACACATCGGTCATTTCCAAGGCCTTCCCCGAGCACATCGCCTGCCCCGAAGCCAAGCCCTGGGCCTCTTTCGCCAACGAGCCCCCCGCCGGCCAGCTCCGTCTCGCGTCGGAGGAGACTTCCAAGTTCACTGCTGGGTTGCTCAAGGCCGCCGCGGGTCTCTTCCAGAGCAAGTTCTTCTCGACTGGTGGAGACGAGATCAACGCCAAGTGAGTGGGTGTTCTGTACGCGGGTTCTCTGTGCTGAATCCATGATCAGCTGCTACGCCAAGGACTCTGAGACGCAGGCCAGCTTGACTAGCAGTGGCAAGACTCTGGCGCAGGCTTTGGATACCTTCACGCAGGTCAACCACGCGGCTCTGCGGTCGGTCGGGAAGAGTGCTATGGTCTGGGAAGGTGTGTCGGCTGTTTTAATCCCCGTATCCATCACTTACCGTGATTCGTAGAAATGGTCTTGGATAACCCCGTCACCCTTGCCAACGACACCCTCGTCTTGTTCGTGCCCTGCTTTCGTTGTCTGTTCCGAAGCTGATATATGCTCTCCAGGGTTTGGATCTCCTCGCAGAACGTCGCTGCTGTTGCGCAGAAGGGCCGGTACGCTCACCCTCCCTCATAATCTTCGTTGTATTCAATTCGAGATAGCCGTGTCGTTCACGCAGCATCCGATTACTTCTACCTCGACTGCGGCCACGGCGGCTGGGTAGGCGACTTCCCCGCTGGCAACAGTTGGTGCGACCCTTTCAAGACCTGGCAGCACGTACGTTTTTCCGTCTCCCCTTCCCTCATTCTTTCACCCATTCATTCACACACAGGCCTACGTCTTTGACCCCGTCGCCAACCTCACCGCCGATGAAAGCAAGAACATCATGGGCGGACAGAGTCTCCTCTGGACCGAACAAGGCAGCCCCGCCAACCTCGACAGCATCGTCTGGCCCCGCGCCGCCTCCACCGCCGAGCTCTTCTGGAGCGGCCCTGGCGGTAATGTGCAGCAAGCGCTGCCTCGTCTGCATGACCTCGTCTACCGCTACCGCCAGCGCGGCGTCGCGGCCTCCTCTCTCCAGCCGGAATACTGCGCTTTGCGTCCCGGTGTTTGCGATTTGACGGCGTGATTTCTTCGTCGTAGATTTCAGTATTGTCGGCCGTGGAGGTGGAAGGGATCCGCGTGCATGTGTGTGTATATTGTACGTGTATACAGGGTGTAATAGGGCGAGCCCTTTCAAAGCAGTCCGCAAAAGACTTGACAGCTATTCTTACACGTTGCACCTTCTGCAAATTTGGGTCTTGCACATGCTATGGTCATTGCCTTCAAGCTTCTAAATTACAACACTAGCAGGTACCCGAATTCTGGTGAATCAATCGACAAAGACTCTGAGACCATTGCTGCTATAGCGCTACAAACGATGTCTTGACTTGCCAACTGAAACAAAATTTCCGGATTCAAATTACCGACGGTCTCAGAATTCGAGTGGCTCTGCGACATGGATGGCCCGGGCCCCAAGGCATTGCCCATCCTGCTCCTAGCATCCTCTTCGACCTGACATGTCCTCGACAGACCTCCGTCCGGTGTAGGTTGTTTTCAAGCCTACCGTGTCTCTTCTCATCAATTCTACCCAGTACGGTCCCTCTCCTGCTGGGGGCACTTCTGAAATCTCTTCTCTGCGGCATTTTGATGACGCAAACCTGTAAGTTTCTCCTTTGCGTTCTTTCAAATGCTCTAAGAGTTCCGCAGACGCATATTATGTATCCTTTCCCAATGACTCCCGCTCCCTTAGATACTTGGGTAGGACAGCAGACTGGCTTGAATCCCCCTTATCTTATCCCATCGTTTACAGTGTGCTTCGTACTGCTTGTGGCGATAGTAGACGCATGCCTCAACGCTTCAGACATCGTTTTCTGGTTCGCGACTTCATTCGGCGATGCTCTGATCTTTTCCCAAACGCGATTCTCGAAATTCTACCTCCCGGTTTTGAGCACAATGGTTGCCTTCATCGTGCAACTCTGCTTTTGTTATCGTATCGTTATCATCCGCCGCGCTGCATGGCCCATTTCTCTCGTCATTGCTGTGGTATGTGGTTTGCTTCAGCAAAGTCCGATAGCGAATAACGAGTTATCTTGTTTCTCGCAAATCAGTTCGCATTAACCCAGTTTGTGGGAGCCACAGCATCGTCGGCATTCGCTTTCATCGAGGAGAATAGGGCCCGTCGCGACGCCGTCGTCCCAGATCTTCATGCCGAGGCACACGCAATTAACATATACATCTGGGGGTTTTCCGGTGTGGCTGCAGACATTCTCATCGTGATCATGATGGTCATTCTCGTGTGTATTTATCTACCTATGCTTCACCGAACGCTGAGCTATCCTCGTAGCTTTCGAACCGACTGAACAACAAGTCGACTCAAAGCGTAAGGAATAGGATTATCTTCCTAGTGATTGAAACAAATTTGTTCACAACTGCGCTCAATCTCGCTGGCACAACTATGTTCGCCGTACTTCCTGTGAACCTCATCTCTGATCCGCCGTAATCCTTCCTGCTAAAATTTTCAATTCAGCCGACCAACCTCTATCTTTATATCCCCAGTTGCTGCCTGACAGGATCGTATGTGGTGCCTCCCGCTCATAACAGCCGTCGCTGATTACGCTCGTTTTCTCAGCTTTGCCAACACGCTTCTAGCCACACTCAACAATCGCGCAATCATTGCCCGCAGTGAACGTCATTACGAAGTTTCGGGAACCACCATAGGTTTGGATACCAGATCGCCAACACCGTAAATTTGAGGTACGATTCCTATTGGCAGAGATTTGGATGCGAACGGTCTGACATAAATGCGAGATTCAGGAACACCTTTAGCCCTCTCAGATGATAGAGCAGAGGCTGTAGAACGATCGGGCTCAAACAACATAATATCAAACTGCTATACCGCTGTGCACCGACTTGTATATTTGGAACAACAAGACACAATATCGAAACTTTTGCAGAAAAAAAAACCCCCCGTATCTTTGATTTGTCGTACTGTGAATCTGCCACAACCTCAAACTTGAACAATCGCGCATAAGCTGGGTGTTGAATTAGAAAATAATAAAACAATTCACTTCCTGTGATGGTGAAGCTCTGCATGAACGTCGGGGCCTTGGTGTTGTTACCCTCCATAGTCACCTGTTGAGGTATGGTAAGCAAACATTGTGCTACTATCTTGGCCAAACGGGCTCAGACAACGAACCGGAGTAGTGGAGTCGGTGTAAGTTGCAGCGTCCGCGTTAACCCACGAAGTCAAGACGAGCCCGGTCGCCGAGTCAATCAACCTGGGATGGTGAGTTGTGTGGGTTGGTTTCGTGAAAACCATTTGATGTTTCGAACTCACTGGACCTGAGGCCCGCTGCCGACGGTCTGCATCTTGAAGACGATCGCCTTCGAGGCGTCAGACGCCATGGTCTGGGAGTGATGGATGACACCAGCTCCGGCGAGCACCGTGGCGTAGGACACGAACAGCGTGGGCTGCGCGAAGCTCTGGATAGTGAATGTAGTACCATCAGTTTGAGGGACGATGGTCCACTATAAATACAACATCAATATCGTCGCACTCGAACAAAAATTGGGAGTCACTTGCATCTTGATTCGCAGCGCCAGGAGTGTTGGGGTAGCTGATGACGGGTGTGCCAACCGTGTATCCACTGGCGCCACTGAGGTTAATGCGTTGATCCTTGAAATCGATAATGTTGACCAGTGTGGCTGCACCGGCGAGAGCAGTGATGTTGTGGAGGAAATTGACCATGTCTGTTCAAGCCCTGGACTCAGAGGAGATGTGAGCTTGAAGACCAAACAGCCCGTCGTATAACAATTTATATCTCTAGCACTGCGAAATCAACGGATATCTGGAAAAATAGTGGGGACTTCATTGTTGGCTGCGGCCGTTGGGAAGCTCTGGGAATCTTCGTTTGCGAAAGGTGGAACATGGCAGTGGTGGAATCGAAATACAAAGGTATTCTTGTTCATGGCGGCCGCTTCAAGCTATTGATATTATTTCTTCAGTTGTCGTATAGACTTTCGGTGAAGTGGACTAAAACCAGCTCACTCCAAGAGCTACAGCGGCCGCACACAATGTCATCAGATCATCTTGAATATATTGTTCTCCAATGCTTCCGCTGCAAGGTTCATCTCTTTGAACTTGCCAATTCCGATACACCCCACGAGTATACCACTTGCTGACGGCCGCAAGGCCAATTCAGACGTATGCGCCGGCTGTACATGTCGACTCGTGGTTTAGTGTGTCGTCTTCCTTCGTGTTCTGTTTCTAAACAAGAAATGAGGAAATGTGTGAAATCTTCGAGTTTCCAAGGTTCGATTTATTTCTCTAAAATTGGGGACATGATTAGAAGGTAAATGTCTCCCCGATTATCTTTTCTGTGACGCTCCACAGCTTTTCCGTGCTTGCCTTCCGCAACGTTCAGGGCCACATTACTCGAAGACAAATACCGTTCTGAACTCACAGGGTTTGAAGCATGCGGGGCAATAGTTTCATTTGCAACAGCCGAGTTATCGAGATATGCACCAGGCTTGTCTGCAAATTTTGTCAGAGTCAGCAGTATATCTACGCAGCATGCTTGTCTCACTTACCATTGAGGCTTGGATCGAAAGCTGCTGTAACCGTGCTGCGGGCATTACTGATGAATTTCGGATGTCTCTCTACAAAGCAGTACCGCTCACGTTGCGGCTCCTTGAGGGATCGTTTTCCAGCGGAAAGTATCATTGTCATGGGGTTTCTCGTCCGCGTCGAAGAGGGCTAAATTCATGAGCCCGTGAGTCATAAATTGAGGAGATTTCTGCCATGTGTCGTACCGCTCTGCTTCAAGCCTTCCGGCACGACGCCTTTATGCATTAAATTCGTATTGATCACTGAACGAAGTCAATGCTATTGAGTGCTTTGCCATTTTCAATGACAGCAACTTACCACCTGGATGCAAACTGTACGCGTTGATTTGCCCTTTAGAACGCTTGGACAATTCGATGGCAGTCATGACATTCGAGGCCTTCGTTTGACAATACGCGTTCATCGGGTCAAAACCTTCTGATTTGGGGTTCTCGAGAGTATCAAAGTTCACGCCGTCAGTGCAATACGCGTGGCCAGCGGCCGAGACGAAAACAACTCGGGGGGTGTAGTCTGCGGTCCGAGCGGCGAGGAGCTTCGGAGCCAGAAGTTTCGTTAATAGAAATGGGCTAATGTGATTGGTGGCGGCTTGATTTTCGAGGCCGTCGACAGTGAGCTTGAACGCCTCGACTGGGGCTGCTGCGTTGTGGATCAATACCTGTTCTGTATGAGAAAGAGACCTTCGAAAGATAACAATTTCACTTGCGTGCAAGGGTCCTGGAAGGGCGTTCACCTCTGCTGCTGCCTTGCGGACCGCAGCAAGTGAAGACAAATTGAGAACAAGGGGATGAATATTGGCGGAAGGAATCTCCTTCTTGATAGCGTCTTGGGTGATTTTTAATCTGTTTTGTTCCTTGAGTTTGGGCGATAAATTCTAATGAATAGCTTGGACCTTTCCGCATTGTGGCCAGTTATGATGATCATATTGGCAGAGTTGAGGGCCACAGCGCGAGCCGTTTCAAAACCGATGCCTCCGACCGACGTGCCAGTGATCAGGACTGAGAAAATTTGGGTTCGAGAAATCTCTCTTTTTGATGCTTTACCTACCGTTCTTGCCTCTAATTTGGTCTGCGAATGCGACGGCCACTTCTTCCGCAGTTGTAGAGAAAGAAAAATCGGATTGAGGCATCATTGAAGCTCGAGGATACCGGGAAAGTTGGATGCCAGCACAGTGAGGCCTCTGCGTCCTTTTATCATCCCTCCAGTCGTCGTTGTTTCCGTGTTCATTCCGTTTTCAACATTCAGCGCCGCGTCGACTCGTCACTCGGCTGAAGCTGACAATATGAGTGAGTCGTCCAGTATTACGAGGAAACCTGCAAATCGCTGCAAAATTGCCGGATATGGATGGGCGGCTTTTGCCGAACAGAAGATTTGGCAGTTTTTTCCCTTTCTGGGAAGTTTCATGACTATTGTATACGTATACCTAACCCTAACCTTGCACTAACTCGACGACTACCTCAATTGCACCCTCTTCGAAGCTCATTCATTCAATATGCGGTCAGAAACGACGGACGTTTTACCGTATCAATGCTGGTGCATAGACCGATCCTCAAGTTCCTCAAGTTGGAATCATGAATCGGACTTCACTGATTCCTGAACTTGCTTCAAACCCTGAGATGACTCCAGCCAGGCTGTAGTGCCGCCAAGACAGACGCTTTGCAGTTCGTTCCTCGCCAGCTGGGCTGCAATTGTATCTTGCGACCGCGCCCGGCGGTGATGTGTTTTCCTTTGCTCTGAGACAGGAAATTCTAAGACGCGAGATAGTATGGAGCCCCGCTATCTTGCCTGCGTTGTCTGAGACTTGCTCAATGCTCCGCAAGACATAGCTCACACCATCACAGCTCCCTCTTTCTCCCCACTATGTCGTCCTTCAAAATTGAGAACATGTACGCTGCAAAAAGCTCGCATTCTCGAACCTGACATCCATTGTCTGCAGCACTACTCCCATCCTACTCGGTTCACTTTTCGATTTCCTCCTCTGCGGCACTTTGCTCGTACAAACCTGTATGTTTCTCCTTTCCCGTGAACTTCGTCACCAACTCACTATCATGCGTTCTACAGATGTATACTACATCTCTTTCCCAAAGGATCCTCTCATCTTCAAATGCTTAGGTCAAATCGCGCATTCAATATTATCGTGAAAGGAAGAGCCCCATCTAATTCCCCCGTCACAGTGTGCTTTGTTATGCTCACGATGATAGTATACGCTTGTCTCAATGCCTCAGACCTCGTCTTTTGGTTCGCAACCTCGTTCGGCAATCCACTGCATTTCATCCAAAGACGATTCTCGAAATTTTACATTCCGATCTTGACCGTCGCGCTGGCGGCATGTGTCCAGATTTTTTTCGCGTTCCGCATCACCGTCATTCGCAAGGCTGCGTGGCCGATTTCCCTGCTCATTGCTCTGGTTCGTGCTCGAATTTCGAGTCGTTGTGGCGCCAGCTGTTTACTTCACCCTGCTTCGAAAATCCTAGATCTCTTTGACCCAATTAGTCGCAGGGATCATGTCGGGGACTCTGGCGTTCATCGAGGATAACCAGCCGGATAGCTCGCTTCCTGGCACCACCGCTCCCAAAATTCACCAACACATTCGTGTCATCTTGATACCCATGTGGATTGTCGGTGGTGCTACCGCCGACATTCTCATAGCGATTACGATGACGGTCCTCGTATGTCCATTTTTGTCCGTTACCTGCTCTCAGGCTACATGCTAATTTGCTCATCGTAGCTCTCAAACGCAACGGCCAGTGAATCCACCCAGAGTCTTGCGAACAAGATCATACGCTTGGTGCTGGAGACCAACTCGTGTACAGCTGCTGCTGCCATCATTTGTGTCGTTCTGTATTTTGTGCTTCCTGTTAGGTCTTTTGTTCTCTACTGTGGCAGGATACTGACATCCATGACGCAGCCCACGAACCTGTACGTGTACCTTCCGGTCATTGCCTTGATAGGATTGTAGGCCTTCGTTTTTCTCTCTCAATTCTTTTTTGCATGCTCAACGGCTCTGCATTTTCATCAGGTACGCGAACACGCTCCTCGTTACACTCAATAATCGTGCGATCATTCTACGCGCTCGAGAGCAGCTGCCGATGAAATCAGGCCAACGGAGTATTATGATCGCCAGTGCGGCCCCGCTGAGACAAAACGTCGTTCCTGAAGAAATTGAAGGCGCGGTGTAGCCAGCATCGATTCAGCTGACAGATCATCCATCGTTCATGTATTGGATTGTTCTGCAGAACGGTGTGGAAAAATATATGGGTCATCTCGGGATTTTATGCAAACTAGCATAGCTTACCTATAGGGAATTCGCATGATTTTATTCTCGCGTCGAACTCGAAGGGTGAAATCAAAAGAGAGCTGGGTCAATGTCACACGGCACGGGACTGTGACACCGCGCGTTTGCGCTTAGCCTGCACCATGTCAGTGGCTACAGCAACCGTCCTTCCTCGTCCCCTCCACTTTCCGAGACTGCTTCCCAGAGCGCCCGGTATCCAGCCTGCTCCCCTTCCTCTTCAAGGCAAAACATACGGACGGCTCAATGCCTCTCGAAATCTATCGAGAGAGATGGATGATCTCAGCGACGAAGAGAACGAGCTCGAGGATATGGTCAGCGAGCTGAAGGGCGGAGTCATATTTCAATGAGCTCTCTAACGCTTCCTTGTCTTTTCTTGCCACGTAGAACACTTTCATCCGGAATCGTGGATTCGGCACTTTAGTTCCGATGGGACGAAATCTGACGCAACAGGAAGAGAAAAACGATGTAGGTCGTCGAGAAAGTCAGTTCGTTGCAGCTCTAATCGTGTCAACGATGACTAGGAAGAGGACGATGACGACGACGACGAGACGGATACTGCACCCTCTAACGGGCCTCCTTCGGTGGGCGAGGATGTTGGGGAGAACTCGGCGCAAGATCTGGACGCTGATATGGAAGATCTGGACGAGAACGATGACGATGATGAAGATGGTTCAGAGGAGGATGAAGGAGAATCACTAGAGGTGGACGAATCTTCTGAGACATGATTTATCATTTGTATGTATCTTCTCAATTTTGTAGCATATACGTTGTCTGCCGCTGTACCTAATTAAATGCACTATAGGATGTATCTGCACGCAGTGCGCAACATAAATGACGGGAGCCCACGCAACGAAGAATGAACTCGAGAAGCGGAGCCATTGACTGAGTTTATGATGGGTGTCTTTCAGGTACCGGCCAACCAGTGGAGACGGCGCCGCCGCTTTCCAGGTTTCGCATTCAAACTTTCGACTTTCGAAGGCGTGTCGCGTCGCGCGAAACATGGTGTATCTGATATTATTCTTCATCTGCTCAAAAAATTTCCGCCGCAAATTGGTGATGTGTGTCGACCCTTTCCATACTACGTTTCCTCAGCTCATTCCATTTTTGTCAGTACGATTCTGCCCCTCCTGGGTACACTGCTGGTACTTAATTCCTAACCTGCTTGCTCTGTACGTGCCTTTGTACCATGCCTTGAACGAAATCTCAACGACTGAATATCTTTCAGACGCATACCATGTAGCCTTCCTTATACGGATCCCCTTATCTTTCGATGCCGACGTATATATTCGTTGGAGATAAGCTTCAGACGCGAAGATATGAGCTTTAGGTCCCACAGCGGACTCCGACTATACTGAGCCTAGATCGTCACGCCTGGGGAAAGTCGTCAGCACTTTTCATGCGGACGATGAAGACGGACGTACAGGACAGGAGTGTCAATAAGATTGAATGCCCGAGGACCAATATATATCCTCATCCCACTTTCCGCAGCCAACTCCCGCAACGCTGAAACGACGGAATTCGGAATCGCCTTCGTATCAGAGACGTCCGGGCGCCTGCATATCATCTCGAATGACCGCAAACGTGTATCGCGCCGCGCGGAGAGCGCTCGCATGACGGCGGCGTATGGGTACGAGTGCATCGAGGTGAAGTGGAGGAAGTCGACGACGACGAGGGTGGCGAGGTTAGGCAGGACGGAGAGATCGGTGAGGAGGGGGTAGATGAAGGATGCGTCGCGGTGGAGCTCGAGGTGAACGAGCTTGGCTAGGGTGGGGAGCCTGAGTAGGTGTTCGCTACTGTGGAGCGGCAGGGGGCCCTGGCCTAGACATAGCTGACGCAGGTGAGGGGAGGAGCGGCGCATCAAGTCGAAGAGTATCTGTGTGTTGGTAGGGAGGCGGGATATGTTGAGACTTCGAAGACCAGGAAGCGTCAAGCAGCTGAGGACCGAGTCTTGGACTGCGCCAAGTCCGGTCGTGAATTGGCGGTATTTTCCTAGATTGAGGTATTCGAGGTTGGACGATACGGGAGGAGGGGATGCGATTTGTCGAGGGTGGGTGAACACAGGCAGGACCGTTACCGGCACATTGTCGACGGTCAGCTCGGTGAGATTCGGTGCTCGGTGCAAGAGTCGGATTATGTCATCAGGATGAAGGGAGTATTTGGGCCTGCTACTGCTAGATGACTGTCCAATTGTGAGAGACCTGAGAGTCGGCAGCAACTCTGGCTCCCCTTCGAAGAGAAAGCGAAGGGAATCCTGGTTCTCGACATATAACTCCAAGTAATGCACCTGGTACGTCGTAACCTTTCGCAGGATGAGGCTGGCGATACAGTACCTCCACTGCGTGTTGAGAGGCTCAGTGGCCGGCCTGCGGCGCGGTCAAGCCACCTCTCCAGACCACGCAGGTCGGAAGTGTTGAAGTTTTGAATGTCGGTCCATAGTCCCGGGGATGACAGCGCAATCTCGGACCACGCTTTACAGATATTCAGGAAGAGTAATGGGGCTTGGTCGCGTGCTGGCGACGGGATCGGAGGAGGAAATTGACAGAATATTGTTGGAGCTCGGAATTCACTAGAAAAAGTGGGTAGACACAGGGAAAAGATTTCGGACGAGATTTCGAAAGGAAGCTCAGACACCAGATTGAATCGTTTGCTCATTGCGAGTCGATTTCAGCCAACAGTTGAGCAGAATTCCCAATCTCCTGCCTGCGTCTAGAGTTTCGAGAGAGCAAGACAAGATCGAGACTGGTGCGTTGTCGAAGTCTTCAAGAAAATTCAAGATTCCAGCCCGCTAAGATAGCCTCCGAAACCGGTTTCTCCTAGTGCCACTACTGAACGGTAGGTGACCGCAGTGAAAGGATCGTAAATTCAAAAACACCAGATGCCCAGTGCGGCCTCAGGCTGAGGGAGCCGGCGCCAAATGAGGACCTGAAAGAGGGAGAGAAGAGGCAGGGTGGGAATCGGTGGAAACCTCTTGGCTTCTCCCGCCATCCTCACGCTCTGCTGTCTTGTCTTGCCGTTTTCATTACGAAGGCTGATAGCTTTTCCACAAGCCCAGCTAGTTATAACGATATGGACTGGATACAACGTTTATACTACTAGATATTTTGACACTATAAGTATAGGCCCATGCCTATGATGTCCACCAGAGCAGCGGATTGGCGCGTGGACTGGCACGAGTTCCGAAAGAGCGATATATAGAATATTAGGCACTATGCGCCAAAATCAAGTTACAGTCCTCTCATGGCCTACAAGCCGGCCATCTCTCAAACCCAGCATTATCATCGCCTACGCACTCAAATCTCTCGCAGCCTCCCTCAAACACGTCAACTGAGATATAATCTGATACCGCGATTCTTCCGGAGGAAAGGGAAAAGCTGGGTTGGGGTGAAGAGTGGTATGAGCGGTGATGCGTCGCTGAAACCAGCATACACGCGCTGGAGAGGGAAACTACATATCGTTGGGCAGCTGTACGCGGAGCTCTAGAGTAAAATTCGAGCGCATGACTGAGGAGCGTCGGCGGGGAGGAAAGAGAGCGTGTGGGCGCTCAAGAGAGAGGTAGAATTGGGGGAAGCGAATGGGTGGGTAATGCGGAAGGCGGAAGGCGGAAGAAGGCGACGTCGAGACGAGGGAAATGACAAAGCTGTCAAATTTCGAGTCTGTCTCTATCTTTGTGAGCCGCTCATGCGTATCGTCAGATTGACTCGGGTTTATAATACTATGGGAGTTGTATGAGCGACAAAGAGTTACGATAGTGAAAAGCAGGGATACCTTTAATGATCATAGCCAGTGATACTGACATTCAAACCCTGCTCTCTATATGTCTCCAACTTCTTCGCAAACCATGGGCTGAAATGGCTATCCTCCTCGTATAAGCCCTCGTCGTTGCACTGGATATAGATCGACGACCAGCGGGAAACTTGAGGAGCCAAGGGCGGATCATCTGTCCACCATCGCGACTGAATCATACGGTCCAACGTCTCTTCATTGAAGCTGCTATCCGTGTAGGTCCAGTCGATATATCTAAGTTTGGGGGCGACGTTCATCGCTCGTGTCGGCGTATACCGGAGGGCGAGAAAGATAGATTCGTCGATGCAATACATGCACGCATCCAGCTCCAATTTCACGAGCGAAGGGGCATGCCGAAGGATATCCAATAGATCGTCGGAGTCAAGATCTGCGTTTACGATTGTCAGGCGCTCGAGATTGGGGCATCTGAGCTGGAACTCAGTGAATTCTTCAGCGTCCCATGGCGCATCCGAAGGAGACAAGTGGAATGTTTTTAAAGCGGGTAAATCCAAGGGGGCGATGAATGGTATAAAGTAGTAGTCGTCTGGTTCCTCATCCTCGTCATCCTCGTCTCCGCCATCCTCTTCTCCCATGGACTTGAAGTCAATTGTCAGGGACTTGAGCCTCTCGAGGCAGATTAAAGACGATCGCGAGTTAGGAAGATACCCGCACAATCTGGTGCAGAAAGATGCAGTTTCAAGAGCGGTACATTGAACAAGAGCGTTCAGACATTCCATGGGGTCTGGGTCCGTTATATTGAGGGACGACAGCTGGGACCACGGTAGCAAAAGTTTACTACTGCATTGGGTATTGAGGCAGATTCGGTGGAGTTTTTTCGCCGTCAAGAAGACGGACAGCTCCGAATGATGATCGGTGTCTGTGCTTCGCAACTGCAGTTGTTCGAGAGACTTCAATGAGTCGTCAGGAATACGGAAGAGCAGATCGAGCGAGTCGAACTTGAAGACTGCACTTTTCCATCGTTCTACCGCCATGAGTAATACGTCCATTAGCTGCTCTGCGTCCACACTCTTCAGGTGCTTCTTGAAGACGCGCAAGTGGATAGGGATAGGAAAAGGCGCAGATCTATCCAGCCACTGCTTAGTGCTAGCAAGATGGTCCGCACTGGGGGTCGTCCTGAGCGTATTGGCAAGAATTCCCGTATATAATCGAGGAGTAGTGAGGGCAACACGTCTCCAATATGAACAGATTTGCGATAATGCTTGGATTTTGCGGATTCGTTCCCGCCCGTTATCCTTGCGATAGCTGTCGCGCACGGCGAGGAAAACTTCGGCAAGAAGCTCAGGAGGGAGCTTCTTGACTGGCGCAATTGCTTTCCTTAACCTGGCAATGATACTGCGCTCGTGCTCACGCTGACGCTCCAGATCCCTAATCTGCGACTCTATGCCCATGATTTTCGCTTCTCCCGCTTCGATGAGGAGTCTAGCGTGTACCTCAAACGTCTCGGTAGGCAACTGCGCTAGGTGGGCGAGGAGAGTTTTGGAGTCTGAGGTTTGCATGGTTTCCGGTGCCGATGAGGCTCCCAACATGTTGACACACGAAACACGATGCGCAGACGCGACAGAATCGGTTGAGATTGATGAAGACGAGAGTAGGAGAAAAGGGTCAAAATTGGCGTCACACACTGAGGGTCACACATACGACTCGGAATTTACAACTACTTTGCGGACGGATGACAGATGCTACCTGTCTTAGCCTTCTATACTCTCGCTATATAGACAGTGGATTTTTTCTAGGACAGTCTACAGATTCTCGGACCGCTGATACGAGTCGAACGGCGACGCAAGCGATCCTTCCAAAATTACGGTCAATCGCTGATACATACTCATGCACTGTCAGAGCTGCATGAGCGACAAAAACCGAGAAAGAAACGCGGGAATACCTTCTACTGTGATCCTGAATATCCATGCACCTGGACGTCTAAACCTTGGGATCGATATTCCTCTAACTTGCCTGCAAACCAGGGACTGAATTCGTTGTCAAGCTCATCTTCGTCTCCACATTGTATATTGATCGACGACCACCTGGAAACTTGCGGAAGGGGCGTGAGACCTGGCATCTGCGCGTCCGTCCACCATCGGGACTGGATCATCGCATCTAGAGCCTCTTCGCTAAAATTGTTCCCTGTGCGCGTCCAGCGGAGGCACTGTAGTTTTGGGGCGATATGTATGGTATCCGACAGCGAATACTGGAGAGCAACGAAGATAGAATCATCGATGCACTCCATGTAGGCATACAGCTCAAGAGTGACGAGCGAAGGGGCATGACGAAGTACAGCCAACAAATCGTTGGGGTCCAGGATTGATCTTGTGATGCTCAAACACTCGATATTGAGACATCTAAGGAGAAATTGAGAGAACTCGGTAGATGGCCAAGGGAACTGCGAAGAGACGAGTTCCAGCGTGGTCAAGGAAGGCAGGGCAAGGTGAGTGATGAAAGGTGCGTAGATGCCTTGAGCCTCAAACTCGACAGAGAGGAATGAGAGCCGGTCGAGGGTGGTTATCGACCGCTGAGACATATCAGGAGGATGCTTCCATAGCTCGGTACAAAATACAGCGTTTTCGAGGGTGGCACATCGAACGAGAACTTCCAGACATTCCATGGGGTCTGGATCCGTTATCGTGATGGAGGAGAGTTGGGACCACGGCAGTAAGAACTTGCTGGTGCAGTGAGTGTCAAGGCATAGGCTATGAAGGTGTCCCGCGGTCAGGAATGCTGGTAACTTTGAATGATTTGCCTTGTCTGGGTTGCACAAGTCTAATTCTTCAAGGGATTGCAAAGAACCGACAGGAATAGCGGAAAGCACATCAAGCGAGAAAACGGTGAAATCCGCCGCTTTCCAGCGTCCTGCTACAGTCGCCAACGTGTCCACCAACGATTGTGCGTCGACAGTTTCCCAGCAAAGCTGTCCGATATACAAGTACACGGGAATGTGGAAAGGGGCAGACCTATCAAGCCACTTTTGTATACCAGCAAGGCTGCTCGATGTCGGCGTCTTCTTTGGCGTATTGCAAAGTCTGTCTGTCCAGAGTTGGGGAGTAGTAAGTGCGACACTTCTCCAAAACGCACAGACATGCGATAACTCTTGTGTTTTACGGATACGATTTTTTTCGAAATGATGGGGGTAGCTGTCGCGTACGAGGAGAAAAATTTCAACAAGAAGCTCGGCGGCGGGAAGCTTCTTAATTGGCGCGATTGCCATCCGTAGTTGGGCAACGATGCCGCGCTCTCTGTCGCGCAAGCGCTCTAAATCCCGAATTTGAGACTCTATACGCATGATATTGGCTTCTGCAGCGTCAATGAGGGCTTTTGCATGAGCTTCAAAGGCCCCCGCGCTTGGTAGCTGCGTGTAGAGAGCTGCGAAGTCCAGTGCCTGTCCGGTCTGCATTTTGTGCCACAATGCCAGCCACCGGCGTCGTCGACGAATAAGTCGCGTTACGCCGAGATATGTACTTGTGGTGCGCGTTCGCGATAAGTAGTCTCAAAGTGAGTCCTACTGACTGGTAGAAGCTCAGAAGGCGGAGGATGAAGAAAGTAAGAAGCAAAGCCTATGCCGTCACACAGCCACTGGCCGCTAAAATAAATGATAAATCTGTACGATTTGGCATTTGCCTACAATTCTAAGGTGAAGAACGTAGAGATACGCAAAATACGAAGGGTGCTAGAGGATTACAGTACTATGGAGACGGCGCTGTGGGTAACAAACTCTGAGGAGCGGCCCGGGGAGAAGAGATTTAATTAAATGTCCTCTTCTCCGATGCAGAGCATCCGTTTTTTTTTGTCAGGCGCTCGCGACTCTGTCAAGAAAACGATCGCTAGAATCAACGCGTACCCCAAGCACTTGGGCTTTGAATTTCCCAGTTCTTTACTCCGGATTGTACCCTGGTCGTTCGTATTCGCCTCGAATATCGGATTGGAGGTCTCATTGTTGTGTGCTAACCCCGGGACGATGCAAAGAGTAGCGGAAGCGAGTGCTTCCGCGCGTCTGGCCTTGTTTCGTGACATCCACATAGTCAGCAGTGGGGGTCTTTCTTCGGAGAGGAGGGGCGGAATTGGTCGGATAACTGGGGAGTGATATGCGCAACACGTTGCGTCAAGCGTCGGATTTCTTTGATTCAAGGAGCCAAGGTCTGTCGTGGTTGCCGCCTGGTACATAGAGAAAATCTCGACCAGCAGCTCGGGCGGTAGATTCCATAGATGCGTACAACAGCGCCGAGGATGCTGGCGTGCGGTGGTATGGAGACAGGATTCGGGGGCTGATGCACCCTGGGGACGAGACGAGCCCGCGACCCCGACACCACAATCTCTGCACAGGCAAACTGAGCATCTCTGTCGCTGTAGCTATGACCGCGCACGTCGGGACGGAACGGTCGAGACCTGGGGCGCTTTCCGTTCTCTCCGCCCGAACTTCCGATTGAAATATGCAATGTGGCTGATATAGTGGGGGAACTGGTGTGTGCTGATCGATTCTGCGTCACCAGGCAGAAGGGCAACGAAAGCGATGTTTCGGAGCTTGATGACGAAACAGCATCGCGGCGAAGGGGGGCTGTACGATTCAAGTAACCAGCGAACGATACGAAAAAATTATATCCTATACAGTAGATGCATTAGCAAATTAGGAGTTTAGGACACGCGAAGAATACCCACTATTCTTCAAATTCATATCCGCAAACATCTACGTTCAAGCCTTGAGCTTTATAAAGCTCCAATTTCGCAAGGATATGAGGACTAAAGCTTTTACTCGGGCCATCATCGGAACAATGGATATAGATGCACGACCAGCGGGAGACTGGAGGAGGAGAAGGAAGGGTAAGGAGCTGCTCGTCCGTCCACCACCGCGATTGTATCATGGCGTCCAAGTCGTCTTCGCCGAAACTACTCCCTGCATAGGACATAGAAAGTGTTTGTAACTTGGGAGCCAAAATCGGGGTTTGTGTCGGGACGTATTGGAGCCCGAGGATAATCGAGTCATCCAAACAGAATCGGCAGAGCTCCATATCGAGATCTACGAGGGAAGGGGCATTCTGAAGGACGGCCAGAAGGTCGTTGGGATCCAGCTCACAGCCTACGAATGTTAGGTGATCTATATTGGGAGAGCGGCGCTGGAATCCCGAAAAGTCTACAGAAGACCAAAGGTCACCCATATCCATGGTAATCTTGAGCTTCTTCAAGGCGGGTAGGGAGAGATGAGCGAAGAATGGGCCTGTCAAGTCTCCCCGCATGTTATGGTACTCGAAATCGATCGTGAGCTCTTCCAGTCGCGAGAGCGTAGTCATGGGGCGTTGTGACATATCGGGGGGTTCCTTCCATGGGGGTGTCTCAATTGTGGCGTGGGTTACGCTGGTACACTGAACCAAGGCGTTGAGACACTCGAGAGGATCGTCGTCGTCGATGTCGAGAACGGTGATCTGGGCCCATGGCAATACAAATTTACTGGTTCTGCATGTACGCAGCGTGACGGTCTTGAGGTGTGGCGCCGTCAGGAGGGGTCGCGTTAGCTCGTGATGCTTATTGTCCCCACTCGACAGATCGAAAGTCCGAAGAGACGGTAGGGAGACCGTACGAATGCGACGGAGGACGTCAAGCGAGGAAAGCCTGAACGTCGCAGAGTGCCATCGGTGTGCCGTAGCAGACATTATGTCCATCAACGGTCCAGCGTCCACACTTCTCCACTTTTCCCCCCAGTTTTCCAGGTGGATGGGGATGGAATACGGTGAAGACCTTTCCAGCCACTGTTTCGTGACGGCCAGATAATCGGCATCAGGAGTTTTCTGCAGCCTGAATACCAGCGATTCTCTGAAGAGACGGGGCGTCGTATGCACGATACGTCTCCAATATGCGCAAACTTGAGACAGCCTTTGGACGTTTTTGACGCGCGCTTTCCGATCATGAAAGGACGACCAATGCCAGCGGCATACAAGACTGAAAATTTCCACAAGAAGCTCGGCAGGTAGCTTGTTAACGGGCGCAATCGCCATTCGTAGTCGGGCAATGACACCGCGCTCCCGGTCCCGTAGTCGTTCCAAATCCCGAATTTGGGACTCTATACGCGCGATATTCGCTTCCGAGGCGGCGATGAGGGTTTTAGCCTGTGTTTCGAATGTTGTAGTCGGCAATTGCATTAGTTGGCTGAAGAGAACATCTGGTGAGTCTGCAGCCTGCATTGCACTATTGTCCGCCTCAGGTTAGTTGTATTGCTTGAGATTAGTTTGAGCTTACGCGTACGAGAGCTAATTATCCCGCGCAACGCGACCTTTCTACTCTGTTCCTCGACAATATCTTTGGTGGCTCGTACGTGGTGGTCGAAATCGGGGGCGCACGCCGCAGTCACAGAGGGTCACGCTTTGCACCTTGCCCACCTACCACGATCTGCTTGATACAACTTGAGCTCGATATTGGAAATCTCTGGAATGCCGGGGATTAGCAGGACTCGGAAAATGCGTGAAGACTGAAGACGACAGCTGCGGCCATTCGCAGCTGAACTTGAGAAGTGGCCGTCTATTCCGACCCTGGTCCCTGAGGCTACGAGCTGCTGTCTCTGAGCTTCTGCTTTCTGGAATATTTCGAATCGGTGCACGGGTTCACGGTCTTGCCGATTTTGCGAAAATGCGCGATGCACATAGAAAACCGGCGGCCCGTCTGAATCTTGTCTCAGTTGTTGCTTCATTCCGCAAGACACAATCTATGTCTGATAACCTCTTAAACGCTAACGCTACACTAGCAGTACAACTTGAAGAAGCCCCTTGTCGCGATCTAGCTCTTCTGTTGGCCTACTTTCTGTTCTTACCTGAATGTCCTTGCTCGATGTCACAACCATGTACGTTGTTCCAAGTTGGTAATAATGTCTACTTTGTCTCAGCGGCTTTCCTAGCACAATACCCCTCATAATCGGCGCCTGTCTAAATTTCTTTCTCTGCGGCGTATTGATAACACAAGCTTGTCGGCGTTCTTTTTCAAATTGGCTTTCGAAATGCATCATTGACCTTCTCCGTAGACATATACGGTGTCTGCTTTCCGAAGGACTCCCGCGTTATCAAATGCCTAGGTTGGATTGAATTCCGTCTTCAAAGCCCGCCTAACACCATCCTCTGCAGTCTGCTTTGTTCTTTTGGCAATTTTGGTTGACGCTTGCCTCAACGCCTCGGATATCGTGTTTTGGTACTCAACTTCATTCGGCGATGTGACAAAATTCTCCCAAAAACGATTCTCAAAGTTCTACCTTCCAATCATGGGCTCGTTTATAGCAACTCTCCTACATTTCTTTTTCTGCTTCCGCATCAGGGTCATCCGTCCCTCAGTATGGCCCATCTGCATAGTGATTGCTTTGGTACGTGCCTCCCTTGTAGTTATATCGAGTCGGCGACTCATCCCATTCCATGGAAACCAGGTGGCCTCGGGCCAATTGGCGGGAGGGCTGACCAGTGGCACACTCGCTTTCGTTGAGGATTCCCATGGCTCCGGCTCGTTTGACCATGACCTCGTCAAATTGCACACCAGTGCTCACAAGATCACCCTGTACATCTGGCTGGTCTGTGGTACAGCCGCTGACATCCTCATTGCTCTCGTCATGACTGCCCTTGTGCGTTCTCCATCTCTCAAACCCGTGGATGCTCAACTGCTCGTCAATCTAGCTCATTAACCCGGGCACAGTCAGCAAGTCGACTCGAAACGTTACGAACAAAATCATCCGCTTGGTGCTGGAGACGAATACCTGTACAGCTGCCGTCGCTCTTATTGGACTAGTGTTGTTCATGGTCCTTCCTGTGGGTCGGCTTCAGGCCTTCTCATATTTACGGTGCGACGCTGACAGCTACGATCTAGCCCTCCAACCTATATGCATACATCCCGGCCGCTGCCGTACCCGGGGTGTAAGCGTTATCTTTTTTTGCTCTGTGCCAACTCGCCGCCTTACGCTCCATCAGGTACGCTAACACGCTGCTATTCACACTGAACAACCGCGCACTCCTTCGGCGCTCACGAAACAATTACATCCAGCACCTCTCCGTCGACCCGTCGACTTGATAGTCGTGGAGACCTCCCGTGACTGGCATGTGTCGCAATCGATATAGTCAATGTATCGCTTTCCGAAAACTTGTCGCGGTGTCCGGCGCCAGCAACAGAGTCTTCGGCTACCGCAGTGCAATTAGATCCCGCTAGTTCCGCAAGGACGGTCTCGCATCTCGTGTACAGTAAATTATAATGCAGAATCCCGTTGTCCTGCTGCCGATGCTGATCTTTGAGTTTCGACACTGAATTCAAGACAAAAACGTAGCTGCACAAAGTCGCGCTGCCGTTCAGTTTGATGGTCCAGCCCTCCGATAATACCTTGAAATTACGCAGAAACACGAGAATATATACCACTCTCAGGCTTAACCGAGCAAATCGTCAAAGCCCGAAGACGACGACGAAGTCTGTGCTCCTCCCATTCCACCCATTCCCATACCCATGCCGCTACCCATCCCCATCCCCATGGTAGCAGGCTTCTGCTGCTGCCCACCCGACCCCCACAACCCCGCCATCGCCTTCTCCTTCTCCAAATCCTTAATACTCTTCGTTCCCGTACCGGCACCAGGAGTAGCGGGTTTCGCAGGAGCACTCGAGCCGAGAGACATCGACCACAGATCGTCGAAGCTCGCTGCAGGCTTGCTCGGCGCTGCAGGAGCAGGGGAACCCGTTTTGGCCATACCCATACCCATACCCATACCAGCTTGTGGAGACGCCATAGACGTCATGCCCAAGCCGGTGTAGTTGGGGGTCTGCGGCTGGAGCGGAGGCGACGATATGGACCCACCAACACGATGACCGGGTTGCATGGCTGGCTGCATTGGGGCACCCATCATGCCCATACCCGTGCGGGGAGGCTGCTGAGAGAAGGGAGACGACGCAGCGGGGGCAGGACTGGACGCGGTTTGAAGCAGGTTATGAAGGGATGGCTTCGCTGGCGCAGCTGTCACAGGAGCCATTCCCCCGAATGCAGACGGAGCTGGAGCCGGAGCGGCAGGCGAAGTGGGTGCAGCCTGGAAATCATCGAAATCGTCGTCTGGGGAAACACGAGCATATCAGCACAGAAAAGCATGCTCGATGCAGGGCACGTACCGTCGAGAAGACCACCAAGAGTAGCGGCGGGTGCAGGCGCATGCGCTGGGGTCGGCAGGCTCTTGTTGGTGGGAGGAGCTGGGGCTGGGATCGAGGCACCGAAGTCATCGTCGTCGGTGTCAAACAAATTGACGGGCGGAGCAGGCGGGGGAGGTGGCGGGGGAGCAGTGCTTTTCCGTACCGGAGGGGGGCGTGTATTGACGGGTGATGTGGTCCGACCTCCGTTACCCATGTCGATCTCGTCGTCGCCCGCGTTGTACTCATCAAATCCACCGCCAGAACGACGCTCATCTCTGAATCCGGAAGAGCTGCCGCGTCCACCACTGTAGCTGGAGCTACCTCCTCCCGAGTTGTAGTAGTCTGCGCGATGTGAGTAACAGTCAATGTTTAGCTGGTGGTTGGAAAATACGCACCGCTGACGCTGCCACTGCCACTGCCGCCTCCGCCACCTCCGCCGCCGTAACTCAGACTCTCGCTGCCGAAGCCTCCGTATCGCCCGCCACTGTCGCTGGCAAACGACATGCCTCCGTCGTTACCCGTGCCAACATACTTGTGTTTGTTGGCCTTCGCCTTCCGCCTCTCACCGCGGATTTTGTCCACGTCTGAAAGCAGCTCAACCAGTTCACGAGAGCGATTGCGGACTGCATGTAATTAAATCATCGCCCGAACCAACCTGTCAAAATGATTCATACCGTTTATTCCTTCGTCCTTGCCCTTGTCGTCGATGTAGTGAAAGTTGCGCAGCATTTTGATGGTGGATATGTGCGAGCGGGCATCATCTACGACGCGCTCAGAGCCGTTTTTGATGAGATATTCGAGTAGTTGCAAAGCCTTCATCGGGGTTAGCACTGCGGTTTGCCAGTCACGAACGATAGCCCACACCTTATATATTTGCCGCCATTGACGAGCTTCTTTTTCCATGAAACGAGAGTAGATACTGGGCATGATTTCATTGAAGTCAGGACTGTATTGTCGTGAGCCAGATAGACCGCGAAGCAGGAGAGAGACCAACTAGTTGAAAGTCCTGTGGAACTGTCAGACAAAGGAGAAGCGATTGCACGGGTTGTAGCGTACCGATTTGCGATATCTTGCATTAAGGTCGAACTTGCCCCCCTGGTATGAATGTGTTAGTATGAGTGCATTGGCATGAAGCAAAAAAAGGAGACATGACGCCAGTAATCCCGTCGCCAGCAGAAGGGGATAGCCAGTGCCCAAACCCGAAACACTCAGCCATTGCTGAACCAGCCACGTTAGCCTGAGGCACTCGAGCCCGTCGCGCAGAGGGTTTTCAACGATATCTGTCCCACGGATGCACAACTGCATCTACGGGCCAGCTATAATTCGTTTGCGGATCCGAGCGGGTACGACAGGCAACTGCGCACCCCCGACCACGGTTCCGAGTCAACGCTGCACATTCCACCGGTCGGACGATGGCGCGGGAGCACGGAGACTCCGTAGCCTCGCTGGCTTCCCGACATACTTCCGTTCCGAAAAAATCCAGAGAAGAAATTCGGCATCCCGCTCGCCCTGTTCTTTGCCATTAGATGAACGAGGCTCACCAAGGGTCGTCGTTGGTAGCCTCTCTGACTTTTGCCTCGATTTCGCTGACGTTTAGAACGACGTTCTTCGCCTACAAATGGATAGATATTGGTCAAACTTTTTTGAGGAGTAACAGGATATTGGGCGGACCTGGTTGTACATGCTCTTGATATCGTACATCGTAATCTGCGAGAGCGACGTTCCGAGCGCCTCGAGTCGATCCATGGTGGGCAACGAGCGAGCTCGACGTTCGCGGTGGCGGCGAGAAGACTGAGAGTAACGGCGTGACAGCGTGACACGATTGTCAACCTGAACCAACTTGAAACCTTGAAGGTGGCTAACGAGTATAGCTTCTGTGCACTCGATAACCTTCAATCTCCTTTTTCCATCTCAAAGCAATGCTTCTTATGGGTATACGCCATGTGCGGACCAGCCAACAGAATTGTCTGCGAAGTTACCGCAACTTGTCCTCTCTTCCCACCCACTTTACCCTGCCATCGGGCGATAAAATACCTTCTGTAGCTCTTGGTATGCGCTCGAGACTCTAAACCTCATCAATGTCAATTTTTCAAGGTGTATGGCAAGCAAAGAGGAACGAAGTGGGAAATGCGGTCATTGTACGCGAAAACCTTGTTTGTGTTGCAAAGCTGCACATCCGAGTCGTTCTAGGTGGCTCTTCAAGCGGGATACCGCCATATTGACGGCGCATGGATTTATCGCGTAAGGTCATCTATTTTTTCTCTACATTTGCTGATTTGAGTGTGTCAAGAATGAAGCGGAGGTTGGGAAAGCTGTTCAACGCAGTGGTTTACCCCGGGAGCAAGTCTGGCTAACGTCGAAGGTAAGCAGGTGACTCACGCAGTCAACAGCTCAGTTTAATATTCAGTAGCTTTGGAACTCGTTTCACGCGCCCGAGGATGTAGAGCCCGCTCTCGACGAGACTCTGACCAAATTGGACACAGAATACCTCGACTTGTATCTGATTCACTGGTCAATTCCCCGAGTTTTACTTGTATCATCTACCGCTACTCAGCTTGTCTGTTTTGTAGGCCGCTCGCGAGGAAGGACGGTCAGCCGTATGACAAAGAGCTTACAGAAAACTCTTATCCCACCTGGCAAAAACTCGAAGAGATGGTTGCAAAGGGTAAGATTCGGAACATCGGCGTTAGCAAGTGCGTGATATGATATTGTTTCCTTTACCTTTGATTTTCGTTAACATTTACTGGGTACAGCTTCAATGTCCGCAGGTATGTTGCACATCTATCCGGAACCCAGTCTACTGACAGTTGTGTAGATTGGAAAACCTCTTTACAAACCCCCTCAAAATCCGTCCTGCAGTCAATCAGGTGGGCTGAGGTCGACACGATCATCGTTATCTGCAGATAGCTTAACGCCAACCCGGGCCTGTAGGTTGAAATCAACTACTGGTTTCCCCAACCGGATCTTTTAAAGGTATGTGTAATCAATTTCGAAACCCGTCACCCACACGCCATGCCTCTCAGTGGGCAAAAGAGCATGATCTCCTCCTGCAAGCATACTCTCCCCTCGGCGGCACAGGCAAAGTGAAGGATACCCTCACAGTCCCCGAAATTAAAGAGATTGGCGAAGAACTTGGGATGACTCCGGCACAGGTGGTAACATCTTGGCATATTCAGCGCGGGGTTCGTTGAACATTCATCCTTCCGTTGCCTTTTTCTCAATTTGCTCAATTATGAAAAATATAGACCAATGTACTTCCGAAGAGCGTTACGCCCTCACGCATCATTGAAAATTTCCAAGGTTCGGTTCTACGGTATCATATTGCTACTCTTTCCTTGTTGACTGACGATCTGTCTGTTCGGCGTCGTAGTGCGTGCTTTGCCCGACGAACTCTTCAACAAGCTGGAAACGGCCGCGACGACACACAAACCGTATAAGCGTTTCAATCCGAGTAAGGGTTGGGGCCTCGATTTTGATATCTTCGAATGAGTTCAATGTGTCTGTAGTTTCTTGATACGCATGTATAATTTCTCCTGGTTTCTGTAATGCGAAGTTTTGACAAGTAGTCGAGCCAGATAATCGGTGAGACCACTTGGTTGAGTTTTAGCATGCCTATGATATAGTCCAACCACCGCCACTACACAACAGTTCTCTCCACTGCCAGTGCATTGCAACTGCCGTCTTTTTGTGAGCCGACTTCCATACATACTGAATAAAAACTGAACTTAGCACTGTAGTACAGTCAAATTCCACATAACCCATAGTTGTGGTCACCCATAATTCCTTCAAACCCATACATTTTGGCCGTCCACGCACCTCGTTCCCAATCAAAACCCATACAATTGCAGTACCCCATAATCCATAGTTTGGAGCGAGCATCCGCCAGCCAACTATATGGGTTTTGAGGGCAGCTTGGTGGACTGTATTTGTCCTACGTACGGTGAAGAGTCGAGCCTTGTGGCAGTGGAAGGGTGGTCTGAAGCATCCAGACACCGTTAAGATCGCTCTTGAGGCACTGTAGCAGTTCGAAGACCACGTTCCGGGCACTTTTCTCCGGTTTTTGGAGGGACACGACAGATTTTCGTCATTATGTAAGCGATTCGTGCAGGAATTTGAATACTTGGTAACCCATATCACCCTCTAACCCATACCCTGGACGTCCACCGAGGGCTATGGGTTATTAGGAATTCGACTGTAGCAGCATTTATCCCAGAGTGAACGGCGAGTTGATTCCGTTTGTTCGATGCAAGGCTCCTTGCTCGTGAAGGTTGATGCTTCCAGGGATTCTCGCTCCAGATATACAATGCTGAGAAACTCTAGATGCTTATAAAACACATACTCGGTGAAATATTCCATTTCTGATCATGATACACAGCATAGACATCGGATGTTCCAGACAAGAGTCGAATTATTTAACGGCCTACCGATTCACCCATGTATCCTGAGCCGATTTATCTGAAGTCCAAAGTTGAGCCAATTATTCCGGTAATCAACAGCGCACTTACATCCATAGATCTCGGTCATAAAAGCGTGCGAATCAAATCTTGCAAGAGAATTTAGCTCTAGTTGAAATCTGAATCGAGCCACTCACGGCTTTGCTGTCTTGCGCTCTTCCTCGCTAAGCAACCCCGCTACTTGGCGACTGGCGAACTGCACTTTGTGTGCACGCGGTATGCGGATTTGTTCAAAACGTTCGAGCGCAGTCGGAATCTGCGTAATAGAGGTGACTTCTCGTAGAAAAAAACCCAGTGCTTCCCCATCCTCAATGGCAATATTACATCCTTGACCAAAATCTGGAGACCGATGAAATTAAGTGGGGTCAAGAGGTGAAGACGAACGAGGTGTAACCGCATGCGCCGCATCTCCGATAATAATAGCCTTCCCAGAACGCCATTTCGAAAGGCGATCCAGATCCCGGATGCGCCAAACATCGGGAGGCGTGGCGTTGGCAAACATTTTTAGCACGCTAGGATGGAAATCAAGAAAGTCTTGAGCAGCACGTTCGGTCGTGACATCCTTGATGATACTACTTCCACTTTGCACAAAACCTTCTATCCAGGCATCCTCAGAATGATATGCAACCATCTGGAAATTTTTCGAGTCTGCGGGGTAGGCAACGACCCGGTGTGGCTTTCGCGGGTCAACCCCTTGGAAGGCGGCCATACCCGATTTCTCTCCGGTTTGGAAAGATAGTACGGGGTCGTCGCGTAAAACCTCTTTGGGCACAGTGCATAAATATGCAGCAAGCCCGCTTGGCGTTGCCGCAGCTCCAGCCCCCACATTGATCGCGCCGGTATCACAAGATAAAACCGCTGCGCGTACAGCGGAATTGATTCCATCGGCACCCTGGTTGGGCATTTAGAAAGGGCTTAGGGCGATTAGTGCGATAGGCGTACAATGATAAGGTCCCCGGAATATGATTCGCCACCTTCAGTGGTTATTATACCCCGGTCCACGTCAATATCGGTGATTTTGACGTGTTCGATGATACGGGCGGGATGTCCTGGACGATGGGCTCCTGTAGCCAGACTATGCAGCTCAGCGTGCAGCCTGGATCGACGGGTGAATATAGTCGTCGTGCCACTAGATTTCTCTGTTAGTTATGGTCGATAATGTAACAAGCACAGACAAGGTTGCAAGGCTTTCGGAGAGAGTCTCGCGAATGAGTTTCCCATTCGCATCGCAGCCCCACACGTAGGTCAGGACAGTGGCTTGTAAATGGGAGTCTTCAATCCCTTGCTCAAGCAATAGGCGATGTGTCTACAGGATAAATGTGTGTTCAGAATCAAAATAGATCGCCATACGAATGATAACGCACGTTAGGAGCAACAGAGATTGCATAGTCGTTTCTCTCAAAGTCTAGTTTATAGCGCTCTAGAACCTAGAGTAGCGTTACTTCAATACTTGACCCCGAACGCTATCGAACCTGTTCCAACAATGCCTCACCGTGACCTCATGTTTTTCCCGCAGGAATGCAGCTGCAGCCAAACCAGCTAAACCACCTCCCACAATCAGAATTCGAAGTCTAGCAGATTCATCGCCCATGGCAGAACGTCGAGGAGATGGTGGAGTGCGGAGACAAGGTGTATTAGGAAAACGTGATCGATCTCAACCACCGCTACTCGGCACCGTGACATCCAAAGATTGTTAAACAATTCAATTGGCCATGCAATACAAAAATGACCAACATTTGACATACACTCATTCCTTCCCTCATGCATAGCCAGTCTTGCCTGGAACGACTCCAAAAGCGGGGCCATTTCTTCCAAACATCTTTCTAACGTCGCCAACCAAAAGCTCCGGTTTTTCGTGTGATATAAAATGCCCTCCTTCTTCATGTTGCGCTTCAAATACAACATTGCCTAAGAGTCTCTTCCAACTGGTACACGAAGAATTGATTTTTGCTAAGGAAGGCGAAGGAGAGAAATGAACGTACATTCTAGGCGCAACGATAACATCTTTCGGGAAGTAAGACATTCCGTATGGTATCGTCGGGGCTTCGGCCGGTGAGAGAAATCTCTTGTCGCCATTGTGAAGTTCATAGTAAATGCGCAAAGACGCTGCAGGTCCTGGGCCAGAAAAATAGTAGCTGGATACCCACGTAAGGACTGTCGCGGTATTTGAATACACGGGTAAGGAAATCGAACGTGGTGGAAAGACAAACTTTCGTCATCGTCCCATGGATAGTCGTCGGTCCATGCAATGAATTTTTCGTATAGCCAAGCTAGAAGGCCGACTGGCGAGTCGGCCAAGGAATATCCCAGCGTCTGCGGCTTAGTCGAATGTTCGTGGTAATAGCCTCGTCCGCTTTTTTCGAACCATTCTGAGCGTGCCAATCCTGCCTTTTCCCATTCTGTGCGAGGGGTCACCAAGTCCAGAATATATGCTACGGGACTCGCGAAAAATGAGGGGCGTGTTGCTCTACACCATTGTCAAAAAAAAACATGACTCCAGAGACAAGCTCAAGAGGTTTCTCACATCGGAAAGTTGGTGTGCCAGGCCTTGCTATGCTTCCCACCGTAATTTTTCGCAATGCGTCTCGTTATTTGGAAACCAAGATCGCCTCCTTGAGTCACTGCAAGCGGTGTGAATGAAAAATCATGGCTCAAAAACTCCGAACGCACCATATTGTGGGTAGCCCAATGCAAGCATCTAGGGAAATCATTCAGAGACCAAGGAGAAACTGTAGTACTTTTTGAATACCAGTTTATTTCCAACCTAGAAGCTCTGGCTGTGAGTCATTGTGAAGCTTGGAAGCACTCAATGAAAGCCGTACCTCGGCATATTGGTCCAACCGAAAGCCTTTCTTTTTCGGCGCCTCTGACCAACCATAACCGGGTAAACCAAGGGCGACAACATGGAAGCTAGGGAATTCTGGCGAGGATTGGACCAATAGCGGCAGAATCTTCCGGATTTCAAGAAAATTGCCGGGCCCTAGTAGACAAGAGTCAATGGCTCAAGACAGCGGACTTATCGACATGCGACATACATCCATGCACGAACAACAAAGGAATCGCATCGGGAACCGTGCTCTTCTGATGCACGTAGTGAATCGTGAGCGTTCCGTGGCCTTCTACAGAAATTGGACGAGTGAACTGAGGCAGCTCTGCATTGATTTGGGCTTCATGCGCCTTCCAATCGTATTCATTTTGCCATCTATCCACTAGACGTCGGATATGGCCCAGCGGAGCACCGTAGTCCCATCCTGCATCATCAAGCTCATCCGGAAACCGCGTCAAACGCAGCTTTTGACGAAGCTCGTTGATCTCGTCGTCGGAGACGGAGATTTTAAAGGTGGACTCGGCCATGGTTCAGAATGACGCTATGGCAGGAAGCTTGAATGACGAGGGCAAGTCTCGGAGTTTATACCTCTTGCTGGAAACCCTTTTATACCCGCTACTGGCCTGGTGGTGGTTCAAATGGACCCTCCGAGTCGGCCGACGGAATCGGACGGAATCGCAAGCGTTTTAGTCAGTTTTCCCACGAAAACGGCAGAAGCCGAGGCTCGCGAACAGTAACATTACACATGACCGTGACGGCGTGACAGCCAACTCCGGCACCCTTTTTACAAATACCCGATTTGTGCAGAACCGACTGGTCTTTATGAGAGCAATGTCAGCAGAATAGTCCGGAATCTATGGCGAATTATCTCTGCATAATTCGGCTTAAACCTCCCGCTGGAGTCAGCAACCGCGTTCGTTTACTTTTGATTTAGTCGCGTGGCTTAGACGGTCTGATTGAATACCGCGATGCCTTCAAGCAAGTAGCCCTACAAGAGTTTTGTTGTCAAACCTTTTGAATTTAGAACTCTCACAGAGATCGCAAGGTCTACCGACTCGGCAAGATTATTATTCGATGTCGATCACCAGAATTCCTCGATTATTCGATGTCTTTGTTACAACAAGGTGAAGACCTACAGGTGATAGAGCCTCTTACAGCTCTTACGCAGAACACAATTGGTCAGGATGGATGCCGTGCAAAGACGGTCAGTACGGGGAAATTTTGGGGAAAGTCCGGCCCGTTATTGAGGTCTTTCCCGTCAGCATTAGGATTGGGCATCCAGACAGAACAAAATGCACTCACACATTCTCCTCCAATGTGTTCACAAAGGTGTCTTGAGGCTCAGATCGAGGGGAAACCGCCGATGTGTCACACAGAAGAGCAACAGATGTTAAGTAATTTCGTGAGGACAGCCTCGAAAGCCAGTTAAATTTGTCAATGCCTAGGGTTCTCCTCCAACCAGCGTTCCATAATCTCGGCCAAGTCCCACGGTAAAGTTGCAATCTCCGAAAAACGCCGTCGAGCTTCGTACTGCGCATTCTGGACAACACGAAGAACGATCGATTCCTGCGCGTGCTTTTGAAGTTCTCGAATGTACGTGTCTCTGAAATGCTGGGCCTCCGCTGGCTTCCGGATACCCAGACCTCCGAGGCGACTGAACCAGCGAGGGTAACAGATCAGCGCCCATAGAGGCACAGTTAGCGAGGACTCCCAGTTTATCACTGATAATATTCTTCCAGCATCTGGACCTCTTGAGCAAAACAGAAAGTTCCTGATAAATGATGAATAAGATGCGTCAGAGAATTAGGACAAAAAATACTTCGGACTCAAGTCGATATTGCCCAAAACAAAGGGCCCACCGGCACATTGATCAAACGGGTCGTCTTTGGAATCAGGAATGCGGTCAAGAAATTGCGGAAGTACTCGCTTGGCCAATTTCAACCGGCTTTCGCAGCCATGTCTCCGGGGCGACGTCTCCTTCGCAAGGCCAGGCAATTTGTCGAGGAATTGTATTTC
The DNA here is from genome assembly GCA_037176885.1 of Favolaschia claudopus. Lineage (NCBI taxonomy): Eukaryota > Fungi > Basidiomycota > Agaricomycetes > Agaricales > Mycenaceae > Favolaschia > Favolaschia claudopus. Next base: position 414,993 of record JAWWNJ010000081.1, read on the forward strand.
GTCTTCGACCGAGGCACGAAGCCACTGCGCGGTGGTTTTCCAAGGTCCCCGGTCGTGTTCAAAAGCTGCCGTGCGAGCCGCTGATTCCAACTTGGACCAACTTACCGGACCGAGAACGAAGCCGACGGGTACCTGCGATGCCTGAGTATCACTGAACTTGAAATAAATCGATCCGATGGCCTTGAAATGCAGTTGCGATAACCGGCTAATAATAGTCGCCAAATCTCGGACGCCGATAAGTTTGGTTTGCAGCGGGAGACTTTCCCAAGGCACCCCATCATGGTTCATGTCCATGCCCATAGTCTTTTAAGTAAATAGTATATTAGCAATGAACCTCTTCGAATTGAATCAACGTCGAGTACCCACAAAGGAGACTACAGAAAACGCTTCGCCGATAACATTGTTCCGTGTAGGACAGTAGCCATAGACTATTGGGACGGGGACGTCTGGACATTTCTGCCTCACGTAAACCATTGTCGCAACCTGAATAACCAGATGGAGTGAATTCTACGGTATGCCAACGAGCAATTGCCCACCTCTGATTCCAGACTGATGTCAGATCTTGTCTTAAGGTCCCTAGCCACTCGAGCAAGCACCCATCTCGGAAGATGCGAGGCCTCCGACACATCAAGCTCGAGGAGGTATACCTAATACGATATTGAGTAAATTCAAAGTCTTATCTACCGAGAAACGTCTCAAATTACACACCTCGTTGTGGGCGCTATACGAATACACTTCGGTAGGCGTTATGCAGCCAACACCGAATAGATTGCGCGTGATCACCGAAAATTGGGTCATATCCGGGATCGAGACAGGTTTTCGGCCTTTCCTGGATGGTACATGGAGGAGAAAAGGAAATTTCCAAGGGTCCATCGAGTGTTTAGGGCCTTAGAGGGAGAAAATGCAGTAGAATGTTCCGGACACCTTGCATTGCGCTCGTGGTCTATTGGGAAATGGCTAACGCCGGTGGCGGAGTCGAGGGAACTGTCATTCCCCGGCAAAACGCGAGCGAGTACAACATCTATTAAAATTCGGCAGGGTCGTCACGGCAAAGTCCTTGTCCAAAATATAAAGGGCTTCGTGTGAGAACTGGAAAGCATTCAGGTGAGCGTGTTCTTGGCACTCTAAGTATAGCGGCGAGACTTGATCGATGATCCGGATCGCGGTCATGAATTCGGTTGAAAACAATGGAAGTGAGTACGCCGTTCAACTGAAAGGTCATCAGGGAGAGCGCGTGAATTTCCGAGATGCTGGAACGGCGATATGATGAATTTTTGAGACCGCGTTGCATTACGTTGTCACTTTGAGCTTCAATGTTTAGCATGCCAGAATCCGCCAGAAGAGAGATCGTCGAGTCTTCTCGAGTTCTTGCTTCTCTCGGCTTTCTCCAGTTGTCCGAGTCTGTAGGTCTTATCAAGGTCATCGCGCAAATCATGGAAATGGAAATAATATTTATACGTTAAACCCAAGGCTCCGTTGCACAAGACGTGTTCTGCAGCCATTGCCTGGATACTTGAGTAATTGATTAGCTATATGTTGCTATACTGGAGAGGCTGGGTCCTTCACATTCAATGCCTGGTCTTTTTCGACCCGACTCGGATCCGGAACTTCGTCCGCCTAGACCTGTAGAGAGACTTGCTGACGAATAAGAGGTGTGTTGGGATGAGGGCGACCAATGGTCGTCGAGTCGAGAAGCAAGGAAACTGTCCCACCAACACCCAGCAGAAAAGCGAACACGAAATCCGAGTTCAAAGCGCGTCAGGTCACATACGTGACGTCTGATCTGGAGTGACCAAGGTAATCAACAAATAACGTAATTACGCCCTTCTGCTGCTTCGACTTGGCTTCTACATGCGTACTCTCGTTGAGCTCGTTTCTAAAGCTTTAAAAAAGCATTTCGGCTGAAGTCCGAAGCATACTAGTAGGGGGCACCACGGTAAGATACTGAATACAGAAACAACTACATACATATGTTTTCCAAAATCACCTCGAACTTTGGCAACCCAGTCAGACACTGAGTGGAATTGAGGTTCCAGGCGAAACGGAAACTGTACACCGCGACAAGCTGAAGAAGTAGCAAGAAGAGCTTGCTAACTCAGCAGCTCCAGCCTCCCGCTACTGACAAAGAATAACGACCCAGTGAACTGGTGACAGCAACATTGGCATCCCTGCTACTGATCATGGAGGTAGATCCAGTTCTAGAGTACCGATTTCGAAGTGAGGCAAGTGTTCATGATACTCGTTACAAGTCTGGGCATGACCACTATCCACAGGAAGACTGAGGAGCACGGCCACCCGAGCTCGCGGGTTGATGGAGATTTCTCCTCCTTTCAATATCGTCCTAGGTGATTCCATAGGGATCGGCCACACAGCAAGAGGCTGGAACGTGAAGAAAGATAAGCGATTCCGATACCACATAGATAGAAAATTTCACGCACCATGGTATCCTCCCAGCGGCATCTGCTCTCTTTCCCAGTCTCATTATTTCGTGTCACATAAACATCGTAAAACGTGGGTCGTGTCTTGAATTCCTGCCGGCTGACCAGCGTAGGGGGCGGCTCTCGAGGAGACAACCGCCATCGAATCCAGAGCACAAACGCAACGAGCGAAATTCCCAATAAAGACCCAAGGATGTACCACTCTGCGCGACTCGATGTTCAGTGCTCCACACCCCGACCCAGAGTGAGTCGATGCATACTGTAGTCTGAAATGTTGCCACCGACGTTGGTAGGTCGGCGACCCGGATTCCCAGCGGCCGATGTTGAGTTGGGATTCCCGAATCCTCGCGTCCCAGTCGCAGTGGGGGAGCTCGAGAGCTGAGAAGACGACTCGGACTCGGACATGGTGTCCGTTCAAGGACAAGTTGTGCGCTAACCAAAATAAGAATCTAAAGCATACCTACAGGCTGTTAGTATACAAAACTTACATTTGATTGTGTTGTCGCGTGATCGAAGGCGCATCAGACAACAAATGAACTCTAAACAGAAAGGAGTTAGTCGCGTCGCGTTGTTGCGGCGGTTGCTTGATCGCCGCTGATTTAGATTGAGATTATCGGATATTTCCAGGCAAAGATGAAAGTTCCAAGTCAAGTCAAGTCGTTCTGGGTTGAAAACGGTCAGAATTCAGCCTTGCAGCACAACCAGAACGACTCTCATAAATACCTCCAATTCATAGGCCCAACAAGTATTTGCCCAGAACTTTAGAAATCTTTCCAAGACGGGAAACCAGTGACAGATAAATGCACGGAGGCCCGGCGGGTAAAACATGTACGATCTAAGAATCGACATTACACAACCCCGGCCTCAGAGCGCACCACTGCGGCTGAAGCGCAATAGCCTTCACACCGCGCTGCACCATACGGTACCTCATCTCATGCAACCTTGGCAAAGCCTCACTCCCATCAAGCGCTTTACCATCCGGTCGCGTTGCTCCCGTCCAAAAGATCTCAGCCGACGTTGCTGCGCGCGGCCATACGATGGGGTCAAGGTTGTTGGGGTCGGATTGTTCGGTCCAGAGAAGCTGTTGGCCTGGAACATGAAGGGTTCGGATTCAGAGGCTTATGGATAAGAACGAAAAAGTTTACCGCCTAGTACGAGATGTTTCTGAGCAGCGCTGATGTTTGCGAGCGGGTTGAAGGTGTACGCCTTCACATGGACGATGCATCAAACAGCGGCTCAATAATCTAAACGCATTACTCACCTTTTGCCACGATTTGAATGGATCGCACCAGCTGTTTCTATCCATCGTATTAGACTTGATTGAGCCAAAGCTGCCAGTTTAAAGAGAACAAACGATTCTGCCGACTTTCCGATCCATTCTCCCGCACCGCAGTCCTGTTCGAAAGAAATGAGACTCCATCACACACGCACACGCTCGTGAAGCCACACGCACCAGATAGAAGAAGTCGCTTGGAGCATGCACGAAACGGAAATTCTTCGCAGCGACAGCAGCGGCGTTGGCGGACGAAATCCAAACCCTGGAGCACATTCAGCACAACCGTTCGACTTTGATGCAATCTACTAACATGACCACCGTGTTGTTCGAAAGCTTTGGCGAATGATCCAAGACCATTTCTTGTCGCACACCAAATCAGTTGCCACAAAACAAGAATCATTCCAAATATCTACTCACCTTCCCAAACAACAGGAGTCTTCCCGAGCTTGGCCAATGCGCCGTGAGTAGCCTGAGTGAAACTATTCAACGCCTGTTCCAACGTTTGACCAGACTTTTTCAAATCCGCCTGCGTCTGAGCATCACTCTTGTAGCATCTACAGGAATACGAAATCAACGTCTCATGGGAATCGCTTTTGAGAGGGTCCTAAAGAACGTACTGGGTGTTCAACTCATCGCCTCCAGTGCTGAATAGCTTTGACGGCAAGACGCGAGCTGCCGCTGTAAACAAAGCAGCAGAGAAATTGACAGTGCCAGGCGTGGCAAGACGGAGCTGGCCTGCAGGCGGCTCATTGGCGAAGGTGCTCCAAGGGCTAGCTTGGTTGCAAGCAACGTGTTCTGGGTGCGATTCTGCAATGATAGCGGTGTGTCCTGGGCTGTCGATTTCCTACCAAGATATATCAACAAGAGAAAGAAACATTTCTGCTTAAGTTCCTGACCATGACAACGTCGATTCCGTGCTTAAGAAGTTGATTAGTTGTGAGGTTTATTTCGGAAGAAAGAGCAGAGACTCACTGCAGCGGCATAGGAAACAATAGATTGTACATCGGCGGGGGAGTAGATTTGACTGGGGGAATAGGCGCCTTTCCCTGAAAGTTCGGGGAACTCGGGCAGAAACAGCGGGAAACTTTGCGAATCGACGATGTGCCAGTGAAACGTATTGATCTACTCGAATTCAATCTCAGGAATCGGATTGCAAATGGGAAATACATACCTTGACCCAACTCATCGCGTCCAATGTGCGCTTGATATCGGCGACAGGGAAGCTGTCCAGAAGTTGAGCTCCAAATATAAACATGGGTCATGCGACTTGCAAATTTCTTGAAGTATCGAGCATCAAGCCACGATAAGGCTATGTATAAGATTTACAATGAGTATTAGTGGCTTTCAAAAGACTCGAAATAGACGTACATAGGCCGGAACATCCTTCACTATGCTCACTGGACTGACGTTTGTGTAGGTGACACCGTTGAGATCGTACCAGAATTGGGAGAAAGTCGTGAGGCCACGGAATAGACCGAGGGTGGAGTTGGCGGACAGCACAGCGGGTCTGCCATCGTTCGGGATAGACAAAGTATACCCTTCCGAGCGAGTGCCGATGTCTTTCACGGAATCGGCGGCGATGGGGAGAACCGGTTGATTGCTCTGCATGGTCACCGTGAGACTAGGCAACGTTTTGGCGGTCTTGAGAGCACCAGCGTCGGCAGCGCCACGGCCAACCACCAAACGCTTAAGTAGAGTAAGCCAATATCGATTTCGAGATACTGTGGCTACAATACCTGAAGTTTGTCTGTGGCGAGGAAGTTTTTGGTCTGCGAAACTGCATCCAAGAGATCCTGGGGCGGATTGGGTACGTTCACGTCGATGTTGAACTGAGAAGACAAGACGAGAAAAGTAGACCCGGTCTGCAAGGTTCGGGGGATCGGCCACAAGGCGAGGGTTTGTGGAACGAGGGCGAGGAGAATAGGAATGTAGTAGAGCATGACGGCGAGTCGTAGGCTGAGTAGCAGTGTGCTCCAGTCCTTGTGACGGTAGGAAGCAAGGTTCGAGATCAAACTTCGAGAGTCACGCGTTAAGATCCCTTAAGATGCTCGCGTGACCGTCACCCGATCGACGTTAACGCGTCGCGTCGCGTTCTTTTTGGTGGTTGTCCTTTGACAGTACTTCGTCGTAGTCTTCAAACGTCCACATAGATCGGAGGGAAATTCTGCAAATAAGGATTTTGTAGCGCTTGCACCTCCAAAGGAATTTCGATCGACTCCAAACGGACTAACCATGTCACGATGAAGAATACGCATGACAATAGCGCGAGGAGGAGCAAGGGGTCAAACTGGGGTCGGTCAGAGTCAAAGGGGAGAGAGCCGAATTCAGCACAAATTCAAAAGAAGAAAAAACGAAGCCATGTGACCGTGATCGCTGCCACCTTTTGCAGACCCCGGTCACTACTTCCCCAAGCTCACCCTGGCGTTCAAAGGCAGACTTAATTTTCGTTGAAGACTTCGAGTCGAAGATTCACCACAGTATCTAGAGGAAACCGATGCCACAGTATTCACCTTCTCCGACCATGTTTCGTGTTTCTTTGACCGTTTTTGCTCCGAGTCTGGCTCAAACCGTGCCATTTCTGTGTCTGCAAGATTACTGTGGGTCTCGGGGCTCCCAGATTTACCTTATTCAAGTTATGCGAACGCAAAGTCGCGATACCTCCTTGCCTTAGACAACAGAGTCGCTGTTTTCCATGGGCTAGTGACCGGGGTCTTCATGGCGATTGCCGACGGCTTCAAACCGCCTTCTCTCGCTAAAATGAATTGACCATCTGCTCTTGCCTTTTCTCTTCACCATGGCCAACTGGGCCAACGTCCGGTACCAGCAGATCCACTCTGGGGCGCAGAACTGGAATCCTTCTAATCGACGGCGGCAAATCTTGTACATTTCTCTCGGAGTCTTTGCTTTTTTCTTGCTTTTGGGCATCGCACACCCAACGACGAGGAAACTGGGCAAGGAATACTACAACGAAGTCATTCCTAGCGCAGACTCTGACCCGAAACCTGCGAAAGAAGACGAACCTGTTTTGAAGCTTCCTGGTCCACCAACCTACGAAACGCTCAAAAAATGGGAGGACGACCTTCCGCAGCACAATCTCGACCTGCCGTTTCCGGAGGGCAAGACAGGGAGATACGTCAAGTTCTCCAACCAGATGAACTTCGTCGGCTGGAACAACTGTCTTAACGAACGGTATGTCTGTCCCTCATTTCCCGTCTCCAAGTTGGGCCTCACACGACCTAGATTAATGAACGCGCATCTGGCATACATGTCCAAACGCGCTTATGTCTTCAACGAATACGTCTGGGCGCAAGAACACTACCCATGGCCCCCCGTCCAACAGCCCCCAGGCGGCCCACGCACCCCACTCAACGCCATCATCTCCGGCCCAATGGCAGGCGGCCCCTGGGACTCAGGCGACGACGCCCCGCGCTCCATCTCAGAACGCTGGTTCGACGTCGTCTGCCCCAAAGACTCCCGCCACATAATCCACACCGAGGACGTCAAACCCGCCCTCAAAGACCTCACCGGCTCCGCCATCTTCGCGCACTGGCAGAACCTCCTCCTCAATTTGGACGCGCGCTGCGTCGAAATCGTCCCCGCGCCCTGGGACGTCGACAGCATGCCGCAGATCTTCGACCTCTGGATCTGGGGCTCCGACCGCATATTGTCCCTCTGGGACGCCTTCGCCCACTCCCCCACCTCGCGCCTCCTGGGTCCCTCGCCCATCGTGCAAGCCGCCATCGACCGCAACGCGTACCTCTTCCTCCCGCGCGGCCCGCGCCCGCCGCACCCCGCCCCGCGGGACGTCTTCGCCCGCATGCTCGCGATGCACCTCCGCCGCGGCGACTACCTCGCGCACTGCACGAACCTCGCGAACTGGGGCTCGACGTACTACAGCTGGGCGCAGCTCCCCGCGGTCATCGACCGCTTCGCGCCGCTCCCTGCGGACGACCCCAAGCGCGTCGAGACGATGCTGTCGCACTGCCTCCCGAACAATCACCAGATTGTGCAGAAGATCGAGGAGGTTAGGGAGGACTATGTGAACGCGAAGGCGGGCGACTCGGAGGGGCGCACGTTGGATGTGCTGTACCTGCTGACGAACGAGCAGGGGGCGTGGTTGGATGAGGTGAAGGCAGACTTGAGGAAGGCGGGGTGGTACACGATCGTCACGACGCGCGATCTGCAGCTCGACCAGGAGCAGATGGACGTGAGCATGGCGATTGACATGCAAATGGCGCGGAAGGCGGCGGTGTTTATTGGGAATGGGGTGCGTTGCTTTCTTTCCCTTTTGTGTTATCGTGCATACGCTGACTTGCTCTCCCAGTGGTCATCTTTCACAAGCAACATAATTCACCAACGATTTGTAGACGGTCGGGAACCTATCAGCATTAGATTGACATAGACAGAGACAGACTCGAGATACCCCAGTGGACTGTATGATTACCCTAATCCTGCGGCGGGGCCGCGTACATACTTAGCTATAATTCAATTCGATTTGGAGGCTTAGCTGCGTCGGATGAAAGTTGATCTCAGGCGACGGGAGCGGCGTCTCGGAATGTGGGGTACGGGGATATGGGTCCAAGGATGTCCATACATCCATACATCCATTCAGCAAGTTAAAGCCGTACCTCGACCACATGGCCATGAGCGGACCCACCTTCACGATTTTTCAAATGATTTCATACTCATACTCCAAACCCACGCGCCACCCACGCGCCCGACCCCGCCAACCGGAGATATCCAGCTTCTCGAGCTTTGACCTCCGTTTGTTTTTTTCTTTCTTTTTGGCGGTCGCGTCGCGTCGCGTCTGATCTATGTACATTATGCCTGAACAGTGAACTGAAATCGAATTCCCTGCACGGAAGAAAATGAAAGCCCATATGCATTCGGCGCGCCGTCGCACCTGAAATTTTCTTGAGTAACGAGTTACGGAGACCTCGACCGACATTGTTCAACGCCACGATGGAAGCGGAAGCGGAGATCATATGAGAGGTTACGCGTTAAGCCAGTATGTACTAGCGCGCGTCGCGTACCGTACCGTGGCGGTGCAGCAACGGGGGATCCCTTGTGATTTTGCAATTGTGCCAATCTAGTGCCAATCTTCAAGAGAGAAAAAAAAGGGAGAAAATCAGGGTCATAGCTAGCTATTTATTTATTCAGATTCGCAGTGACTGCGTCGCAGATCCGCGCCGGAATCAAACGCGGAACGGACTCGAAAAAGACGGAGAAACGAGATGAGACGCGTACGAGCCTGTACGAGCGCATCATCATCGGCAAGGACGTCGACGCGACCAGGCCAAGCCAACCCTGACGAAACGGAGCAAGGCTTGCATCGTATATACGTCGACCGACGACAACCCGCAACTCCAACCCGCAAAGCAAGTTACTGACGAATCAGACCCTGAGCAGATCTGGAAACGAGCGGCGCATCATTGTCATTGTCAGGAAGCTCATTAGCAACCTACGCTCAGGGACGCGGACGCGGACGCCACTGGGCCAAGGAAAGCGATACTTCTCGTAGTGGTGCCGGCGCCGGATTGCGCTTTTCACAGTTATTGACAGTGAAAAACCTCAACGACAAGCTAAGGGACACCGACGCCGCTGGAATCAAGTAACGCGACGTCGCACCAGCGCTCGGGATTCACAGTAGCATAAATCATCAACCCAAATTCAATGTATGAAGAAAGACCGTCACGAGTGATCGATTATGTATGTGCAGAAAATAGACGACAAAAGCGCAAAACTTTAAGTAGTATCAAAAGTCGTTCGTTCGACGCGAGGTAAGGTGGAAGGCGGCCGCTGCGCAAGCAAACGGCTAGCGAGCGTGCATGCGCTTGTATCACCCTGAACCCTACTCCGCTTAGCACTATGAACAAGGGTCAGAAACACGATACAACCAGAGAGTGGGGTGGTAGATACGCACGACGTTCATCTCCTGCGACTTGGTGTTCATGATGAGGGCGACGATGAGACCTGTCGGGTGTGGATTAGCATTAACCCATACATGGAGAGACAAGGACAGATAGAGCGGAGATGAAATACGGTCAATGCGACCGGGTATGAAGAAAGACGTGAGGGGGGGACATGAGGGTAAGGGTCCATGAAATATGGGGAGTCGCATTGGTACGACCGGGTAGGAGGGGAGAGACATGAGGAATACAAGGGTAAGGGTAAGGGTCCACGTCAAGTCAAGAACAGGGGTATGTATGGAATGAATGAGTCAAGTCAAAGTCAGAGTCGGAGTGTAAAAACGAGCGGCGGCGGCGAAGGATGACGCGAGGCGAGGCGAGACGAATATGGTTATGGGTAGGTGGCTACAAAAAGAACAGTGATAGGATAGGAAAAACCGGTAATCATATATTTACTCGCGGGAGAAGAAGAGGGGTGGGCGGAGTTGAAATGGATAGGAAACAAGGGGAAAGGAAAGGAAGAAAGGAAACGAGAACGTACCGTAAAGACCCAAGACTTCGGCGAAAATGAGGATGAGAATCTGAGGGGGTGTTAGCCGGTGCATCGAGGTGAACATAATAGGATAGATGAAATAGGAAGGAGGAAAGTGGAGACACAATAGGAAGGAAGGAAGTAGAATATGAAGAGACAGTAGGAAGGAAGAGAGAAAAGAAAACACACCATGCCGACGAAAAGCCTGGGCTGCTGCGCGGTGCCCCTCACACCAGCGTCTCCGACGATACCGATGGCGAAGCCCGCTGCGAGACCGGCGAGGCCGACTGCGAGGCCGGCGCCGAGCTGGACGAAGCCTTGGGCTAGGGACATGTGTACGCTCACTGTTGAGTAAAAATAAAGGAAGGAGGTCAGTCAGTGTGGTACTCAGGAGGAAGAGGGAAGAGGGCGGGATGAGGGACTTACAGTCACTGGCGACCAGGACGGAGACGACGAGGCCGTAGATCTAGAGTATGTTGTCGGAAATAAGGGAGTTAGGGTGAGGGGGAAAAGGAAAGAAAGAAAGACGCACGGCGATGATACCAGCCATGACGACTGGGACGACACACTTCATCATCTGGTCTGGCCGGAGGACGGACATCGCAGCGACACCGACGCCGGATTTGGCGGTTCCATAACTGCGAAGTGGAATGAGCTGCTGCTGCGCGCGGAGAGAATACGCTCAAAACTGACCTTGCTCCTATACCTGCCAGCGCATACAACCGTCAGACTACTCGTCTTACACACTGGGGTTCTCTGGTGGGGTATACGGCGTAGAAAGCCCGAACCCCCAGCGAAACTCAACTACTTACAAGTGAAGACGATAGCGCTGGTGCAGCCCTATTTATTTGGGTGCATATATCAGAAAACAGGGAAAATTGGGAGGGGAATGGTGCTTGCCATTGCGCTGAAGAAGGGGGCATAGACGGGGCAGAGGTCGGAGGTGGACATTGTGGGGTTGGGTGGTATACGGGTAACGAAAGGGAGGAGGAGGTCAGCGTGAAGAACGATGATTGACTGCGTTTGGTGACGAGGAGGAGTTGTTGATGGAAATACACGGGCATACAGATGTAAATAATCATTCTCAAGTCTGTTCTCTTCTCCACTCAATCTCCACTCGCGCATTTGGCGCAATATCATGACCAACTCATCCTGTTCTGCGAGTTGTTGTAGAACCTGCGTGAATCTGTATGCAACGACTGCGACGAGGTGCTCTCTGGGGCTTACATGTATCTCATGATGCTTTGAGAACGATGGGCAGAATGCTGCTCAGCATACGTTCGCCGGATTGTATTCCTGTCTCGACATTTCTGTGAGGTATGCGACAGCGACTGGTGGTGCCTGCGCCGTACCCAGTATATGATCGTCAAGTGCTCATTTGAGTCACAGGAACGTCGTCCGGCTACCTTCCGCTCTTCCCGATGTTGCTCCCCCGCGAGACGCCCCAGACGCCCGAACTCGTTACTCCCCTGGGCTCAGCACGCTATGTGGGCCATCGCCGCTCTTCGAAAGTCTCGTAATTGCACCTCCCCTACGCCTCACCACTCTCGCGGTTGGATGGGATGAACGCTCGAGTCATCCCGAATTACAGTATCTGTGGGATATCTGCATCCGCTCCTCTTGGCTATGCTATCTGCAGCCAAGGTCGACGAGGACCACGTAATCGCGGGGTCTGCCGATACTTTGGTTGAGGGGCTCGGTGTGCGGGTGAACGTCGACGGGGAGGTGCAAGAGAGAGCTCGAGTACGCGTACGCGACCTTCTTTCGATCCGCATCGGAGAGTGGACGAGGGGGTACCATGACCTGACACGTGTGAGGGGATGCGGCGGCGAGGGAGGAGTTGTTTGAGCGGATAGGCTAAGGTATGGGGTAGTCGGATGGGGAACGCGTAGATGACGAGGGTGGGGGGACATTGCCAAGGCTGCTTACGAATCCGATGGCGACGACAAGACAAAGCTGACCTTCCTTGCGATGGAGGACGGCCTCTACAGTACATGCTCTCCCTCAAGAAATCGGGGGCTGGGATTGCACCACCTTTCATCGGCCTACACGCCAACACCCTGTCACATTTTCGAACTTGATCTATCCAGAATACTGTATCTGCCTGGATGCTCAGCCTCGAGCTCGTCAGAGACCTCCGCCATCTCCCACAATTCCCACGACCGAAACAATCGCTGAGGATGCAAAAGCAACGTCCTTCGCGACGAGTACTCGGCCACCGAAAACCTCGATATCCTCTTCAGAGGGTCATCATCCCTCACCCCTCACCCCGCACGCATCATCAAGAGCGTGGTACCCCCGATGCCATTCTCGCCCGCCATGGATGCCAGCCGAACACCCGCCCCCATACCCGTCTTTCTTCACATCCGAAATCGACGAAGCACGCGAAAATGGGTCTAAGATACAAGAAGACATGTACATTTCGGCACTGGCACAGTACTTGAGAGAAAACGCAGACGCAGACGCTTGGCCAAGGAAGTTTCAGCCACCTGGCCTGGAAAGAAAGTATCAATCACTTTTGTGGCCAACGAAATACGCAATACGCGACTTCATGCTATGTCGACGATACCACGCCTCCGACCCCTGCTGTCAGTGGCACACCGAGCCCCTCTTTTCGCGGAAGTCCTCAGGCGGCGAGGGAGGAGTTGTTTGAGCGGATAGGTATAGTATAGGTATGGGGCCAGCGGTTCCCCCGGCCATGACTGCGAGTGCGGAGACGATGAGGGTGGGGGGACATTGCCAAGGCTGCTTACGAATCCGATGGCGACAACAAAGTCGACCTTCCTTGCAATGGAGAAGAGGCGCCATGGCCACCGCCTCTACAGTACATGCTACATGCTCTCCCTCAAGAAATTGGGGGCTGAGCGTGTATCGGCTTACACCAACACCCTGTCAAATTTTCGAACCTTGATCTATTCAAAATACCTGCCTGGATGCCCAGCGCTCAGCCTCGAGCTCGTCAGCCACCTCTCTTGTTCCGGACCGCCATCTCCCATGACCGAAAAATCGCTGAGGATGCGCATGCAAAGGCAACGTTCTTCGTGGGTGCCCGGCGCCCAAGGTCACCGGAAACCTCGATATCCTCTTCAGAGGGTCATCATCCTCCGCCCCTCACACCGCACGCATCATCAAGAGTGTGGTTCCCCCCATGCCATTCTCGCCCGCCATGGATGCCAGCCGAACACCCGCCGTCTTCACATCCGAAATCGACGACGCACGCGAAAAAGCCATAATGGCTGGCACAATGGCTGGGCTCATGCTCGGCAAGATACAAGAAGACATGTACATTTCGGCGCTGGGCGACATTGGGCTGCTCATGATGGCGACAAAGCTGACCTTGCAATGCAATGGAGGACGACTTGGAGGCGGCACCGCCTCCACAGTACATGCTACATGCTCTCCCTCAAGAAATTGGGGGCCCCCGCGTGTATCAATCACCTTTGACTGGCTTACACGCCAACACCCTAGGCCTGTCACGTTTTCGCGAATCTACGATATTCACAATATCTGCCTGGATGCTCAGCGCTCAGCCTCGAGCCGAATCGTGCTTGCCGCTTGCGTCCACGATTTTGACCGTCTGTTCTCTTGATGTTGTTCGTTCTCGGCATTATTGCCTCCGACAACACACCATCTATCTGAATCTAAGTATCGATATCTTGCCCGCTGCCCGCTGCCCTCATAATGCCGCCTCGAGCTTCCGCTTCCTGAACGGGCTTTTAATTTCTCTCCGCGGGCTTCAATTGACGCATAGTTCCTCGAAAAGAGTATCTAGACAGAATACATGTGGTTCTATCGACGTCCGTCTACACACACCATTTCTGCGTCCTAAATTATCTATTATCCAACCCGCGGCGGGTTTCTGTCTCCTTGAGTGACTTTCCAAGTTTCCCTCATCTTATGTACAGCGACATCGTGAGAAGGGGGCAGTCTTTTCTTGCACTAAAGTAAGAGCGGAGAACAGCCTGCGAACGCGGCGGTCATCGGTCGGTTAAGAGCAACGCAAAGATGACTTCAGACTCAAAGTCGTGGGGTAGCGGCGCCTACCATGGCGGGCCGATTGTCGCTCGGTTAAATCCCTTGAAACGCGTCGCTACTCCTCCTGATCGGTGCCTAAAAATTTCCTTACACGGTCATTTCCTCAGTCGAGCGACGGCGTTCGGCTCGGATTCAAATTGTTGTGTGTATGTAAGGCTATGTAAGGATCATTCCGATATATTTTGCAAAATATCATTGATGACCTCGCTTCACACATATCGGCATTGAGCAAAAAAAAACATGAGTCGTTTGGCGGCAGGCGGCAGCAGTGGTGGGAGATGTTGCTAACGCTAACGCTAACGTATCCATCCTCCTTCCCTTTTAGTTCAGCCCTGAGCCTGAGATGGTCTTCTCCGTTTATCTCAAATTTAAAAGCGCGACGCGCACCGTGTCGGACCACTCCGCCCAAGCTCTTTGTCTCCTCTCCTCCCTTTCTTTCTCTCCTCCTCAAATCCTCTTTGTATCATCCATCTGGCATGTCCCGCCCCGCACACCCACCAGACTGCAAATGCTCGCATTGCCACCTCTCCTCCAAACTCTTCCCCCGCGGCCCCAACGACCGTATAATCCTCCCCCGCCCCAGCCGTGAGTGCGCTCGATGATCCCTTCGAAGAGCCCCGATGAACACGCCACCGTCTTTTGTCCATCCCAGCCGGCTCTCCAGGGTACGAGCCCAAAAGCCCCACGATGGACCGCGCGCGCATGGCTCCGCCCCGCCCGCAATCCACCGCCCCGCACGAATACCGCCCCTCCCGCCATATGCATGCGCACGCGCCGCCAATGCCCGCGCCGCCCCGGGGGTACGAATACGGATATGGCGACCCCTCAAGCCCCAGCACGTCGCGGCGAAGCTTAGACCAGCGCGCACGTACGTAACCCCTCTCGTCCCCACCGCAGCGTGGCCTCTAAATCCAAATAACTCACCTCCCCGTGTTATTACGGCCTCTAGCCCCACCAACACACCGCCCCGTGCCCTCGTACCCCTCCTCCTCCCACCACCAACGCCCCCCACCACAACAGTATCAGCAAGAACCCGAACCCGATAGGCTAAGCTACACCTTCGCGCCGCCCGACCGCCCCGCCAGCGCCATGGCCGGGCCCATGCATCACTCCGGGCATAATAACGGGGGGAATAATCACGGGAACCTGGAATGGGTCCCCCCGAAGCTGAAATGGGTGAAGAAGAAAGACCGCGTGAGCCATTTCACGCCGCCGTCGCAGTATCAGGGGACGAGCTTTCGACAATACGTGCATGATGGTGTGGTTCCGACGAGGCCCAATAATTCATAAGTAATACTAGTAGCTAATAGCTAATTTGTGTATCGTTTAGATAGAGTTTGTGTTAGAATAGAGTAGAGTATAGAGTAGCTTGTAACTATTTGCGATGCACGTGATGGTGCCTCGCTTGTCTGTCCTTGACGCATGTTCTGCATTTCTGCTTTCGCCGCGATGTTCTGCGGCCAGATTTGAACACATAAGTACCAAGGCCGCTGGAGATATTTCTTCCAGGCGAAGCGGCGGCCGCCATGGCCAACGACCTCGACCTCCTCCATCGCCAACCTCAAAATCACTGACACAAAAATCATCTCCGCTCTTTTCCAAATCAAATCAAATACAAAATCTATGCCCAATTGGCGCTTTTGTCGTCATGCGCAAGTCATGCTCGTCTTCGGCAGACTCCGGGCATGTTCTGCATGATTTTCCTTGTTGATTCCGCGAAAGACGATCGCGATTCGTCTCGAAACAACTCTCAGGCTTTCATTACTGTATCGTCGCGTGCGGCGTTGACGACGTTAACTGATAACTCAGGGCCTATTATGTGGTATGACCGTACTACGACGGAATCGAGCAGGAAGTAGTATGATATCACCCGTGAGTCTTTCCGGACTTTCAGTTCTCCTCACTAACGCTGACTCAATGTTGAAAATCTCAGATTTTCACGCTGCTCCAAGTCTGTCGAGTGGGGCCCATTTTTCGGACTGTAAGCAATACCTGCTTCTACGCAGCATCTCTACATCGCTGGGAAATACTTACAAGTGACCAACGACTCTGACAACTCTCCACACGGTTTTGAAACGCTTTCAATTTTGAAGGCTGAGATAAGTAACGAAAGAGAACGAAAGTCTACAAACGTTCCTCTCTAAGTAAATCCTCTACGTATGTTACGCACCGCTCGAGCTCTGATCCGCCTTTTAACGCCCATGGAACAGTCGCCGCCGTACGGAAGCAAGCAAGAATATTTCAAGTTGACGTATACGCGGCCATTCAAACGGGGATCGACTCGCGTTGAGTCTTGACCCCATACGGTACTTTCCGCGTTTTGGATATATGATGCTTAGGCTGATCCTGTGAACCAGAACCAGACCGCTCTCGACGCGAACTCCGATCAGATTTGCAGGTCCGCGTCGCGCGCGTCGGGGCGTGCCCGACGTCGACTGTTGAGTTGATGCCATTGTTGAGTTCCTTCGATATTCATCATTGAACTGCGTTTGAATCGTACGGAGCCTTTAGCGCAGGCGCCGCCGGCGCAGCAGTGGGTCGGTCTATCTCACGATCAGCATTGACGACGGGCACGCGAGCGGGGGAGAAAAATCAATATTCATTTTTCGGCTGATGCGCTGCCTCGCTTTTGTTCTCGCGTTTTCTTCGCTTTAATGCTTCAATATTAAAGGGCCCGCGTTTAGCGTCTTTGCCGCGGCTGTTATATGTCAATGCACACTGTTCATCTCAAGTTCCCCGTCTCCAGACGGCGGTTATAACTTGCCAGATTCAGAGGTGATTGAACCACGGAGAAATTTGGGGAGCGTATTTTCCGAGGTGCGATTTTTTCGCAATTCCTCGCCTCGGATTATCGATGGCTGTTGTTACAGGCGTTCGTCAAGCGCACATAGGCGCCTGCAATTCATTTGTTCGGCCGCGGCCCGATGATGATGAAAGAGCTGCATGCACGATTATTTTTGAATGCCTCTCTGATAGAGTTCTTCAAGGCCTGGAGAAGGTGAGTCGTGTGCCCTTGGACATTGGGTATGATTTCCTCGGCGGGAGCGGTGCCAGAATTGAATGTATCTCAGCGTTTACATGAACGCAACAGGAGAGATATCTATCTTCCATGAGGGAGAGAAACATACTTATAAGGGATGTGCCTATGTCATGACTCGCTGACAGCGAAGTTCTTTTCCTGATACACCGTGGATAGCCTTTAACCGTCGATGTGTGGTCGTTCGACTTCATTTGGAAGACGTCGAAGTCCCGCGCAGTTGACAAAAAAGTCCCTTTGATAGACAATTGCCGGTAAACCGTACATGAAAACACGTCAAATTTATTCCTCCTTGAATTTCCGTGTAGTCTAGTAGCTGCAGAGAGCTGCAGTTGGATCATGGATGAGGTCGAGTCGGTTATTTTCACTGGAAGAGAAAGTGACTTGTGACCGTCACGGTGACGCTGTGTGCGCGGACTTTGTCGCCGTCTCCACGATTTACTCTGCTCGTCACTCTACTCGTCCACCTCAAGCTCAAGCTCGCAGCTAGCTAGCTCTTTGGCTCCCCAATGGACGCGGACCGCAAATCGACAGTATCTTCCTTCTATGGCGGTCGGAAAGGATCTTTGGATGCTTTAAACCAAGATTACCCGTCGCCTTCAGCGAACTATGACCCCCCATCTTCTGGTCGTATGCGGGACGATGCTTCATCATTTTTCGGCCCCCGGGGGAGCATGGATCCTCTCGGCGGACGGCCCTCCAACGCGGGGTACAATAGAGGATCATTTTTCCCGGCTGCAAGGGAAGAACCGCTCAAGGGTGGTCGGGACGAAGAGGAAGGAGATAATGGATGGGATGTCTATGCCGATTTCAATAATGCTGGGCCTCGATATAGCTCTGCGTTCGGGAAGCAAGACACAGGGTGAGTCTTCTAGCGCTATAAATTTCAGTCGGCGGAAACTGGATATCTGGGATATGTCGTTGCAAGTCCATGCGCTTTCTCGATTTCTTTATCGCTACGGACTTTGATCTCACCGACTCTTCCTGGTGGATATCACCTCTCGCTTCTCCCTCTTGTCATGGAATATTTTTTTCCATCATGATTTTGGGCAGAATATGGTTTAGCTCGCTGTCGTACCCGCTCTGCCTTGTCTCACACCAGAGTATCGGGGTGCAGTGGGGCTAGGCGCTGCCGCTTCACGCCAATGCTTCCTTCGATTATTCTCATTCACCATTGCCATGAAACAACCGTCTCCTTGGTCCGCCGAGCACAAATGCTGACCTGTTCACAGATATCAATCATTGGGCGGTAGTGGAACCGCAAAGCTGGTGGAAGACACGAGCAGTGGACCTGTCGAGATGGTCACCGTTCCAGCCCTCGGCCCCGAGTGGAAAAAGTCGGAGATGCATGATATGACCAAGGCCTCGAAGCGAGAGAAAAAGGCCGAGCAGCGGAAGCAGTTATTGCAGGATTGGAGGCGGGGCAAAAGCGGTGGGAAGTGGTGCAACAGGCGGGCGGTAGTTTTCATCTGCTTTGGTCTCATCGCCATGTGGGTCCACACTTTCTTTTTCTTGCTTTCCCATACACCTCTGATACAATCTCTCATTTTTATTATCATTTACTTTAGTATTGCGGTCGTCCTTGGCATCTGTATACCACGCGTACCGAGCTTTGCGCTAAGCAACAGCACGCCGCTCGCCAACGCTACAGGGGATTGGAGGACTGCCGTCCCGACGGAATTCTCGCGATTCCCCGCCAACTTCAGCTTCCCCGCCTTCGCCGACCTGCAACTCAACACGGATAGCAATTATCTGCCGCTGAGCTTCAAGCACCTGCGTGCGAAGGTGTTTGACCTGGACACAGGCTTCCTGATTGGGTCGGGCGACTTGGGGCATAAGACCGTGCCTGCAAAGTCCTTCCCCGAGATCCAGCTGCCACTCAACTTCACGTATATCGCGACGAACGACTCTGACACAACGTGTGCGTGTATACTCTCTCTCTCTCTCACCTCGCTGCTGAACATCTTACTCATACATTGTCGCAGGGCTCAATTGGTACAACGCATGCCAAAGCAAATCCCGCGTGGCAGGCGGCCAACGTCCCGGTGCGTACATACCCATCCATTATGTTACTTTCGACGTCGACAGCGACTGATGCTGGGTCTGTCTTGTGTATAGGCGTACGGTTTCGGCTCGTCCTGACCATGGACATTATCGGGCTCCCCGGCTCGCACAGCGCCGCCACGCAGGTCAATAACGCCAACTGCCCTATCGAGCTCCCCAGCAACAGCGTTTAAATGCTCCTCTTCCTCCCTCCTCAACCTCGCTCCTCGCTTATCACGACTATATCCGCATGCACACAACGACATATTCATCTAGGGGTGTCCGTCTGTCTGTCATTCATTGCTACGAGTAAAATCACGGACCTTATCTTATTGTCTCGACCGCTACGGCCAGAGGACGGATCGGCGGCGGCGGCGCGTACCATTAATTATGCATGCTCTATTCCGTTCTTTTCCGCTATCGTCACTACTACTACGTATGGACCTTTACTTATGGCGCATCTCAGACAATCCGTACATAACGTCGGCCAGGCATCGCATTGTATTTTTCCAATTTCAATATACATTTCGCATCGATCCGTAGGTTTGGGCATACTGAGGGGATGTTAAGTACATGTGTGGGGCTCTGTCGAGTCCGACTCGATTTGCGTCTTGCAGAAATACCATCTGTAACTTGTCGGACCCCAGCCCCACCTTCCGACCCGGTGAATCGACCGCAGCTCTGCAAATGCGTCTCCTGGTATTTCTCTTGTTGTTCTCTGAGTGTTCAGGCCGTTCAGGAGCATCTGTGCGGCTCTGCCTCGTCTCGTGGAGCACCGCGTCATTTCTTTTTTTCTTGTTCGCACTACATCGATGCGCATCGCGATCAAACTTTAATCCTGAAGAGCTCTGAAGTGGACACTTCTGGCTCATACTTCTGCCTTTTCCTCCGTCTTGAGAGAGTGTGTTGGACTCTCGCAAATACGTACTTCCTTCTGTTTTGAAGATGTGCGCTGGCTCGGTTTCCCAGCTGTTTCTCTCCTTCCCGTTTCTTTGCTCCAACTCTCTGCCATTTCAGGGTGAGTCTCAACAAATGGATTTGGCTTGAAAGTACTACCCTCCATCAAAACAGCGCTTGTTCCGATTCTTTGGAATCCCCATGAGAGGGCCGCCCTGCTCCCATCGCTTCGTCCAGTATTTATTCATGGGTCGTAAATCCCACTAGCGGGCTCACCTCTCTGTTCCCATCTCCTTTTGTCTCAGCCTTCTGGTGTCAAGTTACCACCTCAACTCTCGCGTAAGTGTATTTGAAGTTGACCCGCACGTTCGTTTCCGATTCTCGAGCAATAAGCGTGACAGTCCCGACGACGCGATAAGCCTAGCGGCTCCACCGCGAACGAATAGGCGCCGCGCGCTGATCAGCGGTATGAGAAGCACGCGCAGCCCAAATTCTATGGAGGCTTGATGTCTGTGGGCAAAGTCTGGGGTGCTTCAGACAGGCGGGTTATTTTATTTGTCAATGCAAGAAAATAGGTGAGGATAGTGAGATGATAGATAGAATTACCACCCGATTTATTCAAACATATGTGCCCGCGGTGCTCAACCGCAACTCAACCGGACTGTTTCTTTGGCACTGGCGGAGGTTCACCTTTCATTTTTTTCGCACAATCGCGGTGGCTAACCCTTTATGTGTTAGCGTGTGCTTCGCGGTTTAAACACCATAAGAATCTTATGGCAGGCAACGGTGTTCACCGTACCCAAGGGCGGCTTCCCAGCATGCCGCGGGTGTGAAGAAATGCGATGTCGAGGGTTGGATTCGGGATTCCCTTCAATCCACCGTGACGAGATTTCCCCCGACGCTCTTTGCCTGACACTGATGGGGGTTCAATATCATGAGTGGTCCCTCTTCGTTTGCAACGGAACCACATCTAGTTGTTTCAGAGCGCTCCCTTCGGGTGCCAACGTCAGTGAATGGTTTTCAGTGGGCGAGGAACAGAATCAATAGCCAATGTAAAACGAACGAACACATAGTGATACAATGTCCAGTTATGACGGACAACAATGGGAGCTCATCGAAGCGAAACAATAAGTTATCGGGCAAGGAAGGCATGATGGGCCAGGATTTCTGTTGGGCGAAATCTTGTGCAACGCAGGAAATAGTCGAGGAAATGAATGTTCGACGTTCAGCATTGAACTGCAACGATGAAACAGACATCGAAACTGCGTTCTGAGAGGGATTGTGCTGTCAGGATTGTCTGGAGGGTTAGTATAGAAGTACCTTCTATTTTGGGCTTTCGACGATTTCCGAACCAGGATATTCGCAACGAACATGGAAACTGATCGGTACGAAGGTTTGACCCTCCACGTCTTTATGCTCGTATGGCATTGCATCCCAAGAAGTGTGATGGCTCAAAGGATGGCTTTCCGGCCGACGTTGCAGTCTTTCTTGGAGATGCGAAAATACGATGAAGAGGAGGCCGAAAAGAATGTAAAGCACCACTGAGGTCTGTGAGTGGTTGGATCCTTCGTTAACTGACCGGAGGACTGACAGATGGCCGCAAATATCCAGAGTATCTGGGTGAATTGCGAGGCGGTATTGCCAGTAGGAATGACCATTTGCTGGTGCGCGTGAAGAGCTGAAGATGAAGATCTGTTCAGACGTCCGTGCATTTGTATGAGTAGGTGAGCGCCTGTTCAATGTTGGTTCAACGCGAGTGTCGGATCCCATAGGAGATGCTGTGACGGTGCTGTAATTAGAATCTTTTCACAAGTGAGTCATCGTCCGTGCTATCCAGAGAGCAACGCAAGCATTAAAGCTTCTCTGTTAGGTTTGGTGCGTCGCAAGGCAGAGAATCAACCGAAGCGGGAAGTATTGGTCCATGGATAGGGGGACAATGACGGTTTGACGATGCTTTCCACGGGAAAGCTGTTATCTCAACAGCTGTTGCTGGGAAGGCGTAAACGGGGGCGCAAATTTTCACCCACCGTTAACAGCACCGGATATCAGAACCCCGGAGAATGTAAGCCATTGACAGCTGGATTAGACGGCAGGGAACCGCTCGTAGAGTGTAATTCCGATGTAACGCAGATTTTGAGACACATGTTTGTCCTTTTCTGAGGTTCATGGAAACCTAGTACATTATAAATTTGCCTTGCGTTGGGTTATTAACATCTCAAGGCATTTCCAGGCTCCACTGGCGGCCAAGTTCCAGCGTTGATTTTCAGGCAGAGTCAGGCAGCAACGCCGCAGGCCCTAGTCTCTCGTAGACAGACGCTACAACAAAATTATCCTCGTACCTGCGGTTGTTGTACCGCAGGCCCGCAGCCTGAGCGTTCTGCGAATTTCGCCGAGTGGCAGGTAGACGGTTGAATCAACTCGAATACGCCAGAGGGTCGCAGGACTCGGACCTCTCGAGTGCGGAGATGAAGCGAGGTGTGGATGATTTTCTGTTGAGTCGAACAAGCAGCACGGTAAACAAGCGGGAAAGGTCAACCACGGAGCGTGACTCATCGTGACAAGGTGGTCAATTGCCGGTCCACGTCGGCCCGTGACAGGGGCCTGAGTGCTGTTGAACTCATAACAGCTTTGTGAGCGTCGTTTGCGACCATGCTAGGCCCCGCGGCTGCGTTGAAGCTATTCATTGGTCTCTGGATTTGTGGAGGAGATTCAGAGCTTCAAGAATCAGAAGCAATTGCAATCCGTTTTTCGAGAAGTTCGCCGACAGCCTTTCTTAAAGTTTCTTTCAAGTTGTTCGAGCTCTTCAGATTAATGTTTTCTGCATACGGTATCAGCTCAAAGGGCTCTCATTGGCTGCATACACGAGCTTTCATCTCCACGTAGCATCAAGTTAACCACAGTGCTCGTTGAAACATATATCGATGCTGTAGTACTACTCCAATGATAGGAGTTGAACAGCTATGAATCGAGAGATTGGGAACGATGCAATGTAATATTGACTCTACGAATATCCAAGATGGTAAATTCCATAGATCAAATCTATCGAGATGATTGCGGCGCCGATACTAGGCCCATCCGTTTTTAGTACGCATTATGATTCATTGTATCGTAGGGTCTTGAGCGGAAAATCAGGGAAATTCCCTCTCCGGCACAGAGATTTCAGAGCGATCAGGAGGGTGAACTTGAAACACAAGTCAGATGACAATCCTCATACTACTCGAGTTAACGTTGTCGGCACTTTTTATTAGCGGCGCTTTCAGATGGTTGTTATCGCCCTCGTAGTTCGGCTGCTCTGGGGCACTTGGGTCTGAATCCCGCACAAATGGATTACTGGAAGAACTTTCTCCGACTGCGCCATATAGCCTGGATTGCACTCTGGAATTTAAGCGGACTGGATGTGGAAGTCAACACGGATACTTTGGAGACGACCAGGGAATCGTTGCACCTTGAAGTTGATGTGATTCGCGAGATCTCAAAGCAATCCAACGGTCCCAAAGAGCCAGAGCATAAAATACGAGTAGTAGGGCAATGAAACAAACAGTGGTACCTGCCGGTGAGATATGATTATTTAGATTTGAGGTTGAACGGCTGGCTTACATGCAGGGATGACCGAGGCGCGGCCACATTCCTTTAAAGAGTCGGAAATTTGTATGGCAGAACTGGTGGGAGGCATGCGGGAGAATTCATACAAAGTCTCGGCCCTAATTAAAGGCTTTGTATGAGGCTGCCACGAGACACAGCTTCGGCATTTGCTGTTTGATACTGGATAGAGCTGTATAACTGCCAAGAGCCAAGAGTAGTTTAGCTGTGCGGAGCGGTAGAATAGCGTTCATGTGGTACTCGGTGCTTGGTGGGACATGGCTGTTGTAGTGAACATGCCGCAGTACGGATCAGGGGACATGGCATACGCCGTGATGGTATGTTCAACTTGGCTACGTTCAGTTGAAGCAAAGGTCATTGTCATATTGTCATCACAAAACGCTACTTTTGATACGACCGCTGAGTTTACTCATCATTCTCAAATAGCAAAACCCTCCGGGCAGACCTGGTTACTCCGGGAGAATTGTAGCTCAGTAGCTGCCTAGACATGAGCACTACTTTCATCCTCAATCTTGTTTCTGCCAACCATTGGCTTTACATAGAATTCGCAAGACTCATTTTCTCCTATGGCCAGGGTGTTCCTCCTCCGGGCAGACGTTCTCCTCCGGGCAGACAGATGACTTGGGGTAGCTCAATCACTGGACTCGGAAACGCGGCATAGAATTGGCAAGGCTCATTTCCTTCCAGGGTGTGCCTCCCCCGGGCAGACACATAAGTAGGGGGAGTACTTGGTACTTACTGCAACAATCATCGTTGAGAATTGAAGTTGAATTCGGAGGAACACCACTCCGACCTGTTGAGAGTTGAGCAGATGGGCCCAAGGACAATATTGCTCGTTTAGCGCTGAGCACAAAAGAGAAATTCAAGTCTGATTGGAGTTCAAATACACTTGAGCTCTGAAAGGCTCCAAATGAGCGCAAACTCAAAGCGAAAAAAAAGAAAGCGAGCCTGGAGTTCAACGTTCAACTTGCGAGGGAGGCGCACAAGAAATGACAAACCAAAAACAGTCATCATCAATAATGATCCACCATCATGTAAAATTGACGGCGACACCGAATTAACGATTCCAGACCTGGTTAACTCCGTAACCAGGAATTCACATACATAGTAAACATGTTTACCTGTGGAGGGCTCGCTCATTCGAATATCAGTTCTGAGTTAGAGCAGAAACTACTCATCGTGAAACCTGAGATCCGATAAACAGCGTTAATTGATAAACTTTGGAGTAACGAGAGCAAAATGAAAGCGTCGAAAACAAAAGACACAGCAAAATATACAACTTGGATTTGAAGTGGAACTTTCTTATTGCAGCCCCGGACCGTCTTTCTGACCACGATGCGCATTGTGCGACACATTCATCGTTTCCAGAGAAATGCGCGGTTCGTGGGGATGATCCGCTGCCTGTGCTCATCGCAAGGAATAGTGAGCAGCGAGCCGTACCGAAAATGGTAAGCAAAATTCACCTCTGCGTCAATCGGAATACGACCGCGGCCGATCTGATACAGAGCAGAAGGAGGGAATTGAATTTGACCAGGGAGATGCAGGTATGTTCGAAAAGGTCCCAGCATACCCGTCACGGTGAATGTGGTCTGCCCTGGGCGTATTAGCCCAGGGGTCGGCGGCACGGAGGGATTGGCCCGAGTAAATGCCTTAGGGCGGGCAATAACGAAGAGAATACAGATGGAGACTGGGAACACTCGGATAGTGGCCTTTAACGAAAGATGATCACATACGGGGTATTGACAAGAACGCCACCACGGCGAGGAATACCAACAAAAGGGAGTTCATTGTCTCAAGCGCAGCTGTGGGCTGGGAATTCTGCCGAGGGAATCGTAAGTCAGTTTACAACAAGCTGAATCAAAGAAACAGCACAGTTTGAACGCTGCCGGAAAATATGTGGACTGTATGTAGAAGGGAGTAGGAGAACGCGGCGGGAAGGAGTCAGAGACAAAGTGGACGCGCTTATGAGCAGCTCTGAAGAACTGCCTGTGCGCGGTGATGCTTCCAAGAACAAAGTAAAATGAGAAGAGGGTGCGCATCGCATAACAGCATCATGGTATGCGCGGCGGCCGCAGAAACTATGAAGACTGCTGTAGAGTCAACAGCAAGCCACCAGTGTAGTACTGCACGAGTTTTGCTGCTGTGAGAGAATTTATGATCGACAGGAAGATCTTCATGGAACTTCCTTGAACTTGAAAAGCTGTTGACGGAATCAAATATATTCTGCAAACGTGTACAACGTGGCAAACAGTCCGCGGACGTCCAATGTTGTTACTTCGAGCGTCCTTGTCTCCAGCAATTCCAAGATTAGCGATGGGATGCTGAAAATTAGGCTCCTGAGTCGCACAGAGAACAGACCAAGAACTGGTCGTAGATGTCCCACCCTCCCAGTAAACCCGACCAGAAATATTCACTGAATTCCTTGGTAAAATGGCGCCCAAAACTTCGCTGTAGGCAAAACCGCTGCAAAGGTTTTGGGTAGAGTCGCCAGCAAGTCGCCATCCCATCTGAGAGTCGCTCGAGATTCGAATGGGGCCGAGAATGGACGGGGAATGAAGACACCAATGCCTTTGGAAAGCTTCCCAGATATTCTGTTTTAGACGTCGGATCTCGAGTCGATTCCTGAATTTTGACGAGAGCCGGCGAGTAAGTAATTCTCGCTGAACTTGGTGCAAGTTCAAGTCATTTGTCACGGTCACACTGTTAGCGTGACACTTTTGCTCCAACCGTCAAACCACCATGAACCACGGTTCCAAGGCCCACCTGTTCCATGGTTCTATGAACTAGAGTCACGGGTCTACGTGCTGGTTAGCAGCTTCAATCTGAGAACCGTCACCACTGGTCGCAACAAATATACGATGAAATCATGAAACGCAGCGGCGACTATTAAATTCTCGATGGCCTGTTGAACGCCTTGAGTAGTTCTAATTCAGCGATGGTGGTCTCTTCATTGAAGGTATGAGTCTCATTCACAACTTGTCGGCGACTCAACGGAGGCTTATGATGTTCTAGTCCTCTCTCAGAATCGGTTTTTTGACTCACAGAGCCTAGCTCTGGCTCACGATCTGGCACCCAACTTCTCTCACCACCCGCTGAGTTGCTGTCAGTCCGATAATATACTACACGTCCTAGTACCTATAACTCTGCAGGGCCGCTTGTATACCCGGACAGCAGTCCGTTTTCGGAAGCCTTACTTCACTCCATCTTACGACCCTCGCGGCCCTAAGTGAATGGAACAGTTTCAATGAGCGCCACCATCGGTGCTCCTCGCGTCGATTACAAGGAGACGGTTGGGAGCTGCTTGAAGACCATTCAACTGGAAAAGCGGATTCACTTGATATGTTCCCGCTTCGCAAGATCCATC
The DNA here is from genome assembly GCA_037176885.1 of Favolaschia claudopus. Lineage (NCBI taxonomy): Eukaryota > Fungi > Basidiomycota > Agaricomycetes > Agaricales > Mycenaceae > Favolaschia > Favolaschia claudopus. Next base: position 442,124 of record JAWWNJ010000081.1, read on the forward strand.
ATCCGTGCTTAGTTTTTCAAAACTCCAGCATTGGACACTCAAAACTTGGTGATGTACGGTCTAACTCCCTTGGGTTAAATGCCCCCAGTCTGTTGAGCTTGACAACCCGTTTGTGGAACACGGCTACCAAGGAATATCTACGGTCTACCGGCTCCTTGCGATAGCATGGGGTCGAAATGCAGGCTGCAGAAAAGCGACATGGAACGTATCGACTGCTAGCCATGTGTTCTTCTGATTTTCCCGGACTTGTTCAAAAGTCCGTATGCACCGTGCCGCCCGAGTTTGCAAATTGATAATACATCCCTCAGGTCCCCAGTCCTTTCTTCCTATTGGCGCCGAGGCTTCAGTGGGAGCCCACAAACTCTCCTGAAGGTTTTTTATCTCTGCGTCTCTTTCCGCAAATCCCGCACCTAAAGTCCGTCTACTGCGGCCCAACTCCCGAGTCCCGTCTGCTATGCGGGGCCGCGCGGATTTAGTCAGACCTTCCTTTTGTGGCGGTCTGCGTGGTCTCTCTCTTTATATCAGGAAGAAGCCTTCCGACAGTAGCGCAACCAACTTGTCCTTCTACCTCGTTGTGGTTCGTCATCTCCAGCCAGTATCATCTGTACGGGCTGAGAATCTTGCTCGCAGCTGCTGAAATTGCATCGGCCTTCCCACCAAGGGCGACGAAACGGCATCGTTCACCGGGTACGAGATGGCGAACATTCTCGCACGTTTCAGGCGCAGGACGAAGAGTTGGTTTGGAGTATCCGCCTTGGGTGCCTCAGGCGTGCCATTTCACTCTGCGCCGAAAACTGTGCCGACTTCAAAAGTTCCTTCCGAGCTAGAGTCTCCGGTGCTAGAGAAGAGAATTCACCCAGATTTGGACTCTCTCGTCGGGAATTGGCTTCCTCCCGTCGCAACCGCATTCACGAACGACAGTTCGGCCATTCGTGACTCGCCTCCCTCGCCTCCATTTGCTACTGCACTACGGCCGCGAATCCGTCGACAGTCAGCTATGGGCCCGCCGTATGATCTCGAATCCCTTGAAGATGTGGAGCTTCGCGCCCCGGTCCCGTCCAGCGTGCAATCAGCAGACACAACGCGCGCTCAACGCCTCATGACGCGCATTGCGGGCTCTTCCAGGCTTTCCTCCGTTTCGAGCAGCCCGGCGCTGACTTCAACTGTCGCTGGCTGGTCTACATTCGGCCGTCGAGCGAAGAAACGACATGATCGTGATACAAATAGGTCATGTTTGCATGATTTCAGCGAATATGGATGCGGCTCTCCTACCCCGAGCCAAGGAATGTCCTTTTCTCCTTCAGCTTCGCTGTCCCGTGGGTCTTCACGCACCAGTATAGGAGCGTCGTCGTTTCGGCTCGAGGAGTCCGTCAATTACTCGTATGACGGACATGAGGATTCGGACCTGATGACGGCTTCGTGCGACATACCTTTTCCATCATCGGGCTTTGCTTTCGGCTCTCGCAGCTGAATTATTGGCGAAATCATAGAATTTGGCGACTTCCGGCCCTTTGTCTCTTGGCAGGTCACGTTCTATGCCCGCATCTCGGGACTCGTGCAGACATCGACGTGCGCACCCACCCATTATCCTGACGGGCATGTATTCGTTTGTCTTCACGGTGTAAAGCTGGCGGGTGGACGTGTTTCGCGCCCAGGCACAAGATACTTCCATTCCGCGGCCGGGACGCGATCCCGTCTTGAAGCCGTCATTTGGTTCTGCCAGCGCGGAGCGTCGCTGAAGGGGGAGCTGGGATTTCTTTCATCGATGACTGATCAGGAGAAGCCACTTTCCTGCGTTCCGGGCCTCTTTCCTTCGCTTGGTATCACTCGCAAGCGTCCCTGCACGGAATGCCAGGCATTGCCAGCTTGTGACGGGGTAACGCTTGTTATGTCCACCCTTCCAATTCGGAGTTTTTGGACTCTCTACTTGAGAGAGACGATAACAAGGACAGTCTCGGATTGAAACCCATCGCTCACTATACTTCATCTCCGGTGTTTCCGCTTTTGTGATCTCTCCGCCAGCAGTCCGGGGGCGCTCATAACCGCCACGCCTTCCACCACTTCTGCCCTCGCACGCTTTGACATGGGCACATTTCGGGCCCATCGTCTGCGAACGCAGTCGGATATGCGTTCGGCCTACACGCCGGACTTGACCTTGCTAGACGGCGATAGAAGGCGAGGATACTATTTCCCACTCGTTTTCCAGGCAAGCCCGAGGCTCGTCGCACACACTCCCTGCATGTTTGCTGCCCATGATACTTTGTACGATTATGTGGAGGAGATAGGAAGATGTGAGACGAGACGGAACGCAGGTCATTCCGAATGATTTGGCCGACTCGGAGTCGGTTTTGTATTAGTTCGTCCATATAAATGTTTCCAATGTTTTCCCTCCCAGGCTCCCACCTCGAAAACCGTCATGATTTACTCTCCCCCCTTCGCTCATCTAGAACTGGCTCCCTGTAATTATAATTATATGTAAAATCGACCTGCAAAGAAGAAATCGTCGTGTGACACCGTCTGTGACTCGGACTTCTCCAAGTTGCTTTCAAATCTTTTGACCACTTTTTGACCCGCCCAACGTCAGGGCGCACTGAAAAATAGCGCTGCAACCACGAATAACTTCATATGTACGCGCAATTCAGCTCACCGACGATATCTTCGCTGATATGCAGCGCGTTAACTTGTAGTCCAATGCAAACTACGGACTCCATGAATACTGGTCTCCTTCTCAGCCAGCTCGCGCAGTTGCCGACCGCAACGTTCGAAACTCAGGCCAAACTTCTCATCGACGCTGCAGAAGCCAACATTGCACGTATAGAATCCCAAATCCGAGATCTGGAATGTCTGCGCGACCGAGAGCGCGGTGTAATTGCCCGTCTACGGATGGCAATAGCGCCTGTCAACAAACTGCCAGCGGAGCTCCTTCGAGAGATTTTTCTCCATGTACGCTGCCAATTTTCATACTATCGAAGAGATACCGTCCATAAAGTTCAAAGACTGTCGCATGTCTGCGTATATTGGAGACGCGTTGCACACACCACTCCCCAATTGTTCACTGAGAAGGTCATCTTCGATCTGGAGAAGACTCCGAGCGAGGATTATCTAGCCCTATCAAAGCATTGGCTGGATAGTTCTTCGCCTTTTCCAATTTCCGTCCACTTGGATAACTCGGGGATAAATTGGAGACGCGTGAATGCTGGACCATTGATGGACATAATGGCCGCCAGCGCCCACCGATGGGACTCTGCCAGGCTTTACCTCAAATCACTTGACGTCCTCGGTCGCATTCATGCGGTCTCTCCGAAGTTACTCCAAACATTACACCTGGAGAGTTCGGATGTCCAAAATCATGAGTTGACACGACCACTTTTAACGGCGGAACGCCTGCAGACTCTGACCCTTCATACACAACGAAGCAGCAAATTCGTGTTACCGTGGGCTCAAATCACTACCCTCCGTGTGGAGGACCATCATCCTATGGAATGTCTCGACGCTCTGGTTCAGTGTGCCAGCGTGGCTGACGCCGATCTGAGGACCAGGGCATGGCCAGAGCTTCCTGACATGTCCCAACGGCCTATTACAACTCTTTCAAGACTCAAAACGCTTAGCATCGATTTCGGTTCTGACTTCCAGTCGGGAGATTTGATCGGCCCATTCTTCACACACCTCTCCCTCCCTGCCTTGAAACGGCTGACGGTGGGCTCGGATATGGACCACCTTTGGTCTTCTCCGGCTTTCACTGAATTCCAACTCCGTTCTCCCAACATCGAAGACCTGGCAATTGAGCGCTCGGGCCTAGTACCCAGCGACCTTTTGGCCATATTCCAGCACGCGCCCTCACTCGTGAATCTCGACCTGGAATGCTGCCAACATTGCCTCGACGACTCCATTGTCGTCGGACTCCAACATTCATCCACACAAGGCCCAAGTCTGGCTCCCAGGCTACAAACGATCAATATGTCCTACACAGGGAGTGATTTCGATGAAGACTCCTTGGATATTATGATCCAGTCGCGATGGTGGACGGACGAGCAGCTCCTTGCTCTTCCGTCCCCTCCCCCAGTCTCCAGGTGGTCGTGCATCTCTATCCATTGTTCCGATGATGAGAAGGACGGGTTCAGTCCCCATATTGCTGCAAAGCTGGAGCTGTATCAATCCCAGGGGTTGGATGTTACAGTGTCTGGGTTTGGAAGCGAAGAATACTAGTGGGTGGTTCTCTGCGCTCTTCTTGACTATTCGTTTGCTCATGCGTCGTTCCAGGATGGGATGGGAGAAAATATGCTGTTAAAATTATTCATAATTATCGTTCGGTGTTCCTTCGCTGTCTCCCGGTTTTTAAAGCGATCCTTCGCCGGTTCATTTGGCCCCTCTCTTCCGTTTCTCCGACTCGAAGCACTCGAGTTTCTAATTTTCGCTTTCGCTTCTTCTCGAGCTCCGTCAATGCTCTTGCGAAGCACATAAACCCTGTGGCTCGTCAAACATCTGCGCAAGGGGGTGCGGGCCGGAGAAGCCGGCACAAAAAAAATGACCTTTTAGTTTTTGCAGGGGATTGAGTCTAGGAGGCCCTGAAATATGTACTTGTGCTGTTTCTAATATTTTCAATGAGTTCTGAGCATTCTTTGGTCAATACAAAGCTCGTCCTCTTCCCCGCTCTCCCCAGCCTCGCTTCCCTCGTCATCCCCACTGTCACCCAACTGTCACCAGCCTCTTCCCTGCCTCGCCGAATCAAGTCCCGAGTCCTTTCCATTCCTCAGAGGCCTCTGCAAATTCGGTCGCCAACGTCCGCTGAATTGCCGCCTGTTACTTACAACTTTCAAAGAAGCTGCACCACATCGTGTCATTGGCTTTGGTTCGAATGTCCAACGACCTAAGATGGCTTGAGTTCCATGAGACCAGTATTTCTATCGCGATGAAAGACGACCAGACTCGAGGCTTGTGAACGGCTTGACGGCTTCTTGACGGCTTGATGCCAGAACTGATGGGATCTAACAAATTTATGTTCGCTGAATTACTATTCAATTGGGGCGGGCTCGACGGGGCACTGTCGGGGTACTCCAGCAGTTCGGGTGCCAAACAGAATCTTTCGGTTGCTGTCGTCGATGAAGGGGTTCAAAAAAAACCTGAATCTTGTGAGTGGTTGCTGCTGTTCTCGGCATCGTCCACTCATCCAACCTTATCAGCTTAACAGGACAAGTTCCTCGAAGAAGGATACAAAAGAAACGAAGTCATCGCTGCCCAACACCCAGAAAACTCTACCTCCACCGGGAAATGCGGACAATGGATCAGTGCAGCAGACTCAGCCAGCCATGCCCGATCGCAGACATGCAAGCGGCACACCGCCTCCACCTATAGTCGTTGTCAGCTCTGACCCGCCATCTGACCCTTCATATCGCCAGCCTTCGACCCCAGAGAGGCCACCCGCTGGTACTCTCGATCTCCCTGGTCCTCCCCGCGCAACCCTTTCCAATATGTCTCGTCTTCGCGCTAACCCCAAGGACACCATACCTATCGTCGGCAAACCCCCTCGAAAGCAGCGCAGCAGTCGTTTTTTCATAACAGAGAAGGTCGACATCGAGCGGATTCCTTCATTCACGGGTTGGTTGTCTCCGTTCGCGTGCTTTCTCACCTGCGATCTCACACCTTCGCAGAGACCCCGCCAAGCGAGCATCCCCAGTTGTTTATTAAGAAACTCCATCAATGCCGCGTCCTTTTCGACTTTAATGATGCCAGTGCACAGCTCAAAGGCAAGCAGGTCAAAGCCCAGGCTCTCCACGAGATGCTCGATTATATTACCACCCAACGTGGTGTTATCACTGAAAGTGTATACCCAGAGGTCGTTGGCATGGTGGGTTTCTACCTTCTCCATCTGAAACGCTTGTGTTCATTCATTGGCTTGTAGTTTGCCACCAACCTCTTCCGTTCCATACCCCCGCCCGTCAACCCGACTGGCGATGCTTTCGATCCAGAAGAGGACGACCCTGTGCTCGAACTCGCTTGGCCTCATCTTCAACTCGTGTACGAATTCTTCTTGCGCTTCGTAGAAAGTCCTGATTTCAACACCAACCTCGCCAAACGCTATATCGACCAACCCTTCGTTCTCAACGTCCTCGAGCTTTTTGACTCGGAGGATCCACGGGAGCGCGACTTTCTTAAGACCACCTTGCATCGCATATACGGCAAATTTTTGAATTTACGCGCGTTTATCCGGCGGTCCATCAACAACGTCTTTTTCCACTTTGTGTATGAGACGGAGCGCCACAACGGCATTGCGGAGCTGTTGGAGATCTTAGGAGCCATTATCAACGGCTTTGCGCTACCACTCAAAGCAGAGCACAAGATATTCCTTACGCGCGTGCTTATCCCCTTACACAAAGCCAAGAGCCTCTCCCTCTACCACCCACAACTGGCCTACTGCGTTGTGCAGTTCTTGGAGAAAGATCCCGCCCTCGCCGAGGATGTGATGATGGGGCTTCTCAAGTTTTGGCCAAAGGTCAATTCACCGAAGCAGGTCATGTTCCTCAACGAGGTTGAGGAGCTTTTGGAAGTCACGGATCCCGTCGAATTCCAGAAGATACAGGTCCCTCTGTTCCAACAGCTTACGCGATGCATCAACAGCCAGCACTTTCAAGTTGCTGAGCGGACACTATTATACTGGAACAACGAGTACGTTGTCAATTTGATGAGTGATAACCTCGCCGTGGTTCTGCCCATTGTGTTTCCTGCTCTGTATACCAATTCCAAGTCGCACTGGAATCGGTCAGCACAGATACTTGTTTCTATCTCCTTTTGCCTGAATGTCTTGTATCTAGGACTATACACGGCATGGTTTACAATGCGTTGAAGTTGTTTATGGAAATCAATCCAGATCTTTTCGACGACTCGATGCACCAATACAAGCAAAGGAAGATAGAGTTTGTTTCCTACTAGTTCATCTTCGACCAAACAACTGAATGCCGTTGTCTAGGGATCAGGAGCATGCTGTACATCGGTATAATGCGTGGCAGAAAATGCGGGAAGTGGCATTGCAAAATGCGCCCAATCATCAACTGCCAGCAGGCTTCCATGAAGTGCTACATCCGACCCCGCCCCCGCCGCCGTTGGCAGACGATACAGACATTCTGGACCTGTCGATGGAGCTGAATGCTGCTTCGATTGAAGACGTGGCGGACGATTTGGACGAGCATGGGATAGAGCGAGTGCCGATGGCGGACCCGGGCTTGGACGTACGTTGAGCGTTTACTGCCGTTATATCTATGAGTCCACGAATCGAATCTGAGGCTGTTTTCCACAGCGGTCTATCCCCGACTTGCACGCCTCAGAGGCGCCAGGCACGGGCGCTGGTGTACATATGCGAAGAAAGTCGGTGTTGCCCGGTACGCGCCAAATTTCGTGTCATGTTGCCTGATTTCTGATGGTTGAATCATCGCAGTGGACCCGACGGTTACGCGCGATCTGCTGGCGCACCGCAGTCTGGACAACGGGCTGTTGTAGGCTGTGGAGTGCGCAATACGAATGAGCGTGTGGCATGTTGAAGACGGAGTTGCACTGGATTGGTTTGTACAGTGTATTCGCCGTTCTATATGTTTTTTTCTCCCGACGTGTCGAGGAAATTGTATCATACTCCGGTCGTCGTTGACGCCATGCACGACCATTTGTGACCCATTTTTGATCAAGGGAATCGGTCGATTAATTTTCACTTTCCACCACTCACCTCCCTCCCAACAAAATGTCTTCCTCAAAAGCTATTGGAATCGATCTGGGAACAACCTACTCGTATGCTCTCTTCATCTCTTCGTCCTCACTTTTACTCACTTTCAACTCAGCCGCGTCGGTGGCTGGCAAAACGATCGTGTAGAGATCATCACCAACGACCGGCAGGGTAACCGCACCACCCCCTCGTATGTCTCCTTCTCAGACAACGAGCGTCTCATCGGCGATGCCGCAAAAAAACAAGTCGCAATGAACCCGACAAACCCGTACGTTCAGTTTTATTTCTCTTACTTTACCTCTCTGGGTATCAAGCTTACATTCTTTCCAGCATGTTCGACGCCAAGCGACTCTATTCAGAGCAGCTTTGTACAATACACTTGAGCGCACGCCAAGCGCGGAGTACTTTGTCGGAACGAAGCAATGTCTCGAGAGATCTTCGCCTTTCCCCTCGCAGCGTTCACTCAGTTCCAAATCAGATCTCACCATCTCGAGCGGCTGAAGATTGAAAGATCAGATCTGGACACCATGGACTTGTTGACTCTATTCCGGCATGCACCTTCGCTCATCGGCTTGACCTTGGAATGCTGCTTGAAGTGTATTGATGATAACGTCTTGAATGCTCTGCAATATTCGCCCGCCGACACCCTGAATATTGTCCCCAAACTCACGACCTTTGTCTGCTCCTATGCAAGGAATCGTTTCAGCATAGAGGCTTTGAATGATATGATGCAGTCGCGATGGTGGACGGACGAGGAGCTCTCTGCTCTACCCCCTCCCCTAGTTTCTCGTTAGTCGTGCATCGGTATTCATTGTTCAAACGACCGAGAAAACTATTTGAGCCCATGGTTCGGAAGAAGCATATCAATCCCAAGGACTTGATGTTTGGGTGGATGGATATAATTATGTAAACTGTCCCCACGTCCGTCTGTTTAACACAGGCCCCGTTGTCGCTCATGCCCGCCCACAGTGTTTGATGGGAGGCGTGTATGAGGAAAATAGGTAATCGAGTCAGAGACAATAGTAGCTGAACAAAACCGGGCGAGGCTGGTGCCTCCTTCAGCGCCGAGAGCAAGAAATCCAGCCCTTGAGAATGGTCTGCCGACGAAAGAGATTTGAGCCTCTTTTTTCCTTATTTAGAAACTCTCCGCTCGGTCTCATCGCTTCAGTCTTTTTCGACTGTTTCGATATTGAGGGACCCAGTGTAGATGCTGACGTAACAAATACATATGATAATGAAAAACACAGCAGCTACAACAACAGCAGCACGAAAGCAAAGAATCCGATCCGAGTTATACTCTATACAAATGTCAACTCTCCGAATATCCACCAAACTCGTCGTCTGAGGCAGGGACAGGGGCTACCTCGCGAGGCGTGCGCCGACTACTCCTCCGCGTTCCCACCGGTGCGGGGGCAGGAGCGGCGGCAGGCTTCCTGCGTTTCTTGTCCGCGGGAGACGGTAGCGCTAGTTTCGCGCCGGGAGTACGAACCCTCCTGAGTGATTGATTCGTGACAATGTCAGAAGCGAAGATAACGACGTACTTTCGTCCATTCGTGTTTTTCGGAGGGGTCACAGGTCCCAAAGGAGGCGTATCGTTTTCGGCATTAGAGCTGAGCCAATGGGTCAGTCAACTCCGACAATGGAGAGGAAGCAACAAAGTTCCATACTCGAGATCCTCCTCAGGAGGTGGTGGCGGAGGATTCTTCGACCTAGATCGCCTCGTAGACTTGCGCGGGGCAGCGGCAGGCGGTACAGACACTGGTGTCTCGTCGCCAGAGTGACTTTCGGACATGAGGCGACAAACGAACAAGGTGGCGAGGACGACGTACTCGCTTTCTCGTTTAGCCCCCTTCGACTGAGATCGTTTCGCTCTTGCCGGAGCCTTCGCCCTGCTGGCCCTGGGTTTGGGAGCAACCTTCACCTCCTCATCCGAAGCTGCCCTACAAACAGATTCAGAGACAGTTGCACATATGATATAATGGAAACTACATACTCAGGCTTTTCTGACGGCGCGGGTTTGGACCGCGATCGTCTAGCCGGCGCTTTCTTGGCCTTAGGTTTGGGCGATGGAGTGGGCGGCCGTGCGTCCTCCTCCTCTTCGTCCTCGCCACCACCCTCCTGTCTGGACGACTTAAGCGGGAATCATGATTGCAATAAGCAACGTACTCGGTCTCCGACTCAGGTTTGGACCGCGATCGTCTAGCCGGCGCTTTCTTGGCCTTCGGTTTGGGCGACGGAGTGGGTGGCCGTGCATCTTCCTCCTCTTCGTCCTCGCCACCACCCTCCTGCCTGGACGACATGAGCAGGAAGCATAATTGCAACAAACAACGTACTCGGACTCCGACTCTGGCGGTGGACTCGGCTGGCGCTCGGGTGGTTCTACAGACACCTTTCTCATTGGAGTTGGGCTGGGCGGTGGACCTTCATCATCTTCCGCATCATCAGAATCTTGACTGGAAAAAAGGCGATGTCCATGAGCAGATGTAATGTCAAGCCAATTCTCTCGACGTACTCAGTATCCTCTACAGGAGCCGGAGCAGACTTTGACCGCGACCTTCTGGGGGGTGCCTTCTCTTTGCCCTTACGCGACTTGGAGGGTATGGGCGACCTACCGCGAACATCAGAAAATACCTGATTACTCAACACCGTGTATCACTCACTCCGGGGTCGCAGGACGAGACCCCGCCTTCTCCCTGTGAAACAAAAAATATCACGTCTGACTGCAGAGGAGAAGAAACAGAAAAGACACACTTCTCGCTCGCCCAGTCCGGCATATCGATCCCAATGAACTCATACAACTCCTGCATCTCCGGCGTCCCATACTCCGCCCAATCGACCTCCGTCAAGTCAGCCTCAAACTGAGTCGTAACGCGATTCTTGAATCGTCCGATAGCCTTGTCGAGGGTCTGATCGTCGAAAGCACATTGCTGGAGGAAACAAACAATAAGCTGGTGATCATGCGTGAGCGAATAGCTGAAGGGACTACCGTCTGAATATGCTTTAGCAGCACACTCAGCTTGACAAGTAATGGCGCGGCCAACGGGCCTTCGAGATGCAGATGGCCAAGCAGCGTGCACAGCACCTCCTGGTCCTCGCCTGAGAGCAACGTTGAGCCTTAGAAGAAATGACGGACGCGGATTCACTCACTTCGGCGATCGGAGTCGTACAAAGCGACCAGAATATCCACAGCGAGCTCGGCGTGTATGCGGCGCGATGCCTGTGTGGCGCTGCACGGCGTTTAATCAAAGAAAAAGGGCAAGAATAACGAAACACCGACGTTTCCGCTGCCTTCCTCGAGTCCGTCCAATCGACGACCAACAGGCCAAACTGCTGCGGGGAGATCATCGTCTGATCCTCCTCGAGCTCGTCGTGCATGCGCGTCACCTCGTCGAACGCGGACATGAAGATCTGCACCATGGACAGTTAGTTCTTGATAGCGTGAAGAACATGAGTATGAACACACCGTCCTTAGTCGACTTTGATTATCCGCAGAGGAATAGCAGTATACGGAGAAGAAGTACGATAGGCATTGGCGGAGCTCGGCGTTGTTAGCTGTGAACGGCGAGACGTATGCCAGGAGGAGACTCTTGATGATCTACAGAATGACGACAGTAAAGAAGACATTTCGAATTCCAATGAATGTTCACAAACTTGCCTTTGGATCTTGCGCCAACCCAGCCAGCAGCAGCTTCGCTAGCCCAACGCACAGAACCGCCTGCACCACAGGCGACTCTTCCACGTCCAGTGTATCGACGAGGAACGTCAGAATCGCTTGGCCCTACTCCCATCAGCTCTATGAAAACCCATTGATTTGGATGGAACTCACATCCTCCTCTCTCCCCCACAATTGCCGGTCGTACATGACCATCAAGTCAAAGACAATCTGCAGGATCTTGAACTTGAGCTGCTCCGGCGCGTTCTGGATCTGACTGAGGAAGAGCTGCAGCGACTTGATTGCGATGCTCTGTGAAACATTGCAAGAATTTCTCAGTACGGCGGGCGCATGAAATACAGTGGAGACACGCACCTTCGCAATGAGACAGCACAACCCCAACCCCACCAGGCCCTTCTCGCGAATACCGACTTCCTTCCGGCGGACGGCGGGGATGATGAGATCCGCGAGAATACCCTCTAACGTTGAGTTGTCCTCGAAGTTCTGCGTACGACATCGTAAGCACTCGACGTATATGAAGAAGACGCGTTGAAACGACATACCCCATGTACGCGCTCAAGCATGCTGATAACCAGCGTGAGGCATCGCATGTCGACGAGATCTGCAGACGCCGCTTCCTCCGCCGTCATCTCCTGACGGTCTTTCGCCCGCCGCATCGACCGTTCTTTCCGGAGGGTTGATTGAGTGATATCGGAACGAGTCAGTTCTTGTTCCTGCTACATGAAGAGATTGATCACCATGATCTTCACAAAATGATTGAAAACGGCGCTGCTGACCTCGTTGTTTTCCCCCTCCTCTTCCTCGGGCTCCCTCAAATCCATGACGATTTCCACAACCACACGAATAAGCTCACGCTCAGTCGGCATGATTTCCTTGAGCACGTCAAGACACCGATCTATGAGACCGGGTGGCAGTTGCGGGTGGGCGAGCATGTCTCCTGAAAGAAATGTCAGATTCCGATTCGACAACATGGAAGCAGCCTCACGCGTGACGGTATAAACCTTCCTCCTCCCAATCTCATCCATATAGTCAAGCTTCACCGCCATCCGAAGCAGCTCGCCGAGGATAACCTCGCGCTTCGCCAACTCCTCCTCGATATCCTCCGGCAACTCGTCGTCAGGGTTGTCGTTCAGCGAGCGCGCGACCTCGGCGTCGTCGAGCGCAGCTAGGAGTTGGTTGTAGGCTTCCTGGATGTGGAATGCGAAGGCTGTGACCACCGGCAGGGAGGCGGACTCGAGCCGGTCCTCCCGTTTGTCGGTGAGACTGCGTTCCAGAAACGCGCGCGCGAGGACTGCGGATTCGGGGGTGAGGTTGCGCCAGTACTCCTCTGAATGTCGTGAGCTAGGATTAGAAGGTCAAGGACAAGGGAACACGTACCGGAAAACACAAACACGTCGAATACGTCCGCCCTACTCCCCGCAAGCGAAAGAAGCGCGTCAACAGCCACCGCCTCGCCGGGCCCGACGACGTCGAATAGCGTAAGGAACGCGATGAGACCAGCCATGATTCCGCCGTCGTCGCCCGTCCAAGGGAGGTCTTCCACCGGGTCCGCCAGCACGAGCTCGAACCAGGCAGCAACCATCTTGCCTGCAGCGAGCCGGACAGCGGGCTCGCGGTCGCCGAGACCGGTTTGCACGAGTTGCTCGCGCTGGGCCACAGAGAGATGTCGCGGGTGCTCGAGGCGCGGTGTCAATACAGAAGCGTAGACGAGTTTGCGCGTGACCGCGTCAACGTCGCGCGTGCGTGTGAGGACTGAGGGGAGGGTCACGGCGGTGAGGGGGACGTGGAGCAGGGCTGCACGGCGGACTTCGCTGAAGAAAAAATAAGCGGAGAGGGTGGAATCATGCGAACGACGTACGGTGCTGGGTCGGAGTTCATCACGTCTAGAAGCACGTCCAGAATACTCTTCTCGCCATCCTGCAGCTCGCTCGGATCTTCGCTACCGATGAGTCGGGCGAGGGCGGAGACGGCCTGGGCGCGGATGGTCGACTCCTTGTCGCATGTCGAGCGTTCGATGAGGCTTTCCCGTAGGCTCAGGTAGCTATCTTCACTGTGAATAGTTAGATATACAGTTTACATACCTCGAATGTCAACACGCACTCTATTTCACCGAGAAACGAGATCATTTCCGCAACGAGGTGGACTGTTTCGTAGCGAACGTTCTTGTTCTTCGCGACAAAGCCCTGTACGAGCCATTCCAGAATGGTGGACACGAACACAGACGCGACGGTATCGTCTTCGTCAGCGCTTCCGGACGAGATTGAATTCGTAGGGACTTGCGGCTGCCGTTTAGCCTTTTCTTCCAGAGCTAACCAACAGTGCGTAAGTCACACATACGAATACTCTCTCGGAGCCACACACAGCGATAGCCCCGCTCTCCATCCTTCCGCCCTATAACCTTCAGTTACCGCCCACACCCCGTCGCCCCTCTCCAGTCAATACAGCCGCCAAGAGTCCGATCAATCGCCGTGTCTACAAACCGCCAGCCCGCGCCACGAACCGTCTCCCCACATCTCTCTTACATATCTCCTCCTACTGTACTCATCAGAGCCCGCCTTCGCCGGGGGCCTACACCCCAGATACAATATGCCGAAGGTCGCTTACTTACGTCTAGACCTCACGGACCACACTTAATCGGCGCGAAGCGCCACCGTTCGACACTCCTAATGTTGGGGTGGAGGACATGATATCGCAGAAAATCACGGACACATATTTAGATTCCTATACTTACCAGCATTTTGTACCGAGTAGTCGATGCCTGACATACCGCACGCGGTCATGGGCAAATAAACCTGATTCTATATATAACAGTGCGTAAGGTGCAACCACAATACCAGAGCCCCAACACGCACCCTTCTCGTTCACAAATCGCACATACTGAGCGATAAATTTGATTACGCGGTCGACAGTCGCGGGGCCCTTTTTGACTGCCACCACACGGCTGACCATGTCCAGAAAGATTCCAATAAACGCGGTTTGGTCCCCCGAGCCCGATTTCTTCTTGCTCTTCTTCTTATCCACCGTAGAAACATGAAATTTGTACAAGGCGACGCAGTTCTTGCGGTGGTTGGCGAGCGACGTCTGTGCCTGCTCAAAGATAGCTGCCACGGACGCCTGAAGCTCTTGCGTAGGTTCGGCGCCGGCCATGGGCGCCGCGCAGAATGTTGACAGATATGGTTGGAGTTAAGTTGATAAACGCGACGCGTCCACAATAACAAATATCGCTTATCCAAGCATTACTTGGTCAGCAACAAAATTTCAAGTACTAAGACAAGCCCACAGAACAGAGAATACTAATTATAATGGCAACCCGTCGAACAAGTCAGAGGAATAATCGGAAGACATAATCCAAATCAAGACAGATCCACAACAAATTGCCCCCCTCAACACTGCGGGAAGGAAAAGCACTTCATATGAGTGCGTAAGCACTCAAATCCGAAAAGCCGAACTCACCTTGAGTGCGTTAGTTTGGGGCTCCATTTGAGTGCTTTTCCAGGACTTCAACTGAGTGCCTCATAAGCACTATATGTTAGAGCACTTGAGTTGAGTGCTCCGCAACGCGCTCAGAATTGAGGTGCTCTGCCTGAGCGTGTTCGGCGAACTTCATCTCAGTCCGGCCCGTGTGACGGGTCGGGACGTTGGTTCTCCTAGCGCCGTTTCCTCACCATTGGAGCAAGAAGTTATTTCTTTCAGGCTCCCTGTCTTATTCCTTTTTGAGGCGAAAAATTGTTGAAAAATACTGAGTATGTAATCTTTAAGTATGCAAAGAATTTGTATGTTTATGTAGAGCTAGGAAAGACTAGCGCGAGCACGTTTCGGCACCAGGTCGATCGATGCCAGGGAGCGGAATGGCGGAGGTCGCGACGCCATGCGATCGATATGGGGTGTCGAGATTGTCGGAGTTTGAGTGGTCGGTGACTGCTTGGGCTGGCGTTGAGAGTGGAGATGACGGAGTGAATGGGGAGCACAGTGGAGGAGAGTGGCTCGAGGGGAGGGCGGCGCAGTGACGTGGCATCAAGGAAAGAGCCAGTGGAAGAGTTGCTGAAGCAGCGATTTTGATAAAGGGCGGGGTTTGCCAGGGGAGCGGGAAGTCGTCGAGAGTGTTGAGAACGACGTACCGAGCGAGATCAGCCGTAGTGGTGAATGACGCGGACTTGCTTGAAGGGGCGAGTGGGTGAGACGCGTGAGCATTGAGGCGAGGGTCGTTGTCCACGTCAAAAGGAGACGAGGTGGAGAATGGCAGGGCACTAGAAGCGACAAGACGAGTCTGCATTGACTTGACATGGTTGCAGTGTTTTGAATTGACATACCTTCACGAAACCAGCCAGTGCTGACTTGTCGTTCCGCGTGCCTGTCGAATTGAGTCGGGAAGAGCATCGGGAAGCGTGGTGGTGGCGCGCTCTTTACTTTGAAGAAGGTGAGTTTGAGAGTAGTGCGTTCGGAGAGCGGTAAGCTCATCGTACGATGCGGCAGCGAGTTCTGCCGCATTGTGTCACCCTACGGCGGTTCGGTGAAAGCAACAAGACGGCGGAGTGAAGCTACGAGGCGGGGAGAGCGAGGTTGGGGAATGTCGAGGGCGTCACCCGGAGATGGAACTGGACGCGAAGGAGATGTCAACGGCGAGGTGGCGGATTTAATAGGCGGCGGATGGAAGGTGCGGCGGAGTCGAGAGGGAGCCACAACAAATGTCGAGAGCGGAGGTGACTAGAGTCGACGAGTGGGCGGTAGATACGGGGGAACGTCGAGAAGGGATGGAATGAGAAGGCGGGCCCTTGTCGGTGAGCGGGTCGTCTTGAGAAGGTTTAGTTAGGTGAGTCTGCTAAGGAGCAAGGCGGGCATTGTAACTGACGAAAGCGATGGGAGGGACGGATCTTGTCGAGAAACTCGCGCGTAGACGATCGAGGTGAGTGGCGAACTACTTGTAATTGGGTCAGATCTTTGCAGATACAGACCAAGTGGTACACACACACCTTATTTTGCTCTCGTAACCAGCATTGACGTTCATTCAGTGAAGTCCGACGACGCGGACAGGGTTTGCGAGTGCTCAGTGGGTCAGAGACTGTGGTGAGTGGGGTACGAGGCATCGTGGAGGTGGAAAGATTGGAGACGCAGCAAGTGGGAGAGCGCGGCGTCGTGGATGTCGAAGTAGGAGCGACGAGTCAGCAACGAGTCAGTATCCCGCAGTCGCTAGTTAGCTAACTTAGCTTGCGGGGCTAGTCCAGTGAGAGGAGGTGAGGCAAGGGTGGACAGACGACGGACCGCCAGATTCGAGGTGATGCACAGGTAGGAGTTCATTCTCGAGCTGAGGCGGGAGGGCTAGGGTGTGAGGCATGTGAGTGTAGAAAAGAGGACTCCCAGCAATCAGTCACTTGTGTGACTGTGACGTCACTTGTGACTGTACGCGTCCTGCCTTCTCCCACCATCATCGATTCATCGCCTACCATCCAGCCGCTCCGGCAGCCTCGCTCTGTCCTCAAACTATCCAATACGACTCTCTGACACTCTGGGCACGCGTTCTGGCACGTCTCACGCAAATCGGCCCGAGATCGCGCAAAATCACCTCGGGAACGACATCCGCACCGCGTGCGACTTCAAACGCGTCGTTTCGATTCAAAGCGACTCCAAGGCACTCAAACGATGAACATCACCGTCTGTGAACCCGCACTGCGCGTCCCAGCCCTCCACCTATGTGTTCTTTGAAGCACTTGCGAGGTGTGCAATCCTCTCAATCCCTTTTGCTTCATAACGCGCAGTAGGGACCTTGCCGTATATCGCGAAACATTGTGGAGACAATAATTGACGAGGGGTATGGTGAGTCGACGGCTGCAGCTCCTCGAATAGCTCATCTGATGTAGCAATCTCAAGATGACGCGACTGCACATCCACTGCCGACCATCTGGTCATCTGTAACGCTTTGCTCCGGTACCCGCTGCTGTCGGCGTTGTCTGATGTAGGGAAGAGGAAAGTCCTGGTCTGGGTGGAGAGGCGATGGTAGTCGGTGCGCCAGTATTCTGTATTCTTTGATCGCCTCCTCCCTCTTCTTCTATCCTCCTTGGGACCTTTCTCTCTATAATTTCTCTCTCCTCGTGCCTGACCATCGCCACCTGTCCTATCCTTCTTCTCGTTTGCTCTCACGCAGCACTGATGCTCCGACGCCGCAGTCTCCACCAATTCCGTCTTCACCGACCGTCCCTTGTCGCCGCGTCCGCCGACATAGCCCCGCGCTGCAACGTAGCGTACGTAAATCCGCCATCATCGACCCAGCCTCTTCAAGTCTCATCTCGTACATCTCGCTTCGTCAACCCTTCTCGCTGCGCTCAGTATCACGCGAGCGCCGCATTCACCCTCCACACCAGCCGGATCGCATGACCCCGACCGCGCATCTCGATATACGGTATTCACCCAGCGCCACCTCTCAATGATCTCAGCGCTTGATGGTTTAAATGGTAATCATTTTTTTTTTCAAATGTGGTCCATGTGCTTGCCATGTGCTTGCCATGTGCTGAGCAATTTTCACCGCAGTATCGGCGAGGGGCTTGCCGTCGAAAATTGAGTGGATGATTTCCTGTTCCGTCGTCTATCTACTGATTCTACTCAAAGTCGTCACGCTCTCGGTTGACCTTGGGTTTCTCCCTGTCACTTGCTTGTATGTTTTATCTGATATTTCCCCGTGACACCCTCGATTTCGGCTACATCCAGGCCACCTCCGTGGTGTTTAATGACTTAAACAAAAGCTTGTACACTTCTGTGGCAGTGATCGTTCGGTATGCTTTCGTCGGATGGATTCTATTCGCATCGACTCATGCCGCTGAGTTTAGATATCATGTTGATTCAACTGTCAGGCGAGCTTTCCGTTGAATTGAGCGCGTTCGCTGACACTTTTGGCACAGCGCTGTTCACGATTTAAGGTCTAGTCAGCCAAAGTTGAGTCGACGGCTGGTTTTTATAGAATGTCGGAATATTGATAGCGTTTGCTTAGATTTTTGTGGTATACGCAGCTCATGTCGTTTGTCGACACTCAGGTACTTTATCATTCCTCTCTCTGATCTTCTTACTCATGGAGGATTTCAAGCCTTGTACCAGTTTTCATCGCTGTTCTCAACGCCGCTGTCCCACCAACATCGTCGTGATGTGCGTGTTTGAACATTCTGCTAAATTTCCTGAGTTAATGATTTGTCTTAGCCGATCTCGTTTGCGACTCCCGCAGCCATGTTCATGGTACTGACTTCCTACGTACTGTATGTTGTACTGTAGCCAAATACAAATATTTGTGGAAATCATAAGGAATTGAATAGTAATGTATATAATAAGTGGGTCAAGAACTCACATGAAGTGCTAATATTGAGCACTCCATCTGAGTGCGCTGAAGCACTTGGGTTGAGCGCTCAGAAGCGCTCAAATAGAGCGCTTCAACGGACTCAACTTGAGTTCGTCCGAAGCACTCAGGTACAGTGCTTCAATGACTTCATCCTACTATCGAAATCTGCCGTTTAGACACTTCATCTGAGTGCGTCGACGCACTTCTGCTGAGTGTTCTAACACACTCCACCTGAGCGCTTTTCGGGCACTCAGATGAAGTTCTTTTCCTTCCCGCAGTGCTCAAAGGTCCTCCGAATCACAGAGTTCCCATCATCGTCAATACACAAGACCATACAGCTGCGGCCGCACGTCCTGCGCGCAGCAAAGAGCCGCAGTGTTGTCTCAAGCATTCATCCACCGTAAAATGTGGCAGGAGCAGTGCGTAGACGAGCATTCAGAGAGTAGGCCAACCTTCGCGCGCTACGGATCCAAGGAACACCCTGAGTAACGCGAAAGTTGAAGGGAATTGGTCTACTCTGCCTCTAGGAGACAAGGCGCAACCCGACTCGGAGTCAAAGGCCAGGTTGACGAAGAGTTCCTCGAGAATTGCGGCAGGTAGGATAGACACAGTAGCAATTATATGTTGAAGGGCCGCGCTAGCTGTGCGCTCCCAGTCCCGTAGCTCTGTCAGAGACGCAATCTGTATCTCAATGCAATTCTTGGGTTAGCTCAGTCATCTGCATTCTTGACCTTCCAGCGGTGCGTTGGACCTGCTGCGCGATGGTCTCATAGAAGGGCGAGCCAGTATCATCTTCAACGCTTTTTAGGTTCCAATCGTTGGTCTGTGGTCTCTAGTATTGAGTGATCTGAACATCTTCAGATTTCACGTCCCCCATACTAGAGAGGGTGAAACGAGCCTAGGTCTGTGGTGGAAGTTGGTGAGCTTCTGAAATCTAACCCTAACCATAGCGACGTCCCACACGGCGCAAACCACCATGTCTTCCCCGCCACCCGAACGGCGGGTTGGGAGCGTCGTTCCTGTAACGCGTTCAGAGATCTGGCACACAGACGGAAGCGTGATATTACAAGCCAATTCCACTCAATTCCGCGTTCACTGGAGCGTTCTCTCGATGCATTCTGGATTCTTTAACGGCATGCTTGGTCTACCCCAACCTCCAGATCAACCTAACATCGACGGCTGTCCGATTATTGAGCTCTGTGACGATTCGGAAGAGGATGTGGCATGTCTACTGCGAGCTCTCTATGATCCGTCAGTGCGCTGCGTCCAATTAAAGATCAAGTCTGCCGCTCAAATAAAACTCATGATTCAGTCTATTCTTCGTCCAAAAGACTCTACCCATGCAACACATCGCCAGTATCTTACGACTGAGTAGGAAATACGAATTCAGAGGCGTCTTGGAGACAGTCGCCGAACGCCTCACTCACGAGAATCCCACGACATTGGCGGCTTATGACGCCTTGAAGACGGGAAATTCCTACTCTCCGACCCGTATAGTCAACTACCACGGCTTGTTATACGACACGATCAACGTGGCCGGCGAAAACAAGCTGCTCTCTATCTTACCCTGCGCGTACTATCGCGCTCTTGTGGGATCGCTACCGGTATATTCTTTCATCCCTCGGCGTTGACGCTTCAAATCATCTAAGTACCGCTCCCAGACCGATATCTTTGACGGCATACCTCGCAGCGATGCGACGCTTGCTACGCTGGCCCCAGTCCACCAACGCGCCTGTAATCTCGGCCGTGTAGCTCTTTTACGTGCTCAATGGGAGTCAGATGGCACTTTCGGCTGGACAGAAGACGAACCCGGTGAATTTGGCTGCACGGAGAGTGCAGGATGTAGGGAGAAGAAATACTCCTTCTTTCGGCGGCACGTCGTGCGCGGGTCCCTTGCTCCATTTTGTTCCGTCTCTTATGTCGATTCCCTGAATCTCTGTGCCATGTGCACAATTTCAGTCAAAGCCAGGATGATTTCTGGTCGGCAACGCATGTGGGATCTTCTCCCTACTTTCTTTGATCTTCCAGCATGGAGCGAGTTGAGAGACGAATTGTAGTCAGTATGTACTTATACTAATATGTATTTCATTCAGCATAACTGTATCAATTCACTGAGCCTTTTCAAGACTGCACGCTCATGATCTGCTTCATATAGCCCAATCAGCAAAGGAATGTTTCGCTCGAAGTCAGAGACATAGGATCAGACTGAACATAGCTCGAACGAGCAACCGTCGTTCGAGTTATTATGTATTTGAATTATTTCCTGTACATGTATGTACCTGTACACCCATACCGTATACCCATAAATCTTCAATCCCCCAAAATTCTGGATGCAGTATCTATACACTGCACATAATATTCCGAGCATGTTCACGCCGAAGCAATAAAGCTGATGCCAGAAATGGACGGGGCAAACATGTATTCACCTCCACGGGACACAACGAAATCTGACAATGAAATCACATTAGGTTATTGAATGAGATAGCAGCTGAGGTCGCATACCGCGAGGGATCACAACATCGTGAACGGGGTCCGATTGGTTGAGGTAGAACACAGCGGGATCAAGTCCGGAAATGTTTTTCGGTCCTCCGCCCACAGTTCCGATAATGGGATCGACGCCGATAGTTCTGGAAATGGCTGAGTATGCGAGAGAAAGAGATGATGTTGAGCTTACGGGTCGACTTTTCCGAAGGGGAAGCTATACGACGATGAACATGATTAGACAAGTAAGGATGAGTTGCAAAGGCGGACCGCGGACGCACTTGATGGAATTGATCCAGATGCTTTGCAAGAACACAAACCCGTTGAAGATGTTGGACTGATACGAGACTGCAAGTAGTGTTCATGACGCTGCTTTGTGGGAATGATGAAATATATTGGTGCTTACCGAAAGCAAGACCACGGTCGACACTGGTTGTGCTAGACGACGCCTCGGCTGAAGTTACTACGTTGATTGTTAGCAGCTGGTTCAGCTATCACTGGCCATACGTACCTTCAGGCCCGTAAGGAATCGAGCTACGAATGATGAAATGCGGGTTCTCCACGCTGGGATCGAGATCTCCACGCGGGTGAACCTTGCGGATATGCGCGCTGAAGGGACAGTTGGTTTGATTGAAGTGGTTTTCAGTGCCAGGCTCGGGGTTTGATTCAACGAGATATGTAAAGTCGTTGTTTCTATTCTTGTCGTTTGCGAGTTCAGTGTCATCATGGGTTGGGCTCAAAAAGATGGGAGCTCCCTGAGCAAAATGAACGATGAGTGCTTCTCAACGTTCAGCGGAGAATTTGAACTAACACTCTTCCACCGACCAACCATCCGTGCGCCTAGAAGCTCTGAACCTTGTTCCGGAGTCAAAGTGTCGGCATCAAGTGGGTTGTCTGTCAAAAATTTGTTGAACTCTGGCACGAGCTGTTGAAGCTGGCGGAACACGAGGAAACTACGGAACTATCAACATAAAGTTCCAAATTGCCAAGCTGGGAATTGGACGTACGATCCGTCTTTTGCCCAAGAAGCACGAGCAGGCACATCTTGCACGGGATCCGAATCCTCTCCCAGCAAGAAGGTACCTTTTGACTTGATGAATTGATGCTCCGTCGGAATTTACTAAATTACTCACCGGCATCGACTGCAAGAAAGAAAGTTGGTTAGAACTTCAGATTCAGCGAAGCAGAAAGTAGCAAGTACCTGGAGTCTGGCCTGGCAAAACAGGGCTTGTGAATCGGTTTACAGCAGGTTGAGCAATCCCATCCTGTTGTTGACCATTTGCTTGGTTTGAGGTGTCACTACGGTGAAACTGAACACATACCATGAAGCCAAAATGCTCATGTCCTTCCTGATCGCCGGGACGAGAAGCTCCTTGAAGACGATGGCTACAAGGAAAACAGATCAACAACCATTGGGTTAAACTCGATTTGAACAGACCCACTTCTCCGTCATTGAACTTCCCAAAATCGATTGAAGGCTTGCCAGCTGAGTGTTGATGTTGTCCACGGTGTCTGATGCAAGAAGGAAAACGCCGTGGATATTGGTACCAGCGAATGCGGGGTCCCACAGCGAAGGATTATCTCCGATTGTGCCAGTTTCATTGAACTGCCCGGACACAAAATCGGGGTCGCCGAGGTCGCTGCAGGAATCATGAAAGAGTTTCAGCAACGCCGAAGAGAATACGCACTCATTAACTCCAAGAGCAACCAAGCCTGTATGAGAGAAGGCAATATTCACAGCCGTAACGGGCTGAGTGGTATTGGAAAGAATTTCGGTGGTGGATGTGATCAAAGGGAGGATGTCCGAAGCAAGCTTCGTTTTGAAGGTTGCTGGATTATTGATGTGGAAGAAAAAGAAAAGTTCCTTGGTCTTATGCATGCCTGCCAATATATCGGCTTGGATGTTGTCGGTGTCCAGAGGGTTGTCCAATGCGGCGACCGCCTGGGCAGTTGGGATGCCTGGTAGCGCCGGGGGATCTGAAGTATATCATTTCGTAAGAAAACTCTGAGTTCAAGCTGGCGACTTACTTATGAACATCGACTTCGTACGCCGGGGCTGTAAGGTGCGACGACGAGGAGCCTCGGGGCGCGAAACCCCAAGCTGTCCGAGGCACAGCAAGGAGAAAATAATGAGAGTGGATGGTTTATGCATCAGAAATCAAGAGCGAAGGACGATGCTGAAGTTGAACTGGAATCGCGGGAGGCTTTTATACGTCGCGAACTGAATGGATTAGCTCATTTGTGTGCCTTACTATACGAACGGAGCTTTGGATAAGGCGAAACGCATAACCGTAAGCCGTTTTTGCATGAGAGAGAGATACCACTATGAACTTGCATCTCCGGATTTGGACAGCCGTACGAGAATGAGGCACAATCAGCGGGATTGAGGTCTAGCTTTCATTTATTACCTAGATTTTCCTCACGTCGAATATTAGCTTGGTTTTAACTGGTACAAGTTGAGTTGAACGATCGTGCCCAGACTTTGTTTTGTTCCGAGGGAGTTGGATCTAGGAGGCTGAGTGCAGAGGGTTCGCGCAGATACCCAAATTCGTGAGATTGTTTGAACTACTTACCTGAGTCTTCCCGTGGGCGCATCGGATCGTTTCATCTTGGACATACTTTCGTTTACATAGACAGAAAATCACCCTATCTCATCAAGTTGGTAAGCAGAGGCTATTGCACACCTACCAAGAAAGTGCCAAAGGCGGGAAGAAGAATGATAGAACAAATTAGGTCAGGCCGAGCTAGTCGTATCCAGACGCTCAGAACGTATGCTGTATGATGCTCGAAGACTACGGAGACTGAGTCGACAAGATCGCCGTTGGCCGGGTGAGAAGCCTGCCAGTGAAGAAGAAAGAGCCGCCGTCAAAATACGTTCATGCAAGAACGGTCTATCACAGAGAGACTGCAGTCCATCCACAGATCGCCGTTGCAGAATGAATGTATACCTCAGACCGACCGGCGGAGAAACCTCGGTGACGTCTGATTTACCCTTCTCTTTCGCCTCTGCATGGAGCTTGCCAATATTTAGCTCAGGAACTTCAATACGCGCACTGCAGTACAACAGATCGGCCGTGGTCGGTGTCGCGGCCAAGTCAAGCCTCCCAAGCTACCTCCGATGAACCACGCTTGCGAGTGAAGAAAACGGGGGTGAGGCCGAGACAATCGTGAGAGGGCGGCCTGAACTCGAACTGAAGCTATCTGCTCAGAACATTCATTCAGTCGTGCTGTATTCTTCGCGCTCACCGCGGCTTTCAACGGCGTCACCGCACAAGAAGGTGTTATATCAAGATACAGTAAGCACACACGCAAGTCGTCATGATTCAGGAACGCTCAGAGTCATTATGGATTTCCGTGGACCCCATTCACCAGTTTCGAGGCAGATGGAAAGGGTGTGGGTGGATCTAGGTCTAGCGCAGACGTGCTCGGAGAAGGGTCAACGGAAGGTGACACGGGGGCGGCTGTCGGCGATGCTTCGGGAGGTGGAGCAGTCGAGGCAGCGACCACATCCATGTCACCATCGTTGGCCGGTGGTGGCGAGACACTATTCATCGGCGGTGGCGGCGACATCGGTGGTGGACGCAACCGGGGAGGAGGGCCACCCATGCCAGGCGGAGGAGGGGGGAATGGAGAATACATCCCGTACGGCGGCTGTTGTGCAAACCGAGCGGCTTCCATCCTCGCGCGCTGAGCGCGCCTGCGCTCTTTACGCTCCTCCTTGAGCTCAGCTTTCTCCTGCCTCTCCGCCCGCTGCTGCGCAACCCACACAGACATCTCCCTCGCGGCGGCTACAGGCCGTTCCTTGTTCGAGAGCAGATACCCTTGCAGCTCGGCAGGCGAAAACTCGTAATCCCGGACAGCTGCGGCGAACTGTTGAGAGAGGTCTGCAAGTTGCGAGTCGCTTATTTTTCCCAACGCCGTCGGCGGGGTCCCCTTCACATCCGAAACTCTGCTGCTTGGTCCGGGTTCGGTCTCTGGGGATACGTCGCGCGTTCCCGGTAGCCCGAGAGAATCACTCTTGGCGAGATCCTCTCCATTTGTGCCTGGATTTGCGGAACCCCGCGTCTGATCGCTATTGTCGTCCTTCTTCTTCAAGTCCCCACTCTCTTTCACTTCAACATCCACGACGTCCACTTGCGCCTCAGCCTCGCCGTCCTTGAAAAGCCGCTCATACAGCCCCCTCGCCTGCGTGCCAGTCGCAAGCGTGTACCGAATTTTACGATCAATACGGCCCGGTCGCAGTAGCGCAGGGTCCAGTCGATCGATGTGGTTTGTCTGCAAACGCATCAGCGAAGCGGCTACAAACAAAAAACCCTTCGATACTCACCGTGGCAAAGAAAAGCTTGCCCTCCTCGCTCCCAATGCCATCGATCATGTTGAGCAGGCCAGAAAGCGTCACGCCACTTCGCCGCACAGGTATACGATCGTTGCGGACGGGCGTGCCAGGATCACTGTCATCGTCATCTTCACGCGACGGCAGCGCGCAGTCGATATCCTCGACGAGCACGATACTGCGTTTCGGAATAGTGGTAGTCGCACGTTGCAGGAAACCGTCGTCAACACTATGAAAGTTTTGTCAGGGTTTTTAGTGAAGATGGATGAGAACTTACAACGTGGATGCCAGTGAAAAAGAATGAATTTCGAGATTGAGAATGCCCGCCTGAGCGACCGTTAAAAGGCGTATTCTAAGCGTCACTGAAATTGCAGACTTACCACAGCGTGTATAGTTGAGCCTGCCAGAATGAGATCAGAAACTGTCGGGTGATACGAATGTGTCGAAAAGACGGACTTTTGCCTGTGCCTGGTGGGCCATGTAGCAGGTAGCCGCGCCTATGTGGGATCCCAGCTCGCTGATACCAAGACTCTGAAGCAAAGAAACGTTTTGCGTCGTCTATCAGGTCATCAAGAGTGCCCTCTAAATGTAAGGCGTGTGAGTGAAGTTATTAAATTTCAAGGCACGACACGGACCTGGCAGAATTATCGATTCAAGGGGTCTATGCGGCTTGCGTTTCACGTTCCACAGGAAGCTGGCACCGAAACTGGGCTGTCGACGCGCACGTTCAGAAGTGGGTTTTGTACACGAGTGTGGAAAGACACATACCGAATCGGCGAGAAATATCGTCACATAAGGCTTGATTTTATCCTGATAACCACGATGCGCCGCTTCGACCAGTTCAGAGAGCACCGTTATATTGCGTGTAAAAACTCTGGAATCGCCATCAGCAGACGGACGTGCAAATGGTCAAAACCTACGTCAAGAATATAGCTGCAGTTTGCTGCGGCTGCCCATTTGTACCCTGAATCTGGGCCCGATAGCGCTGGACTTCTACCCAATACCCGCGCCAACGAAAGAGCTGTGGCGATTCATAGGTCGGAACGTAGTCGGCGGAGCCCGTGATGTCTGGGTTGGTAGACATGGCTACACCGTATACGAGCTTTGAGCTCTTGGAGCTGACACGGAAATCGCGTGATTGCTGCCAAACGTTGTTCTCCGTCTATATACGTGTTTTCAGCCAAGTGAACGTTGATTCCAGTCGTTCCCCGGTCTTTCCTTTCGATGCTCCTGAACGGAGATGCTATAAAAAAACTGACCGAAATCGGCAGCTACTTGAAGCAATCGCGCCATCATTGCATTCGAAAAAAGAAACGCGACCGGAAACGACTGCAAACAATCACTCACCAAGAATAGTGTAATCCATTCGTACGCAGGGTCGCCCATAACAAACTCAGCGCTAGTAGAATATCCTAGAATAGAAGGATGAATCGGCGCTAAGCGAACAAGTTTGGAATAGACGCACGCAGCTTGATCCTCTGAAACAACCACACGAATACTCTCCGGACTGCATCGACCACCGCACCGGCAGCAAGATATTTGACCCCATCGACAACGTAGTAGTACATCCACGTGTTTTGCAGACGCGGAATGTTGACGAGCTGCATAGATCCAGGAATGCCTTTGATATCATCCCATAAAGTTCGATGCTGGGATCGTTGAGGTACTGGGAGAGGACTGAGGAGGTCGAGCGACCGGCCGCTCGCAGTCGTGTTCATGGCGGATACTGTTAAGTGACACTTCCATCAAACGCATGCGCCCTATTTGTATCTCAAGACGTTCAGGCGCCCGCGGTGGTCAATGACTCGTCCATATCGATGGCAGTGGAAGTGGGCGTCTGTTAACGTCTGTGCAATGGGCAGCACCCGGTGTTTGACGAGTCACCGAATGTTGTACAGCCCGACACCCGAGTGCGCAATGTGGTTACAATGCAGTCTCATAGTTGCACAGCGAGCCTCAAGCGAGTCGCAGTATGGCCGTTGAAATTTATGTGAATAGGGCAAAAACGGGCGGCGAGAACGAACGTCGTTAACGATGGAGCAATCGGCAATCACCGATCCCATCAAACTTGGTTGGCCTATTTACTACTGCCCATTTCCTAAAAGCCTTTTTGCACTGGATGCTATCAGACTGTGCCACCTGGACCTACAACCCCAATATGCATGCCCATTGCCAGTGTTCACAACAGCAACCCAACCCCCGAGTTCTGCCATATCCTACCTCTACCCTGCTTGTTCTGCTTCTTCTTGGGCCCGGATTAACCACTCTCGCTTGATGAAAGCACGCAAGATTGTTGCTCGAACCCTGTAACTCTCGATTCCAGTGGCACGCGATTCGTCTGGTTCAGATTCAGCCTCTGACTCAGAGCCTCCCTCCGACTCGGAATCTGAGTCCCGCTCGTGAGGTATCATGCGTGGGTCCACTTTCTTCACGGATATTGCCTGGCGGTACCCGATTTAAGAGAGCATAACACTTTGCAGTCATTCATGCCACACTAACCTCCAGACGAACCTCTACTCCCCAGTCATTCGCGTAATTCCAATAAATTGTGGTTCTGCTTCCCAAAGATTTTCTAGCCTCTTGTTTTTTTAACAGGGCATCAGCCCAGTCGCCGTTCCACCCCAGCCCTATGTAAGACTCTGGGTTCTTACTGCTGTCAGCTTGGTCAGGCTTCATATCATCGGAATCTTGACCGGGCATATCCGGTTGGAGCGAAATACAATTTCGGAATCGCTCTGGATGGATTCCATGCTCTTCATTCCAATCTTCATTGCAAAAATGGAAAGGCGGCCCAGTTGACTGTCGTGGTTCGTCAAGCTGACGGAAAACTTCAACATTATCTTCGGCGTAGTAAAAAGAATAGTATTGCTCACCCCTTCCGGACTCTCCGTGAAGCATTCGGGCCAACGATTGTCCACTGTGGCTAGGGAAATGCGAACCAAAGGCGACATGTTCTCCCCAAACACGTGGATGAGACTCATGAATTCGATTGGTCGTAAGCCTACGCAAACATAGCGGCTATATATAAAATTTGAGAGAGTGTTTCCACTGCGTTCAGGAATATATTCGATCGTTCCCAATTTCGGGTTAATCTTGCTCTTGCTGAGAAGTATATCCACGGCCTGGACGTAGGTGCCAATGTGCTCGGGGAAGTCGGGGGCTTCGAAAGTCCTTGGCTTGCCCTCCCACTTTAGCGCCGATAAACGCAAGAAACGGGGGGCACTGTCCATGGTGTCGTGGAATGGGAAGAGCTCACACCGTCTTCAACCCCCCAATTATATGAAATGGGGATATGGTTACTCTCCTGATTGGATCCCTTTTATTGATTCCGAACTTCGTGAACATTCTGGATGCAGTCAAGTATTCACTTTCAGCTTGATAATGAAGTTTCGCCGATTCGGGAAGTAGTACGAACCCATATCAGGTACACAGAAGGCGGGATTCCGAAGGCTTACGTTGTCCCGGAACGAAAATCTATAGTGACTACTTAGTAGTAAACAAATCACATCCACTCGACATCGTTCTCGTGCTCTCCTTCGCTTCCACTACTATTCTCTTCGTCTTGACTCTCAGCTTCTTCAAGTTGTCTTGCGCGTATGAACCACGGACTCTTGACGAACGCACGCAATATTGTAGCCCGAACTTTGTAGCTCTCGACCCCACGCGATTCGGGCGGATCCGAATCTTCATCTTGTTCCTCGTAGATGGACAATTCTACCTCGTTCACGGATATAACCTGGTCAAAATGCCTCTCAGGCTGCCACTATATCACAACGTTGAGATCGCGGGAACCCACCTGAAGATGCAGCTCCACTCCCCACTCCCCTGCCGAGTCCCAAAAGATATTCGTCATGTTTCCCAGCGGGTGATGACGATCTCGATTCTCCAGCAGTGCAGTGGCCCATGTTCCATGCCATCCTAGGTGAACGGTAGAATCCTGTTCATGACCACTGTCCCCTACGGGCTCCATATTCTGGAGCGATTGATTAGGCACATCGGGTACCAATACGACGCTTCTTTTTTGAAGCGTATATTCGGGGTCTATACCATTGGAACCCTGCCAGTCGTCGGCGAAAAATTGAAAGGGAGGACCCATGCGGCTTGAAATTTGTCGCGTCAGAATTCTATGCCACGGCCGTAACAAAGAATGAAATGACATACTTTCTTTCAATATCATTGTCTGAGCGTCGAAAGCGTTCTGGCCAGGACCGACGGTCTGGGAGGGAGATACGAATCAGAGGCGACATGTTCTCTCCGAACACCCCTCCCTCGTAGGTAACTGTGGAACCGTCGGCGCCAACATAGGCATGGCGCATATAGACAAAAGCCTGCGGAGTGGCTGGGGTGTATTCAATTGCCGCCAATTCGGTGTTCATATTGCCTTTGAGCAGAGTGACATTCGCAGCCTCGGAGTAGGTCCCTAGGGGTTCATCGTAATCATCACCAGCGCACCAAACTGTAGGTGCCCTGTCCCATATAATCGCCGACAGAGATAGACGAGGAGATGGGTCGTTCATTGTGGTAGGGATTAAGGCGGTGACACCAAATTAGTCCAATCGAGTCGATTCGAGGGGCAAATTCTGCTGCGGCTCCTGTCGAGGTGAATTTGAGTCGTTCGACTCTTCCGTATGCCATGTCGAGCAAAGACTCTGTGGGGGAACGGAAAGAAAAGGGCAGCAATCTAGAGCAATCTGCAATGACGTAATCGGAAAACTGGAGTTGTCTTCCTCTCACAAAGTTTACAATTTTTGAATGGCATTCTCGGGTAATGTACAAGTGTCAGGTATGCAGATATGCTGTTTACTGTGATGCAAAGCGAATAAATAAACTAATAAATCGAGTAAGTAGTAATGCAACGAGCGAAGATTTAAACAAGTATGCGGCGAGAATTCGAAAAATAAATGAACGTGGTGTGGCGGGGGGCTAGTACGCAGGCAAAGCCTCGTCCGGCTCAGCGTACTCAGACATCCGGTCGACGCGATCGTATCCCGCTCGTATTAAACGAGCAGCACGCGACTCGGCCTCCTTTGCCAATGCAGCAGGGCTCATCGGGGGCTCCGGCGTTACGGGCGGCGCAAGCGAAGACCCGGGTTGCCCGGGGCTTTGTTGTTGCTCCGAGTACGCTGACCTCCGGTCCAGCTCCTCGTAGCCGAGTCGTATTTCTCGGGCGGCACGCGATTCGGCTTCCCTGGGCGCGGGCGACGCGGGGGGCGACAAACGCACAGAGGCGGAGGCAGAGGAAGATGCTGGCCAGCGAGCCCCTGGTGCGGGGGTGCTAGCTGCCGAGAGGAAGGGATTCGAGTATGCCGAGTCGCGACGTTCAAGGTCAAGGAAGGACTCGTTTGAAGAGACAATCGAGGCTCTACGGGAGGAAGAGCCACCAGGCAGGAAGCTGGACCCAGAGGTGGAGGGTGTAGGAGAATGCACGGAGCGTAACGGAGAGCGTACAGAGTCGATGAGCCGAGGAGTACCTGGAGCATTCCAGGTAGAAGTTGTAGCAGCGGTAGGAGGAGGGGGGAGGAGGTCAGAAGAGCTCCCAGGAACAGAGCCTGGGTGCGTGTAGGGAGAGTTTTCAAAGGGCGAGGGTGAACGATCCAGAGGATGCAAAATAGGTTCGTTCAGAGAGAGAGATGCGACAGAAGAGTAACGACTCGAAGCAGCATCATCAGCAATTAGGGCGGGCGTGAATGGCGCGCGCGGATCAGCGAATTCCCAGGCACCGTCAGGGCGGCGCGTGGCGATGCGCATATTCGTGCCAGGGGTATGGACTAATGCCAAATGAGAAAAGCACGATGAGGGGGAGGGTAAATGATACTGACCGAAACGTGGGGTGCCCTTTCCATCACTAATCATGAGAGCCGATGGGTGCGTGCGGGAAACAGTTTCGCCTGCTTGAACTTCCCGCCCTTTCCGAACTCCAGCAGCAGTACTGGACTGTTTCTTATTCGAGCGGCGGCGGAAATGAAACGCAACAAGCATGGCGGCCAGAAGTAAGACGATTGCAACAATGGTTATGACGATCGGTAGGGTGGAAGAATGCGATGTCGACGAGGAAGAAGGAGTCGAAGTGGGGGAAGGTTGAACGCTAGGCATGGATTGGAGCTCTTTAATGCGCTGGTCTACACGGAGTATCTGACGCGTTCCGGGTGGAGCGGTGCTATACAATGAAATGATGCTTTAGTCCCGGATGTCGATGTGCGCTGTACTGAACGTGTCACAGAACAGGTGAAGCACGTCGCAGGCGGCAAACCAACAGAGAGCGGCGAGGGGAAAGGAAAGGAACGGAAACAACAGAAATTAAAGACAGTGGTGGAAGGACAAAAGACCGTCGAGAACAACCCGCCCTCAATTGACGTGAACACACCTACAAGAACTTTTCCTGATCCTAAACACGGCGCGTATCAACTTGATGGAAGATCTGCCACACTTGTTCAGGCTGTCAACCTTACGCCGACATGGCAGGTCCTCAGCTTGATTGCACCCAGATTGCAGCACACAGCAAGACTTGGCGTCCCCAGCGCCAGTATACCCCTGTATTCCTGAACTTGAAGGTTCCTCTTACATGGGGGATAGGGAGATATGAAGCACAGGTTCGATAAACGGACGAAAACGTCGAAAAGGGAATGAAACAAGTCGGAGGTCTTGTGTACACATGTTGGAACCTGGATCAACACGCTTCGGTGATGCGAGCTGCCATTTTTGGTGACCTTCTCAAAGGCTTCTCTTCTATCTGTTCTTCAACCTAGTTGAACTCACAGATTTGGAACACTGGAAGGATGGAACTCACCGTTGAGCCAGTATCGCGGCACCATGCATATGTCGGACTCCCTCAAGATATAAATTGTGATAAATTTTCACGCACGTCGGAAACCACCCATCCAGCATGCGCTTGTGTCACTGTACATGTACTGTACGTCGATGAGTCGGCCACAAAACCTGCTAAGGATCTGCCATGAGAAAGGAGGCAACTGAAAATTATACACATCTGAACAGCGTCTCAATGCCTTTCCGAAAAAAAAAGATCCTTACCTGGCATCCTCGAGATGGTGGACCTGATCGCAGGCTGAAACCGACGTTCGCTGGCGGACTTAGCATATAGACGAGGACATGATACCGGGCTTGCCTCATACCATTTGCCCAGAGCCGAAGAGCCTCAGCCCAATTTATGGCAAGAAAACGCATTGCTTGGACACCCAGACGATAACGCACCTCACCCTTCTGCTACAAAACAACCCGGCATAGAATTTTGAGGTGCGAGGATCTCGTCTATCCGACCCCACTCCAGAGTCGTTGTGACCTTCGGTGGGTACATGGGGAGCATGGTGGATTTGGGTCGACCATTGCTGCGAGCTCAAGCCGATGACTCCAAGACAGTAGGCGGTTTCGAAAGGATCCAAACAATTGCGTGCTTCAAGGTCCATACAAATCCCAAAGCGCAATTATGAGTCCGAGAAACTGGAGAGTCGAACGTACTCTCTCTACTTTCTTGTCCCGAGTGGAAGATTCTGTGAACTGTTACTGGTGTGAACAAGATGTGAATATACAGATGGGGATTTGACACCGAGGTCCATCCTAACCATTCGAGCGTGAAAGAATCAGCCAGCGGGCACACTCGAGAGTTGAGCTGCAGAGGCAAGCGTGACATGATACGACGTTTCCGTCAACAGAGCGACTCGCGAGGGAGAGAAGGTCTAGAAGGGTTGCTTCCCGAGGTTGCGCAATAAAGAATTGCGATCAACCTTTCAATTTTTTTTTTGCAAGAGTGGCAGAGGCCGGAGAACTATGCAGTCCTGCCTCTGGTCGTTGATGGAGCTCCATTCCCCGTGAACGAGCAAGTCTTTCCATCATGATAACAGAAACGATTTCGTCCGTAAGCTCTTTGGGGAGATTCATGTTGTCAATGAAGTTGAATGCTCGAAATCAGTCAAACAAGATGAAAGGACTTGGACAGGGTCACAACGACAACTTGGTGACAGGAAAACCGATTTCCAGCCAGTTGAGCAGTAAGTAGTGCCTTAGTCCGCGAAAACGCGCCAACGTCGTGGAACGAGCAACAGTGCTCGAGTACGAGCCACAAGTTGATGGCAAAATTGATGGCGGCCAACCTTTGTCCCAAACGTCCACCATGGACCGTTGAACAACTCGAAGCTTGTCCTCAACTCGCATGGGTCCTTGCCATTCCCGACATCTGACGCTGAGCTCTGGGCCCTCACAGGAGAGGCTCTCACTGGTTACAAGGCGTTTGAAAACGGAAATAGTTCAAGGGACCTCAAACTACGATCGCGATCAGTATGAGCCTAAGAAAAGAAAAAAAAACCGGAAACTTGGGAAGGCGTTAGAGTTCAAATGAAGACCGGAACTGCATAGGCCTGTGGACTGACGCGTACGCGTACGAGAAACCAAAGATCAAGAGCCTGAAAGCGAAAAAATTACAAACCTATGATCTTGCGCTGGTCGTTCTTTGGCATCATGGCACATCTTGTCTATGCTCGTAATGACTCAAGGAAAACTCAAGGCAACCTCGGCTTCCCGCAAGCCATTAGCCTCCTGAAATTCTATGAACGTTTAGGGGTGCTGCTTTGATTTAAGTCTTTTGGACGCGGCAGGAACCGTCATCTTAGCTTTCCTCCCTCCCTCTCCCTCCGCCATGTCGTCAAGCATACTACTGTTCACTCTTTTAACGTCTTCCGCAGTGGTTTTTGGCCATCCCCACACTCATTTGGTGCGTCTATTGCTGCAGATGCCCACTCCCTCTTTTCAAGCTTGTCGCCACAGGAATTCCGAGCCACCCCTCAAGTCTATAGCCATTGCCTCAACTCAAACGAGATTGCTCTCACTTTCGTACGTCTTTATACTCCATTTTGCTTTTCATGAAGCTCAATATTGCCTAGGACGATGGTAACACTATGTGCACAACTCTTCATTGTACAAATCTCAACAACCGTACATAGGTCCCTTCCAATACCTCCGCAGCATCTCCGACCAATTCACCGCCGCCGGCGCCAAAGCCACGTTCTTCTTCAACGGTAATAACTGGGACTGCATCTACAACCCCGACCGCATCGGCGACATTCAATACGCATACGCCGCCGGACATATGCTCGCCAGCCACTCCTGGTCCCATCCCGACCTCTCCACGCTCTCGCGGACGGAGATCCACGACTCGTTGTTCCGCATGGAAGAGGCGTTCTCCCGCATTGTTGGTATCAAGCCTGCGTTCCTCCGCCCACCTTATGGGAACTATAACGAGGATGTGAGATCGGTGGCTGCTGCGCGTGGGCAGAGTCTCGCTTTGTGGGATTGGGATACAGGTGAATATCTATGCTTCGGGGGTTGGCAATGTAAGCTGAATGAATGTTTGCGCACTAGGTGATGCCGACGGGAACACCACGGCACAGTCGAAGGCGCTGCTCGATGATATTGCTAACGCCAAAGTCAAGAATGCCAATGTTCTATCACACGAAGTCAAAGGTTCTTGGTCTCTGCTCAATCTTGTTCGTTCCTTTCATACTTACACCCATTCTTTCGTGCAGAGAAGACTGCCACTGAACTTGTCCCTTATGCTCTCGACCTGTTCAAGCGCAAGGGCTATAAGGTATGTTTTCCTGCTCTGTTCTCTGCTCCGTGGGTCACTGAACAATGTTTCTCGCAGCTCGTCACCATTGCTCAATGCCTCGGCGTTGAGCCATACAATGCAGTTGGCGTACGTCAGCAGCCATCTGTACGTTACTGAGCACATTTATTCCTGATGTTTCTCACCTCCTTTGCAGTCCGCTTGGACATGCAACGGAGCCCCCACCCCCGGCGCCGCCTGTGGTGGTTCCATCCCCTGCCAAACCGGCACCCCCGTCTTCTCGAGCGCACCATCTACCCCGAGCAACCCGCCCTCTGATGGTGCACGCTTGATCAAGCCCAAATCGAGCAGTTCGACCTGTCTTACGGCTCCCACCAACGCGAACGGTGGTGCGGTGGTCGTGAGCCCGTGCAACGGTTCTGCCAGCCAGTCGTGGAAGCAGATCGGCCAGACGTTGGTCGTGTATGGGAATATGTGTCTTGGTGAGGATGCTGCTCATACCTTCGGCTACATAGCTAAAGTCGTATTGCGCTCTAGATGTCACGAAGGGAAGCACGGCCAACGGCACCAAGATGCAAATCTGGTCTTGCAATCCCGCCTCGCCCAACGCCAACAAACTCTTCACCGTTACGTCCGCCAAGCAAATACAGTGGGTTGGCCAAGGTAAATGCCTGGATCTGACCGATGGAAGTCTCAAGAGCGGGAACAAAGTATGTGGACGTGCCTTGCCTCTCCTCCCTCCCTCCCTCACCCTTCGTAGATCCAGACCTGGTCGTGCGCAAACGGGAATAACAACCAAGTGTGGAATATCGTATAATGGACTTGGCTGGATGTTTTCGCACTCACCTATCTTTACTGACACTCATATCTGGACATCGTGGACACTATTATTATGGAATTGGAATCAAGTTTAATGTCACTGCAGTTTGACGTTCTCCGGTGATCGAGGCACGAGAGTTCCAGAGAACAAAGTTTGTGCATGAGCGGAATGCTCGGGGGTCACGCCGTGATCCTCCTCTCCATCTTCCTCAACGACCCAGTGCCTTTCTTAGGCGACAATGGTCGCATTTTTGCTTGCCCACCCTCACCTTGGAGTCTTCAAATTAATTGACAAGAGCACAACTGTAGTGTAAACTATCTGAGAGTAGATTATTTTATTGTGTTCTGAACAGGTACGTCGTTTCTTTCGTTCTGTCTGTGTATCTCTGTCTTGGGCGCTTTCTGCCAGATTAGTTTTCGAGACTACTTAGGCGGGAGCCGAGCTTACGTTACGTAATGCACTAGTTGTACAATGCGTCGTGCGTCGCGTTCTTGGATCTCTCCCTCCAACCGGCTCTCCCGGCCTTCCTGAACTCTTTGCCGTTGGAGGTCGCGATACGGCCGGTCCTGAAAAAGATTCGGCATACTATCACCCGCCGTGCGCAGCACCCTTCTCACGTAAGAACTCGAGGCGCAAGGATAAAAATGTCCTCCTTATTTCAAGCTCGCTCATTCTCACTACCCTTAGGGTGCTGAACCTACGCTGCTGTCGCTCTTTCGGGGGTCTAGATGACCGCAGGGTTACTTGGAATCTGCGTTCATCAAAGTCCGCGCCGATGCATCTCCACAGCACGTAGGATTATTCTGCTCGCTTTTTTGTGGCTGGCTCTACTGGCTCCGACACAGGTATCTGCACAAGTTCGTGAGTGATAACAAGGTTCTCCTTTGCTTTCCAGTCATTCATGAATTGCTGGATCATCAAGGCGTCGGGAATATAACGAAAGTATTGCCTCAATGCGTGGACGTCTGCGATGCGTATAATGTGATGAACACGGTGCGTGCAAACTCGTCTTGTAACGACAGGTTGATTGAAAACGCCGTCAGCAATGCAATGCTGTCGGCATATTCGACATAACCTATATATACTGCGAATGCACACCGAACAATTTTAGAATCATTGAAGACTGCTTCAATTGCCAGGCTGTGAACGAAACCCAAGTAGAGCTTATGCAGACTCTTCTTGATGGTGCGCTTATTGCCTTCTTCCTAACTCAAACGAATCTTAAGTGTCTCCTTGCGTAGACATCGTGGACACTTGTAACGAAAAGGTGACCGCGCCAGATTCTACAGTCCAGATATCTCCGCAGAAAATCTTGCCGAGTCCTAGTTCCAATGCTTCGTCCGATTTACAAGCTGGTCTGGCGCTTTCGCGACTGGGGTATACCGCTCTCGCCGTTGCTTTGGGGGTTCTCTTTGGAGCCCTTTCTTGTACCTAGATTTGCTTGCACAGACACTGTACCCGGACTAGCTGTATTATCGCTTTATCTTACGACCTTGCCATACACACGATACTCATCGATTCAACGCACACTGAATACTGGACGATGCTCGACCGTTTTCCCCAGCCTCTGAGCTTGCGTAACAGCAGATTGAGTGAATTTTCTAGGTGAAAGAGCGATACAGTAAGTATATGTTACGATACAAGTCCGTGTGTGCGGCGGAGCCAATTGTCTATTTAGTAGAGTCTATGAATGAGGGAGATGTCCGTGCGTGCAGCGCTATCATCGAAGCAGGATCATAGCAGCGGCGCTTAGGCAAGCCACGCCGAGGGTGGCCCACGAACTTGGTCGCAAATTCAGAGCAGAGTTGCCTTCGACAAGAGTGTTGGTGCCAGCCACACTGTACACTCGCACGGACGCAACATCGAAATACGCGTTGTTGTAGTTAGAGCCGTCGCCCACGACATAATCGTCGTAGCAAATGCCCGAGCAAGTCTGAGCGAACACTGCCTTGTTACCCGCGGCGTCTACGAGGAAGTTAGTAGTAGTACATGATATACAGTCCTAATGAACAGACATACCGCCGCAGAGCGTGATGTCAAAGATGAGATTCTGCGGCTTGAAGAATGTGTCGATCGCACATCCGCCTGTGGGCCAGTTCGCGACGGGGGTGCCTAGGTCCGCGATGGAGAAGGAGGAAGAGTTGGAAGAGATCGAGGTTGGAATGCTGCTGCGATTGAAGAACCAGACACTGCGCGGGAGAGGTATCAAGTAAGTAATGCGAAGACCATGAACAAGACAGTGCCTACGATATCCCGGATTCAGCAAATTCAGTGATAAATACGCCGCCTTGTGCGGCGGCAAATTTCGCGCCGTAGCTCGAGTCGTTGGGGTCCATCACTCCGCACCCTGCGTTGGAATTGGAGGAGAAGGAACAGTCTGTGGAGTTGACGACAGTCGATGTTTGGGAGGGGGATACCTGCTGGCATCCGGGGTTTGTGTGGAGCGTCATCTCGTTGTGGAGTTCCATGTTCCAGTGCTCAAAGGTATCGATTTCGCTGGAGGCATTCAGGTATCAGGATAAACAAGGCGGTTTGAGGAACATACCCTCCAGTGGGCCAATTGGGTGCTTGTGACCAGAATGCTGGCCATACCTGATATCCCAGGTCAGATCATTAGATTTCCCTTGAAATAGGGCATACCGAGCACTATCGAGGTAACCCGTCAGTCCGCGTAGCGTAGCTTAGAGACAAAAACATACACCGTATGGGACATGATACATGTCTGCAATCCACACACTTCCAACTCCAATCTCATCCTGAGTTGAGATGCGGACAGTATTCCGCTTGTCGCTCAAAGCGACTTTGGTCGTATTGTCCACCTTGATAATAGCACGATTGGTGGTGGAATCTACGTAT
This sequence comes from Favolaschia claudopus, assembly GCA_037176885.1. Taxonomy (NCBI): domain Eukaryota; kingdom Fungi; phylum Basidiomycota; class Agaricomycetes; order Agaricales; family Mycenaceae; genus Favolaschia; species Favolaschia claudopus. The sequence goes on from JAWWNJ010000081.1 coordinate 480,887, forward strand.
GCCAGTTTCGAGGACTTGGCGACGCTAGACGTCACGAAGATAGCGTCTCCGTTTGTCAAATTGTCGACTGATATTTTGAGAGTATGTGATCGGATCTCGACAAAAAGGATGAATCGCACTTACACTTTCCGTAGAAATTCCATCCGTCAAAGAACGTAGAACCAGAGAACTCTTTCACCATGTCGTAGGTCGTCGCGGCCAGTGCTCCGGGCAGCAGCACGGGTAGAAAGATAGAGAGCGAAGCTTGCCACATCATGAGATTTAGAAACGAGAGATTCAATGCTGTCGGATGGACAATTTGGTGCTCGTCAGTGTCGTCACGGTGAGCGTCGATAAAGAGTCGTTGCCGGCGAGAGGTGGGAGGCTACCAAGTCACCAGTGACTTATTGGAAGGGAACGACAAGAAGGAAAGAGAGAGAAAGAAATTCGCATTGTCTCCACTTCACCGCCTCACGAAAGGCGCGCGCTATAAAAAGCTGGGCTATAAAAGGCCTCGGCATTGATCGGCAGTAGCCGGCAGTCAAATCCGGGTCAGTCCAACCATAAAAGGCGATCAAGTTTCCAAAAAGGGAAATCGCGAGTAGAGTGCTATCCTGTGAGGGTGTGGAGGAGGAGGAGATAGAGGGTATATGTAAATAGTGAGTGGGGGCGGTCTGCGAGCGCTGTGAATTCGAACAAGGGATCTTCGCGGCGGTATAAGTGGGTTGGGTCACTTGGGTCACCGTGTGCAGGTGGAGTTGGGCTTTGGTCGGGCCAGAAGCCAATTCGCTGAATCGAACGCACCAGGAGGATTCGGTGGAAAGCAACTCAGGCGGAAGGATGGCGAGCTGCCCAAATCCACTGCCAGTACATACACACATTGAGTCTTGGAAAGGAAGGAACTGAAGCAACCAAGCGTGAGGAGATGAAAAGGAAGGAGAGGGTGGGCGGGCGAAAAGGGCCCAAAGGCGCGCGTAGGAGGAGCGGAGAAAGGACGCGACGAGCGCGTCTGAGCAAACCGAATTCGGTATGTCACGTCACATGTAACGCGCTGTTCCGTAATCTCCCCTATCTTCCACTGAACCCAACCGAGGTTTAGCTCGCAATCATACAAGGTTTAAATTGGCCTGAGAGCTGCCGAGTCACGATTATCATTCGGGAAATTGTCAGCTGGGTCTCCGAGGTACGAGGAGGCCCAGCGCTAGATAGAGTGGGGAGGGTGCGGTAGAGCCAATAAATATATTTGAATAAGATATTCCGTATTCGGCATAAGTGATGCCGCCATCAGCGGCTTTCTCCCGACTTCCATCCCGCTCCTCCTACGTCGCCCAGATTTTCGCGCCCCACCCGCCTCCCCATGCGCTTCTGGGCTGTCCGGCTTCGTCTCCTTCCTGGGCGACCGGACTTCCAAGCTCAGTCTCGCATCGCGCCGACCTCAGCCGCGGGTCTTTCCGGCTCCCTCTTGTTTCGCCGCCGATCCGCATCAAGCGTTTCCTGGCTTTTCCCGCCCGGGACCCGCGGCCAGAGGCCGCGCCAGATACAAACCGTCAGGTTTGCGTCTCCTTCTTTCCTTTTCTCTCTCTCTTTAAGATATGGCCTCACTCATGGAGGCGCAAAGCGCCTCCCCTCACCCGGGGACGCATAGCGTCCTCCTCATTTACTTAGTTTCATGGCGCGCAGCGCCATCTATCTCTCCTCTATATCTTCACACGGGCTCGTGCCGCCCACGACACCACTCTATCAACCAGAAACAATCATATATTCGGCTCAAGCCCTTTACTTATCTTTCACAGAAGAGAACGCACAGAATCAAGTGTCGCATTTTGGTCGCATTGTCACAACGCCTCATTCACTGTAAATATTGCCGTATACAACGATCTTATCCAAGTCGGCAGCTGGGCCTGTGGATTGTTCAGCGAGAGCGATTGGTCTCATTAAATTCTTACCTCCGTTCAGGTCCGAAACCGTGATCGTGTTTCCTCCACCACGATTGAAAGTTACGTTGAGAGGTTGACTCAAGATTATTCCAGCATTTGTATCTCGCTGTCGTAGAATCACAGGAGCAGCACCATTTATCGAGACACTGGCAAACCGTGCAATAGCAAATGACTGCCCGGAGACACCGCGGTTGTCACCGACTGGAAATCAATATTGAGTCAGAACCATGGACCTAACAAGTTGACGTTGAACACCTACAAAGTCCGTCGGGGTTGTGGTAGTAGAAGGAAACCCACTGCGGTTCACCTGTACCGACAATGTTGCTCACTGTGAGAGTTGAATTTCCCGTAACTGAGCGTCGTAACTTGTGAATGAGCATTGCTGACAACCCGAGCGTATCATCCACTCACTCCCAGTTACGATCTTATGTCCTGAGCAAGTTGGCTAGTTCCACAAAATACCGTTCAGCAGCGATCCGTCAATGAAAGGGACGAACTGACGCAAAATGTCGAATATGCCGATCCAGTCACCGCTCCATCTTCAGCCTCGTAAACCGTGCTCTCGGGATATGAGACAATCCCGGTCTTGGTGTCAATCGTGTATAAATCATGCCAGTCAATTGTAAAGGACCCTGTGTGGTCGTTGATATTGGCAGGGAGCCATACATATCTGATATTTGATTCGCATTCAGGATGTGGTTGATGGTTGGAAAGGCATACACACCTACTGTCATAAAGTTCGGCGGCGGTTGCCCACTGGTCACCGCAATAAAGAATCGTCGTTGTATGCGATCCTGCCACAGTGATTGACATCGTACTCTGTGTGTTGAAGGTCCGAGTACCGGAACTGAGTTGTTCATCAGAACCCTGGTCAGCAGAATAAATGCTACGAACGGAGCAATGTATGACTGGATGGACCACGGTCCGGGTATCTTTTCGGCAGAGAAAACAACAACGTTGTTGGGCCGATATCCTGTTTTGTGTGACATCACAATATAATAGCGGTCTCCAGTGAAGAGCATATTCGGAGCCTCGAGATCGAAATCTTGAAGCGCGTCAGACTTCGGACAGATTATCTTTTGAGAATATACGTACCAAAGAAGGTGTAAACGACTTCCTCCACGTTTGTGTAATTCGCGTTCATACGTGTGATCAAGTTGTCGTGAGCAGCATCTGCGTCTCCGTTGCTGTACAATGCGTACGCTTCGCCTGACTCTACTTGAGTAAAGTTTCACAATTCATGAAGTCGTGTACCGTCAATATCCTGAAACAGTCCAAAATCCTGGCTGGTTCCGCCTAACGGGCTGAATACATCTTGGAACGTGTACGGCCCTGACGAACGGTCAAATCAAATAATAAAATTCAACCGGATGATCCGTACCGGTGACATTGGGACTGGTCGCAACACCCTGCTGCAGCAAGCCATAGGTCGAATTGTCCGAATGGAACCACAAAACCCATTCCTGCGTCGCTGCATTGAAGACCGCCTTTGGCCTCTCGACAACGCGGTCTGAAGAGATATCTGTCCCGTCTATCGGCGACAATGCGCGACCGCGATAGTCCCAATTCAACAGATCCGACGAAGAGTATACGTTGATGCCTGGAGTTCGGATTCATTGCATTACAAGGATCGACGACGTTGCGACAGGACTAACCAGAGAAAACCGATTTATCTCCTTGCTGTTCGTTTTGGCCAAACCAGTACCATACTCCGTCGCTTTTGACGATTCCGCCAGCGTGTGCGTGGAGGACGTTACCCGAGGTGTCGTACCATGTCGCTCCAGGGACGACATAGCGATTCTTGCGGCAGCTTCCGAGCGTCACCAAAGAGAGCACAGAGAGGGTAATCAAAGACAAATTGGTCTTCATTCCTGAGGGACTCCGTTGGGATGCAGAAGACTTCAAAATGCAAGAACTCAAGGAGTCCGCTGCATGTAATTATGCCGAAGCAAGACCGGCCTCTGACGAAAAGTCATGAGTTCCTATGCGATTCTCGTTGGAATATACGACGTCGTGGTCAGGCGCGCCCGCCGTACCGCGACGAGCGGACCGTTGACAAGAAGTCATTGGTCACGTTGGCAACTTGCCTAATTGGGCTGATGGATGTGCTGAATTACCTATTTTGGATATGGGTCTCCGAATTCAACAAAGGCAAATAAAGGTTACCAAGAGCGGTCTCGAGGTTCTGACCGTTTCTTTTCACTTCGAGAGTCTCAAGTGCTACAATACTTGGCTTACCAGCACCTTCCTCTCGTCAACTACCTTTGTGGCTTTTCCGCTGTCTAACCCAAGTCTAACCCATCATCAAGGCAACTTAGCCTCAGGTCAGGCCCGGGCAAGAACTCAATAACCCAATGCCCGTAGCCCTCTCTTCACCTAATCCTGGGTCCGTGCTTCGTAGAGTGCTGCCTCTGAATATGCTGGATGTTTTCTGCTCGTATCTCTCCAGCCTGAGACAGCCGATGGTGTGCATGATACACCCTCGTCTACGGAAGGGAGATCGACGGCCAGCTGGTCCGCGAACGATGAACATCAAACAATCCACATCTTTTGTCTCCAAGCCATCATATTGGTGAACGGTCGACCCCGATCTTGACCGTACCCGCCCTTGTGGCGAGCTAGTTTCAGGCGTTTTTGAATTGAGGTGGGCTTGATACCTCTTTCCATGCCACTTGAATTATACATACTGACCAATCGCTTGACCCACAGCACAGGTATCCCTTTCCTTTGCTCACAAATCATGGGCGCTACGCGAAATCATTCAGAGTAGCCATGTGCTTATGAAGTTAAAGCGATGGAAACGTTTCGGGTAGCTGTGGAGCGAACTCAGTGGCCAAGAACCAAAGCAAGCACCCGAATGCCGCACTTGATCTTCTAAGGACGCTCACTTGCTGTAGCTGCGTGTACGACATTTTTTCCTGCTGCCTCCGACTTGTTCGGAAATACCGCAAGCTGACGGTAGTGAGCTGCTTCCGGCTGACGCTCAAGCTTCATTGGCCACGGTCGCTATTCTTCTTGCGCGACGGGTTTCCGCTGCCAGATACTACGAAATCGCCTCAAAAGTCTGCCCCTTCGGCTGATACTCTGGCAGCATGACGGCAGGAAAAGAAAATAATCTGAATCCCGAGAGAATACGGCGGAGGTCCATTGGCTGGCTGCTGCTGGCTGAGACCCGGATTATGGGTGGGCACTTCTTTGATACAACGTGTATTTGAAACCCACTCGTCTCCGGGTTTCATGCAGAAAACGACCGAAGTGCTTGTAATTGCATTTTCGGGAGCAGGAGACACCGCCCTTCCCGACTTTACCCTTCTGATGGAAGCGGGACAAAAATCTGAGGCAGCCGGTCATTAGTGGCAAGCTCGCCGTGGTCCTCCCTGTTTCGCCTCGACTTCGAAAGCTGGCGAAGGAAGGTCTCGGTATCGGTGACAATCGGAGAACTTCCGTGTAAAGTATGTACTTTAGCGTGATACACATTGTCTGCTATGCAGAATATTATCCTTAGAACAGAATAAATTCTTCTTTTCGACCTCTGAGTCTCCTTGATGTCATTCGAATAAAGCTTTACAGCTGTTCAAGTTGAGCCTGAAGCTTGCAGCTCGCGTGGTTATGGGTGATTTTTGTGACACTTGCGTGACACCGGCAGAAGAATTGCCTTATCCGAGCTCTATACACCATGTCGTGGTTCTACAAGTAACTCTGACTCTGAGTCTTATTTCGCTCTCCTCATGGCAGACCGTATATCGACCAAGGTCGTCATCCCACATTCGGCCGCCACCCCAGGTATCACCGGCGTTTTGGAGCAGCTTGACTCCAATCAACCCATTCAAGGTCGGAAAATCACGCTGGCAAGTCCACCTACGTCTCCGTGGTAGCATACAAGCCGCTCATGTTGCATTCAGATCCTCCATGGTTCTATGGGGTAAGCGCATCTTTTTCTGTGGAATCAGGAAATTCCGAACGGCACAGCACATATCTAATCGCGTCTTGTCAGGCACAAGGATTATTTGTTTCAACGGCGCCTCGCTCAAAAGTTTCCGCAAGACTCCTTCAGATTTGACTTCCGGTGCGTTTAACGCCGTCATATCTTCGTTACCGTACCAACCTCATCGTCGCCAGGGGCAATCATGAATCCTCTGGTCCTTGGAACCAAGGCGGTATAGCGGATGACCTTGAAGACTTGTCCGCCGTGGCGAAGCACCTGCAGAATGCCTATGGATATGTCATTGCGGCAGTTGTGGGACATTCTCGTGGCTCGCTCGTCGGAATGCGTTGGGTGGCCACGTCGCAAGATGCCCAGAATGTCACTGCATTTATTAACGTCTCAGCTCGTTACCGCATGGTGAAAAGATTTTGAAATAGTTCCCTCCGTGTCATTAATCAATGTCTTCATTATGCAGGCCAAGATTCTCGGTCGGTAATGGGTTAACGGCGCTCAGACCTTTTGATCGCTGATTTCATGCGGTGCAGAGGGCCCCGCTGCGAAACTTCGCCAGGAAGGGTTCGATAGAAACGGGTTCTATGAGCTGACTGCCCCGGTAGCCCGTAAACCAGTGACTTTCAGAATTTACCCTGCGGATCTCGACAAGTTTGTCAGCTGGGACACTTCGTTTGTCTGGGAACAGTTTCCACCCCACGTCCATGTACTCACGCTACATGGGCTGTCCGACCAGACGGTGCCCCCGTAAGCCTTGACCATCTACTTCCCCTGTCGGTGCTCATGCATGGCCTGTGTCTAGGTACGATGCTCATATCTATGCTCGAGCGTTAGGTGCTCGGTCTCCTGGGACGCACACGCTGCATATGGTCGAAGACGCCGATCACAACTTTACTGGGCGGCAGGATCAAGTCGTGGACTACATACTAGAGTGGTGGGGGCTGCACGAACGCGGTGAACTGAAGTCCTCGGGACTTTGGATGACGGGCGTTCGAGGCAAGCTGTAACCTTACAATTTGTGCTTATCTGGCACAGTCAACGATTGCTCCGCACCTACGAACTCTGTTCACTAAGCTATAAGCTCGGTCCCCGGGTCAGCCTTGCTTCGGTCATGCAAGTTCTATTGGAGGTGGTGACTGAGGCGAGATTTCGTGTCACCATGTCAAATTGTTCTGCAACGGATTGACAACAGACATCCCAACTCGGAAATATTACATTTTAGGCAACTCCGAAGGAGGTGATGTCGAAGCCGCCTTTTCTTTCGCAAGTCGGATGAGAACAAGAATGCTGAATTATGGGTACGTGCGTGCGTGTGCTACAATTGTATGCCGTAACTAATAGATATACTCTACGCTTGCGAAAACAGGGTGCCTAATGGGATATGATACAGTATGTCCGTTTGTTTCCGTGATCTGCAAGAAGAAAAGTTTGTTGTTGAAACGATCGGGATCAAGATCCCCCAAAAAATTATGCCTCCGTCACGAGGCAGCGAAGTCGAATATTAGACGAATTATGAAGAGTGGTTGGTGGTGATGAGGAATAATGATAATTAGGTGCGTTTGTCGCCAATGAATGAATGAGGGCGGGGTGCGCTGAGGTATGGCCGCTGGCCGTAGATTATCGCGTCTTTTACGCGTCATATGCTATGTGTGCAGCGCGCATGCAGACGCTGCTTTAGAAGAAAGTGGGGCCCGTGGACGAGGCGCCTCCTTTCACTCCAGACCCTGATCCTTGGCCCGACGTCGACGAGGGCTTGGATCCAGATGATGATTGACCGCTCATAATGAAAAAAGCGTGAGGGTGAATGAGGAGGAAGTAGTATGTGTTAAGAGTGGTTTCGTTAATGTGGTGGGGGTGGAACCACAAATGAAGTCGATGAGAAGATGAGCGTCCCCGGTCCACGACGGCTTAGCTTTATACTGCGACGCGCAGCCTTTTTGAGCGGCATAACAAGTTGTTCTGACTCAATATAGAACGTCTTGTCACGGTTCCGTCACCCGTAAGAATCGCGCCGATTGACGGTGAGAAGAAAGTTGGATCTGATATCGGGAGGCCAAGTTTCATTGAAGACATGGAGTTAGCTGCACCGCAACGCCGCTACAGTATATTCCTTTCGATTAGAGAAAAAACAAGATTAAGAATCAGGCACCCACACAATGAGACACCGCCTCCGGTTCAAGACGGGATGTACCGAGGGTCGATAGGGCAAACTCCTAGTGATACTCGGTCAATGGATCGTTCCGTTCGTTGCAAGGAGTCAAAACCGGAATTCTTGTACTGCTTCGCTTTACAAGTCAAAAATTAATTATGTTTGACCCTTGGATTTATAATTCAACGGCCGCGCACGATGGTGGTACATAATCTCAATTTTAGGACACGAGAACTTACGCGGGAAGCATGAAAGTAGCAGATCACCTACGCTTTCCCTGCCAATGTTAACTATGAATGAAGACCGGAGTGTTTCTTTGCGAAATTATCGGCAGTAAGGTGTAGAAGGTCGACCAATTCACAGTGATAGGATTGGAATAGCTCTGGGAATCCCTGCTCTCTTCTATCATCGTCCTAGGACCTGGACTTGATCATCACAATAATGAAAAGCGCGTCACTCAGTGCAAGATGTTTATTTGTGTGATCAGCGTCCGAACTTGGTTGACTCTGGAACGCCTATTCCATCGAAGCAGGTCCATCATTGCTGCCAAGATGTGTAATATTTCTCGATAGAGATGGGTGGTAGTACACAGCGGTCCTAACCGCGAGAATAAAATTGTGTATTTCAAAGACTTCACGATAGACGCTTGCTTGTCTGTACGCATCCGCAAAAGCTGTCGAGTTTATTTGCGGTTTGCGATGTGTTTGCGCTGGAATCGGACAGTCCTGTCGGTGCATGGCGCATGGAGCGTCGTGTAATGTTTCTTCCTGTTGACGGGCCCCGCATTCCCAGCGGCAGCCCACTTTTTACACCGATACAACTGGCGGCCACAAAACACAAGCGAAACCAACGGAAAAGATTAGGCGAGTGTGCCGTGTTCAGTGTGCTTTCTGTCTGTAAGCGGGTTTGCTTCCACGACGATGACGGGAAGATAGCAGGAACGGCCCTACATCCGAAAACATAGTCATGGGACGCTGCGAGAAGCACTAGGCAGTTAGACTCTTGGGCACTGAATGGCTGCGTAGAGAAAATCCCCCGACACGGCGATCAAGTCTCCCAGGCTTCGAACCGTAAATGGACTCCGGTCTGGAGGACATATCCTTCGAAAGCCCAAGAATTGCGTACAGTGGCAAATATTTACCGTGTTCGCCGCAGTACAAACCACAGGAAACAAGTGTAGACAGCTTGATTTCTTCGAGAAAACCGCATCGAGTGCGTCGTAGAGACATGCAATGCATTCAAAGTCCCGAGAAATTCCGCAGCTCGGCGCGTCCGGGCGAGATGGAAACAGCTGCAAATTCGCCGACCAAGTGAGCTGGCGGAAGGAATGGAAAGGAAGCCTATGACACAAATTGTGGAATGTGGAAAGTCACCCGGGCCCGTGATCCTTCATCCTTCAGACCTTCGGAGTGGGAACATAATCTCGGAAGTCAGCCATAAGGCACAGTTCTCGGCGAGAACAGGAAGCACATTTGTAAATACAGAAGAATTACTATACCACTTCGGCGATAATTTTCCCGCTATTATATTGTGAATAAAAGTTCGGATACGAGGGGGAAATTTATCACCTCGTGCTGTTTGATTCCATCTCTCGATGAGCGTCTTGAATATCATTCCACGAATAGACCTGGCAAATGAAGCATGAGGGAATTTAAAGATGGAATGGCAACGCAAACCTTATGAATATATGTTTTGATTGGTCCGTCGCTGCTCTGACCAGTGATGAGTGGCAAAACCTCCTTGTCGAAGCTGAGTGTAAAATAGTCATGAGAACTCCAGTAAAAATACGGCGCAATTCAACATGCCGAGCGATAAGGTCTGCCTGGTATTGCGGGCTGCGAGATCGAAGAGTAGAGCCTTGAATACGGAGGCGTTTATAAAGAATGGGAGTCAAATTGAAGGAGGCGACTGTGGCACCTAGAACAACCAGGAAATGGACTCCAATTAGAAATAAATGAAAAATTCAAATATCAAGGCGTTTACCGCTTAACAGAGCCAGCATCGTCATTCGCCCGTCCACAGCGAGAGAATCAAGGTTTTTCACAAAATGGCTTTGGCCGCTGTGTTCTTTTAAGCCCGGGTCCAATGAAAAGAAGACAGAATACCCACACAAAATCAACAACAACATCGACGCCTTTGTTTTGAGTAACCTCCTTGACTAATACTTGTGAGAAATCTTGAGTCTTGTAATTCGCCGTGTGAGTCGCGCCGTTGGGTAAGGAGAGGAGCCAGTCTAGCTTTTCTTGGGTGGACGCGGTTGCGGTAATGGTTTTTCTGTTATGAATATTGAGAAGATGAAATTTACCGTATTATAAAATTCTGCTCACGCTCCGTTCAAACGGGCCAATTGTATGGCAGCCACGCCCACACCTGCGACGGGTCCGGTTACAAAATCAAATTGCGGGATGAGACAAGTTTGAATGCATACCTGAAGCTCCCGCATGGACGAGAACATCGTTGTTTGGTTTGATTTCGCCGTAAACAACCACGGCCTGGAAAGCTGCAGAAAACTCTCAATATCACAATGAATAACGAGAGCAACCGGGAGTCTACCAGTGAGAAAGCATTCCGGAATGCTGGCGGCTTCAACCCATGACAAGTGGGACGGCTTTGAGACGACATGCGTCTGCAGCACGACGATGTACTCAGCGTATGCGCCCTGAATAGACGTTAGTGAGATAGAGCGATCCAGATAGATAGACGTACGCCTCCGGCGAGACCCATAACCTCATCATCGATCTTCCACCGCGATACATTGGAACCAACCTGAGCAACCTGCCCAGAGAATTCCACCCCCAAAATCGTAGATGACCCCGCTGGGGGCGGATACAGACCATTCCGCTGTGAGATATCCATCCGATTCAAACCAAAAGCCTTGATCTATGGTTGGATCAAGATGGGGCTCGAATACCAGCACAGACTGAGACTCCATAGGCTTGCCTTGACCAGGATTTCGTCCGTACGAGGAACTGGAGTCTCCGCTTCTCCAATGTACAGGTTCTCTGCGGGACCAGACTCATTCTTGATCAGCACGGCACGCATCGTATTTCAAGACAACAGGAGAGTAAGAGAGCAACGCCTGCAGTGTTCGACCCGGAGAATTGCTGACCGATGAAGCACGCCATCGTAAACCTCATTGGACGAGTCACAGTCGAGTCGGTATCGACAATCTTCCTTTTTGTGCCTTCTGTATCGCTCAGTCGTCGGTGAAAGGCTACGTGCTGCCAACATATAGACCTGCAGCGTTATCTGCTAGGCGCCCACTTAGTCGAGCCCAATTCGGAAGCGATTTAGCCGAATCGCATAAATGTGACACATATGGTGACATGTTACATGTAACATTTTTCTTTCGTTCCCCCACCATGTCGAGGATCGAGGGTTGACTGTTCCTTGCCCTTCAGCTATCACACGACTTCTGGTATCATCTCAATGCAACACCCACAGCCGCGATGATTACAACGTGAGTACTGATCGTCTTGCTCTAACTTCTTCTCGGACTCTTTTTCATTCAAGTTCCTGTGATGATTCCTTGCTATGGTCCGTGTTTCCTAGAAGCGACTAGACACCGCTGCTTCAAAATGCAGACAACCCATATACCCTAGCCTCCTGACTCTTTTCTCTCTCTTCTCTTTTGTGATTGACCTTGCTCTTCTCCCATGCTGATACTTTGCTGGCAGGTACTTGGCGCTCGACGTTGGCGTCAACCCTTGAAAACGATGAATTGCCCAATCAACTTCGACAGTTCAATGTCACTCGTGTTAGAGGCCAACGAGATGAGTATACAGAAATTAGTTCGTGTCGTGGTTCACGCGTTCACGTTCGTACTTGTGGACTTGTATATAGTGCTGTGAATACGAAGTAACAATCAATTTCTTTTTTGCCGAACGTCGGTCATGACGATTTGGGTAGTCTGCTTTCGCCAGTGGCTCGACTGCGGCTATTGGATATGCTGTTCACCTCCACTGGCCTCACGTCGGGGGCATTAATAAGATGAATATAGCGGACACATATCGCAGCCGATGAGATATGGTGGATGTTTCGAAGCCGTTGCAAAAATTTCTCCCTTGATCACCGGCTCCAGCGCTCATCAAAAACGACGATGTTGATCTCGAGCATTCGCGACAAGTTTACGAAGGGTGTATCAACTGTCTCGTTCCCGCTGCACTTACCATAACCCGAATTCGATGCTGTTCTATAGCCCTGGAATTCCTGGGCAGAACCATCAAACCAAACACCGCAAGTCCGTCAAACCCTTCGCAAGACCATTCTGCCGGCGTACCTCATTGACCGTGGGGTCTCAAACTTGTTCCTGCCGTGGCATGTTTGGGACCAACTTGCTCGAAGCGGAGACACCGATGGACGTGGTAAGCCAATCGAACAGGCAATAGCAAATGGACGATCATGACTGCTCTCTGCCATTTCCAACTATACGAGGAGTTACGTGTATTTCGAAATCCAAGCAAGCACTTTCTCTGTATACAAGTGATCATCCAAGGACAGGCCTCAAGGAGTTCGCAGGCACCCATGTCAAAGCCAGGCGCACGTACACACTCACCTCGTCCGTAGCCATGCAGCATCCCATCATCGCAGCATCTATATCGGGGTGCCCACCCAGCGTTCACCTTGTGCGGGCATCATCGGCCCCCGGTCAAAAACGGCCTCCAAGTACACACGCGTTTCGCCCACTTGTGCGAGCATTGGAGAACAGAAAAGACAGCGGCCGCACTCCAGGGAATGATCGGCGGCCAGACATCCAACGCCGGGCGCTCATTCCATTAGGAACCATGGCTCTTCCGCAAGAACTTACACCGCCCCAGCATGGAGAACACTTTCCGTTTTGGACAGGACATTGAAGCATCCGCCGTAAACTATGAAATGGAAGCCAGAAGCCCTGGACTTCTTATGATCCAGCTGGAGCGAGATCTCGTAGGACCATAGCATCCTGCTTCTTGTTCCTTTCACCCAGAGATTTTTTGAGTGGCGTCTACTTAGCGGCAGTCCGAGAGACAAGAATAGTTGAATCCAAGACGAACAATGTCAGTACCATGGGCTCGGTTTTGATGCGTGACTCAACTTGAGGTACTGAGAGTGTAACTTACTTACTGGGTAGGTGCGGGTGGGAAGCGCTAACGAGAGTATATTCGATGTGACCGGCGTGTCGACAAGGTGCATCGTGCCACTTTTCAGAATTGCAATGGAGGGACAGCGATATTCGACATACAGAAAGTTTTGCTGCTGACCCGATACATTTCGAGGCTCATCCATATTTGGCGAGCCAGTTGCCTTATCAGGACACGTACGGTCCCGCGAAATTCTGGAGGAGGCGTAAATAATTATTCATGGTATCTACGCATAAGTAGAACCGACCAGGACACGGAAGAAAACAGAGTCATTACGAAGCTAACAGGCTGGCTGGAGTGATGGAACACTGATGACGCAAAGAGATAGTAGCGAGTGAGAGGGGAAGGAGGGCAGGCATATCGCGAGATATAGATATATATTCGGAAACCGGGTTCAGAAGGAGACTGGGGAGAGACTGATAGTACATATATAGTGAAGGGGTGGGAATGGAAGGGTATCGTTTGCCGATCCAAGAGCGTTGTTGGGGGAAAGTCCACAACGACGCGTTGACGAGGAAGGTCCTACCCGTGCAAGCCTTACGCCGGCATCGGAGGCGGGCCACCCTCGATCCCCAGCTTCTTCCGCACAATCTCAAACGTCTTCAGCATCTTACGCCTCGCCCCGAGCGCCGCGACGCCCTTCGCCTCCAACGCCGCCTCATCCATGATCACCATGTCTTGCCAGCGCATGCCGTCGAAATTCGGCGTGTACTTGTGCAGCCGCAAGCTACGCAGCCACGCGGGAATATCGTTGAGCAGCGCCGGGTCAACGTCGTCCTCGCCCTTGGGCGTTGCGTTGGATCCATCACGCGAGCTTGTCGCGCTCTTGGGTGTGCGGGCACTGGTAGGCCCGCGACCCATCATCATGCGGTTCATACCACCACCCTGTCCCTGCTGCATTCCCAACCATCCCGCGCCACCGGGCCCCATACCCATCCCAAACGCACCGCCGCTGGCAGCCGCGGCCATTTGCGCCTGCGCCATCTGTGCTGCGAGCAACTGAGTTTCGGGGGAAATGCCCATCGCAAGCATATTCATGTTCACGCCAGCGAAGGGATTCATGCCCATCCCGTTGGGGTTGTTCATGCCCATACCCATTCCGAATCCACCCATACCATTACCAAGTCCGTTCATGCCGTTTCCTCGCCCGTCGTTGCTCCTGCCACCTGCACCCGAACCATCGTCGCTTCCAAAGCGATTCGACGCGTTCCCCGGAAGCCCAGGGCTGGTCGCCCCGCGCCAATTTTGCTGATTCATGTTCCCACGGACATTCATCGGGTTCCCATTGTCGTCGTACATATTTTCCTGCTGCGGCCGTGCTCCACGACGATGAATGGTAGGATCACCCATCCGAGGAACACCAGGGATGCCTCCGGGAGTCTGTCAAGCAGGGACATCAGTACCTTTCCAGAGTGAGGTCGTGGCAACGGTCGATTACCTTCCACTCCGCCTTCGCAGCTTCCTTGGGCTCCGGCTTCCCAAACATCGGGAGCGGAGTCGTAACCATGCTCGCCCAGCTCTCACTCGTAGAGTGCGCGGGAACCGTTGCTTCCTGCTGGGCGAGGGGACGACCAGTAAATTCGGTGCTCTTCGGGCGACCAGCCTTATCCTCTCCGGTTGAGGGGGAAGCCGGGCGGTTTGTTTCCTGTACCTGTCCAAGCCCACCAGTTCCCCATGTGTTACGGTCACCAGTCGAGGGCATGATTGGCGCAGAGATGCGGTGCGCGGCGTTGGCAGCCTTGAGCTTCGCGCGCTGCTGAGCAAGGGTCGAAGCAGCATCACCGGGTTGTCCAATCACAGCAGACTCCGGAGAGAGGAAGCTGCTGGGGGTAGGGGGCTCAACAAGCGACTGGCGATTGTTTGCGGCTTGATTGAAGTTACGCGTCGTGGGCGACGCGGGCAGACCTGACTTGAGCCCGGGAGACTTCAGGCTAGCGAGCTTCGCTTCCATCTGAGCTTGCATCGAGCCTCCAACGGCAGGACTCAGGAGAGCGGTCATGGGGTCGGACCGCGCCATCTGCTGAAGTACTGTAATAAAGAATCGAATCTGGACTTGTGTTGAATGTTGCAGAAGACTGTATAGGGCGGCTGTGCGCTCTGCTTCTGAAAGAACTTTGAACCCTGCGGCAACATTAGACAATGGCATGTAAGCAAGGGACGAGTACTCACATTGCTCGATGGCGCTAAGTTCTTCTTTAAAATTGACGTCCAAGGAAGCCGCCGCCATGTCCTCCAGGGTCGCCTCATAGTTTTGAAGGTTCTCGAACCATTGGTCTAGCGCCTCGGCTGATTGATGTGAGTCAGAAAGGGATGTTGTGACAGAAAAAGCTGGAGATGCACCTTCAGGGGTCTGATACAGACCAGCGGAGCCAACAAGCTCGCTGGTAGGTCGAGCACCTCCACCCCCAGCAAGGCGGGGAGAACCAGGAGCAAGTGGAGTGCCACGTGCAGACGGGCCCAATGACTGGCGGGAGAGCTTGCCGTTGTCGGGACCAGGAGATGGACTGGGGCTTGGAGGAGGTCTGAGACTCATTGCGAAAGATGTGGGTGAAATATGAAGGGATTTATATCGATGCTAGATCTGGGATGAATAGACGAAGCTGGCAGGGATTTTTGCAGTGTGGGGTAGGGTGTCTGACGTGCAAGGGAATACTTGTGATTGACCCCGTTCGTTAAGGTAAGGACGTCGAGTCTGAGTGAGCCTACTAGGGCCCCTGGGCTAGAAACAACAAGGGAAGCCCGACTACGGAGGGGGGTAGACGAGCTTGGGCGTTTCTAGACGAGACCAGCGGAGCCTGCCGGTCTAGCTAAAGAACGTCGACGTCGACAACGAGCAGCAGGACGACGGCGGCAAGCAGGAGACTCGAGCTGAGCGAGATGGAGGAGCAGAAGGAAGAATCCTGATTACCAGCACACCGCAGTCACACCGCTTGTCACAATGTGATGCGTGACTGTCACCCCGTTTCAAACTGACAGTTCAACAACTGGCATCCGATTTATTTTAGATGCCCCGGGTCCCGCGAGGGTTCGAATCCCGAAGACACCACTTCAGCGGGGTCAACTGGCTTTCATGGATGCGCCAGAATGTTGATCCGGTCGAGCCGATGCGCCGGCCGCCGTTCGGAAGCTGTTTCCTTCGGCCGCGGGTTGAAATCCCGCACTAAACCATCAGGGAGTTTTAGTGGGTATTGCGTGTCAGCCGAGTCCCACAGTACCATCAAAGTTGCGAACAGGAAAATCCTGATGGCACGGCAGTCTCTACAAAAGGGGCATATGCCTAACGATGGTCTGCGTAAATGCATTTCTTCCTGGAGTCGTAGTCACTCCCATATCTGGGTCTTGTTTCCCATGATCGACTACTTGTGGCAGTGAGTTGACGAACCGAATGTTGGCCCAAAAGGGGGCTACGGCCTAGACCCAAGGGGGGTACTTATCACGCGTTTGATAAGGCTCTTAACTCACTGTGTAAACACACCTCAAAAAAAAAAAAAAAAAAAAACAACTGGTCAAAATCTGTTCGATTCTCAAGGCCGCGACTGTCGATATAAAAACGTGGCTGTAGCCTATGGCGGTCGTTTGGCTACTTTAAAAAAACACATATAAATATGCTGTTTTGAGAAAAAAAGTTGGGAGCAGTGAAAAAAATATTTTTTTTCGGAAGTTGTAGAGACACTGCCCTTGAGTATGTGCCAGCTCAGGAAAGCCGAGCTTGCGAGGCGACCTGAGCGAAAGGCAAGTTAGAGAATAGCGCACGGATGTACCGCCTCACTCGCCCGCCATATTCACTGCACGCCGCTCAATGCCGTTCTGAGATCAGTGAATATTTCCGTTCCGAGTAGCACAGCCACTCGTGTATTTCCTTTCGCGCGCATTCATCGTCGATAGCGTTAGGCGCGTCCTCCTCGTCCCTTCCTCAAGGGAAATACTTGTCTTTTTTCGCTCTTTGGAACACTCTGGGTTCATTGCTGGCAACCTCCTCAAGACTCGATCATGAGCAGTCTACTACAGGCTTTTGTCCAACGCGACACTTGAAGCCATCCGCCCCGCTTATACAACGCGCTTTCCTGTGGAACGCGCCCACAACGACCCCACCAAATCTGAAATCGCTTTCACGCACATCTACGAAAGGGTCGGACTCGCGGAACGTTACTGGCGCGTACGGCTTGACGAAGCAAGACGCGACCCAGCGGCAGAAGACGCGGGTAGATGGATCAGGGCCTGTTGGAGCCTATCTATCTCATCCCAGGTCTAGCACCACCCCCAGACGCACGGGGACGCCGGCAGCGAACGCGGGCATGCAAACAAGATGGCTCAATGTGAGTTATCTCCTTCGCCATGCCCTCCCATTCCATTCTCTTGTACTTTGATACTGTACACCGGAGCGTTACGTCGTTCGATCCGACGCGCACCGCGCTTTATTGCGACCTCTCTGTCTCTTCATCCTCCTATTTCTTTTGTTCCTTCCTATTTTCCGGCCCCTCCGAAGCGGCGTTTTTGAAAACCATGATGTTCGTCGTCGTGCTCTCAAAGAACGCCGCCGAGGTGGGTCGCTTTTTTGGCTCTCGCCACCCTTCTTCCTTTCCTCCTGTTTCCTATCTCCCAATGCGACGGCTCTAGAACGGCGGCGTTCCACACCGGGTTCTAGGGGTGTTCCTCTCTCGCGTGCGACTCGGTCGCCGTGAGCATCATCAGCGTCGTGAATTCCAGTCTGCCTTGACATCGGTGAAGCGCAGTGAATTCCACCTTGCTTTGACATCGGTCCAGCAAGCTCATCTATCCCGCGCGCGACCCGGTCGCCGCGAGCATCATCACCGCCATCATGAATTCCAGCTGCTTTGACATCGGTCGAGCGCGGTGAATTCTAGGTCGCTGCGACATCGGTCGAGCGTGCCATCTCGCGTGCGACTCGTGTCGCCGGGAGCATCATCGTCGTCGTGAATTCCAGCCTGCCTCGACAACGGTCGAGCGCGGTGAATTCAGACTCGTTTCGACATCGGTCGAGCGAGTCATCTCGCGCGCGACTCGTGTCGCCGGGAGCATCGTCGTCGTCGCGAATTCCAGCCTGCCCCGACAACGGTCGAGCGCGGTGAATTCCGACTCGCTGCGACAAACGGTCGAGCGAGTCAACTCGCGTGCGACTCGTGTCGCTGCGAGCAGCATCATCATCGTGAATTACAGCCTGCCTCGCCGCCGGTGGTTGAGCGCGGTGGATTCCAGCTCGTTTCGACATCGGTCGAGCGAGTTTTCTCGCGTGCGACGTGTCGCCACGAGCATCATCGTCATGGTCGTGAATTACAGCCGGCCTCGGTCTCCGTCGTTTGAGCCCGGTGAACTCCAGGTCGCTGCGACATCGGTCGAGCGAGTCAACTCGCGTGCGACTCGTGTCGGCGTGAGCGTCATCGTCACCCCGGTCTAATTGAATTAAGTTCTGCCTTCGTGAATTCCAGCCCGCCTCGCGCTCCGTCGGGTGGGCACGATGCATTCCAGGTCTCTGCGACATCGGTCGAGCAAACCTTCGCTTGCGGCTCGGTCGCCATCAACGTTCTGATCCCTCGGCCTTGGTTTAAGTCAATGCGCGATGCATTACACGTTCAGCGCTCGGAAACGTCGATTCAGCACCTCCAAACCCAACACGCGACGGCTCCGACAGCACCGCCTTGGCTGCACGAGAGTCCAACCGCAAACCTCAAGACATGATTTCGTCAATGCTCATGGTGCGTCTTTGACTTGTCAATTTCTGTCCTTCTCCCTTCCCTCCTTCTTTCTCTCGGGCGGATCGAGGCTATCCTGCCGGCTCGACGAAGATAGCTTCGTCTGAGACGGCTGGGATCGCCGAGAGTCGTCGCGCTTGGCGCATCGTGATATTCTTTGGAATGCCACGTTCTTTGTGGATCATTGGGTCCCGCCGCAGGTTCCCAGTGGTCGATACTACCTCATCCTCCTTGTCGTTGCATCGTCGGACGTCGACGCAGTGCCCCATTGCATGTACTCAGAGTTGAGAGGGCCGTATCCTCCCATCTGTGTACTCGGCGATTGCTCAGGATTGTCACATCAATCTTCGAGATTGTTGAATGTTTTTCCTCCGTATCTCCTCATCGTCAATTGTGCGCAACGCACCTATCCCATTGTAGATGTTGATAGAATAATGAATATCGATCGTATGCCGTGCATCACTTTCGGATCACATTTTCGTTTCCTTCACCCGTGGCATACGACGTACACCGGTGCGCATGTGCTCGTCACGGACGAGGCGACTGGCCTTCCATACGCATCACCTCGCATTCTCCCCCTCACCATCCTTCACGCGAGTGA
Source organism: Favolaschia claudopus (assembly GCA_037176885.1). Classification (NCBI taxonomy): domain Eukaryota; kingdom Fungi; phylum Basidiomycota; class Agaricomycetes; order Agaricales; family Mycenaceae; genus Favolaschia; species Favolaschia claudopus. The sequence goes on from JAWWNJ010000081.1 coordinate 500,321, forward strand.
CAGGGTCGTATGTGTGACCGTCGGTCATTGTGGATGTGTGCATCTCCGCCCGATGCCATCCTCTCCATTTTCGTCGAATCGTGCACGACAACGCACAGGTATCATTTCGTTTCATCTCATTCATTACTTCTCGTACACGGTACACGAGGTCGTCGGTGTGAATCCACTCGTCGCGGATAACACGCAAACCTTTGTGTCTTCATCATTTCCGCTGGTTGCTGCACCTAGAGGAGTGTTTTGACGCTTCGCTCGTACGATCCTATTCCATCTCTATGGAGTTCTCCATCGACGGCCAAGTTCGAAATAGCTATTCGGCGCTTCTGCAGGCTGCAAGTGCTCCGTGCACACCAGCAGGAAGTTGTCCAATTGCTTTATTCGCGCACACAGGACTTCACGCTTTAGTCTGCCAGGACCAATGTTGCCAAAGCGAGTCGCGCACACTGTGCTTTGTTCTATCTCCTCGTCACGGGCAATGCCCTTCTAGTGTGTGGGTATCTAGCACCGCACCACCCGCTTCGCTGTCTTTGACAAGTGTCAGAACGGGACGGACGTTGGGGACGTCGCTTAATCCTCCTTCCACGCCCTGTTGCTCATGCGAACATATGGGTTATCTTTTCCCTTCCTCGAATGAACGTGCACCCTCCATCATGCGAGCACCGTGAACGCTGCATGTTTTCCGTTGTCTGTGTTCGACTGTCTCGGATATGGCCTCGATTCAGCTTCAGGCTTGGCCATCTATCCTCAACATCATCATCGTCTTCATCCCTCTTCTCCATATTGGATCAGACTATAGCTGCGCGTGGTGGCACATCGATTCACCTCTGTCTTCCTCCTCGTTCTTCCTTTTCTTCATCGAATATGATGCACGAAGGCACGAACTGGTCTTACCATCATCCGAATCATTTCCTTCCTCACCGCCATTGGGTCCTGCAGCTGCATGTTGTGGTTCGAGCACGCTCATTGACCTTCAATATGATCCCATCTTCCTCTCCGCGATTGCATCCTACTGTCATGGCTATTCGAGCTCGTTGACTGTATTATCACCGTCCGATTCCTTCTCCTCATCTGACCAGCTGCCAAGCGGTGCAGTGGGCACGTCAACGGACTTGAAGACAATTGTCCGTTTGTCTTCTTGCCTGTTCAATATGTACGGTGGTTGCGGCTCGTCAGCAAATTTCGTTAACGTTCTTGTCGCCCCCAAACCTCTTCATTCGTTGTTGCATATCTCAACCCTGATGGCTGATTTGGGAGGCTGGCCAACGGAATCAACCACGACCATCCTCTGCTTTCTTATTCATCACGAGGCATGGCAAGACACGAACTTCCTCCTCATCTTTCTCTTTGAATGTCGAAATTCCGCGCCGTAGCTGCGTATCAAAAGATTCAACCCGGTCATATACCTCTGCCGCCGGGGGATAGATTGATCTCACCGCCGCTTTCCGTATCCTTTGCAGTGCACTATGGCTAATGCATACTGCTGCTCGCTGTCTGCACTGCATGACGGCTCAGGCATTCTGTACACCAATGCAGATCATGTTGATGATCCTTGTTGAGGAACTCTTCGTGTCCAGAGTTGCATACTTATGATGCCTCGAACATCGTAACGAATCTCTTCCTCTTCTTCCTCCGTGTCCCCGAACGGCATGCTCCGAGTCTGTTGACTCGACTTGACGGGGCTCAGGATCGCTAATCCTTGTCGACGCCGATATTCCACGATCACCTCCATGTCTCACTGGACAGAGCATTCAGTGGCCCGCGCGTCACTGTCTCCTCCGGGGTTAGCGACTGTTCGCGAGCAATTTTCATTACCCATCGTCGCTGTTGCCTGGGCCTCCCAAGGGTTTCTGCCTCTCCGCTTCATCTCGTTATTGTTCTCCACCTCCTCGACTCGCATATCATGTGGTCTGCCGCTACACCGACGACAGCTCAGTGCTCGCGCGCACTTCCTGGCATCTTACCATCTTTTCCCGACACCGTACCTTCCCCATTGGAATGCGCGCCATAATTGCACACTGCTAGCAGTTGGAGCATACAAGCCGATTTTATCGCCATTTTCCTCTTCGCTATTTCTTGGTGCTACTGAATCACCTCTGCCAACGGCCTGAAGGGTCTCGGCATGTTGGTTGACCACGATTTCGCACCTCTCCACCTGCCTGTTCGGATACTTATAGGCATGCTCGACGCAGCCTAAGGAGCACTAACAGTGTCCGTTATCGTTGTCTTCTTCTTCATTGACGCCGTCATTGGATGACCATGGCAGACGGCCACCACATGTCAGTCGACATCAATACTCACCGGTCAGGCACGCTTTGCCTTTGTCCGTCACTCGCCGCTCGGGTCGGCGGCTCGACCTTGTCAACGAGAATTTCAGGGCATGTTCGTTACTTTTTCTTTCATCTTCGCTTCAGCTCTGTTTGGGGTTCCTTGGGCCCTTCGCTCCCTCGCGCGGATGCCACCCTTTGGGTACCATCCTTTGAGCTTTGCTCGTTGTGGTTGCTCCGGGGTCACTCAGTGCCCTCGGTTGTTTCCTGCTGCGTTCGGGTTTGGCCGGTCTCGCGTCTCGACGTTGTTCGTTCGCAGACCTCGTTTCGGTTTTTTGCCGCCTCCGAGTCCCCGAGCCGGATCGGCAAAGGCGGCAAGTCGGCCGGGACGGCCAAACCCCTCACACACACACAAAATACTCAAGAGTGAATATCGTATATTTGCTCTCGAGCTCGGAGCACGCAGTGCTCAAGCTCTTCGCATCACTGATCCGTCTCGGTACATCCTCGAATAGCGTGATCTACCTTGCTGCCAGCTCAGGAAAGCCGAGCTTGCGAGGCGACCTGAGCGAAAGGCAAGTTAGAGAATAGCGCACGGATGTACCGCCTCACTCGCCCGCCATATTCACTGCACGCCGCTCAATGCCGTTCTGAGATCAGTGAATATTTCCGTTCCGAGTAGCACAGCCACTCGTGTATTTCCTTTCGCGCGCATTCATCGTCGATAGCGTTAGGCGCGTCCTCCTCGTCCCTTCCTCAAGGGAAATACTTGTCTTTTTTCGCCCCTCCCTCCCGTCCCTCTTCTGGAGCTTACGCTCAGGTTGCTCCGGGGTCACTCAGTGCCCTCGGTTGTTTCCTGCTGCGTTCGGGTTTGGCCGGTCTCGCGTCTCGACGTTGTTCGTTCGCAGACCTCGTTTCGGTTTTTTGCCGCCTCCGAGTCCCCGAGCCGGATCGGCAAAGGCGGCAAGTCGGCCGGGACGGCCAAACCCCTCACACACACACAAAATACTCAAGAGTGAATATCGTATATTTGCTCTCGAGCTCGGAGCACGCAGTGCTCAAGCTCTTCGCATCACTGATCCGTCTCGGTACATCCTCGAATAGCGTGATCTACCTTGCAAAGTAATTGAGGAGAGTTGAGCTAAGTTGAAAATGTTTTGCGGAGTTGAGTTGACAGAAAAATCTCCGCGCCGAGTTTGTGGCTGTACATCAATGATGGCCGAAGCCGCCATCTGCCGACAAAGTTGGCCAGTTTGGACTCTGCAGCCTGTGGGCTATCTGAGACATGGAGCATGGACCAGAGCTCTTTGGGTATTAGCACACCCAAGGCACAAGTGTGTACTTGGCTCAATGATCCAAGAAGGCTGCAGGATTGGTGCAGTGGTGATCTGTCAATGGTCATCAACATCTTGCAAGCCCGGCATGCTGAAGCGCCAAAGCCTAAGGTCAATCCACTGCATGTGCTAGCTAGAATAGGGGCTTCAAGTGCTACGAGGAGCAGCGGACATGGATTCTCTTCTTCAAACCTCAACAAGAGAGTCGGCCGACGGCCGCTGAGTCGGCCATCATTAATGCACAGCCACAGCATCGGCGCGGAAACTTTCTCTCAACTCAACTTCGCAAAGCACTTTCAACTTACCTCAACTGTTTTCATGCTCAAGGGAAGTGTCTCTACAACTTTGAAAAAAATTATTTTTTCACCGTTCCCAACTTTTTCTCTCAAAATAGCATATTTATATCTGTTTTTTTAAAGTAGCCAAACGACCGCCATAGTAGCCTGTGGTAGGCGGAAGTATCCAGGCGATATTTTTTCCCAATCAGCGGCATTCTATGGCTCTTCTTTTAGATCGCACAAACGCAAACTCGCAACCGAAATTGGCAGCAACTCTTCTTGTTCTTCAAGTTTCAACTTGCGACACTAACCTTTGATCACTAGCAGACGCTCTCTGAACGACGGCGCTAGGCTGAGGCATTGGCTCCAACAGAACGAATGCTACTTTAGCTTCGCCGGCTGGGTGGGAAGCTGACTGAAGCTGACCAGGACATGCTTATGAAGCGGGACGGCAAATACAGTATATAAAGGAACTCGAGTGTCTACTCGCACGGACACCACCCCAACTTCGAAGAACTGATCCATGACCGAGACCCCATTCAAGATCTCCATTCCGGACGCGGCTCTCGAGCAGCTTCAGAAAAAGCTTGAGCTCACTACTCTACCCGATGAGCTCGATGGGGCAGGATGGGACTATGGTGCTCCTCTCGCGGATGTCAAACGCCTTGTTTCGCGGTGGACGAACGGCTATGACTGGCGCCACCATGAGGCACAGCTCAATGCTTCACTGAAGCAATTTACTCGCCCCATCGCGGTGGACGGGCACGGAACGCTGAACATCCATTATGTTCATCAACGCAGCGAGGTTGCGAACGCCATCCCGTTGCTTTTCGTTCATGGGTGTGAGTGCTTTTCCTATACACGGATTCATATATTATAAAAATCTACAGGGCCAGGAAGCTTCATCGAGGCGCGAAAGATCTTGCCTCTGTTGACCACCAAGTCGGCGAATCATCCCAGTTTCCATGTTGTCACTTTCAGTCTTCCCGGATACGGTTTCTCCGAGGCAGCTTCGAAGCCTGGGTTTGGTATCGAACAGTATGCAGAGGTATTTAGATTTGGTTCAGTTTTGGCATTGTTTGATATGTGGACCACAGGTCGGACATAAATTAATGTTGGCATTGGGATATAATGAATACGGTTCGTTTCGTGCGACAGGCCATTCGGTGGTTTATTTCTAACGACACAATTTAGTGACCCAAGGCGGCGATTGGGGGCATGCGGTACGTCGCTAACTAGATCATCCTGACAAGACACCAGATCTCAATTTCAGATTACCCGCAAAATCGCACAAGTATACGGTGGGAAATACAGCAAAGCCTGGCACACCAACATGGTGATGTAAGTATCCCGAACTCGTCCCTTTGTCGGTTCTCAATAATTCATCAGGGGCCAACCTCCACAGGGCGACGCACAAACCGAACTGACTGACAAAGACAAACAACTCCTTGCGAGAACCGAATGGTTCCGCAAAAAGGGCAGCGGATACATGCAAGAGCAATCCACCCAGCCTCAAACATTGGGTTACGCGCTCACCGACTCACCCGTTGGCCTCCTCGCGTGGATCTACGAGAAACTTGTCAACTGGACGGATAATTACCCATGGGAGGATGATGAAGGTTCTCACCACATATTGTTTCGGTTCAATTGCCTATACATAGCTGAACTGCTTCTAGTTCTAACATGGATATCGATCTACTATTTCTCGCGCGCCGGACCAGCCGCATCGCTGCGCATTTATTACGAGGCCGTGGGTCCCCACAAGGCCGAAGGCGAACGTGGATTCGTTGGTGGTGCTGCTCCGGAGATCCCTCTGGGTTTGTCACATTTCCCCCAGGAACTTGTTGTGTTGCCAAGGAGGCAAGTATCTTTCGTCCGTAACCTGAATTTGAACGCATACTGAATCCTTGTTGATAGTTGGTCGCGGAAACTTGGGAATATCGTCTTCGAGGCAGAACATGACAGCGGGGGACATTTTGCGGCGTATGAGAAGCCGAATGAGCTTGTTGATGACCTTAGGAAGATGTTCGGAGCGAATGGGCCAGCATTCGGAGTTGTCCCCGGCAAGTCTGGCTATCCTACCGAAGGGAAAAGTGGGTTGTAACTCAAACGGTTGGATTTTACATAAGTAAACCAGAATGTAAGGACCTCGTTTCAAGCCGATGAGAAGCATTTCTTTGGCAGGCGTATGTTCAACCATCGCTCGTCGATGTTTACCATGATCGAGCCGTTTCGTTCAAGGGCGGAGGTTTTGAGAAGTTGAAAAAATTGAACATGATCATTCAACTTTGAAGGTTCGCAGTGCGCACCGCCTCCCACTTCTGGCACTCGTTGTAGCACACTACATCGCGAGCCGCCAGTGACGAAAAGAGGATGCGCAAGTCCTTATAAGCGTCACGGTTTTCGTTTTTTCAGCCTCCTTATGCCCAACTTATGCCCTCCCTCTTCGCGCGGCGTGGGAACTTCAAGTACGGATCATGCCTCTTCAACCCCAACTTAGTCATGAAAAACCAACCGAAATTCAACGCGACGCTAGAACGAACGTCGCACTCATAACGTGACGAGAAAAAATGCACTACGTGGCTTATAAAGCGGGGCCGTGTACCATATAAAGGACCCTCGCACATCGGAACTCCAAAAATCGAACCATGACAGAAACCCCGTTCAAAATCTCAATTCCCGACTCGCTGCTTGACCGCCTCAAAAAGAAACTGGAACTCAGTACTCTGCCCGATGAACTCGACGGCGCAGGCTGGGACTATGGTGTGCCTCTGGCCGATGTTAAACGCCTCGTCTCGCGGTGGATCGACGGCTACGACTGGCGCTACCACGAAGCACAGCTCAACGCTACACTCCCGCAGTTCATCCGCCCCATCGATGTCGATGGGCACGGAACTCTCAATATCCACTATGTTCACCAACGAAGCCAAGTCGCCAATGCCATCCCGTTGCTTTTCGTGCACGGCTGTGAGTCACACTTTTACTCCGACTTTCCACCAACAAGACAGGTTTGGATCATCTCGCAAATAGGGCCAGGGAGTTTCATTGAGGCACGCAAGATTCTTCCTCTTCTAACCAAGGAATCGGGAGATCATCCAAGCTTCCATGTCGTTGTTCTGGGACTTCCTGGATACGGTTTCTCCGAAGGGGCTACCAAACAAGGGTTTGACATCCCCCAGTATGCCGAGGTGAGCGCCTTCAACTCTTCGATGGCTTTCGATGGCGTTGAAAGTTCAACTTAAATAAACAGGTTGGAAATAAGTTGATGTTGTCGCTAGGGTACAACGAATACGGTGCATTTTGTTCAAGACTGTCATTATTCAACTAACCACATGGCACAAATCTAGTTACGCAAGGCGGAGACTGGGGACACGCGGTGCGCTACTGGTTCATTCTCTTCGCACTCTCGACTCGTCTTTAAGTAATCAACATCAGATCATCCGCAAAATTGCCCAAGTATACGGCGGCAAATACAGCAAAGCTTGGCACACGAACATGGTCATGTACGCGTCTCCAGCATTCAGCTTCGACAATACTGATATTCATCCATATACCAGGGGCCAGCCTCCTGAGGGTGATGTACAGGGCGAAATGACACCTCAAGACAAAGAACGACTTGCGCGGACCGAATGGTTCGACAAAAAAGGTAGCGGATACATGCAACAGTCATTAAGCCAGCCTCAAACATTGGGCTACGCACTCGCGGACTCGCCCGTGGGACTCCTCGCGTGGATATATGAGAAACTCGTCAACTGGACGGACAGTTATCCGTGGGAAGACGATGAAGGTTGGACCCTTATTTTTTCGAGCTGTTCTCTAGCTGAAATTATCTTAGTCTTGACATGGGTCTCTATCTATTATTTTTCACGCGCAGGACCAGCTGCATCGATACGTATTTACTACGAAGCCATCGGTCCGCACAGAGCCCAAAGTGAGCGAGGATTTACTAGTGGTCCCCCTCCGGAGATAGCTCTCGGCCTGTCGCACTTCCCCAAAGATATTATGGTGTTCCCAAAGAGGTACGTTTCCTTGTATGACAACACTTGGAGATGATGATTAAATTCTGTTGATAGCTGGTCACGCAAACTTGGAAATATTGTTTTCGAAGCGGAACATGAAAGTGGAGGCCATTTTGCAGCATACGAGAAACCGAATGAACTTGTCGACGACCTCAGAAAGATGTTCGGGCAGAATGGACCTGCATTTGGAGTTGTCCCCAGCAAGTCTGGATATTCTGTCGAGGGGTAAATAGAGTGGGATATGATATCTCGATTGAATCTTGAATCATCAGTGCATGTGTGACTTGATTCGTTCCATGATAATAATGGTTGATAGAATAATCACTATGTATTTGCCTCCCCACAATCACCGAACGATTTTTGTTACACAAGTACCCAGTACTCGACATTCATTTTATTCACCATTGTGGCGAGTGCTTCCGAATGATTCTATTTCTGTTTTGGGAAGGAGTACGAACCCATATTAGGCGAAAAGGAAAAGTATTGCATTCGACACACACAGATCGCCTCGGAGGAAAACTTTGGACTTCAATTCCATTATATAATTATGTCTCGTAGAGTCGTAATGTTCAGATATTCCAGTCTAGCTCTAACTACTCAAGCGCGGTCATACTTCTGGATCATTTAGGCGCTCTGGTTGAACCACCTGGGCTTGACAAACACACACAAGATGGAGGCACGGATCGTGTAGCTAGAAATGCCTCGTGTGATGATGGGGTCCTCGCTTTCTTCCAACTCATCGTAAATGAATTTATCCACTTCCGTCACCTTTACAACCTGACAACACGAATGAGAACGAATCTGAATCCGACTGTGTATAAACTCAAAACTCACCTCAAGATGAACCTCCACTCCCCAAGTTTTGTCACTATCCGAGCTCCATACTATCTCTCGTCTATTTCCCAACTGCTCACCTCGGTCCTGCTTCTCCAGCAAAGCTGTCACCCACGGGCCATGCCATCCCAGACCCACCCAGCTGCCACTTTCGTGCCCAGGATCGCTCTTTGGCTCAACATCATTTGCAGGTTGGCCCGGCATGTCGGGTGAGAAGGTGAGAGCACGGGTTTGAAGCGATTCAGGATCTATTCCAGTGTCGCCGTTCCAATCACATGTGGAAAATTTGAAAGGCGGACCCTCGAGTGGTCTTAGCTAGAGATGGAATTTAAACGCGTGGATTCAATGGTTGGGATTGTGTGCTCACTTCAGGATCCCAATCAAGCTCCTTGAAGGTCTCGGGCCAAGGGTAACGGTCGGGAAGACAAATGCGAAGGAGAGGTGGCATATTATCGCCATATATGCCTCCATAGTCGGCTATCTCGGAATAAGTCGTACCGATATTTGCTTCGCGGGTGTATTGAAACGTGGTCAGATTTGCTGGCTTATATTCAATGGCATCTAGCTCGCGGTTCATCCCAACTTGGTTGAGCAAGACATTGGCAGCTTCAGAGTACTTTCCGACGTATTCGGGTCCCTCTCCATCGGCAGACCAGGTTGTCGGTTCACCAATCCAACGAAGTGCCGACAAAAGGAGCTTCGAAGGGATGTTGTCCATAGTAGTCTCAATCCAACAGTCGAGTTCGCGGTGACAGTAGACTGGCTGGCAAGTCCCAACGGGAGATCGTAAGCTTTCAGCGCGAGTAATGGGTAGTATCTGAGTCGACTCACCAACGAACCACAGTTGCAAGTCCAAGTTGTGGAGATTCACTGGCAGGGGCCAAGTCAGGAGTGATTACCAAGATGGCAGCTGAATTCAAATTTGAAACAGAAAATATCCTCCTCCAGACTCAGCCTTCCGAACTGTGCTGAGCGTTATGTCTGTGGTACGGCGACTTTATGTAAGTCTTCAACACGATGAACTTGAACACCATGGCGGATCGTGCCGCGAGATCAACATAGCCACTGATCTCTTGATCGTCGACGCGTCCGTCCTCAAGAGCTCTTAAGATCTTTTGGCTTAGCTTCAACTTAGGTTTGCCCACCCACCCACCCACTGCCGACTCGTCGGCCGGGACTCCCCGCACGCCCACTGCCTTGCCCAAACCTTGCCTCACATATCTTCTTCCTCCTCCACTGCGAGACCATGGCATAGTGATTGAGACCCTAGCTTGCTGTTGGGACGGAGAGTGAAGCTGAGCGCGTGAGTCAATTTTTTTTCATAGCATCAACATAGACCCACAAAACCGAAGGGCAAAAGAGGAAGAGATTTACAGGCCTTGTCCATAATGTCGCTTAGTATGTATCGCTTTTACCGCTCTGTAAATTTGGGGGGAGAGAAGGAGTTACGGTCAATTACTGATAATCTCCGCTTGCCTTAGAGACACAGCAGCGACCGGCGCCGGGGTGTGAGGTACAAAGGTACGGGTGGACAAGCCATCATTCAATTGCGCAGCAACTTCAACTTGAAGCGCTGTCAAAGACTTTCTTTCCGCACTCTGATTCCGTTCAAATACTACGGTTATGCCTCGCCGTCGACCTGCTCCTCTTCTTTCTTCTACCACCCATGCACTTTCGTTCTTTATTCGCTCTTCTGGTCGCGATACAACCCGCCCTTTCGTTTTCAAGTCCAAGAGCTGATACACCAACGTTTCCGGATCTCTATGAAGCCACAATTGCGGATTTACAGGCCGGTCTTGACGCGGGTCACTTCACCAGCGTAGATTTGGTCAATGTGAGAAATGCTCCTGGTTTAAGAGTATCTTACGCTAACCTTCTTAGGCCTACTTTGCTCGAATCAATGAAGTCAATGCAGAATTGCACGCCGTGATAGAAACAAGTCCTACCGCTCTCAAGCAGGCAGCCGACTTGGATGCACAGCGCAAGCAGGGCAAGAAGATCGGGCCTCTTCACGGAATCCCAATCTTGGTCAAGGATAATATTGCTACGCGCGTCGAAGATGGCATGAACACCACGGCCGGCTCCTATGCGCTCCTGAACAGTGTTGTCCCCGGGGACGCGACTACAGCAGCAAAGCTGCGCCAGGTGAGGATTTTTTCGGTTTACCGTTGAATGTCTCAAAAGCCTTTGTCTACAGGCCGGCGCGATTATCCTCGGAAAGGCGAACTTGGTATGTTGTCCTGAAACTTGCCTGAAACGGAGCTTGAATTGGTGCCAACTATCTATCCTCAGTCAGAATGGGCTGCCTTCGGTTCTCTCGCCCCCGATGGCTGGTCAGGTCGAGGCGGTCAAACCACTAATCCTTATTATCCCAAGGTGCGTTCCTCTCCGCGACAATCTTGCGATTCCTGACGACTACGTTAAGGGAAATCCCTGCGGTTCAAGCAGCGGCTCTGGTGTGTCAGCTGCAATCGGTCTGGCTGCCGCAACGTTAGGTTTGATACAGCTTCGATTTACCACCGGTCCTCATACTTACCGGAAACGACAGGAACCGAGACTGCCGGAAGTATCACTTGCCCGGCGAGTCGCAACAACGTCGTCGGCGTCAAAGCTACAGTGGGCCTTACTTCGCGAAATGGGGGTATGTGATGCTTCTTCCTGGTCGATCCATGTGTTGAAATCGTTGTATAGTTGTTCCGATTAGCCAGCACCAGGACACAGTCGGTGCGTGTTTCGACGTCGACCTCTATCAGTTCCTTTTTGAACACGTGCTCTTTAGGGCCTCTGACACGCACTGTTACCGACGCCGCCATCGTGCTATCGGGTGAGCTCATTCTCGAATCAACGATCTGCGCCGATATTCATCCCTCCACAGCCATCGCTGGCAAAGACTCTGCAGACAACTACACCGACGCACAACCAGACCAAGTGCCGGACTACACCGCCGCCTTGAAGAAAGACGCGCTCAAAGGGGCACGCCTGGGCGTCCCGCGCACTGTATTCATCGACAAAACTTGGGGTCGTACGTGGTAAACTGCAGCAATCTATTTGAATCATCGCCTCACCAAAGCCAGTAGCCATCCCCGCCGCAGCTGCGTTTACAGATGCCTTGAAAACGATGAAAGATCTCGGCGCGATCATAACCGATCCCGCCGACATTCCTAACGCCGAAGACATTTTGAAAAACGATGCTGGTAACGTCAGTCTTGGAAATTCCATTCGGCTTGCCAGTCAACTTACGGACTGGGTTATAGATTGTGCTCGAGACGGACCTCAAGTTCGACATCCAGAACTACCTGTCCACTCTCAAAGAGAACCCGACCAACGTGCACAACATCGCCGACATTGCGGCCTTCAACGACGCGCACAAGGACCTCGAAGAGCCAGCTCTTGATGCCTACACTTCGTGGAATTCGCACTTCATCATATCGGAGCCTAAACAATTAGACGACGCGTATCGCGCGGCTGTGGAACAAAGCCACGACTATAGTCGTGCGAAAGGTATCGATGCCGTGCTGAAGCAATACAATCTGGATGCATTCGTTTTGCCTGAAAACTCTTTCATGTTTCAGTATGCAGGATTTGGTGCGTCAGTCTTCCTTTGTGTTGTGCTTTAACCAGCGCTAACCGCTCGTCACGACAAAACAGCCGGATATCCTATTGGTACGTTAACCGACCTTAGCGCTGAACAATAACTCACAAAACTTCGTAGTGACCGTCCCGCTCGGCTTCCAGCCCAATGACACGAAACCAGCGGACTCCGGGGGTAAGGACTCGCCAATCGAGACCGCCCCCGGCATGCCTTTTGGCCTCACTTTCGTCGGGACGGCCTTCTCCGAAAGCAAGCTCCTTGCCTACGCTTACGCGTACGAGCAGGCGACGCAGACGAGGTTGAAGCGCAAGGCCTACGATAAAGCCACGCCCAAGACGCAGCTCGTGGATGTCGTGGGCAAGAATCTGCCGACCGGTGGGGCAAACTCCACTACGGACCCCAATTCGAATTCGACGCAAAATGGAGGCGGGACTGGCGCTGCGACGAGCGTGAGCATGTCGCGTAGTCTTGGTCTGCTTGTTGCTTCACTGGTGTGCGCTCATCGTGTGGTTAGGTGGTAGGGTCTGTATTATTTGTTTACTTCATTTGGGCTGTAGGGTCATCATATCTTTATTATAATATTAATCGCACTCATATCACTGCTCTTCGATGATATCGACCAATTTGGTCCATAGCGCTTCGCGGTTGCCCGCGTCGGCGGCCCACTGCCCAAGCTTCTGAGGCTTGAGCTTGCTGTCGAAGTACCTGTCGGCACTCGCTGGGGCAGCAGTGAGAAGCTACGAAGATCGCGTAAGACTCAGTTGCACGCCAGAACTTTCCGAAAATGACGCACATATACTGGAAGCATCGCGTACTTGTCCGGAGTGGTGCCAACGAGCTTTTGCCCAAACCAGACGGCGTACTTCATGAATCCGGGGAACTTGTTCACATCGAATTGTTCGCTGGAGACCAGGCCTCCAGAGGAAGGGTACGTGAATGATCAAGCTCCTGGAAAGACACAATTACCTGGGGAGAGATGGAAATACCGGTACTGGGGGTACCGGATGTTGAGTTCCTGGGTGGGAGGGAGGTTATATTCAATTAGGATCCATGAGGACAAACTGGACGCACCTCGTGGAACGCATCGAGCACGCAGCTATCCCTCTTCGACTGGTTGAGGAACATCGAGGTCTGGCTGATCCCCGAAGCGAGATGGCGTTCCAAGGAAAGGTCATCCACAGAGAGGTCGTCGAGAGATTGGCCTTGGGCGGCGATTGACAAGACAGAAGCGCCAGCGGAAAGGGCCCCGCGCTTGGTGAGTAGGTAGGCGAGAGCGAAACGCGAGATTGCTTGGACGGCGAATGCAGTGTCGTAGCTGATTTCCGTGCAGTGTTGAGAAACAGGGAAGCGAGTCGGTGTAGTATATAACTGACCCGTCTGCATTCTTATCGATTGTACCAGTGGGCAGCCCTTTCTGGCACATAATCTACCGAAGACGAATGTCTGAGTATTATTTTCAGCAAAAAAACGAGTACACATACCAAATAGTCTATACTGTTGTCCGATGCCTTCTGAATAGCGTCCACGGACTCACACATACTCTTCCTGTCACTAATATAAAGAATTATCAGCGAATCGTCCAGCAGGCTTTGGGCACCGCGCACGAAAGATCTCCCTGCACAAACTCCAACTTGATTGACGCCTCTTTTGGGCCAAGTGCACGCAGAGCCTCTAAAACAGCTGCACCACGCGTTTCGTTGCGTCCAAATATCACAATCCTACTGCAGCCTAGTTTTGCAAAGTGCCGTGCAATCGCGGCACCGATTCCTAGGGTTCCGCCGACGATAACAGCCGTCTTCTGCTGTCCAAGGAGGGAGATTTTTTGCAGTGCTTGCTCAGCTGTAGACGCCATTTGCAGGGTAGGGTGAAAGTCGTCTCGTGTTTATTTAAGTGAAGGCAAGCGATGAATGCCGACGCGACGCGCAGACGCTTTAGGAGCCATATGCGCCCATTCCTCGCAAAATTTGATCGCGTTGACTCATGGAGTATTCGTTATCTTCCGTGTAGCCTCGCTTAAAGATCGTGAGCCAGTGGGACTGCGTAGCTCGTCCAGTCGTAGCAGCGATCGAGTCGAATAGCCCGCGTTCACGGCTTGAATTTGTAGCTAGCGCCGTGAGTTCCAGGTCGCTTCATCGCTGGACATGTTTAACTGACGGGAGGCACACAGATGTGGCTCGCCTAGGGAAAGCGAGCAACGTAGATGTGGGACTTCGTCAGGCGCGGTCACGATACTTAGTTGACACACCGGGGGTTCAAGGATGTTTGGCTGCCAAACATCGGGCTCAGACATGTTTTCTTGTTTAGGTAGATTTTTGCGGATAGAGCAAACACACAGCCAAATATGCTGGATTGGGTGTTGATCTTTGGCTGCAAGTTTTTATCCAGCATCCATTGGCCGCTTTTTTTGGCTGCTGTTTGGCAACCAGAGAGGCCAATTTTTGCCCGCGATCAATGCTGATCAATGCTGTTTGCTGGTCAGAAGCGCAAACATGGACCTTTTCGGTCATCGAACAACGTGTGAAAAAAAGCAGCCAATGCGTGGCGGGTAAAAACTTGCAGCTGAAAATCAGTACCCAATTCAGCATGTTTGGGGGTGAGTTTGGACTAGCCTCAAAAATTCACCTGAACAAGAAAACATGTTTGAACCCGATGTTTGGCAGCCAAACATCCTTGAACCCCCGGTGTGTGAGGCCATTGAGGGTAGATGTGAGCGCGTGTTGGTGATTACGTGTTTACTCGCAGTTCCTTTTTCAGTCAATTTTCAGTTACTTCGAAGCCACTTTCGCCTTGGAAGCGTTGAAATGTGCGGCGTTGTGTGATATACTTCAAGAAAAATTGCGATGATAATTCCATTGGTAAGGTAAGTAGTCTTATCGCAATTGGCGCTCAACGGATGATGCTTGCCACTGGATTATCGACTCTCGCCGAGAAATCTAACGAATAATGAGCAGAGCACGTCTCTGTGTCGAGGCAGATAATATTCCAGCATGAAACCTTCTGTCAGCAAACACATCTCACAGAGGACCTTCCAGATTTGAGTAAACGAGGATACAATGCAGTCACGGACCGCCGTCAATCTCATCCGATTCATCACAGTCGTCGCTCTGAAAGTCCAGTTCATCCGAGTCCCCCTGCGACCCCTCATCCTCGGTGGTCTTTGTCATCAGCCACTCCTCTATCTTTTCCAGCCCATAACAATCGCTGGCTGGATCTGATTCCAATAAACCATTCGACCAGTCGGGCGACCCCGCTTTTCCGGTCAGCAAAGACTCGCCCACCTTGCGGCACGAGTCAAAGTCGATGATCACGGCCTGTCCTTGCGTGCTGAGCATGATATTCGAGGGGTTGATATCATTCTACAGGGTGATTAGTTTGTGTCATAACACCAAATTGATCAGGGAAACCGACATGAGCGTATCCCAAGGAATGAAGATGCTGAATACCCCGCTTAATGTCCTCGACGACGCCTTGCACTGTGAGCTTCAGGACGACGTCATGCGCATCGGGCACGACATCCAGTGCGTCCCGCCCATCTCCAATAATCAAGTCCCAGAGGCTCTGGCGATAGCGTTGAAAGCATAGACCTTCCATACGCCCATCCACTGCAGATGCGACGTACCCGAAATACTCACAAATGTTCGGATGTGGGTATTTCATGAGTACCTCGCAAATCACCGCTTCGTGAAGCATGTATTTTCCCCCGGTGTGTTTGCCGTTGGGTTCATAGAGAATGGCCGGCGGTCTTTTAATGTACACTAAAGGGTCATCGTGCGACCGCTTAGTTTGGGTGAGTCCAGGTAAGGGAGTAATTGTGAGGTAATCCCTTGGAACAGGGATAGCATCATCGAAGAGGGTAGCATCGTCAAGAGAGTAGTGACGAGAGGGATGTTCTTTCACATAAAATTCCCCATTTTTCTCGAAAAGTAGTTTGAGGTGGTCAAATTCAAATTCCGCCAAGGTTGTCGCCTGTTTGAAACTTTCCTCTGCCGCAAGTAACTTGAACGTTGTAGCTGGTTAAGTAAGATGAGTTGACGATCATAATACGATGACCTGATACGACGAACCGCTGTCCATCCTCTCCGTATTGAGGCCAGAAGGGAGAGCAGATTGAGCCCTCAAGGTAATGTGGGTCCAAACGACGTACTGACATGATGTGACCTATAGTACTCAAATAGTACTGCCTCGCTGTCATTCGCAGTATAAAAGATTGGATCCAAGACGAAATCTTTTGGAAAGTTTTATGAGACGGCCAAGACTCGTGCGCGAAGGAACAGGAATGCGAGGACACAGTGCTGGAGATTGACAAATTGCTGCGAAAGACGCGAAATACCAACGAAACACTGGCACTCTCCGTGGTCAACTATCTCGAGTTTTCAGCATAAATTTGCCTAGTTAGTCGCGGACGTCGGGTGCGAGCAATTCCGAACTCATATTGTACTTTTGCTGCGAATCGTAGACGCAATCAAGACGCAATGCGTTGGTGGCCGGTTGGAGAAAGCAAGCGCTTGCCGCGGCGCTCTTGTTGCGCTCTGTTTGATGCCTCTGCACCATAACACCGCCGTATTGCGGCTTGCCTGCTACCTGCTACAGTATCCTGCTAGCCACCGGACTGCTTTTCCTGGCGGCTGATCCTGCCAAATGTCTGCGATTACGTCTTTCTCCATTCGCAAGATTGTAGAAGAACAAACGGAGCGAACGAAGCAAAGCACCGACTCTCAAATCTCGGAGTCGTTCATTGAAGAATCCGATTCAATCATCACGTCCTTTGGCCCCCAAATCGCATCTTCCAAACTGAAAATTGAAGAGCTCGACCACCTATGCGAGAAAAGCGCACAACTGGAACTGCACATTGCACCTGTTCGCGCTCTTCCGGTGGAACTGCTCGCCCAAATCTTCTTGTTGGCGATTGTAAAAATTTATCAATCCGAGACGCTGCTCGCTTGTCCCAGGTCTGTTCAGAATGGAGACAAGTGCCCTTATCACAACTCCCCGACTATGGATTGGACTGGTTAGCGTGCGCATTTCTTGGCGAATTCGAGTCGGCTCCGGTCTAAACAGCAGATTCATGTGGAGGGCCTGAAGGCTTGGTTTGCGCGCTCGGCGGCGCTTTCTGTTGACGTTCGTCTCCTGGATATTGAAGGAGGTATGTCCAGCACGACAACTTTCATGAACCCACCCGCACGGTGGAGGCAAGTCGTAGTGCAGACCGCGTTCGCTTCACTGCAAAGTTTCGTGCTGCGATGGAGGCTCTGCAGCGCAGGAGCCTCAATATCGAGCTGAGAGATAGCCCTAAGGAACAAGGTTGGTGTTCTGAGAGCCTTTCACACTCGAGTCTTGGACTGATCAGACAATAGCTTTCCCAATCTAAGCTCGTTGACTCGTTACATTATCTGTACACCCAGCCTTTCCGTCGAATTGCGAAACCTTCCTCGTCTGATTGAGACTCGACGGGTCAGTCCGACCCTCTGCAATGGCTTGATGTAGCTACTAGCTCCGGTCTGGGCTTGGAGACCGTCTCGCAGCGTGCAGAGAGATTCAGGCAACTTGATAATAGCTCGACGTAATTATAATATTACAACTTTGCTTTAACTTTATGCTCGTTCCAGTTACAACCCGCTTTTCCCTTCAGTAGAATACCCAGACTTTCCAGCCACTACTCCGAACGCGGGCCCATTCTGTCCAAACATCTTCCTGACGTCGTCGACAAGCTCATTCGGCTTTTCATACGCCGCAAAATGGCCACCGCCGTCGTGTTCTGCCTCGAAGACGATATTTCCAAGATTGCGCGACCAGCTATCAGAAAGGAGTCAGTATGCGTTCAAAATCAGGTATGGACGAAAGATACTTGCCTCCTTGGCAACGCAACAATTTCCTGGGGGAAATGTGACAAACCCAAAGGGATCTCCGGAGCAGCACCATCGGCGAATCCACGTTCGGCATCGGTCTTGTGGGGACCCATGGCCTCGTAATAAATACGCAGCGACGCGGCTGGTCCGGCGCGCGAGAAATAGTAGATCGATATCCACGTTAGAACTGGAAGCGGTTCAGCTATAGGCAATTGAATCGAAATAACATGTGGTGAGAACTTTCATCATCCTCCCACGGGTAATTATCTGTCCAGTTGACAAGTTTCTCGTAGATCCACGCGAGGAGGCCAACGGGTGAGTCGGTGAGCGCGTAACCCAATGTTTGAGGCTGGGTGGATTGCTCTGCCATGTATCCCATACCCTTTTTGCGGTGCCATTCCCTTCGCGCAAGGAGTTGTTTGTCTTCGTCAGACAATTCGGTTTGCGCGTCGTCGCCCTGGGGAGGTTGGCCCCTGATGAATCGGTGAGAAGTGACAAAGCGTCGAACGAACTCCTGATACTTACATCACCATGTTGGTGTGCCAGGCTTTGCTGTATTTCCCACCGTATACTTGTGCGATTTTGCGGGTAATCTGTGCCTTAATTGAGATCGGGTGTCTTGTGAAGATGGGTCCAGTTAGGGACGTACCACATGGCCCCAGTCGCCGCCTTGGGTCACTGAATTGTGTCGTTAGAATGAACCACCGAATGCCCCGTCGTGCGGACGAAACGAACCGTATTCATTGTATCCCAATGCCAACATTAATTTGTGTCCAACCTGCAGTCCAGATATCAACCAATGCCAAAAAATGAATCAAATCTGGGCACCTCTGCATACTGTTTGATACCAAATCCAGGCTTCGAAGCCGCCTCGGAGAAACCGTATCCGGGGAGACTGAAAGTGACAACATGGAAACTGGGATGATTCGCCGAATTGGTGGTCAACAGAGGCAAAATCTTTCGCGCCTCGATGAAGCTTCCTGGCCCTGTGAGTTTGATAAATTCCGTGTGGTAGAAAGAGTAACAGCGTCGCTTACACCCATGGACGAAAAGCAACGGAATGGCGTTCGTGACCTCGCTGCGTTGATGAACATAGTGGATGTTCAGCGTTCCGTGCCCGTCCACCGCGATGGGACGAGTAAATTGCTGGAGTGAAGCATTGAGCTGTGCCTCATGGTGGCGCCAGTCATAGCCGTTCGTCCACCGCGAAACAAGGCGTTTAACGTCCGCGAGAGGAGCACCATAGTCCCATCCTGCCCCATCGAGCTCATCGGGTAGAGTAGTGAGCTCAAGCTTTGTCTGAAGTCGCTGGAGAGCCGCGTCCGGAATGGAAATCTTGAATGGGGTCTCGCTCATGGATCCGTTCGGATGGTGTCCGTGCGAGTATGTAGACACTCGAGTTCCTTTATTACTGTATCAGCCGTCCCGCTTCATAAGCATGTCCTGGTCAGGATCAGTCAGCTTTCCACCCAGACGTCACAGTGTCCGTAGTCGAAGCTAGAGTAGCATTCGTTCCGTAGTGTCTCGACTCTTCGGCATAGATTAGCCCAAAGTTTGCCTAGGTATCTCGGACGTCGGAAGCCAGCGAATTCGGATTGATACTGTACTTTTGCTTGGAATCGTGAAGTCGAGTCAGTCGACGTGAACGCAATTGCCTTGGATGATTGCGAGCGGCGGGGTTTAGTGGAAGATACGTAAGGGAGATCAGATAGTTCACGTTACCTGTGATGTGACCTTGATGTGACCTGCCGTGTTGCTGATTGCGTCAAACGCGCTCGTCGCGTCCTCCCTCTGCTCCTACGAGCTTCTCAGCCTCTTCTTTTGGCCCACCCACCCTCTCCTTCTCTTTCCTCACGCTTGGCTGCTTCGGTAGTTTCCTTTTCTAAGACCCAAGAACCGTGCGTCACGGTACTGGATTTTGCGTCGCTCGCCATCCTCCCGCCCGATTCGCTTCCCGCCCAATCTTTTTGGTGCGTTTGTTTTAGCGAAATAGTCTCCGGTACAGTCCCACCTGCACACCCACCTCACTTATATCAGTAATCTCAAAATGCACTATTTACATTCACTCCATATCTCCCCCTCCATACCTTTTCAGGAGAGCATTCTACTCGCGATTTCCCTTATCTAATACCTCCCTCAGCCACGACCACGACCACACAATCAAACAACGTCGTCCTCCCGCTCTCATCTCACCGCCCGTGTTTCACATCTGCACTCCCGCCTGACCGCTGCCCCGTGGGGCATCCGGCCACATCGCTTGTTTCATTCCAACACCGCCTCTACGTTATGGGTGCCTGTGGACACCCATCACTTGTCTCCGTCGATATACCGGCCCTGCCTCGCCATTTCCTCCCTTCCGACACGTTCCCTTTCACGCCTTTCGACGCCTTCAAGCCCATCCGCTCTCGGCTGCAAACCATCCCAAGGCGACCCCTTCGCTACCCCACACTCCTAAACGGCGCCGATCAAGTGGCGGGAGTAACTATGACTCAACCTTTTGCCCTTCATACAACCATCTATGGTCTGCTTACGTGAACTGTCCATGCCCTCCCTTCCCCTCTTCCAACCCCACACCTCCCACCTCAGTTCTCCCCTCCCAATCCATCTGTCCCTTCAATATGAACTCGTCCAACCTTTGCTCTCCCTCCTTTTCAGCAACTGATTCTCATTACACCAAGATAAACAACAACTGTACTGTACCAGCTTCTCTGTCTCCACTCTCCTGTCCTCCTCATCACCGTCTACGTCAACAATATGGTCCCCCGGCACGCCCTTCTGCTGCCCTTTACAATCTGTGCTTGCCCGTGATCATCCTCCAGCTAGCCTCTCCCGCTTACCTTCCTCCTGCACTTCCTCTCCACCCCTCTCATCCCTTGTCTTTCCACCCACCAAGTTCCCAATTGTGTTCGTGTTCTGCCATCAATCCATCTTTGGCGCTCTCCCCTGTTGACTACATCTTCGTCAACGTCACCAACATCGTCCGTGACCCCTGCCTAACTGTGTCTACTCTACCTCATCTTTACGCATTCCCGTTCCCCGTCTGTCCGCACCCGCTGCCCGCCGTCCCATAGTACCTCCAAACTTTGCCATTGCACGCTCCTTACCCCTCCACCCATACCTCACACTTGGACGTTCCTTGAAATATCTATCATACATTCTACATCCCTAACACTCATCCCACTGCCGATCATACATATTGACCTTTGCATCCCGCCTTCCTATCCTTGCACCGCTATGAGCCATAGGATATACGACCCTTGTTTTTTCTACTCATTAGCTATTTACCCTGCCTTTTCTCCTCGAAGCCGATACCTTAAATGCAACTTCTGCCCTAGTACCGCTTCCAACTTACATTACCTCTGCCTCCGCGCACGCACCTCGCGTACTGGGATTGGTCCCCCGCCGCGGTTCTCGATTTCCTAATTCGCAGCCCAGCTCATTTTATTGGTGCTTGAGGCTCGGCGAATCGGCGCGGCGCGGCCCAATATTAATCCCGCCCGCACACCCCCAACAACTCGAACTCAGTTTCCTGAACGTGCCCCGCCTCTTCCTCTCTCTCTCGAATCTTCTTGATTGGAATCATCGTATTTCTCTAACTAAGTGAGAGCCCAGTGCCGAGTCTACCTCATTCGCGTCTCGGGTTAGATGGCGGGAGGCAGAGCCGGAGGCAGTCCCAAGTAAACGCGTAAATATTGCCGACAACACACAACGTAAAAGACTAAAAGTCAATAATAAAACCGAAAACAAGATCCGTGTTCTCCTCAAGCTCCGAGTTGAGTTTATAAAAATGGGGTCTGTTTTCATTCTCTCTCTCTACCACCACCATGCCCAACACTCTCCAAGTCCCCGGCCAACGCCCTCCTCTCTCGTCTGCCTCCAGCGACAATCTCATCAAGGACTTGCCTGGTTATACTACCCCCGTCTTCCAAGGCAAATCAGAGCAACAACAGCTCGTTCAAGCGGAGGTCGCCGCGAAGGGCTTCGTCCCTGCGCCGCTCGTTCCTGCAGAAGTCGCGTGGTTCTACACCAACCTCGGTATCGACGACACCTACTTTGCCAACGAGTCGGTCTCAGTGATATCTGATCATATTATCGCGTTGTACGCCGCCAAGATCCAAGCCTACACGAAACACGACGTCAACTCTCTTGTCATCGATCTCGAAAAGATTACTGAAGATGGCGCCACCTTCATCCACACCAGCCCGCCGGGTGTCACCAGCACAGACGGTCCAGGCGCGAGTGTCGAGACGCGCATCGATGATCTCTTCTTGGACACGACTACGCCGTATCGTTTGGAAACCTTTCGTTCGATCGGCGCAGTGAGCGCTACCGCCTCCCAACAACTCCGCTGCTATTTCGTGTCGAAATGCTCCTTCCCCCCGCTCCCCGCCGTCGAAACCGACGACATCCGCGCGTACTCCGACCCCACCTTCCTCTCCAAGGCTTCCGAGAACACTCTGCAGATCTACAGCCAAGCCATGGCTGACGTGCGCGCCCGCCGTTACGGGCCCGTGCTTTCTCACTTCCAAGTCGAGGGCACGCGTCAGCACCGTTTGGTCATCGCGTACGACTCTAACGCGTCGCCGACGAAGCATTTCTTCTCTGCGCTCTCGAATTTGTATCATTTCTACGCGCTCTATAGTCTGCGTAAGTACGTAGAGCGGTTTTCTAACGGCGTCACCATCATTTCTCTGTACCTCAACCCGCTGCCCGGTGCAGAGGTCAGCGGCGCGCCGCCCATCGAGCACGCCATTTATCAGGTCAAAAAAGAAGCCTCCCTCCTCTTCTGTCTCCCCGACAACCCCTTCTTCCTCCCGAAAGCACCAGGGAGCCACGCCGTGCAAGAGGCGACCTATGCCTGTGCGTCCCATCTCTTCTCATACTACTCCCACTGACACTCAAAAGACTGCGGCTGGATCTTCGCACAACACTTCACCAACCGCCTCGGCCCCGCGTACCTCTCCCTCCGCAACGTCCTCTCCGAATCCGACCCCGTCCACGCGGAGGTGCTGAACGACATCAAGCGGCGCTTCCGTGAGGAGACATTCACCCGCGAATCCATCGCCAACACCATCCTCGCGTACCCCGAGCTCATCCGTCTGCTCTACGTGAACTTCGCCGTCGCGCACTACCCCGCCGCGCAGGGTTCGGACAAAGACAACGCAAGCCTGATGCCGCAGACGCTGTCGTACCAGCGCCTGACCGCCGCCGCGCCTCTGTCGGATGTTGAGCTGGCTGATAGGTTGAGGAGGGCGGTGCCGAGTAAGCATGATTTGCAGATTTTGGAGGCGTTTTTGGTGTTTAATCGGTGAGGTCTTTTTCTTCACTCGATTTATCCTTCCTTCTTTCTTTGACCTTCGTCGTCGCTAACTCCCTCACCCCCAGCCACATCCTCAAAACCAACTTCTACCAGCCCACCAAGGTCGCGCTCTCCTTCCGCCTCGCGCCGGATTTCTTACCCGAGGTGGAGTATCCCAAGAAGCCGTTTGGGATGTTTTTCGTCATTGGGAACGAGTTCCGTGGCTTCCACATTCGCTTCCGCGATGTTGCAAGGGGCGGTATCCGGATTGTGACGAGTCGGAATAAGGAGTGAGTGTTGTGTTTATTTCTTTCTTTTGTCAGGTGAATAGAATTACTGCTGATACATGCCGCGCGCACAGGAACTACTCCATCAACCAACGTATGCTCTTCGATGAGAACTATGGGCTTGCGTCGACGCAGAGTTTGAAGAACAAGGATATTCCGGAGGGTGGGGCGAAGGGGACGATTTTGCCTAGGTGGGTGTCTTCGCTCTATCCTCATCCTTCATTCCGTTCGACTTTTCACAACGCTGATTACCATGCACCAATGCAGCCTCGGCGCCGCCCCGCGCGCCTGCTTTGAGAAGTACGTCGACTCGATCGTGGATCTCTTAATTCCGGGGCAATCGCCGGGTATTAAGGAGCCGTTGGTGGATCTGTATGGCAAGCCTGAGTTGTTGTTCTTCGGGCCGGATGAGGGGACGGCGGATATGATGGATTGGGCGGCGGGTGAGTGTTTTTCTTTTTGCGAATCATCTCCGCGTTGTATCAGCATGCTCATCCTGCTCTCACAGTTCACGCACGCGACCGCGGCGCCGAGACGTGGTGGAAGTCGTTCACGACGGGCAAGAGCGCCGAGACGCTTGGCGGGGTGCCGCATGATCGGTATGGCATGACGTCGTTGAGTATCAGGCAGTATGTCTTGGGGTTGTATAAGCAGCTTGGGTTGAGGGAGAAGGATGTGACGAAGGTGCAGACGGGTGGACCGGGTGAGTTCTTCTCTTTTTTGTTTCTTTTCGCGCCAGATGTTGACTGACTGGGGCGGATGATAGACGGTGACCTCGGCTCGAACGAAATCCTCTTGAGCTCGGACAAGACGGTCGCTATCATCGACGGGAGTGGTGTCCTCGCTGACCCCGCAGGCATTAACCGCGAGGAGCTCATCCGTCTTGCGAAGCTGCGTGTGCCTGTCGGCAACTTTGATAAGAGCAAGCTGGGCAAGGACGGGTATTTGGTTTGCGTTGAGGAGCATGATGTTAAGTTGCCTTGTGCGTTGTCCCTTCTTTTCCTGCTTGTATTGTGTTGGTTGTTGACTGGAAGATTCAGCTGGGGAACTCGTCATTGACGGCACGGACTTCAGGAATGCGGCGCATTTGCGGTTCAAGGCGGATCTGTTTGTTCCTTGTGGTGGGCGGTATGTCTTTGTGTCGCATTCGATATGCAGAAGTTGGTCATTGACGTGGTGTGTAGACCTGAAGCGGTGAATATCTCGAATATGGCTGCGCTGGTCGACTCGGAGGGCAAGCCGCACTTCAAGTATATCGTGGAGGGCGCGAATCTGTTTATCACGCAGCAGGCGCGGTTGTATCTCGAGAAGCGCAAGGTCATCTTGTTCAAGGATTCGAGCACCAACAAGGGTGCGTTGCGTTGTCTTTACGTATACCGAGAGTTCTAGTTCACTGACGACAATCCCAGGTGGTGTTACTAGCTCCTCCCTCGAAGTCCTTGCCGGTCTCGCGCTCTCGACGGAAGAATACACCGAGCTCATGATCTTCACCAACGGCAAGCCCAGCCCATTCTACGAAGCCTACGTCAAAGATGTGCAGGCTAAGATCTGCGAGAATGCCGCGGCCGAGTTTACGTGCCTGCAGCGCGAGCATGCGCGCTGCGGCGGGGCCAAGACGCGCACGGTCATCTCGGATGAGCTGTCGAGCACGCTGAATGGGCTGCAGGCGGAGTTGGAGGGTTCGGATTTGTTTGAGGACAAGCCGAGTCGCGAGGGGGTGTTGAGGCGCGCGATTCCGAAGACGCTTGTGGACAAGATTGGGTTGCCGGTGTTGATGGAGCGGTTGCCTGAGCCGTATCAGAGGGCGTTGTTCTCGAGCTGGGTGGCGGCGCATTTCGTGAGTTGCTCTTGTGTTCGCCTTTCTTGTTGTCGTCGTGAGCTGACTGGTGGATGCGTAGATCTACAAGTACGGCGTGAACGGGTCGAGCGTTGATTTCTTCCATTTTGCACGGGACCTTGCGAGCAAGTAGATTGACTGATTGTTCGCAAGAGGGGAGGGCCGTGGCTCTCAAAGGGATCAAGTAAATAGACGGCTGAATTGGAACGAGCAGAAGCAAAAGCAAAAGAAAGTTAAAGCAAAGCTGTAGTATTATAATTACCTCGAACTATTATCAAGTTGCCTGAATCTCTCTGTACGCTGCGAGGTCCTCGAGACTAAACCGGTCAAAGGACGTGATGATTGAATAGGATTCTTCGATGAACGACTCGATTGGAGACTTTGTGCTTTGCTTCGTTCTATCCCATTCTTCTATGACCTCGCGAATGGAGAAGGGCGGAATTGTGGACATTTGGTATGTAGGATTGTCGGGAAAGGTATCTGGGGATAGCAGGCAATATGGCCGTGTCACAGTGGATGTAAGAGTCGAGGATGGAGAGGCATCAAATCAAATAGTCCAGTGCAGCGATCACTTTCTTCAACTGGCCTGGGGCCACCCCATTGCGTTCGGTGTTCGCCGACGAGTGGAAGGTATATAGGAAGCGGTATATTGAGAAAGCAGTACGAAAGCAAATCGCTAGGAATACAAACAGTCAAAACCCATGTAAAAATACATTTCCAAATCCGAGACTTAGATGCGCCGGGCATTACAATAGTCGACCATACTCTTCAACATCGCCTCGTCGTGCTCTCGCGTGATTAAACCCATCGCCTGGGCGCCCTTGGGCCACATATTCTTGGCGAGGTTGATGGGATATGTTGCTTCGCCCTCCTTGCCCGCCCAGTCAAAGTCAATGAGTTTGACTTCATCGCCGGCCACCATAACATTGGGTTGTCGAAGATCGCCATAGACGTACCCATTGTGATGTACAAGCGACACGATCCTCGTGAGCTGCTCTTCAAAGTCATCAGGAAAGCCGCCTTGCATAGCTGCTACGGTTGTCCCGTCGATGTACTCCATGACGATCATCTTGAGGTCTTGGTATGAAGGGGCGTCAGGCGATGGATCGACTGGTCCGCAATATAGCAACTGAGGGGCAAGACCTTCGCGGGCCAGGAGTTCGTGGGTGGCAGAGCCGTAGGCATGTGCAAACTTGACCACAATGATCCGCGGTGAGTCTTCCTTGGTGCGGCACTTGAATGTAACGCAGGCGGATTCACGTTCAAGTGCCTCCATATATTCGAACTGAACTGTTGCGCCGTCCTCGGAAGGGAAAGAAGTGTGGCACGGGAAGAACCGCGATAGTTGGGGTTTATCGGAAGGTTGCAATGCAACGTAGTATTTCTTCAAATGCCACAGGGAGAGCGATAGTGAGTGAAGAATATGGGCGACACGGTGACATTGCGCTTCGTCGGTCAAGACAGTTGCGTTTCCCAGCCATATGAAGTCGGTAAGACGCTGTACGATGCACTTGTCGGTCACTACTGCGCCGAGAATGGCCAGCCAAGGGCCAGCGAAGGCGATCAAGAAGGTGGGACAACAGCAGAGGGTCCGAACCTGAACGACGGTACTCTAAACAGACGAAACAAAGTCAGTAAAGGATGTAATCCAGTAAGCCAGAGCTCACCGTGTTTTGTGCCCAATATCTCAACATTGAGAACGATGCTTGAGTGGAAGCGTCGCATCCGCCCTCCCCGAGCTCACGTTTCTCCTCTTCAACCAGAAGCGTGACAACTCCAGGAACGGAGCCCTCCAACGCCGACAACGTGGCCGTGATGACGCCGTCGGGTTTTGTGCCGTCCTCACTAACTATGGTCTGAAGCCCAATTGCAAGAGCGTCCTGTAAATGCTGCCGCGTAGCGGCTCGGCGTGAGTCTTCGTCAGTATATATGGCTGAAGCGTGGCGCATGAGGGCCGCTGTGGCAATCATGACTTTGTCAGGCACTTTGAGGTCCGAATTCGCAGCATAGTCCAAGAAGCGGGCGAAGGCGGGATTGTAAAGATGGACCGGGGGGGCGACGGTAGAGTTCCCTTGCGTAGGATTGTAGCGTCCATCGTACAATGGGTAGGCGCCCCCTTGACCTTCTAGGAAATTTGTCGACTTCGCAGCCTTAGACGGTGCAACCCGCTCCAACGCGTAGTCAATGAGGTTCGCAAAGCCTAGGCAGAGAGATTCTCAGTCGAAAGGCTATGAAATAGTGAAGCACGCACTTTGATTCAGAGCACCTAACGTATCCTGGGCCTCTTCTTGTTCCTCTTTGGTTGTCGGATTGTGATCATAAATCGGAATGAATTCTATGATAAGATTGATGGCGTTGCCCGCTTTTCCTTTCCTTGTGGCAAATAAACTAATGTCCATGCCCCAAGGGACTCGGTCGGCGATGGCGCTGAGATTGTTACAGGACCGTTTCAACAATTCTCTCGAAGCGTCATCGTCTAGAATTCTAACGGTAGAATGGGGCTGTGGGCCGAAATTATGTCCTATGAAGCTCTGAAAACAGCTAGGGCGAACCTTCCAGAGGTTGATTTGACCCGGTTTGATTGAAGCGCTATAAGTGGACTCTGCAAGAATCCGTTGCTTCAAAGCAGTGAGATCAGCTTTGGGGTCGATCGTGACCCCGAAGACTGGCGATCTGGGTTTGTTGGCGTAAATTACAGACAGCGTGATGTCTGTATCTGTGGTCATAGCGCGTTTCAGACCAGTTGAGTGGCAAAGGTTGGTGGTCGTAAGAACAAAGCCCAAAACAAATAATACAAAATTACTATTCTTGGAAGATGCACAGCCACCTCTGAATTGCTTGGACACGATGCCTCTTTCCTGAACCCAGCTATTTTATTGGTACATAATGTTTTTTCTTAACAAAGGGCCAAACGTGGTAAATACCACTGCTCGAGTTCAGGTTGTCGCACATGTACCGAACAAGCTCGCAGCATTTCCAGCCAGTTTCACGTTTTGGCAAGTGTATTTTGCCGTGCCTGAGGGCGGTCTACATGTATCAATTAATTCTCCGCATGCAAGAAAAAATATCAGAGGAGGAAGAGAACGTACGACAACGAGAAGTTGTTCACGTTGATGTCGGAGCAACGCGCACCCGGAGAGCATGCGAGGCTGGCTACAGTGGATCCGGACGAGGTCCCAGATATGCTAGTCCAAAGTAAATTCGGAGGAAGAATTCTGGGCAGAAGAGTGGACGCACGTCGTGAAGAACACGTCCTGTATGAACGTGTTCGACGGGAATTGTGCGCACTGGAATCGAACTCAACATAGATCAGCGAAGGATCATTGACATAGACTTACAGCCGATGCACTGGGCAAGTGTGTCAGCCTTAGATATCGAAGCCAGATTCAAAGCGTACCTCGTCATATAACATTGGTCAATCACAACTGGGTTATCAACCTTGCTTTCAACAAAGTTCGCAAAAGTAATGTTCTTTACGATTCCGCTGCCAACACCAGATCCCGCCCACGCTTTGATACGAGCACCGTTCTGCGCGTTACTCATGTGAATGTTGCTAGGTGAAATGATCAGTCTACGAGTATTTCAAAGCAAGAGGAATCGTCTTTACGTAGCGGTGACATTCTCCACGATATCGAACATCCCAGCGAATTGTCCGAGTGAGCTGCAATTTGGTGTGAGACGAGAATGAGTTGGTCGAAAGCACTAGATAGATTCTCACCCGACAGAGATGCCACTATTAGACGGAAAAAAATTAACGGGGACATTGTATAGATAATAATATACGCACTGGGAGCCGGTACAGTTCAAGTTTGAGACAATGATATTCGTCGAATCTTGCCATGAAGTTTGCATGAGTAGGAAAATGCTTCAAGGCACAGACCAACTCACTCGGCTGTCATGACGACAAAATTCGGTTTTGAGAGTTCGAAAAGAGCAGCACATGGTCACTCACCTTGAACGAGACACAGTCGTCGCCGTTGTTGATGACGGAGTCCTTTATCACAACGTTGTCGCTTCGGTAGGTATCTGGAGGTCTGTCAACGACAGCGAGAATAAGAAAAATTAAGCAAACAGACCCCAGCCATCAGTATTGGCTGCGCCATGTGAAGACGTGGACTTTGCGTTGAGTGACACATTGCTGAAAGTAACGTTCTTCCCCTCGTTAACAAAGTTGAACCACATGGGACTGTTGATCATCTTTATGTTCTGCACCACCACATTTGTAGCCTGGAAGAGCGTCATGGTAATAGGACGCAGTAAACCGGAGTTGGACGCGAAGGCATCCCACCAGGCCTGGAAATTCGATGTTACTTCACTATTTATCTCTGGAAAAATCAATTGCAACGGATGATACGTACCTGTCCAGCGCCATCCAACGTTCCACCGCCATCAACGAGGAGGTTGGTGCCACCCAGAATCCAAAAAGTGATCGACGTTTGGAATGCAAAAGGGAAAGCATTCTGTGGGAACTATATAAAAGGAGCTGGCTTTTGGCATGCAAAATACCCACCGCAGTCCAATAGGTGATGTTGGGATTAAACCGCATCGTTCCTTGCAAATTCTATCCAGACGTCATTCACCACGCAAGTAGTCTAACAAAAGAAAACCTACCAGATGCTTGTTGGAAAGGCCAGTCATATTGAGTCGTGTGGAGATATTGAGCGTTGTGCTAGCAGGAATCACAACCGTGCTGCACGACTGCATTGCAGTCAGCAACTGCGGGGAGTCATCCTTTCCGCTGCCCAGCGCAGCAAGCGTGCAGCTCGCTCGCTCGACGTTCTGTACTGTGCGCGACGGCGTCGCCAACACTGCATGCAGAGACGAAAGCGTCAACAAGGAGGCTGTTAAGATTGTGGAATGCATGTTGTAGTTTCGAAACAATATCGGCGGTTTATATCGTCGCATACGGACCGGGGACGGTCCTGAGGGCGGTGGGTGGTGCCGGCGGGAGGGGAGAATTAGATCCATGTGACCGCGCCTTGCCTCTCATGATCTCATGCGACGATTCTTCGGCGAAGTTGTCAAGCATAGCACGGTGCGGCGTGTGAGTAGTGGATTGATATCGAAGCGCAGACCAAAAATAATCGAGGATCTCATGGATACCCTCCATTGTGCTGCGAAACCATTGAATTTCATGTTGCTAGCTAACGCCATAGGTTTGGTCGAAAGAGGTACATTTCTAACTCGAGGTGGTTTTGTTATTCGGAGGTTCAGCATGATACATGCTGTTGAATTCGTTTGGCCGGGGTTCGGGAGGAGCTCAAAGGTCCAGCTGGCCGCTGTTGCGGTAGCATCGAATGGCAGATGATTGAAGCATAGAGGCATAGTCGTGGTCAAGTCCAGTCTCCTACCCAGCCGCAGTTTCGAGGTTCCTCAGTGCTTGTAGAAAGTATTTTCAAAGTGAATTCATTTGGGAAATTTACGGGATCAGTGTGACAATTGATGTGACAAGAGTTGGGATGAACCTCTCCACGGCGGCTGGCACAAAACATCTGTCAACAACATAGCCACAAGACCCCGGCCTCTTTCGGCGATATCCGCCCAAACTGATCGTCTGCGATGCACTCGCTATGAGTGGTGTCCTGGCGTCGAAAAGTCAACAGGATGGCCTGATATACAGTCCAGAGTCACATCAGTTGAATATATTTCACTTACACGGACGACATCCTTATCACTTTTGAGGAAGGCACGGATCCCCAAGAGATACCTGATATCGAGGCAATTTGACAGCCAGAGCGCGTATTTCGACTGGGGAGTATTGCGACTGTGTATTGGTAGCGATTTTCGGCGGGACTGGGGCCATTGACGCGTGAATGAGACAGGCAGAATTTCTTTTTGGCGCGTTGTCCGGATGCGAGTGGTGCCGGATGCTTGCGGGGTCCTGGTGTGGCTATGTTATTGACAAATGTTTTGTGCCAGCCGCTGTGGAGAGGCTCACCCAAAACTTCAGTCACACTTAGTCACACCAGCCTGTCACTTGGCATTATTCCATTTTCTTTCGTCTCGGAATCAGCCTTGTAAAACTCCCTCTGTGACTGTGAGCATCGAAACCGCGGCTGGGTAGGAGACTGGGTCAAGTCCAAGTTGCGTCGGCGATCAAAGTCCGTATGATTCCGACTCAATTCGAGTGGGAAAAATTCTCTCGGCGTATTTGCGTAGAATCTGGGGATTCTTCATCATACACAGGTGTAGTATAGTCTTAAACATTCTGTCGTGAATTCGTGGAAGCGGTGGCTAAGAAATTAGGGGGTGTCAACGTGGGTACTCATTCGCTTGTAGAGTACGCATGAAGAAGCTCCCAAATTATCGACCGTCTACGTATAGATTGGGTATGGTATGTATATCCGCATTATATATGTACAACAACATCATCACCGTGGCCCAGGAAAGGCACCCGGAACCACCTGCCTCCTCCGCTCCGGATGATGGAAGTATGTCCCATATCTCGACAACCTCGACGGCGTACTCGGACTCCCGCTAACAGGAACATCCAGCATCGTATGCTCGTCGGGCCCATTCGAAGTCGGACGCTCTAGGTCATTCAGGGACGGAACAGAATTCTCCAACCCGCCCGTCTGCGTCCCGTAATCCTGGTCACTGTCATCCTCCTCGTCTTCGTCCAGCCAGTCGTCGGTGTCGGGCAGGTTGATGACGCCCGACGCGGGGTCGAAGCTGAGTCTGTGACTGAGGTTCGTCGACCGTCGCGATTCGTCCCAGGTCTGACTCCTACTCCCTGCTTCTGGAAGACCCGCATCTGCAGCCGCGGGAGAGGATGGAAGATCTGTGAGTATCATCTCGCTCTGCGTCCGTCGGCGAACGCTGGGTCTCTTGCGAAGGGTGAGGACCACGGCTTGGCCGTTTGAATCCTTTGACGCCCCGCGCGGTGAAGATCGATGGTCGTTGGATAGCGTCTGGCCCTTCTTCAAAGGCAACCATGGGTGTGGAAGCACACCGTTTAGCGCCGGGTGCATGTATCGTCGTTTCCCGGTGCTGATCATCATAGTGAGTATTCTGCCAGAGTGAATTCGATGCACTTACTTGAGCACGCCATCATACCAGCCGGCCATTGGTGGCTGGGACTGTCCCAATAGTTAGCTTTAGTTTCGCGATATCATTGAACAACGTACATAATCAGTCCTCTCATCTTCCGGTGCAACGTAGAGAGTATCGTCATTCTGAGCGTATCTCCTACGATTCAAATTGCTGTTCATATGCATCGTTCAGTTTTGCGCTCCACCACTCAAAGTAATACACAAACCTTTGTGACCAGGTTACAGGATGCCCCGCGCGCAGCCTCGTAACATCGGCCGTCTCCTCACCGCGCTCAACTTCAAACACCGAGCTGAGGCTGACAAAGTCGCTGAGGGGCTTCAAAGCCTTCTCGACATACCAAGACCACAATAGCGTGCCAACGATAAGGGGAACCAGCAAGATGGTGATAAAGTACGAAAGTTTCGAGGTCGCGTACGTATTTTGTAGGAGGAAGAACCCCGACATGAAGGTGAGGAAGATCATTACACCCCAGATGAGGCGAACGAAAGTGATTGGCCAAGCCTGGCCCTGCGACTCGTACGGCTTGTAGAACACTGGAGGGAAGGTCAGCAAGTGCGTAGTGGTGCGATGCAGGAGCCAAACGGACCGAAAAGCAATTTGTACTTGTACACGACGTACGAGTTGCCGAAGTAGATAGCGCCGAAGATGAGGATGAGAGGCTGAGTGACGCTATACAGCATCGTGATGACGAACATGAGAATGGCTTGGGGGTACACGATACCATAGTTGATCATCGGAGGGGCGTTCAATTCCGCGAAATCTTCCAAAATTTGAGAAAACTAGGGATTGAGAGTCAAAGCTAGACACCTACCGCGCGGTGTCCGGGTGACGAAGAGACGGAAGAAACGCGGAACGGTTACACCCAGATTCAGCAGTTGCAAGGGTACGATACCGAGTGCTAGAGACTACTTGAGACGCCTGCGTAGGAGAGTATCGATCGTAGACGTACCCTGGAGTATGACATAGGACAGGAAGAAGTTGCGCGCTTTACCTGCTTGGAGCGCCCTCGCGATCTTCTCAGGGATCTGAGCGGGGAAGTTCGCTAAATCGTACAAGAGCTGGAGGTAGGTTGAGGCCAAGAGGAATATGAAGACGACGTTGACCAGTAGGAACAGGAAGTATCTGTCGGGACATTGGCAAGATGTTACAGGTCATACAACGCGAATCGTACTTCTTGAGCAGCGAGTACTCGACCCAACTTCTAGCCCTATATCCTTGCTGGTAGGTGAGACCTATTTAAGCAGTAATCAGTATGAAATTGAAACCGTCTGGAACGAGAACGGCGTGCCTTCGAGCAGGAAAGGCAAACAAGCATTGAGAGTAATCATCGCGACCGACGGCAACGAATTCTGCACAATGGCGCGCACTTGGTCGTTGCTATCAATGAGTCTTCCAAGCCACGGCATCGTCTTCTTAATCTCTTCATAACTGAGCAGACCCGCAAGCGCCGTGATGGGGAAAATCCAAGTAAAGAACAGCAACGCGATCATGGCGAGCACAAATATGTCGCGAGTCTGGATGGAGAGCTGCGACGGCGTCATATTGCTCCACACGATGTCGCGCGGCTCGGGGGCGGGGTAGGTTCGGCACTGCAATACCTGAGGGGAATGCACGACTTGGATGGCGACCTGAGCCGATGACATTTTCTCGAATGTGACGAATGCCACCTGCGTGGCTTTGAACTTGGCGAGACGGCGTTTGCGCACTTTTTCGTCGATTTCTTTGAAACGTGCTTCGAGGTACTCGAGTGCGTCGACCTTTTGTCCGAACCAATTGGGGCGCAACGTTGGACGCTGGCGATGGGGAACGACGAGGCGCTGTTGCTGCATGCCCCCTTCGACGTCTATAAGCGGTAGAACGCCAGCTTCGGGGTCGTATTCTTCTACCGTGCTTGGGTTGCCGACATAGCTGACCCATGCAGCCTCGAGCTTTAGGAGCGCCTCGGTACGCATGTCAATGAGGGTCTTCAGAGAGCCAACATCTCTGCAAACGGTGACGCTCTCCACGGCAAGTCCGATGTTCTCAAAGTATTCGGCTAATGGCCGCTCGCCCTGGAGTTTACGCGGGAGGTTGGTGACCATGACGGTGCGTGCGGGGATTGAGTGCACGAGCTCCAAGGAAAAGAGCTGCCGAGAGCGGATGAACCGGCGGTAGTTCTTGTATATGAAGTATAGGGCGAGGAGGGTGAAGAGGTAGGTGAAGATGAGGTATAAGGATAGGTAGGAGTTGGCTTCGCTGATGAGGTCGAGCCAGTCCAGGCCAGGGTAGGTGGAATTTGTGGTGCCATTGGTCGCGGAGGCTCGCAGGCGGAACATAGAAGGCTTGCTACCGAGGATGTCAGGCCAGTCAGAGTCGTCCGATCCGGGCCAGTCAGAATCGTCGCCTGTTTCTTTATTATGCTGTAGAATGTGTGAGTTAGAGCTGAAGACGAAGGCATGCAACACACATTCCAGTTGATCGGCATGAGGATGGTCACAGCAAAGAAAGAGCAGACAGAGAATAATTTGAAGGACATTTTGTAAAAGTTGAGAAGAACAGCCGCGTCGAGTCCTACTATTTGCAGTATGGTAAATTCAGAGGTTCTGATGGTAGGCAATATCCAGCCAAAGAATGCTTGGTGCGCATGGGCTTCATGAGGAGAGAACCCTGAGCAAGAAATGAACAAAGTATTCAAAAGCACCAGTAATTTTGGATCGCACCCTTCAGCTTGGTTCGGGGCGCGAACAATAACGGCCAACGAGTGCGACAGTATGAGAACACAAAAAATGAGAAAAGGCCGATAGTGGCGGACATAACGAGCTGAGTGGTGAACCATGGACCCTCGAACTTCACTATGCGCAGAATTCAGTATAATGGTGGTGTATCGTGTGCAAGCCACTGCAAGGAGACGCACTGGTGGGCGGAGAGCCAGGAGGAAGGCCGCCTCCGTCACCGCCGTCGTCGCCATCGTCGGGCTCAAAGAATACCTTGACGAACGACGAAGCCTTCAAGTCCATCTCAAGGATTAGAGCAGGGGCTCATAAGAGGACCACGGAATATGCGCCAATCTCCGGTCCTGATGCGCACGGATTTGGGCCCAAAATACTATTGTGCCCAACGGGTATGAATTCTCCCAATGGGTCTGAATTTTCGATATTTCCTGCTCCCCCGTCCATCGTTTAGCCCCGGTTTTTTTCGGGATCTATTCTTTGACTAATTCTCTCCCAGATCCCCAAAGCACTTGAGCTACGACGAAAGGGAAGTGGTTCAAAAGCAATTACCGGGTTGGCGAGTATTTTGATCTCAATCATCACTACATCAATTTACCTTGATGAATCGGTACCCTTTTCTCAACACCTCGTCCTCTCGGGATCCCAATAGAATTCTGCAAACTCATAGAGAAGAAGTATAAGAGCTCATCCCGAAAATTCCGGAAGCCAAAGGGTCAAAGGGAAAGCAGGATTCTCGAAAATTCAGACTCATTGGGAGAATTCATACCCGTTGGGTGCTCAAAAATGCGTACGATTTGGTGTCCAATCATGATGCGTACGAAAATTTAGGCACATTTCGCAGTGTGCCAGCAGAAATGCTGAGATTTGCCGTCTATTTGAAGGTTAGGGCCGGAGTGCTCACGGAAATTGACCTGTGCCGCCGAAATCTTCGTTCAGTCGTCCGTGCGCCAGCGAAGGTTTTGCTCACCATCCGATGCGCACAGAAATGGTCAAAAATCGGCAAAAACCCTTCGTACGCACATATTACGACAGATATGCCGTAAGAGAGCGTGACACTTTTTGGTGACAGCTGTAACCATCCAACTTGAACCCGTTTTTAACCTTTCGCAGTTGGCGCGTATGTTGTCGATACTCAACGCCCGACTGCTCAGCCGTCTGTCTATCGCCGTCGCGCGTCAGCCAGTCCTCTTGGCCCGCGCGTCGCGT
The DNA here is from genome assembly GCA_037176885.1 of Favolaschia claudopus. Lineage (NCBI taxonomy): Eukaryota > Fungi > Basidiomycota > Agaricomycetes > Agaricales > Mycenaceae > Favolaschia > Favolaschia claudopus. Next base: position 536,878 of record JAWWNJ010000081.1, read on the forward strand.
CTTCCAACCCTCGTCGCCCGTCGTTCCTTCATCACCTCCATCCCCCTTGCCTTCCCCGCCGTCCGCGCTCCAGCCAAGTCAACCGCAGGCAGGAAGACCGCGACAACCGCCAAGAAGCCCGCAGCCAAGAAGAAGCCCGCGACTGGGAAGAAAGCCGCCCCCAAGAAGAAACCTGCGACCAAGAAAGTCGCGACCAAGAAGAAGGCCGCGACCAAGAAGAAAGCAGCGAAACCGAAGCGACGCGTCACCGCCAAAAAGCCCGTTGTCAAAAAGTGTCAGTTTGCTCTTCACTTGCATTGACTATCGTGTCGAACTCTCGTGCTCATTCCCTTATCCGTTACAGCAACGCGTGTGACCAAAGCTCAAGCTCCCCCACCCCGTGGTCCTTCACCCTTCATCCTCTTCTCCAACGAGTACGGGAAGAACCACAAAGACGTCTCCATCGTCGAACGCGCCAAATTGTCCGGCGCCGCCTGGAGAGCCTTGTCTGAAGAAGAGAAACAGGTATTGGCCCTCGTTCAAGCACCTTACTACTCTCCGCTCATCCACAACTTCAGCCTTATGTCACGCTATCTGCCGCCCGCAGCACCGTCGCACAGGAAGAAAGGACCAGATACTTCGCCTCGGTCGACCCCGACCTTCTCCGCCGCCTAAATAAACAGCGCATAGCCAGCAAGAAAAATCGCATCCCCGTCCCTCGGATTCTCAGAAAGCCCCCCTCTTCATTCTTCCTGTACGTGTCGCTTCTCCCTCCGCGTCCCTGCCTAACACATTGTCGTCCACAGTTACCTCTCAGAAATTCGTGATCCATCTCTGTCAGCCGTCGAAAATGCTAAGAGTGCCGGCGCAGCGTGGAAGGCCTTGCCTGAATCCGAGAAAGAGGTTTGTAGCCCTTCAGACTCTCCCTTAGCTGCTCCCTAAATGTTGTTGCAAAGGTTTACCGCGAACGGTGTTTGGAGCTCACCAAAGAGCACAAGCTCAAACTCGAGGAACGCGCAAAACATCTCCCCAAGAGTGCCTAAATTCAACAAGGATGGAGGATCCACCGCTGCGCCAAAGAGCAGTCGCTGTGTCGGATAACATTATTCCAGAATCACCTAGCCTGATTCCCATTTACCTGCTTGCTTTCTCTTGGCTTGTACATTTACTACAATTCCATTATAACTATCGTACTACCTTTGTTTTCATCCAGCAAACATACCTCCTCTCACATTATTCACGCAGAGTTGACGGTCTCCAGCTGTTGTCAACTTTCAAGTCTTACCAGTAAACTATGCCGACCCGGGATCAGGTGTGAAAAAGTGTGTGTGCAGGTATGTATGGGTACATGTGAATGTTACATTAAACGACGTGCAGTGCGATGAAAATGCGAGGAGACAACACATGGAAAGCAAGAAACAGGGTAGAGAAAAGCAAGTCATTAGAGTCATGAATGTATCGATCATCGAGGCGATGTTGCAGGCGTTCCGGGTGGTACCTTGGTCGACTCCACAACCTCGGTCAGCTGCTGGCTCCGCTTCTGCGCCAACTCCAGCTGCCGTTGCAAGCTCCTAACTCAAGATCAGACAAAGTCATTACAAGTCAAGAAGAAAACACCGACTTCATATTATTCTCGAGCTCCGCAATACGCTCTTTACCACCTTGCCGCTCGCGCTTGACGCGCTCCTCCGCAGCCCTCAGGCGCGCCTCGTACTCCTTGACGCGCGCCTCCCATTTCGTGTCCGCTACAACGCTCTTCTGATTCATGGCAGCGACCTTCTCCTCCGTGGCAAGCAGCTGATTCTGCGCGTTGTTGAGCCGTCGCTCGGCGTTGGCTGCGCGCGTAGCGAGAGAGCGGATTTCCATCGGGTCGGGTCCGCCTGGTTTGCGCGTCGCGGATAATTGCGCCGTGAGTTCCGCGTTCGTCGTCTACGTCTATGATTAACTCTACCGAAAGGATAATCAGGGATTTACCGTACCTTCAGCGCCTCAAGCTCGCCCTCCTTCGAGCTCAGCTTGCGTCTCCATCCAGCCTTGGCATCCGCATAGCCCTTCACGCCCACTTCGAACTTGTCAATCTGTTTCCACCGCATATCGAGCTGTTTGCGCATGTCCGTCAACTTCTCCACAAACCGCCCCTCCACCTCCTTTGCGCGCTTCTCAAAGTCGAGCTGAATCTGACTGAGCGCTTTGAGCCGCGTGATGAGATTATCGTGGAACACGCTAAAGTTGGTGAAGGGTTTGGTTTCGGCTTGTCCTGCCTTTTTCTGGAGCGTATCAACTGATCAACAAACGATGAAAAAAGAGAGAATGAAGAGGAGAACTCACGGGAGTCTTGTCGACGCCGAGAATCTTATCCAGATATTGGTAGATGGTAAGTAACAGAGTATTCCGCTCTGTCAGCTGGTCGCGATACTGACTCTCCGCCGCAAGCAGCGCCCTTTGATCCTTGTTCAGCCGAGCTTCAAGGTCCACGACGCGCTTCTTGTACCCAGCAACCTCCGTCTCCGCCGCCTTCAAGCTCGCTTGCGCTGCATCCAACCGCTCACTCACATTAAGCCTTGCCTGCGTCTGAGCGCTCACTTCACCCTTGAGCGCCAGTATCTCCGCATGCATAGCGTCGATCGCCTCGTCCCTTCCCCGGCCTCGACTTTCCCGATCTGCCAGCTCCGCACGAGCACGAGACAACTCCGCCTCGATGCGTTCTAAATCGCGCTTGAGCCGGTCGACCTCGAGCTCGAGCGAGAAACGCGCCGAGGAATGTGTTTCCCCTGCTCGCCGCGACTCGCCCTCGAGCGTTTGTAATGCAGCTTGCACGGCGGCTAGATCGGTGTCCCGCTGGCCGAGGAGGCCCTGTGTTCGTGCGAGGTCCGCCAGTGCGCTTTGCAGCGCCGATTCCTTGGCGTCAAGTGTCCGCCGCTCGGCACGCACAGCAGCAGCGTGTTCTTTCGCTGCAGCATCGGCCTCGGCCGTGACTTGCGCGAGGGATGCGCGCACATCTTGGAGTTGCCCGACCAGATCTTCGACGTGTGAGGCGAGCTCTTCTTGTCGATCGCGGTGTGCGTGGATGTCGGCGCTGCAGGTCTCATACAACTGCGTCATCTCTTCCAGCTCGATCTTGAGGGCCGCGATTTTATCTTTGAGGGCTGCAGAGAGTGCTTCGAGGCGGTCGCGTTCGGCGGCTTCGTCATCCCGCATGCGGTCAGATTCCTCCTTGAGCCGGTCGTTGTCGTCCTCCAGTATGTAGATTTGCTCGCCCAGTTTGTCGACGGTTGCCTGCATTGCCTCAAGTTCGTTGTCTTTGGCCTCGGTTTCCTCTTCGAGGTGTGCGAGGGCGGCTTCGAACTTGGAGTGCAGGTCTTCTGTGTTAGCCTCGAGCTCGGAGATATTGAGACGGAGTTCCTTGGACTCGGACTCGCGTTCTGCCAGAACCTAAAAACAGTCAGAATGGAAAGGCAAAGACAATCGACGGAGACACACATCACGCAACTCTTCGACCTGTTGACGGGTTTCCTCGACTTCCCCTCGCCATTCTTCCTCCACGACAGCTATGAGACGGTCATGCTCAGCCACCATATCCTCAATCTCCTGACTTTTGAGTTCCAGGTCATCCTCTTTCTGCTGTAACTCGATCAAGGCCGCAGCTAGCTTGTCCCGCGCAGCGTTCAAATCGTCCTCCACAGCCTCGCGCTCTTCTCGTTCCTCCAGAATCATCTGCCGACTCTCGGAGCGCTCGAACGCCTCGGCGCGTTGCAACTGCTGCTGAAGATCCTCGTTCTCCAAACGCAGCTGCTCAACAAGATCCGCCAAATCCTCCTTCTCCTCTTCTCGTTGAGTGGCCAGATCAGCCTGCTCCTCCGCTCGCGCCAACAACTCTGTATTGGCGGCCTCTAGAGCAGCCACTCGTTCGCCGTCCTGTTCGTCGCTGTCCCTGCGCCGCTCGACAATGTCTCTGAGGCGTTCGAGCTCCTCCATATTATCCTCCAGCAGCCCCCGCATGTTGTCTAGTTCGTCCTCGAGCTCGGCGTTGCGGTCTGCGAGCAAAGCATCGGCGGAGTCGCTGGTGGCGCGTCGTCGAAGTTCGCGTAGTTCACGGTCACGCTCTTCGAGCTTTTCCTCCAGCTCGCGTTCGCGGTCGCGATTCGAAGAACGATGTGAGCCGGCACCTGCTCGTTGCAGCCGGTCGAGTTCGCGCTCGAGTTCAAGGACAAGCTTTTTCAGCTTCTTGAGCTCCATTCCGCGCTGCTGCACCTCAATCTTGAGACTGATATTCTGTTTGAGTGCGGCATCGATCTGGTCCGGGGCGAGCTGGGCAAGGCGCTCCTCGAGGAAGTGCACGCGTAACTTGATGTTGAAGTTTTCTTTCTTGAGATTGTCGATGTGCTTTAGTTCATTTGAATCAAAAATAGATAGATATGGTATTCAAATGCAGACGGACCTTCTCCTGATCACGTAGAGTGAGTGCCCCCTTGGCGCCGGACGCAGAGGCGCGTGCAGCACGCTTGGGACGCGTCGCAACAGGGGTACCAACACCATAATCGGCTCCATCCTCTTCGGCATTGGCGGTGGTGTCGAAGTAGCTGGGTTTGTCGCCGGCAGTGACAGTTGTGCGTCGGGAGAATACTGGAGGTGAGGGAGTTGCGATAGGTTGAGAGGATTGCGCAGAGGTGCCGGAGGAAGATGAGGGCACACGGAGCTTTGCAGGGGTTTTCTGGCTGAGATCTTGGTCGAAGGAGCCCAGTGAAAGGTCAGGATGGGTGCCAAAGGAAAGTCCAGAGTTGTCTGCGCTGCCAGACGCCATCTAGAGTCTCGTCAACGTCGAGCTCGACGGCGAGCTCGTAGTAGATCGTCAACAGTTGAGAATGAAATCAATTTCCCACTGGGCCAGTTGCAAGCCAGTTGGACGAGTTGCAAGTACTCAGATAATGCAACCCGAAGTTGCGCGTTTATTGGCACGTTGTGGCTCATATCGTGTTCGTTATGGGACTAGCCAGTCGCCTTTTAATTGTTGACCACCCAACAAAAACTGTAGTGTGTCTGGTCAAATCTATTCTAGTGTAATCCCTCCCTCCTTCTCTGCCTCACCCCCTCCCCTAGCTCTCGTCTCTCATCGAACAAGTTCAGAGAATCAGCCTGCGTAAATGCACAACCCTCAGCAAGGAATTCGACCAATGAAAGAAAACATGCAACGCACTCTGGCTCTTTTGCAGGCTTGACAAGAATCCCACCATGGTTGTACGCGCCCAGCATCCGGTGGTACGCGTTCAAGTTCTTGTGCATGGTGATTTGGAAGACGGATGCTGAGCCTTGTCTATGAACGAACGCGTCAGTGTCACGGAGAAGCAAATTCGAGACATCACGCACCGACTAGCAATCGTCGCCGACGCCAAGAAATACGACCAAATCCTGAACCACCTATCACCATACTTCGCGAGGATAGCGTCCTTGTTCGAGAGCCAGTTGAGGTACCATCGCCACAAAGTAGCGGAGTAGTGCACGCCGAGGACGTCGATGGATTTGATTTCAAAGTTGGCTTGTTCGAGCTATTATCGTGCGCGTTGAGGACGGGAATAGTAGACCGAGAGGAAACAAACCTTGCCAACGACCCATCCCAAGGAGGCAGACGCGTCGGCGCCGGGGAAGACGTATTTGTTCATGAAGAGGCCCCTGGGGAATCTGTGAGATGCGAACGCAAAGGGGGTGAGGAGTGTTCATACCAAATCAAGTCCTCGAATTGCCAGCCCGGTCTGAATCCAGCTACCTGGAGAACGAAAATACCATCATCGTGGAGGAGTTCGTACATCTGTGAAAGGAAGGCGCCGTAGCGGCGTATGCCGACATGCTAGAGACGCAGACTTAGCGAAGACATTGAGAGACAACAGTAAGCATACCTCAGCCATTTCCAAGCTGACTATCTTGTCGTAGATGCCCTGGCCGTGGGGGATTTCGCGGTAGTCACAGCATAAGATGCGTGCTTTGTCTGCGGGGACCTGGTGATTGTTAGTTGCATGCATGAAGGCCGGCATCGAGAACTGACCCCATTGCTAGCTATCCTCTCCGTGCCGAACTTGGCTTGGTTCTTCCCTAGGGTGACACCAGTAACATCGCAGCCGAAGTTTTTGGCGGCGTAGGCGACGAGGGTGCCCCAACCACAGCCGACATCCAATAGCCTGGATTAAATGATCAGGATGAGAGGAGGATTGCATAGAAAGAAGACCGACTTGTCTGTGGGCTTCAAGTCGAGTTTGTTGCAGACAATGGCGAGTTTGTTGTCCTGAATGGTTTCTAGAGACTCGAATGTATCCGGGGAGCATACGACGCCAGAGGTGTAGATCATGCGAGGACCGAGGAACCTGAGTGCACTCAGCGTTTGCAGAATATGGGATATACAATACACACCAGGAATAAAAGTCGTCTCCTCTGTCATAGTGGTCGCGAACCTGCTCTTCGTCTTGACTTTGGGAGTGGACGATGACCTCGGGGATGAAGTTCATGAAGACATATCTGAAGAGTTCCGGGGTGAAGGAGAACTTTGCCCAGTCGTGGCGCTGTTCGAGGATTTCGAGCATGTCGCCTTGAATATGTCGCGTCAGCAAACATTCGTCACGCAATATTGAGAAGAGAAACAAACCTTTCACGTCAATTTTGCCCTCGAAATACGCGTCGTGGAAGACCTGCATAGGGATTTTGTTCTTGCCAGAGTAAGTCTTCTTGAGTTCGGGGTCGTTTATGGTGATATACTCTTCAATGTCCTTGCCGGGAAGGATGACCTTTTCGTTCTTTCGTGGACCGTAGTTCGACATGAGCGCCCAGTAGGCGATAGTAGTAGGGACGCCAGTGAGGAGGGCGATGAACCAATACGTGTACCATCCTCCGCGATTTATGAGGGGTAGGAAGGATTTGACAACGTATGGGACGATGAGGACGAGGGCGGCGAGGTGGTAGTTGGAGAATGAGCCGTTGCCCTCTGCGAGACCGACCACAGGCGCATTCTTAATGGACGGAAGCGACGTCTCCCGCACTGAAGAGGACGACATTTTTTGGGGGAAAATCGACACGAAAGTCGAATGATGACCGCGTCTTCGGCTTTGTCGGCTTTATATGGTCGCACTACCGAGCAACCGAACAGCCGACCTCCCACGGACTCGTCGGCCGCGGCGGAGGTAGACCTTAGAGAGATGGAATGAGAGAGAGAGGTGGTGGGGGGTTCAAGAAACTGAAAGGCCGTGCAGGTAAACTCGATCATGAAAACGAATATAAATAGAGAGCGAAGGCTGCCGTGGAAAGCAGAATGATATGCGGGAAATTGTTGAAGTGGCGGTAGAGCAAGAAGGAAAAGGAAATAGTCTTGAAGGATACGCTAGGGAATGATGCGTGTTAACCAAGCTACGAAGTGGGAGAACCGCTGGAAGAGGAAAGGAAATGAGTAACTGTTGAGGCTGTTGAGGCAGATGTGTTTAGATCGAAAGAATATAGGGGGGAATGAGGAGAAAAGATGAGTGAATGATGCAGTAGGGTGTTATGTAGTCTCTCTAGACAGACGCTTTATTGTTTCCAGCTCGTACCTCGCTCAATAAAGGTGTTATGACACGAAGGGCTGCTAGAGGATAAAAGTTGTTCGAGGAGCAGAAGTTGGAGATCAGTCAAAAGGAGTGGGCCGAGCTGTCGGCAGGTTAAATCGAAGACAACTAGGAGAATGTGTGCTTTAGGCAGTCAGCAGAGAAGAGCCTTCGCACTGATTATGCTAGCGCAGCCGCAAAACGGTTGGAAGTAGGAAAGGATAGCCGGCTTGAGCACCGTCACCCAACGTGAGGGTCGACGGGATCTGAACGGACGGTCGAAGATTCTCGTCGTTGCGTTGGCGGATGTGTACTTCATGGTGGGATTAGCAAGGGAAGAAAAAAGGATTTACGAGGGATAGAACAAGACAGAAAGTGAAATACGAATTCAAAACCCCGTTAGATACGAAGCACTGATAGGAGGACAAAGAATTGTTTGGGGAGCAGAAGGTGAGCCAAGTAGAAAGAATTAGACAAGCTAATCAAGTTGGAAAGAGGTTAAGTGGGAGAACGCGAAGCCTGAATACAAAGCACAGATAAGAAGAGAAAGCGAGGAACATTTGAATTAGCCAGTACTGCGTCAAAAGAGGGGTAAGCAGGACTTGAAGAAGGATGAAACGGAAGATTTCGGGAAAGTAGAAGTTTACGGAGATGAATGGTGCCATGTATTACCAGGGGTTGGATGGGTAGCAGTAGAAAGAGCGAAAGAGGACAGAGGTATACAATACAGAATATGCGCCAAATTCGACAGAGAATGCCGATGAAAATGTGGTGGCATAAGAAGGAGACGCAAGCAGGAATACGCAGAAAATTCGAAAGACAAGGGTGTCACTGGTGTGGGACAATTGAACGAGAGATCAAAATGTAGTTCATTCCCAGAGAAATAGAGTGGATGCGGCGAGGTGGCACAGAAGTGCAGAAAAGCAGGAGATAGAGACAAAGGAGCAAGCGCAGAGGGGTGCGCGGGAAGGCCAAAGACAACGGCAAGCACCGACGTGCGGAGGCGAGCGCGGGAGCGCGGAGGTAGAGGCGCACCGAACGCAAACCAACCGTACATGGCGTTCTGGATCTCTTTGATTCTTCACTCGAATGGCAAAGACAGCTAAAGAGGAACCGCGCGGAAAAGTCTGTTCTGTCGCAGCTGCGTAGTCCGAAATTGTGTCCTCAGAGGTGATATTAATGACCTTGAAGTATATTTTGTCCTGAGTTCTGTGGCCCGCTTGTTCATTTCGAAAAACCTAAACGATGAGAGGTGTTTTGAAGGATTTCGCTCAGTTCGCTGTGATCAACGTTGCCGCCATCGACCAGTCAACCAATGACGTCAGCATCCTCTCCATCTTCAGCCACGGCCACCAAGGATGGTCGTATATTCCTGACAAATTGCTGAATATGCAAATTCTGGTTCCTGAACTCGTGTGCAGAATGTCCACGCCGGCGTCCGCAAATCATTGATGGTGGCCGCCTCTCAAAAACACAAGATGTACGAGGCTGAAGCGCGGTTACGCGTCTTCAAGTTCCCACTTACCCACTATGCTTTTCCGCTCTCTATTACCTTTCTTCGTTGCTTTGCAACCAGTCCTCTCGTTCTCAACTTCAAAACCAAATGGGCCAACGTACCCGGATCTATATGAGGCCTCAATCACCGACCTCCAAGCCGGTCTCGACGCAGGGCACTTCACGAGCGTGGATCTAGTCAATGCACGACAAGTTTTCCTTGAATCAAGTGCGAAGCCGCGTCTTAAAGCGCGTATATAGGCATACTTGGCCCGAATCAACGAAGTCAACCCCGAACTGCATGCTGTGATCGAAACCAGTCAAACCGCGCTCAAACAAGCAGCGCGCTTGGATGCTGAGCGGAAGCTGGGTAAAAAGATCGGGCCCCTTCACGGGATACCGATTCTGGTCAAAGACAACATCGGGACGCGCATACAAGATGGAATGAACACGACTGCTGGGTCGTATGCGCTTCTCAATAGCGTTGTACCGGGGGATTCGACGGTAATAGAGAAACTACGAAGGGTAAGTGTGCTCGTTTAATCTCTGTTCGTTGATTTTGAATGTCCTCCAGGCCGGGGCAATCATCCTTGGGAAAGCCAACTTGGTATTACATCGTGAAAACGTTTCCAGAAGACTCTGTTCATTTTTATTCGCAGTCGGAATGGGCGGCGTTTGGTTCAGTCGCGCCTGATGGGTGGTCGGGTCGAGGTGGACAAACTACGAATCCGTATTATCCCAGAGTATGTCCTCGTCCAACTTGTCGCCTCTTTTCTCTCAAAAGCAGTCAAGGGGAATGCTTGCGGCTCAAGCAGTGGTTCCGGGGTGTCGAGTGCCATCGGCCTCGCGGCGGCAACATTAGGTAGCTTTTTTTCCTGCGAGAATGCGAACAGGTCGGCCCTAAATCTCGTGGAACAGGAACGGAGACGACCGGCAGCATCATTTGCCCCGCGAGCCGGAATAATGTTGTCGGTGTCAAACCTACAGTGGGGCTCACTTCACGCAAAGGAGGTTTGACTTTGACTGTGTCTAGTTTTCGTGCTGATTCAGACCTTCCGCGTAGTTGTCCCCGTTAGCGAGCATCAGGATACCGTCGGTATGCGCATATATGCCCCTCTGTTGTGTAGAACATATGGCTGACCGCTCGCAGGACCTCTGGCACGTTCTGTCACGGATGCCGCTATCGTTCTTTCCGGTAAGATTACTGTGACCGTCAACAGGTATCGTAGAGCTGACGAATCACCTCAGCGATTGCCGGAAAAGACTCTGCCGACAACTACACTGACGCGCAGCCCGCTAAAGTGCCGGACTATGTCGCTGCTCTTAATAAAGACGCCCTCAAAGGCGCCCGAATCGGTGTCCCGCGTGGCATCTTTCTTAATGAGACCTATACTCGTACGTCAATATCTTTTCCTTCTCCCATGTCTACTTGCTTGATTTCTTTGCTAGACGTTCCTGGCACACCCGCTCTCGCGGATGCGTTGAAAGTCATTCAGGACCTCGGTGCCATCATTACCGACCCGACCGATATACCTGTTGCGGAGGAAATTTTGACCAACGAGGCCTTCGGGGTGAGTCCTCCGTCCATTCGTTCTCAAAAAGCAGCGCACACCAATCAATGCGCTATAGGTTGTCGTCGAAACAGATCTCAAATTCGGCATCCAAAAATACCTTGCGTCTCTCAAAAAGATCCCGACGGATGTACACTCCGTGGCGGACCTTGCTGCCTTCAATAACGCGCACCCGGACCTCGAGCAGCCGGCCCTCGATGCTTATACCAACTGGAATCTGTTCTTCAATCTCGCAGCGTCGATGGAGAGGAACGACGCGTATTTCAATGCGGTGAAGGTGAACCGGGAGATTGGTGGGCTGAGGGGCATTGATGCCGTCCTTGAGCAGTATAATCTCGATGCGTTGGTTCTGCCTGAGACTATCTTCATGCTCACACTGGCCGGCTATTGTGCGTTTTTGTCTCAATCTTTCACTTCCGCTGACCATGTCATTTACGCGGGTTTGTAGGTGGCTATCCGATAGGTACGTGCATGTGCATGACTATATCGTGAAACTGTTCGATAATTGCTTGCAGTGACCGTCCCCCTCGGTTTCCAGCCGGACGACACTGAGCCTGTGGTCAATGGGAAAGACGTCCCAATCGATACCGCTCCTGGGATGCCTTTCGGGCTCTTGTTCGTGGGGAAGGCTTTTAGTGAGAGCAAGCTCCTGTCGTATGCGTATGCGTACGAGCAGGCGACACAGACGAGACTGAAGCGTAGGGCGTATGAGAAGGCGACGCCGAAAACACAGCTCGTGGATGTTGTTGGCAAGGAATGCGGGGAATTGTAATACTTACATGAAGTCGAGACCTCGCTGCATTGACCGTCGTAATCTCATCTCCTAATTGGTATTCATGTACCGTACCTGCTAATACATTACACTTTGGCTGTACAGGTGTGATTGCTTGGGCTCAAACTCATACGTAGCGTACATATACCCCAACTTAAAGCCCTTGATTGAAATTGGGAAGCCCAATTTTGGCGCGTACGTTTTTGCCGTGGCGCATCAGATAAAGGATTGGAAGGAATGCGACGAGACTAATGAGTGCTAGGGTGACACTCATGAAATGGTACCCGATTCGAGTACCCATTGGACTACAACGGATTAGTGGGAAACTTTTTGGAATGCTGATGCTACAGACATGGCCCAGAAGCCGACAGTCATTCCAACCGTCTGACGGGTGAAGTTCAATACCTGTGCGATTTCAGGCGTTTGAGGCTTGTAACCTGCGAAATAAAGAGTCATGAAATCATGCAGTCGTCATCGTAAGGTGTGCGTACAATCGGCGGTGTAGGAGTAGAGAACGGCTATTGTTAATTGAGATCGGATCCATGCTGAGTGGCGAATCTAAGTTGACGCACTGCTAATGATTCTGATGAAGGAGCTTCGTCAAAATCCGCCCAATCTAACAGGTGGGGAGAAAGCTTACTGGATGGCGAAACACATGATAGCGAAGCCCATGGTCGGGCCAATCCACGAGGCTAAAATCACCATTAAAAGTTAAGAAAGAATCTCGGAGCTTGGCTGACTTCGGTACTGCCAGCAGAAGCCCCAGATTAGGAGGCCAATCTATGAAATGATTTGGCCTAAGCGCTGAGGGCTAAAAATCAATCAACTGAAACTCGCTCACAGGCTGAAGAATCGCGCCAGCCCAGATAGCTTTCAGTCTGACCTCGGGAACAACCTCGCCTCCCTTGACCTTGCGACTTCGATACATCGTGCGATCAACGACAATACCGCCCAGCAGTTCTCCTAAAGTAGACCCAATCAGTGTACCAAATCCAAGCGCCAACCCAGTTTGGGAGGTGGTGAAATTATGAACAAGCCGGAAGAGAGTTGCAGAAGTAACGGCGGGGAGAATAGAACCCAGCACAAAAGTGACTGAGTAGTACACAGCAGAGATGAGGACCGGTGGATATATGAACCTGACAGTGGATTAGTCTAGTTACTACAGGTAGTACAAAAGCTCGATATCTCACATTTGAAATGGACGCCAGAAGTCTGAAAGCCTTAGATGTTTTCCTTCGGGGCGGAGACCCCAGAGCTTCAGTCGCCGGATAATTGGACGACGAGTGACAACTGGCGTAGAGCCTCGCACATAAATTGTCTCTGGTAGGCAGAAGAGCATGATGAAAAACATCGTCAAGTCAAGAATGCCGGGCTGGCGAATGTGTCAACGAGCTCTTTATTTTTTCAAATCGAGGCATACGAGGTAGTAACACCTGGGGAACCATGTATACATTTGAGTTCAGAGAAAGAATAGTGTACATACCATCGGAAGTTAACATACTGGGCGAGGAAACCACCTGGGATCGGTGCAACATGTGCGGAATTGGTCAAGAAAACAGTGAAAATGCCCATTGCGCGACCTCTCTCATGTAGAAAGAAGCAATCGGCAACTACGCCAGCTCCCACTGTAAAGAAGGAACTGGTTGCGATGCCGTTCAGTACCTGTTTATTTCTGCGTGAGTACTGCATGAGCGTGGACTGATGCGTGAAAGGATCTACCCGAGTGCCAATGAGTTGGGCCCATGTTTCCGCTTTCCCAGAACCTAGACAAGAGGCTGCAGAAAGAAGGGTCGTAAAGAGAAGGACAGGGCGCCGTCCATATGTGTTTGCCAGCGGTACCCAGAGAAACGAGCCGACGCCAACAAATGCAATCTATTCTTCTCAGTCAGGCTTGGCTCCATCATGGTCGACAAAGCGTACGGCAATCGTTGTTTGATAGCTGGAAGAAGTTGAGTTGGGCGTCTATCACTAAATAGTGGAAATAGAGACCTTGCTACGACCGTTGTCTTGTGGAAGTGAGCAGCGAGGGGAACATACGCTGTGGAAGCCAAATGGGTCTGGGATCGGTTTGGGTGTAACGAGATGGGTGCTTACCTGGATTGATGACCGCTTGATTCAGAGGACCAAGGCCAACCATGAAGCTGACCTGAAGCAAAATAACGATCTTCAACCATTGAGGAAAGTTCAGGGGGTCAGAGGGTTCTGTCGACGGCTGGGGGATGAGAGGAAGTCCATGGCTGTCGAGCTTGATTTCTTGTTTGCCAAGTTGCTCTGGCGAATGAGGGTCTGTCTCTGTGTATGTATAGTGAGGGACAAGATTGTGAAGCACCGCAGAGTCCACCTCACGCACGCGAATCGACCTCTCCCTGCTGCGCCTTTTCTTCAAACATTGTGATGGAAGAAGTGCAAGTGATAAGCCCGTTACTCACGCATTATTAGCTCTGCCCTGGGCCTGCTTCTTTCCGTCATATGTCGTACATTGTTTAAACGGCGAACTTGAGGTAGTTGCCATATCGAGAAACAAATGATCCATCCTGAGGTCGGAGCGCTCGAGTCGCAAGTCATGCATACGACCTCAACGTGGTCACAGGACGAAGAGTTTTGGTTTGCAAGAAGGTGAACGGCAGACATTGACATGGGAAGTACTTGAATATCAGAACAAGTACCCAAAATCAATCCATTTAGGATGCTCCAGGAATACTCCGTCAATCGTCAAGTGCAATGTCTCAGCTTGTTGTTGGGTTAGCAGGTGTTCGATGGGTACGCGGGCGCTGATGTTGCCGCCAGGACCTACTGGGGGATTTGTAAATCAAAGTGGGTCCAGGTAATTTGATACTAACCTGTGGAGTTGAACTCGGCGTAGAAGGTCGTGTTGGCGATTACCGGTCTGGATTGAGTTACAATAAGTACAGGTTGAAGTCTGTGCCGTTGGTGTAATGACCTACCTTGCGCTGTCAAAGGGTTCCCATCCCGCGGGACGTATACTCGCGTCCATGAATGTGGAGAGATAGACGGTAGTAGCGAGATCGTTCCATGGCCGACCCAGGAAACACAGTCCGTTCGTTTGTGTAGTTGTGTTGGCATCGGGGCTCTGCGGGCGGATAAAGAACAAAAACATCCTCCGTGGATGAAACACGTACGCGGATGATCTGCGAGTTGGATATGTACGCGCCATAGCGATTACCCGGAGCATCGGTCAAGTTAGTTCCTTTCCAAGCAACTATGCCCCCGCCGCAAGCTCGGTTGGCGAGAATGACATTTTGAAACCAGCTACAGAGTGAACGTTCGATGACAACAATGATCAAGATTGAAACCGACGTACGCGGTGCCAAAGCCGAAGAGGTCTGGCGGAATCGGTGTGAGTAAGGGATAGGGGTCAGTGCTCAGGGAGGCGAATTAAACGTACAATCTGTTTGCCCGAAAACCACGCTGTCGACGACATAAGTGCTTGCATTGCGTCCCGTGTACCATGTATCTTGAAAGGACGCGAAGGAGCATCCATAGAACGACGCGTTTGCGTAAGAGATATCCGTGACGAGGGCTTGGGATATGGCGAAATTAGCCTACATTGGACAGGTCAGAAATTCCCTTTCTAATGCCGAACAGAAAAAAGAAGACATACAGCGCGGTTCTGGAAATCGAGATTATACGCTTTGAAGTCGACATTGCCGAACTCGGGCTGGAGGGGGGCGCCTGTGGGGCCCGCTCCGATGAGCGCACCAGCAAGGTTCGGAGCAACGGTGAGGACGGCGGATGTGGCGTCGTCTTGGCCGGTCATCACGAAATTGGTTTGGAATATCTGAACGAGATTCATGTTTGGGGAGGAGGCGTTGGCGAAGGGTTTGCCAGCTAGAGCCATGGCGGTAGCAGGGAGTTGGCCCTGCGAATTAGTGAATTTCAGTGAACAGATCAAGTACGAGAAATAAGACCAGCAGGGTGAGCGGCGCGGTACGAGTGACATTGAGCGTTTCGTGGTAGACTCCTTTCGCGATGAGGATGGTAGCAGCGCCCGTTGGGGGACTGCACTCAAAGTGAGCCACAGCATGTGCTCTCCGGGTGAAACTCGAAGAAAAAAATTACAGAGACGCTATGGCGGCTTGTATGGTGGTAAAGTCTGCTTGAGAATCGCTAGTGTTCGCGGAGACAAATATAGTTCCAGGTGGGCATCCTGAGAGCGGAGACATATGTGATGGCTTTTGCATCTGACATGGAGTGAATTCAGGGGAAAGGGCGAGTGCAAAGTGCCAATGCCCCAAGGCGGCG
The DNA here is from genome assembly GCA_037176885.1 of Favolaschia claudopus. Lineage (NCBI taxonomy): Eukaryota > Fungi > Basidiomycota > Agaricomycetes > Agaricales > Mycenaceae > Favolaschia > Favolaschia claudopus. The sequence continues at coordinate 552,516 of JAWWNJ010000081.1, forward strand.
AAGACGAAGACAGAGTATAGAGGATGATGCATGCAAAGAGCGAGAGGATATTTTGGGTTGGCTACTTATGCACTCGCGAATGACCAGCGTGACCTTGGAAGGCTCGAGGCGGACCGCCGGACAGCGAAATTTCTGCGGGGTGTTCGGTGTCATAGTTCGAAGGTTCTCATAAACAGTTGGGGCTTTGAAAGGTTCACCAGCACAGAGTTCACAACTTGAGTTACTGACCAAGAAGCGTTGTCACAGTCACAAGCTTGTGACAGCTCGCGTTCCAAATCATCGATGCTCAACGCGAGTGGTGTCTTCGATGTTGTGTTATCGTCCTACAGGACATACCCCTACATCCACATCCGCATCGTACATAAGGCTTTAATAGGTATATAGTACATTAACTGTACAACATAGAATAAGTACAACAGAAATCACCAATCACCAATAGTCCGAGCCCCGCTGCCACTAAAGGTATGAGTCGTGTTCGTTGGGAGCACTGTCTGGAAGACGAGGGTCCCCGGATCTCGCAAGACCGTGCTTTGGAGCCTCTTGTCTGCACATTTTTTGAGATTGAGGGTGATCCGGGACATCATCGTGACCTAGATTTCGCTTTCCTTGAGCGAGCGGACGGATATAATCAATGATGAATCTTACCGTGATTCTGCAACGAAAATGAAGTCAAGTCAGCGGCAATCATTGGCGAACTACTCACAAGAGCTCCAGTCTGCGAAGACACTTGTCAGAGAGAAACCAAGGTGACGATGACAAGTGAACATACTGGGCGGCAATATTTTTCAGTCCTAGGAGTGAGCTGATGAGGTAGCATATATGAGTTCGCCACAAGGTACGAACCTGGAGGTGCAAATATGATCATGAGAGTCAAGACGAGGGTGACGCAGAATATGGCTCTGTTAATGCAGTTGTTACGAGGCCATTCAGGTCAGGAAGATTATGAGACTGACGCGTAATAAATGAGACCATCTTCGAGGATCCGTTTCACCATATAGGTCGCACTGCTGTTCCGCACCAAAGGTATCGTTTTCTTGAGAGTTAGAAAGAAGACGACGGAATCATAGAGAAGGGGGAGCCAGGCGGAAGAAGAGGCAATGGCGCTTCTGAATAGACCGTTAAAGATGTAGAGGACGCTGCGGTAAACAAGACACACATTTCCGGAGGAAAGATCATGGTGCACGCTGTATTGGATGAGAAAAAAGTATAATCGTGCGATTCAGTTGAGATACCTATGACTTTTGACTGGGGATTGTGTATAACGTCTATGGCACGAACTCAGAGACTCGCCAATGACAAGGTGCAGATCTGACATACGTTCGCCCCGCGAGAGTAGCCACGCATTGATGGAGAACGAGACCAACAATAAAAAAGCCACAAAACCAACGATGGGCCGGTTCGCTGAATATATAGCGTGAATGCTGCAGTATTCGTGAATTTCAGTCTTGCGTTATCGACGAGCAACGTACCGTAGAAGCATCATGATACCCACAACATGAATTCCGATCAAGGTCATTGCACCTTCGAATCGAATGAAATCTCGGCATCTGTAACGAAGGATGGTTCGCAACAATAACAGTGCCAGCCCGAGTTTCTTACCGCTAGTGGAATATTGAGTGAGAGCTACGACGAAAGGGTAGGCTCATACCTCATCAGTCCACACAGGCGCCAGATAAGCTGAGGGAGACGTTCAGTCAAAGTCACACATGATCGAAACATGCGGGTACCGAAGAGGTTGACGATGAATCCCAACGGCGTCAGGTAACGGTTCAGGAGGAACAGATATACGACTGACAACACTGTCAGTGAATTAGATATTCAAGTTGAATAAACACAACATACGAAGTCCCTTCTTCCTCTTCCAAATGTACTCGACCTATCCGACTCAGTCAGTAGGCAGATTGTCGCCCTGCGATCCCGTACCTCGGTAGTAAAAGTGTCGATGTGGTCCCAGATCAAAATGGTGAAGGCCGCGAAGCCAACACACTGTTACAAGCTTTCAGAAAACACGTCTAAGGTGCGAGGACGCCACCCACATTGGTCCGCAAGCTGAAAGGTTCCACCCGCAGGTCAGCATTCGCACGGAAAAAAAATGCGTTGAGCGGCCCGCACTTTTCAGCAATGTCGTCATTTACACTTGGTACACTCGGAGTCGTCATCCCGCCAGCGCGCGATGTCTGAAGGCTGGCGGCGGGTGGCCGGCACCACCTTTAGGTTGGCCAAAATTCAGAGAGTCAAGTTGTGGTGAGGGAGAGAAACGAGAAGGGAATCTAGAACATGTCCGACCAAGTGTTTTATATGCATCTGTCTTCACATCGCCCGTAATATGCAATTTGAAATTGCGGGGAAGTCAGGCACTTGTCAATCACGCGCAACCGCTGTCTCCCCCACGATTCACGAACAACGGATATGAGCGCCAGCGATGCTTACCACTCTGCTGAATTCTGAAGAGCACTCAGAGGCGATCTCCATTTTTCTGAACGAAGGATGAGGCGATTAGTTCAGGCTCAAAAGCTTGGCTGAACGTTGATTCTGGCAGCTGCAGACAACGGTCGTCGAACGACCACGGTTGATGTCGGCGATTTGTCCAACAATCGGCCGCGGTTGCAATATCCATACGTTACAAGCTCCGACTGGCGGCCAACCGAGACTAGCCTTTTTTATTCGATTCTGGCGATCCTCAATGACATAGTCCAAGACCGGTCCAGCCAGAACCAGGATTGGAACAGGGAAAGGGTATTCCAAGGTGAGTGCGAGGTTGCACTTGTTTTCGGTGCCCAGCTATATTTTACCCGGCAGATCCCAGTGAAGGCGACTCAGATAAAGCAGTTTGGGAATTGAACACGCTTGTGAGCAAGGTTCATGGATGAATAGAGCGTCAACGTTGAAGAGAAGAACAATCCCAAGAGGACACAGCCACCGAAACAAACTCTTCATTCACCACCATCATCCACTGGCATGCCCCACCAACACGATTCTCACTGTGGCCACGAGAGTACCGAACACGACCACGACCACGATCACGGTGATTCAGACGGACCCAAAGACAATCTCTTCTCTCAGATAGACATTGACAATGTCGTGGCCTTGAATGCTACGGGACGTGGATCCACAGTGATCAAGCCGTGGCACCAACGTCTCGACGAAGAAAAGGTTTTCAGACCCTTGAGTGCTCTATCAGACTGTGCCAATTCATATGCTGTATCTCTCAGTCGATCGAATCCGACGCAGACGACCAAATGTTAGAGTTTAAATCTTGCTTTGTGAACAGGCTTGAGCGTCTGGTTCAGGATTATACGCGTTCCGTTTACTGGCTCTGTGAAACTACGCTCTCTTCTCTTGAAAGCTGGCCCCGCCGATCAGACACCACTCAAAGTGGTTTTGGTTAGTATGCAATCTCGCAGACCGCGCGTGCGGCTTGTCTGACGATGCGCTTTACCAGTTCTCTAACGAGGAAAGCTTAGACTTTCAAGATATTGCAGACAAAGCATCCACGCAGGAATTCATGGTCGCTCAAGGGCGGGAAGTGGGTGAATATGCTCTGAGGTATTTTGCATCGTTCCTCTGTTTGTTTTCTCCTGCTGAGAGGGTTATAAATCAGGACCGCGAAATTCTCGAACGTCTCGTCGATTTCGGTGTTCTTCCCTCAATCCCAGGGCGCCGATACGACTCAGATCTACTACCTTGGATTCCTGGGGACCTGGACTGAGGTAACTTTCTGTCTTCTTGCTAGGAGTATCGCGATAACATGTCCGTCAGCGGAAGATGAGCGCGCCGATAACCGTTTACGAAGCGCAGGCGAATCTCGCAGATCACGAAAAAATCCAGGGGACGGAGATGGGTTCGAGTTCGCCGCAGTTCTGAGAAGAATTACCCTGACCAATCACTATTGCGTTACTTACTGTACAAACGAACTAGAAATACAACCGAATATGTATAACAGCGCACGCCGTGAAAATGTATGCAATGTGACTTCTAATCCGAGTCGACGTCGCCGTCTTGGAAACCATGTCGCGCCAGCTCTTCGGAGAATGGAGACTCGACAACGTCAGGTGGGGGAGGGAGACCTGAGGCATTGCAGTTGCCCGTGACGAAATCGTACAATAGCGTGTTCGTCCTATGTATCCAATTCAGTCGAACGAACGGCGAATAGGTAGGTACTCACTCATCCGGGTGCGTTACGCTCCCCCAATGCGGCGCCCCTTCAATCGTTTCGAGCCTCACATCGACATCCGCCGTACGAAGAAGGTTGACGAGCTCCTCTGCATGAATTCTCGGGTACACGACATCTTCGCTGCAGTGTACGAGCAGCATCGGACAGCAAATCCGTCGAAGCGTCTCAAGAGTGTAAATCGGTTGATTTAGATGGAATTTGATTGTCAAAAACTCGATGTAACGCAGATTGTCTCCGGTCCAATTATGTTCGGCCTTGTCGATCGAGTAGTCCCGGATACTGCTGGTCGGTTAGCGAGGAATGATTACGCCCAAATGAAATGTACGGACGCTCTGATCAATGGTGTTTCCATGTTGCTGTACGCTAGCTGTAATGTCCCGTATATGGCATCCTCAGCAGCAACTCTATCGGCGGCGTTTGCATTGGGCTGGTGAGCTTGCATCCAGTAGCGAGCTATCTCATGTCGGCCTTGCATGCTTTCTGCGGGCTGTGATGGTTTTATGTGCTCGGGCTCTTTTAGAAGAGAATGTAAGGTGTGATACCTACTTCATGTTGTGGAGCTGCCGACATCATGAAGATGGACAAGATTCTGTCTGGAACTGTAATGGCTAATTGCAACGCTACGGAGCCGCCCGTGGAGATGCCCGCGACATGGAAGGTCGCAATTTTGAGGCGGTCCTAAACGATGTCGAAAGTCAGTCGCAAGCAAGAGCCACGAAGATTCACGAACCATGAGTCTCAGCACGTCATCCGCTACGGTTTCACTGCTATACGATTCGTCCACCTTCGCTGAGGTCCATCCGTGGCCGCGTAAATCCATTGAAACGAGATTAAATCTTCGTAGGTGGCGGTTGAGATATATGGCTGGAATCAAGTTGGTTCATGTTAGCGGTCGAAGGAGTAGGCGGCTGACGATGAAAGATAGCTGAGCCTGTGTATGCTGGATGTATCAAGACGAGAGTGGGTAGACCCTGTATGATTTGCGAAGCAGAGGGCTCGGACGGTGTGGCGATGGTGTAGAAGAATGTTTCTGAGGTCGCGAGGTCGATATGGGGCATGGAGATAAAGATGGGTGCGAGCAAGAGTAGCTTACAGATAGGCGCCGTGCCCATTGCCCATGGTGGAGATGCGGGTAGTTGGGAGGTTACCGCACGCTGCGGACGCTTGTCGATGGATATTTGCGGTAGTCCGCCGTTACGAAAACTGCGCTGGGATCGCAGAAAACAACAGATAATGGCTCTATGCCCAATGAAGTAGTGAGCGGTCCGACGTTTGTATGTCCCATTCTGTTCAGCAGATCAGAGGGATGAGTGCGTCGATTTGATATTCATTCTATGCCAGTGGTGGACGCTATCGAGCAAAGCAGGAGTTGAGTTGTAGACGCGGGCATCATTGGCGTCGCCATGTCCGTGAATTCGCGCTTGAAGGGTGCTTTGAATGCGGTCATTGAATGGTGGAATAAGTATACGATGCTTGAGTCTTGCTTGAGCCAGAGAACGTCTTGAATATTTGAAAGCGTATCGAACAATTCGATAAAAAGTACGTTGGGTGTGGCAATACCAAGATCTTCCAGCAGTCCGTTTTGGAAACCCGCAACGTTGAGCAAGTCCTTGAGAGGCATAAACTAGGCGATGTGGGGATTGATTCGATTGAGCGCGAGTGGTGAACAGGTTGCAGGAGTAGGGAGGGCAGGCGTGAGTGAGCGAGTTCGAGAAGTTGAATGTTCTCTGCGCTGTAGTGGGAGTCGAAGTTCAAGTTGGCACAATGGCAGCGTCCAACTCGTTAGTGGCTGTGCCGAGACTGCTGTTTGTTTGCAATCTGGCGCGTTCTCTTTCAGCCTCTTTCACTTGTTCCTCTTCCAGTTGCCCACCATGACGAAGGCATATCTAATGACCAGTCTTGTCGAGAAGGTCAGTCAACTTCCTCACTTCCTCTTTCATTTCTGACACGTTATGTGCCCCAATAGATGCAGTCTCCCGACCAGGACTTTCGGTACCATTCGACGCGCCTTTCACGCCGTCCATTCGATAAATGATCCATTCTCAGATTTATGGGCCTCAATGATTTAATGAACGAGATCAAGCAGGATCAGACCTGCTTCGTGGGCGACGAAGCTGTGGAAAACAAAGTCTTGATGCAAGTCTTGGCCCTTGTCGAGGACAAGATTTCAGAAGTGAAGAACCAGGCAGTCAAATGGTGCGTTTCAGTTTCTGGGCTCTATGCGTGTTTGAACAATTGCAGCCTCGGCCAATTGATCAAGATTATCCGCCAGCCGCAGATGGAGACTGTAGTAGATAAACTCATCGATTTTTCGGGCGGCCAGGATGAAGAATTGCGCGACATTTCTGGCCTTGGTATGTTTCTTCTTCTCGTATGTTCTGTTGACTCAGCTCTACTTAGCCCTCAAGACAATCACGGCTGAACTTCCACCGGATGGGAAGATTGCTGCAACTGCTTGCTCCAAATTGACTCCAAAGCTACTGGGTCAAATTTCGAACGTACGCTTCCCCTGCATATCTTCATAATCCTTATTCATTTTCTCCAGCCAACAACACCTCCAGAAGCGCTAGTCGAAACCCTCGCCATCCTTACCATTCTCATTTCACGCTTCCCAGCCCATCTCTCCAGCGCCACTCTGTCTCCCCAACCACTGACTGTGCTTGCACCACTATTGGTTCACCCTCGCCCTGTCGTTCGTAAACGCGCTATCGTCACGCTCGCCCAGTTTGTTCCTATATCTCAAGGTTACCTCTTCACCGACCTGCTTGCGACCCATGTCTTCCCGTTCCTCGCGCCCAACGCCAATCTCGAGAAACAGCGCACCACGGTGCATTTGATTGCTGCTGTGGCGCGCACGGCGCCGACCCAGATCGCACCCGTCCTAGCGGAGATCGTTCCGGGTGTCCTCAAGGCCGTGCAGCGCGACGACGACGAGCTCCGAGAGGGCGGTTTGCAGGTAAGCGTCATTTGGATTTTTTTGCGGGTGTTGTGCTGATGACGAGTTTAGGCGCTTGAGGCGTTGCTGTTGCGGTGCCCGACGGAGATTACGCCGTATGTCGCCCCCATCACACAGGCAGGCATTCAGTACATCAAGTATGATCCTGTATGTCTACAATTATGTGTTGTTTTTGCCATCCTTCCCACTCCATTTTCTTCAGAACTACGCAGGCGACGATGAAGACGAGGAAATGGCAGACGCAGACGACGATGACGACGAGGCTGAGTTGGACGAGTAAGAGTTTTAATTCTTGTTCCTGCTGCATGACTGAGTTCAAAATCAAAGGTATTCCGACGACGAAGACACGTCCTACAAAATCCGTCGTTCAGCAACAAAACTACTCGCAGCTATCGTGGGCACGCGCCCCGATCTTCTTTCCTCTATCTACAAAGACGTTTCGCCGGTGCTGATTTCGCGCTTCGGCGACCGTGAAGAGACTGTGAGACTGGAAGTTTGGGCTACGTACGTCGTGCTCCTCAATCAGACTGCGCTCTATGCCAGCCAGCCGCAGAGCAAAGCTCCAGAAGACTCTTCGCTGAAGCGTAAACGCGATCCGGAAACTATGGACGTTGAGGAAGGGCCGTACAGTTTGCTTAAAGCACAGGTCCCTGCCCTCTCCAAGGCTCTCCTCAATCAACTCAAGTCGGCGAAGACCCCGCCTGCGACGCTGCAGGCTGGGTTCGCGCTGCTTCATACGCTGCTTGATGTGCTTCCTGGGTCCCTGGCGAGCCAGGTGGCCTCGATCGCAGCCACTTCGAAATCTATCCTTTCACAACCTCCATCCACTTCGACCTCGACGCTCCATTTGGCATGTTTGTCGTTCCTTGTCCTTTTCTTTGCGACGCATTCGCCGCCGACTTTCACGCCGTCGCTGAGCAACCTTACACCGGCGCTGCTTCGCAGTCTTGGCGAGCGGCACCCTCGTGTTGCGTCTGAGACTTTCCGCGTCTTTTCAGCACTGCTTAACGCGCTGAAACCGGTCAAAGCCGGCGGAGAGTGGGCGGAGGCGGTCTACGAGCAGGCTGTTGCGCGGCTCACCGCGCATGACACGGACGCTGAGGTGCGGGCTTGTGCTGAGGCGTGTGTTGGCGACTTGTGGGTGTGCGCGACGGATGTCGTAAGGAGTCGGGATCGGCGTGAGTGGGAAGTGATTTGTCGGGCGGGTGCGAAGACGGAGGGGGCGGTTAAGGTTGTCACGCGGGTTGCGAAAGAGGTGCCTGGGGCGTTGGGAGATCAGTGGGTTAATGGGTGCGTTGAGTGGGCGATGGGGTTGTTGAAGCGGGGAGGGCGAGGTGGTAAGATGGAGATTTTCCAGGGGCTTGATGTTTTGTTGCGCAGGTTTGTGTGGGCTTGCATTTTTCCTTCTATCTGTCCGCTGATCGTTTTTCGTTTAGTTATACGGAAGGTGTTCCGGCAGCTCTGCCACCGGCCCTTGTGCCACAGATCAAGCCATACCTCTCGACGAGCGATATCCCGCTTTTGTCTCAAGGTCTTTCACTACTGGCGCTTTTGTTGGAATTGGCCCCGACGACGACGTTCCCTGAGATAGAGAGCGACCTTCTTCCTGACGTTTATCGCATTGCGCACTCGCCGTTGGTCTCCGGCGCTGCGCTGGACTCGCTCCTGAGCTTCTGTGCTGCGCTTGTGAGCGCGGACAATCAGATCGCGACGCATTTGGTGCCCAACCTTGTGATTGCTGTTGAGAAAGCTCCGAAGGCGGATGCGAGCCCGAGTAATGTTGCGAAAGCGGTGGCGCAGATTGTGAAGAGCCAGCAGGCGATCGCTGCGGGTACGATTGCGCAGTACGCTAAGAACATCAAGGTCGGATTTCGGTCTTCTGGTTCTTGGTGTCTATCGACTAATGCGCGTGTGTGCGTAGAAAACTTCCAAGGCGAAGACCCAAACCGTTGTGCTCAGTCTTCTCATCCTCGGGGAGCTGGGACGTTTCATGTATGTGCTGCTTATCTGACTATCCGCTGGCCCCGGTTGTTTAACAGTTCTCGATAGTGATATGTCTAATCAGCAAGACATATTCCGGGATGCGATTGAGCATTTTGCTGGAGAGCAAGAAGAAATTCGTGCGGCCGCTTCGTTCGCGGCTGGCAACATCGCTATTGGGAATCTGCCGCAGTTCTTACCTGCTATTGTCAAGATTGTCAAGAGCGATCCGAAGAAGCGGCTGTTGTCGCTACATGCACTGAAAGAGGCATGTTCTTTTTTGTGCCTATTCACTAGTAGTCTGAGTTTGAGTTCAGGTCGTCACGCATTGCTCTCAAGGACAGCTGGAGGGCGTTGCCGATATGCTTTGGGTCCCGCTGTTCGAGAACTCCGAAAACTCTGAAGAGACCACGCGCAATGTGGCTGCCGCCTGTCTTGGGAAATTGGCTACGACTCATCCCTCGAGATACCTGCCACAGCTACATGTAACTGACCCGCTGAAATTGTTCCATGTTTCTTCTCATCTGTCTTGTAGGCTCGTGTCCAAGACCCCAGTGCTGACGCTCGCGCCACGGTTGTGTCTGCGATCCGATACACTTTTGCTGAGACATCGTCATCGTACGACGAGTTGCTCGCGCCGCTTCTTGTGGACTTCTTGTCCCTCATGCTTGATGAAGATTTGGTATCTCGGATGCTTTGTTGCCTTATCGCACTCTGATATTCTACTGCAGACTGTTCGACGACTGGCGTTGTCTGCCTTGAATTCGGCGGCGCGCACAAAGCCTCATCTAATTCGCGAACATCTACCTGCTCTCCTGCCTAGCCTGTACAGGGAAACGATCATCAACCCCGACCTCATCCGCACTGTGCAGATGGGCCCATGGACGCACAAGGTCGATGACGGGTTGGATGCTCGAAAAACGGCTTACGAGACTATGTATACTCTGGTGCGAATATGTTGGTCTGATAATTTTGCAAGGCTAACATAGTTCAACAGCTTGACACTTGTCTGGCGAAGCTCGAGCTGCCCACGTTCCTTGGACGTGTGCTCCCCGGCCTAGCAGACGATTCTGATGAGATCAAGGTCATTTCGCATATGATGCTCTTCAGGTTATCCCAGGTGGCTCCCGCTGCCGTCTCGCAGAAACTGGACGAGGCAACGCCGGAATTGGAAAAGACGATGAAAGGAGCAACAGTGACGAAAGACACCGTGAAGCAAGACCTGGAGCGGGCGGCGGAGCTACAGCGTAGTGCTCTCCGTGCAGTAGCTGCTCTCAGCAAGATCGCTGGTAACGGGGCTTCGCCCAGATTCGACGCATTTGTGGAGGAGTTGAAGAAGAACCCGCAGTGGGGGAGTGAATTTAAAGAATTAGCCGCACAGGCTTAATGTACAAGTCTTGTTTTCAATTGCTTTCTACAGTATCAACAAATATCATACGCATTCAACATTCCTCTTCGAAATACCTTTCGTAGAAGCCGTTGTCGCTGTGTGTCTGTGGGGTTCTTGAAGGCTTTTTCAGTGCGCGTGAAGCCATCTGATTCCACGATCCCGTGCCGTGCAAATAATGTACAAACAAACGGTTGGCGCTCTTTGCGCCTTTTTCTCGTGCCACTTCCTCCCCCATTCTCCACCATATAACGCCTCCGTTCACGACTTCCACGAATCATGCAGAGTCCAGGGTCCAAGAGTCAGTTCCAACAGACGTCCGCCGAAAGCTTTGAGGCCAGCTTAATGGCCGGGGGATATGGCGTTTATGTGCGCAGCCGACCTCTTGTTCCTATGCTTCAGTTCTCTCACTACGGCTGCACAGAAAACTACTGAATGGGTTCGTCAACCGCAATTCTCTGGTGATTTCCCCACTCCGCCACCACGACCCCCAAAACCCACAATCATCCAACCCATTGAACTCCCGCCCCCTTTGACGGAGAAACAGAAGCGGAAGAAACGGCGGATAGAGAAGTTTCGGAACGGCGGGTTTGGTCCTCCGCAGCGGCTGTTCGCGGGCCATTTGAACGGGTTCGGCAGGGTGATACTAGACGAGAGCCCCCTCAACGGCAGTTACATGGATGGAACGGTGGGGGCTGGGAGGCGTGCTATGGGTGAGAAGGGGCGCAAGAAAGCAGCAACGGAGTTGGCAGCAAAGGAGCGGGAGAAGAAAGACCGGGAACTTACTTTGGACGACGTGCCGACACATCCCAATTGGCCGGATGATGATTTTCCATGGCGGTTGCAGGAGGAGCGGAGAGTGCAGCTTCAGAAGCAGGATCGAGAGCTGAGAATGCGCTATATTGAGGAATTTTTTGCTGGGGACACAGACGACGAGGAACTGGAGGATGCCGTGGAGAGATCATATATGGAGCGAGAGCCTGTAGCCCGTGGTTCATAATTCACCACTCTTGCGAATTCCGGAAACACCAATAGTGCGTTATATGGCCGGAGGGAACAAGTTGGCGACCGGCCGTCGCTGGTTAACGATGACTGTGGGTGGTCCACGATGGCCTGAAGTCAACAGCTTGCGACAACGTGAGGTGATGCGAACCGCCGCAAACCACCGGAGAGCACCGGTGTTACTGTACTGATGGCGGACGGAAGGGCGGTGGAAGGTATTCCCTGCAGCACCTTCGTTGCAAGGGATATGATGCACAGTGGTCCTGCAGCGATTTCCGTGCACTCAACTTCATGCACCAAATTGCCTATTTGCGGAACTTAGGGCGCGAGTCGATTTTTTCCCACAAAATGACATTTTTGACACTATAGTATCCCCCAACACCTGTGCCCCCACGTGACCCCGGATCTTCCGCATCAAAGATGGACACCTTCCCGCCATTGTTCAAGTCCGCAGGAACTTGACAAGTTCTTTGGCCACACTTTTCGCCACTTTTACGACTTTTCACTTTTTGCTGTTCTTTTGGTGGGTCCTTTTTGAGTTGGAATTTTCTTTTTCCTCTTTCAGTTCTTTGAGTTATGCCTGTGACTTTCGTAGTGTTCTTTCGCTGCTGCTTTTCAGCGGCTTGAACAAGTAAGTAAAAGTTTCTTGCGGTGATAGAGTCGAGTTAGACACCGGGCGCTAAAACAGGACTACCAGTCCGCGTTGAAGTCGCCGAATGAAACTGTACTTCAATATAGAGCTAGTATCTACCACAGTAAGATAATATACAAAATTTAAAATGCAATCTCATGCGAGTCATGATCTGCGTACTTGTTGACATAAAAAGCATTAAAGGCGTTCAAAGTATTCGAAGAATCAAAGTCCGTTAGAGGAAGAAATTCTTTGCCAGCCATGCCTATGAGGTGCGCGGCACGAAGCAAGGTATCAACATGGACAACGGCAATAGCGCGTTCATGTGGGCGTCCACGAATGAAGTCTGAAGTTACCCTCCATAGTCCCGTATCCGGACAAGGTTCGTCTCCGTAAGGAGAAAACCAGTGTATCAACGTGCAAGGATAGTCAGTGCCTTGATACTTGAAGCGAAAGAGGAGATGTACACGTGCAGCGTGTAGACCACGGAAACCCGGTGCATCGGGATCATGCTCAAGAAAAACACAGTTGTATCTCGGGGGTCCGCGGTACCACAATGTCGTGGCGCGGATACGCTCGTGGTGCATGCCACCCACACCACAGACATCGCTCGGAGCATAGAAAACTGCCCGAGCAGAGCTGTACATAAATACACACTCCTCGAACTCAGGACAGTCGGCCATGGGGGCTTCAGCGCCGGGAACACGCGCATCTGGATTGAGCTGGTCATACAAGAAGCGCTGGATGAGTTCCTGGAGACGAGGCTGCCCAATATGAACAGCGAGATGATGGACGTCACGGGGGACCTTGCGCACTGAGGGAGACAGTGGTGAGAAAGGATATAGAATAATCAAGAAAAAGAAGCATACCATAGGTTTTTGCCAATTTCACCTCCCCAAAACACATCGGTCCCGCAACGTCACCCTGATCAACATGCTCGTCGTCGTGGTCAGGAGGAGGTTCTGACTGCGGCAGCGGTGGCGGTAGTGGAAGGAGAGCACCGTCCAGCATTCCGCGGGCAGTGAAGTCAACCCGCGCCGCCCCCAATTTGTCGAGACGCTGGTTGGTGAGAAGGATTTGGCCGAGGGGTTTGTTGCGGCTGGGGCGTCGATAAGGCTTCTTGACAGCCTTGATATGTTCCGACTCGGTGATGGAAGAGCATAAGCTGTTTGGGGCACCGAAAGCTTGTATGAGAGGGCTGTAGTGAACCATGGAATGTTGCCGAGGGAGAGAGAATCCGTTGGGCCGAATGAGTTGAAAGATTTTACGTGCTTGGTGGAATCGCTCGACAGTAGCGTCAATGGCAAGCAAGGTGTCTTCGTCAATGACAGACCGACGCACGAGATGGCAGAATTCCGTGATGTGGGCGACGGTCTGCTCGACCTCAGGAGGTACACGCCCCGCAATGGCAGGGAGATAAACCTGTAGAATTGTTAATTGATAAACTGTGGGCAAGCGGGATGGAGTAAAAACCTTCATTCCCTTTGAATCATTTCCCGTCCATTGCTTGAAGCCCCTCCCCACTGGAAATTGCGCAGCCCCGGAAACGGAGGCGTGACAGCAATCCTAAATAGAGCTAACGTCAGACAATGAATCTTATCCAAAAAGGACACCCGCCGTCTATCGACATCAGCCAAGATTCTCTCCGCCTCAGCCGGCTCGTGAACCGTGCGGATGTACTCTTCGACCCAGTCGACAACGTGATCTTTGAAGGTTCCTTTAATGATTTGATGAAGAAGATCCATCGAGATCAACTCGTGGATGTCGGCGCGCGGAAAATCAGAAGTGAAGGGCTATGTAGCATCAAGGTGAATAAGAGAGCACGAGCAGTTGATTCAAATGAGACTCACAATGATATCACCAACAATTCTGAGGTCGTCCCACAGCTCCTTCAATGTACACCCATCCAGCAGTGTCTCGGTATGCTCCTTCGACCGTCTCGGACTAATCTGATCGAGATTGTGCGCCGGTGAAAGACAGCTACGCCAGAATGTGAATAACAATAAGAATGAACGTCGGCGTGGAGTGAATCACTATTGAGGACAATGACCCTGCACGATGACGCGCACGCTCGCGCGCTACGCGTGTAGAATGACAAGTTGCGAGGCGCTGTTTGTTTGTCAACAGCTTCCGACTCATCACAGATCATCCGCCCCGCACGCCGCTCCGCCTTTCTCTGCTACCACCACCATCCACCGCGCGGTCCCGCCCCGTTGGCACGAGTTTCACTCGGGTCTTCGGGCCTTTCTCTCTCTTTTCATTGGACAACTCTATTCTATCTGTTCTGCACTGCCTGTTCCTGGAGATCACTGCACTATCTAGTTCTTGGGATTTCCTGAAGTAGGGCTTTTCCTCTCATCTTGGCTATCTCTTCCACATGGACTCTCTTATTCATCTATCTACTGCCCTTTTCACATGTTCTCCGGTATTTATTCTGTACTCAAAGTACGAATACGAAGCTTTTGATCCCACATCTGAAGTCTTGATATTAGTTTTCGTCTCGCTTCGCCGCCGCCTCCGTCTACGTCTACGTCTACGTCTACGTCTTCGCCTATCGCCCACGTCTACACCTACGCCTTCGCCGCCGTCTCGTCTTAGTTTTATCTGGTTTTCTTTGCGCTCGGTCCCAGTTGTCAGTCACGGCGCTGGTTCGTTTTGAAGCACTTGCTTTTACTTTAGTTCTTGTCTTCTCCTTTGAGCCTTCGTGCTCAGGACGTCGATAAGCGTGTCATTTTGGAGCCCACCGCGAGGGTTTCAAAATTGCATCCAGTTCCTCTCACAACTTGCGCCGTACCGAGCGCCGCACTCTCCGTCTCGAATTTCTTGACATCCAACAAAATCCCTCCGATCTTCTCGATACCACTCCATTTGACGATTTATTTCAAATCGTTCCTGATTGCCTCGCACATCACAACAATCTATCCCCGCACTCGCCCTCGTCGCCGACTTTAGCTTGGCTTTTCAATAACCCTCCCACTCCAATCGACCTCGACATGGCTGACCAAGCCCGTCCTACCCCCATGCCCGCTCGCGGTGATCGTAATGCACCCCAATTCGACTTAAAGAAGCCTCACGAGCTTCGTCGCTACTTCGGGGACATCGAATTTCTATTCGAGCGAGCGGCTGTTACCGATTCTACCCAAAAGAAGAAACACGCGACTCGTTTCCTCTCCGTTGAAGATCAAGAGATTTGGGAAGCGCTCCCTTCTTTTGACGATGTCAACCAGTCGTATGACACGTTCAAAGCTGCCGTCTTGAAGCTTTACGCTGGCAACGATGAGGACCGCCGTTTTGAGATTTCCGACTTGGATTCTCTTATCGGTCAGTATTCTCGTGTCGGCCTGCTCAATCTCGATGATTTGAAGACATTTTACTGTCAATTTCTTCGTATTACAACCTACCTCATATCCAAACATCGTCTTCTGAGGCTGAACAAAGCTGTTCATTCCTCCGCGCCATGTGTCCTGCTTCATTCGCCACTGAAGTCCGCCGTCGACTTCAAATCAAGAAGCCTGATGTTCATCCCGCCGATCCGTACGCCTTATCTGACCTCTATGAGGCAGCTGAGTTCGCACTCGCTGGATCTGGTGGTGCCCTGGTTTTCGATACCGGGCCCTCAGCTTCCGCCCCATCGTCGTCGCCGCCTGTCGTTGAAATTAAACCCGACCCCGGTATTGCCGCCCTTGTTGGTTCTATGGCAAAACTTATTGAGGTTCTTGCTCAAAAATCCCAGCCGTCTGACGGCTCCAGTGGAAATAACTAACGGCAGCGCCCGGACGGTTGTGGTTATTGCAGTGGCACCGACCATTTCAGAAGTGGTTGTCAACATGTGCTCGATGACATCCGCGCTGGCAAATGCCGCCGCAACTCGGATGGTCGTGTTGTTCTTCCTACCGGCGCATTTGTTCCGCGTGCTATCACTGGCAAAAATCTTCGCGAACGTATCGAGAAATGGCACGAGCAAAACCCCGGCCAACTCACCGCTGCTCAATTGTTGGTTGAAGTTGCCGTTGATCATTTATCGGCCGCTGCTTCTTCTACGACTCATACCTATACTCTCTCGGATGAAGAGCATATTTTGACGCTTCAACATGAGATTAATGCGCTGTGTACTCGCGCTCAAGCCAAACGCGCACTTGAGTCTCAGCATTCCGAGGAGGAACCTGATAGAACTATTCCTCCTCCTGCACCTGCTCCTGTGCCGGCTCCTCAAGCTACCGCCACCAGAGGTGGTAGCATAAAGTATACAAACCTGTATGTAGCCAGTTCAGAAAATTGTCTTCGAGCGTGTATCCAGACAGGCCCTGGCTAGGGTAACGCTCAGCCATTTTTTGGGCTTTTTCTGTCGCCGGCCCCGTCCCCGGCTTGTTTGATGGCCTTGATCCATAGATTGAGATAAGGTGTCCCCAAATCAATCATCTTTCTGCCTTCTATGCCTTATCTATCTTGACAGCTACTCCTACGACACCCAAAAAGGAAAATAAATCAGGTTTTCATTCAAAAGTGATTCTCGTCTACTATTCGGCCGTCCCACTAGGCGCTATCCCATCTTCCATATTCGCCGCCATTCTCTCGTCCTCCTCGAGTGCAAGCCGCACAGCCGCCGCTGCAGAATTATTCCAATTCTGCCTAAAGCGAAGGGCCAGACGGCGTGTCAGCGAGGCTTGGCGAGCCGCGTATGCCTGTAATCCCACACGCACATCGGCCGACATAGCCCGCGTCACGGTGCGCCTCTCCTCCCACCACATCCCGCGCCACGCCAAGAACCGTAGGACCCGTCGCATTTCTTCACGCAGCAAATCCACCTCCTCTACCCATCTATCCCTCCTCGCCTTTGCCCTCGACCACTCCACGCGGACTGCTACAGGGTATCTGTAAGTCCTGATTTGAGTTGAGAAGTTATTATTGTGAGACGTACCGTCGACGAGCTCTTCATCATCTGCATCAGGGCCACCTCCCTGAGTCCAAATCCAAGACATTTTCCGGCGACTGGCGGACGCAACAGCCCTCCCTTTCCTATCTTTCTTGCTCACCCTCGACCCCACAACACCCAACCTAGCCCTCGCCGCCGTATCGGGTTCCTCATCCTGATCCAACCGAATATGCTCGTCCTCAAGCTCTCGGAACGCTGAGCACTCCTCCTCCCCTCTTAATTTGATCAGAGCCCTTCTTGCACGTTGATACTTCGTTGCGGCGCTGTTAATGTGTTCCGTTGAAACGCTGACTATAGGGCAACTATGGAAAACACCCAAGAAATGAAAGGAATTAAATCCCTAATCAAATCTTAAATATAATCCTAAACCACTATGAGATCGACGTGCGAGGTTCGGGGTTCCAGTCCAGTATAGACTGTGGCAATCCAACTATTCTAAACACTCAAAATATACTAACTTAAGCTTTCGCGATTGCTGACTTTGTACAGAGAACGTCTATACGAGTCCTATGTTGACACAGGAAGTGTGGGTTTCAACAAGGGTTTGAGATGTAACTCTTCTCAAGAGGTTTAGGTGTTTAAGTCGCTTGTTAAGCCAATATATTCCACGCGTAAGATGTCCAATAACTGTTTCACGCGTCCCGTAGGTCAAAAGTTCTTATAATTCCACGCGTAAGTTCCCAAAATTTCCAATATTCCACGCGTACAATTCAAGATATGATCCAACAGACAATATATATTGACGAAACAAACCAAAGAAACAAATAAGCTTCTGGAGTTTATCTCGAATGGAGTCCAACTTCTAGTTGTTCACGAAGCCGACACTGGCTTGACGCTCACAGCTAGAGGAGGGAATCCACTGGAGTACCAGTACAGGAAACGATGCCTTTTATACCTTTCACTAATAAATAATAAGAGACCGAACAGTTGACAAACGGGTATAATGTGAGAGAAACTAGGGCCCGCTATGCCCTCGCCCTATCCTTGGTGGCCAGAACAGGGAATAGATCAAAGGTTCATTCAATCCAAGTCCTTATCCCGATCATTATGTTATGACAGTGGGCCGCAGCGGCCCAATCAATATTGCCCAACTTGGCAGTAATACCCTTGGTATCATTGTCCCTCTTCGGACCTTGCTCCGTGATCGTAATACGGCGGCAGCCAACTCGGCATGACGTGTAGTTCCTTTGTAGGAATATTCTACTTCCGCAAATCCCTCGCAATTGGTTTATAGAATTATTCGTGAAAGCCTCTTGCCTCCAGGAAACACTCCTTCTGGCCTTTCGGCAGGTTCTTATAAGTCCCAAGTTATATCCCACTCATTCTGCCTTTGGTCGGAACACAGGGTGACTCCCAATCCTATTCCGGATGGTTAGAGACCTATCGTGATAGGTCTGTTCTGGAATATTATAACTTCCACGCTATACCAGCGCAGTCGTAGACAGTGCCAGACCTCCCACTTAGTGTATAATCCTTTAACTGGCCGTTCAGGCAAACGCCAGTCCTCATACGAGCGTATTCCCGTGGTATTTAATGTATTACTCTTTTAATACAATAGCACTTGAACTGAAAATGAATAAATTCAGCCCTGGCCCAATACCGGGTCTATCATCTCCCCTTTTCATAAATTGAGTGTCCCCACTCAACACTTGGTCCCTATTTTGCGCCCTCTTTGCGCTATCAAAAGTGTTTCCCACAGTCATTCGGCTAACTCGGCTATCGCGACCGGTGTGGTCCCGCGAGATTTGCTTCCGTTGATAGACAGCGGGATCCTCGCTTAGATCCCGAAAACACTTATAAGTGTTCATTATAGCCTATACTGACGCCTACAACCGCCAATTGTTGTGTTCTGAGTGTGCGGAGTTTGCGCGAGCAAAGTGGGTCCGTGCGCATCAATAAATCCACGTGATTTATGTTTGTTTTGCCGCAGCTTTTCTCCCACTTTCTCTGCTCTTCCCACCACAACCACCTATCGCGAATACTCAAACTACAGCTCTAGCTCACTGTCATGGGTACGTGGCTGGCTTATATTTGTAGTATAGAGTCTCACAGGTCGCCTTGGGCTGTTTTACAGCTCAAGTCACTCAGAACGCTGCCCTCACCATCGAGAACGCATTCAACACTTTTCGCGTCAGCCCGCACACCCTATTCCTGGACTCCATGTCGGTGATCCAGTACCAGGCTGCAGCTGCTGAGGGACGTCACATCGTCCCTTACAAGCTTAAGCCCGAGGACTTCAGCTATCCAGCTGGACTTCGCCCGTTCTTCCCGCTCCACGCCTCGGAACTCGTTCGCGACTACCCGCTCAACGGCGCGGATGTCCACTGTCTGCAACTCTTCATCCACCCGGTTACTATCTGGCTACTCCCCTACGTCCGCGACGTCTATCGCTCTCACCAGACGAACCCCGACTGGCTAGCCTGGCTCCTTCAACATTTCGAACCAATTGCTGTGAGCATTCGCGAATGCTCATTTTCAGCGCTTTTTGCTGACTTCAACTTTTCAGCGACTGATCTCCCGTTACTACGAGGCTTTTGACATCACAGATGTCTTCGACCAGCTGCTCGTCGCCATCCACAACATTGGGAGAATGTTCGAGAAGGCCTACCCCGGACGATGGAAGCAGCCTTATCGCATCCTTCCCATGTCCTTTGAGGGTCGGGACATTAGCAGGGTACGTCGTCCCTTATTCGTGACAGATCTCATATTGATAAAACTTCTTGGTTTTTCAGATTCTGCACCTCTCTTTGCAGTTCACCCTGCCCGGGATCATCGAGTTCGAGGACCACTTCCCTTGCACAGAGCTCGGGCCGACGTTCTACGAAGAATCCTGTCTCCGCGATATCAACAACGAATACTTCGACCGTTTCATTCGTTACTGCGCCCTCGTCGCCTACCAAGGGGCTGAGGTTGAGGGCAAGTTCGACGAAGCTAGTGTCGCCAAAATCAAGCCTCTAATGGACCAAAGCGTCTTCCCTTTGGTGAGTTTCCATCCTCTTTCTGACCTTTCGTGATAGCTAATGCTTCTCAATGTTTAGGCCAAATTGGATCAGGTCATCGGCAACATCGACAACCGCTCTTTCATCGACGCCATCCTCAACTCTGCTTGGACAGTCTGGTCCCTCATCCCTGAGAAGGATCGCAACCCTGGCTGGGAAGCCGCCCTGCCCGAAGCTCGTATCTGGGGCTATTCTCTCCCACAGAGATACCGTCTTCCTAGTGGCAAGAGGACTCGGCCGCCAAAATTCAGTCTCTGGCGCGACTGCTCGCATCGCGACTACGTTGCCGACGCCTGGTTCAAAGTCAACAACCTCCCTCTCCCCAGCGGCTCATTAGCGCGACCTCTCACGCCTCCGTCCTCTGAGTCTCGCTCGCCTACTCCCGAGGTCAAGCCTCCAGCGCTCTCTCGCTCGTCCAGCTTTGGCAGTGCTGGCCCCGCACTCGGTGGCCCCTCGCCCTCTAGCGTTGCCAAGTTCTTCAACTTTGGCGACGGATCCAGCAGCCCGGACCCTATCGCGATTGATACTGCGACTGCTCCCACTGTAAGTCCTAAGTTTCTTTACTCAGTACTTTGCGCTGATTGTCCCTTCTTAGGACGTTCCCGCTCCTCAGACTCCCAGGGCTGGTTCATCCGCCCCCGTAGTCAGACTTCCAACTCCGCGTTCGGGCGCGTCGTCTGGTAGTGCCTTCGCCGCTGGATTTGCAGCTGGCGCAGCTTCGCGTGGTCCTGACGATGGACCTTCTGTGACTGGTGGCGAGGAGGGTCCAGACATTGGTATGGGCAACGACGACCCTTTCGTGATTGATGCCTCCGCCCCTGCGGGCACATCTCAGGTACTCTTTACCTATTCTTCCTTTCATTATTGGTCACTCATGCTTTTGTAGGACGATGCGACGCTTCCGACCCCTCAGGCTGGCTCGACCGCGGCTATCGCGACAGATGCCCCACCTGCGTCTGGTCTTCGCCGAAGCCCGCGTGGTGCGTCCAAAGTAAGACTCTTGTCTTAACATTCGTTTCCCAATTGCTAATGGTCTCTCTTTAGACCAATGATGAGCACGAGGAGGCAACGGCTGGTCCTACTGCCGACGAGTCGGACACCGAGTCCAATTCTCGTTCTTCCAAGCGCAAACGCGCTGAGGAAGAGTCGTTCAAGCCTGCTGGAGATGATGACCAGGATAGCGGTCTCTCCGACGGCGAATCCGAGGTCTCTCCGCCTCATAAACGCTCGAAGAAGGGCAATCGCGATAGCGAGGAACCGTCGCCCTTGAAGGGTAAAAGCAAGAGCAAGGGCAAGAAGAAGGCTGACGAGTCTTCCCCTGGCCCCGCTGAGGTTCGGACCACTCGTGGTGCTTCGCAGGCTCACAAAGAAGACCCCTACGAGGTGGAAGGCTTTGAGCCGACCACGTTCGATATCCGCGCAGCGAAGGAAGGTCTTGGGATCCTCCCCAAGAGCTTCCAAGCTTCTCTCCTCAAGGGTACAAGCGTTTTGGTACGTCAATTGCTTTCCCTTTGCCTCATTCTTAACGATTGAGCATTCATGATAGCGTCTCCTGGGCTGCGGAAATTGTATGATTCGCAACCGCAAGTGCCGTCGCGAGAATGGCCATGCTCGCTGTGATGCCTGCGTCAAGAGCGGCATGTCTCGGTGCTCGGATATTTTCTCTATCCCCGAGTACCTTCAGGTCGTCAACTTCCTGGAGCCGCTTACGGTCTTCTCTGACCAAAGTACGTTTCTCTTCAAATTGTTTTCCAACGCAACTCTAACTTCGTCAATGTAGGCTGGAACTCTGCCTTTAACGAGCTCCGCGACGCTCACTACTCCCAGATCCTCTGTGATCGGCAAGTGGCTATCGCGAATGCTCGCCTTCTCCGCGCGCGCGCCAACTTGCGTGCGCTTATGAACGGTTCCGAGGTGGCCTTCAAAGGCAAGGTCATTCCTGGGATCGATTCTGTTGCGGAGGAGGAGGTAGAGTTTTATACCAAACTCTTCAAGACCGCGCGTAAAGATTCCGAGCGCGAGTTTTACATGCCTGACGGCACTCGTGCTGACGAGTATTACGATGAATACGACTCGCAATACGAAGGCTCGCAGGGATCGGCGATGGACGAAGAGGAAGGCGAAGAGGTGCGGGTGATCGCGGTGGAGGATGCTGAGGCTCCCAGAGAGCCTTCTCCTATGCAGGAGGACGCTCCTGTCACTCGCGAGCCAGCCGCTGCAACTATCTCCCTCGACGACGCCATTGCTGCAGATGAAGCTGGTCGCGACGAGTTTGTCGAAGGTTCCTCCGGAGGAGGAACTTGATTTTTGTAAGTCCTTTCTTACTTATTCCATATCTTAACTGACTCTTTCAGTTAGATGTTATATTATACACTACCAAGATGGACTTTTCGCTATTGCTCCGAATCGGACGAATGCGCGCGCGCTCCCAATTGCTTTGAACATTTGTATATCTCGAAATCTCTGTACATATCTCTCGATATTGTCGTACTTTGCTTGATTTCTTTGATATTGTCTTAGCTATTGTTTCGGGACCTTACGATACATGGGCCTGATTTTGTATATTGCTATACCGCCCTTAATTGTATCGCTGCTGCCTCAAATGAGGCTTTTTCTCCATTCGCGAATGCTTAAATCCTAAGTCACCAGTCCTTTCTGATGCCTCATGCGCATTTATCGATTAAGGAAATTTTGTCGCGATTGCCTCGCTGTACGGACACCGTTCCGTCTTTCCCCAATAGTAAATAATCCAACTCTTTGGACCTATTTAAGCGCAATCATGAAAGTGTTTTCGTTGGCTCCCCAACTTTATTCTCCATGTCGACACGTCCCTTCGTTAGCCGTCATGGTCTCCCCGTTGTTCCTGTCCTTAAGGGGACTGCCTCTATGCACGAATTCCCTATCCTCACTCCGGACTCCGCCAGACGTCTTGGCAAGCACACGAGTGCAAATGAGTTACTCTCATCGGTACGGGTATTTTCTATCACGAAAGCTAGCCACTGCTAATACTCTCGATCTTAGAACCCTGCGGTTGATTCCAATACCAATCCCATACTGCAGACTACCTGCGTGCAGTCTGGGACTTTCTATAAGTGGTCTCAACCTTGCACGGATTGCATGGTCGCTGGTACTGGTGCTACCTGCACTTTTACCCAACGTCTCAAGTTCGTGGAGGTCTTGGAGGCACGACGCGTCTTTGCCCAGGAGGTGATCTTTACCACCAACTCCAATCCTGGTGCGTTTGCCTACTTCCTGACCTATCGCGATTGCTTACTTTCTTTCCCAGCCGAGGCTTATCGCGAGTGGGAAGTCCAGTTCTTCGCTGACTGTCAAGTGGCTTTCCACCTCTTTAACAAGAGCATCGCTCCTTTCGACAAACAGCGCTTTTCCATGCTGTCCCAAGTCGAGGCCATTCACGACTTTACTCGTCTTAGCTACTTGCACATGCTCTTTGGCGTCTACGATTATCCTACTGATGTGAAGACACTTGTCATTCAGCGTATGCAGGGTATGCAGGAGGCTTTCGAGCTATCGGCTGTGGAGGACTGTATGGTCCAGGAGATAGTGCGACTAAGCTTGTACAGTAATTGTAGAGCTGGTAGTCCCTCTAGCTCTCAGTAGTATAAGATCGATTCCTCTCCACTTGTAGAGTCCCTTAGAGTAGTTCATAGCTCTTAGGAATCCATGTGTTTGTCAAGGAACGACCGAATTCTACTTCCTCAGTCAATCGCGAAAGCCATCTTTGCTTATTCCTATCGCTATCTCATCTTCGGATCGCTTGCGTCAAAAGACCAAGACAGACTGGTGCGGTTCTCTGTTCCACTTCCTATTTCGGTAATTTTCCTGTTTCGGTCGTATTACGCTTTGATTCGCGAACACATGCGGCATCCTTATTCCGCTTATCCCGATCACAGTATTTCTTATACCGATCAAAGTTTCCCTTTATATTTCTGAACTCCAGAGTCTATAGAAATCCTAAGTCCTTTTAGGATTCAACTCCGGCCGCTCATTCCGCTTATCCCGCAATCTATCACGATTGCTCCTACTCCTCCCCTTTTCATAAATTTTAACTGTCCCCAGTTAAACTCTTTATGACGGAGTCCATCCACTCGCCTAGCTATAAAGAGCTAGCCTTCTACACTCCTTACAGCAGTATCTTTTCTCAGTATCCCTTTCTCAAGAACATGGCTCGCTCTGGTCTCACTAAAGGTCAACACGACGTGATCGTCGGTGTCGCAGACAGTGTTTCTGCGACCAAGTACCCCGACCGTGCTAAGCAGCGCACATTCCTCGACCAACAGACTGTTACTTTGGTGTGTTTTCATATTTTAACGCTTTTCGCGAATGCTCATAGCGTTGTCAGGACTCGTTCTCTGGCCTTCTCGGCGAGATTGCGAAGGACAAGACTCTCTATGATGCTTTCTATAGCGTCAAAAACAGCTACCACCAGACTGCTGTCGGCTCCAACGGCGTCATTGGAGGTCGCTATCCTCTTATTCTCGAGTTGTGTGCTAAGATCAAGGCCGAGCGCGAGCTTCAACGAGGAAACACCGTAGCTTCTCAGCAAGCACACCGTACCGAACTCGAAGAGGCTCGTGCTCAGGCTGACGATCAAGAGAGCAAGAATTCGCGAAAGCCCCGCGCTCCTCGCGCTAAGGTAGTTCTCCTTATTCCTGCTTGTCTCGATTGCTCATTTACTCTGCCAGAAGGACAATAAAACTAAGAAGTCCAAGGCCACTATCGAAGATGGAGATGAATCTCCCTTCGACGACTCTGAGCTTCCTGGTTTTGTGGACGACGCCATGATTGTGGACGACTCCGTGCGTTTATCATTCATTATTGCTGTCATTAATTCTGACTTTGCAAATTTAGAACGACGCAAGTGCCTCTGGTCACCGGGCGACTCAGTCTCTTGACGAGCGCAACCCTGCGGTGAGTATTGACCTGTCACGATAGCTTCCTTCTCGCCACTTCCTCTTATTGCTGCCTCAGACTTCGCAGTCTGGGAGTACGCGTCCTTCTTCGGTACGCCTCTCGTTCCTTCGCATCAAGGGGATTGACCGAAACTCTGCTTCCTATATCAAGGCTATGGCCATTCTTGCCCGTACTGACCCAAGTTCAGCGTCAGCCATCGTCGTTGAAGACTTCCCCGTCCCACCACCACGGAAACGTGCACGTCCCTCACAGCCACTCGCGCATGAGGACTCAGTCGAGCAGTACGATGGTGCGTTTAGCTTTCGCGATTGCTTCTAAGCCAGCTTCTGACTTATTTCCCAGCAACCGACTTATCAGTTAACAACCCAACAGTCCGCCAAACTGTTGCCGAAGCGCGGGACGCCGTCAAAAGCTCCACAGCCGATTCGATGGGCGCATTACGACTCCAAGAAGCAGAACTTCGCTCGCGAGTCGGCTTCGAGAATGCCCAACTCCGGTATCACCTTGATCACCGCGAGTACTTGCTCACCGATCTTCGACGCGTCCTCGATGCCCAGCATAAGCGGGAACAGGTACTACCCACCGGTAATGCCTAACTACCCTCTTTCGTGAGCAGCTTCCCTTTTTCCCGAAAGGGTGCTAACCCCTTTCTTAACAGAACCGGACGCGAGTTGCAGAACTCCCTCAACTGCGGAGGTCCACCTTCCACTCTCTGCCCTTATTGTTCTGTTAATTACCACTCTCCTCGTCATTGCTTTTAGAGTCTACACTTCCGCTCATTAGCCGTATACCCCGACCAACTCTTTTCAGTCGTTACAGCCTATCGCGAATGCCAACTAGTATTCTCCTTAGAATATTTCGCTACACTCCTTTCAATGTGACTCTGTGTTTTTGCCTTTGACTCTTGTGGAACTCCTCTTTTGTTCCGTGCTGAGTCTAAGCCCAGAGCTTCTTCGCTCTCTTCATCATCTGAGTCCGACATGTTCTCATTACTATCGGCGCCTTTCACGATTGCTCCAGGCTTTTTCAGATGAACTTCGTTCAACTGCAGACCCGTTCCAACGAACGGATCTTCTTTTGAGTCTTTTTCAATTGGGCCTTCTAACATCTCTCTCGATAATTCAATCGAGTCGAATTTTTTTTTTGATGGCCAACTCGACTCTTTTGTTTTGGTGCTGCTCGAGCAGTACAACTCTAAATTGAGCTGTCCAGCTTTTACAGCTTTTGACCCGCCCTCCTCACATAGAAGAAGGTGCGGTTTTGTGTGTTGATACAACCGAGGGAGAGTCTAGAGGACTGGTGTGTTCCTTTTCGACTTCCTTTTAGATGGTAGATTGTGCGCTCTTGTTCGACAGAGTATTCGTGATAGCTATTTGCTTTCCCTTTGTACGCTGTAACCCGTTCCTTGGCTTTGGCTCGAGATTGTGATCTCCCTGCCTCAGCAGGACTACGCTTTTTCTTCCTAGGAAGAGGATCTAAGTCTGATGGTGTGGATAACCGACTAGACCGGCGTGGTTTAGGTTTCGCGAATGATGTGGAAGCAAGTTCGCCATCCGCAGATATTTCTGACGAGTCTGGTTGCACCGAAATGTTGACCTAAGTCAACGGCGCTTTTAACGAATAATTCGTTCTTCTCGGATGTAAGTCCAAGGTATAATCCTGTATAGGAAGGTAGAGATATTTCTATACGCAACAAGTCC
Source organism: Favolaschia claudopus (assembly GCA_037176885.1). Taxonomy (NCBI): domain Eukaryota; kingdom Fungi; phylum Basidiomycota; class Agaricomycetes; order Agaricales; family Mycenaceae; genus Favolaschia; species Favolaschia claudopus. The sequence continues at coordinate 579,213 of JAWWNJ010000081.1, forward strand.
AAACTTGGCTCGAGATTTCTACTTTGAAGTATAGAAATAGATGGATGAACCCCTCGCGGTGGGCTCCAGATGAAACGCTGACTATAGGGCAACTATGGAAAACACCCAAGAAATGAAAGGAATTAAATCCCTAATCAAATCTTAAATATAATCCTAAACCACTATGAGATCGACGTGCGAGGTTCGGGGTTCCAGTCCAGTATAGACTGTGGCAATCCAACTATTCTAAACACTCAAAATATACTAACTTAAGCTTTCGCAATTGCTGACTTTGTACAGAGAACGTCTATACGAGTCCTATGTTGACACAGGAAGTGTGGGTTTCAACAAGGGTTTGAGATGTAACTCTTCTCAAGAGGTTTAGGTGTTTAAGTCGCTTGTTAAGCCAATATATTCCACGCGTAAGATGTCCGATAACTGTTTCACGCGTCCCGTAGGTCAAAAGTTCTTATAATTCCACGCGTAAGTTCCCAAAATTTCCAATATTCCACGCGTACAATTCAAGATATGATCCAACAGACAATATATATTGACGAAACAAACCAAAGAAACAAATAAGCTTCTGGAGTTTATCTCGAATGGAGTCCAACTTCTAGTTGTTCACGAAGCCGACACTGGCTTGACGCTCACAGCTAGAGGAGGGAATCCACTGGAGTACCAGTACAGGAAACGATGCCTTTTATACCTTTCACTAATAAATAATAAGAGACCGAACAGTTGACAAACGGGTATAATGTGAGAGAAACTAGGGCCCGCTATGCCCTCGCCCTATCCTTGGTGGCCAGAACAGGGAATAGATCAAAGGTTCATTCAATCCAAGTCCTTATCCCGATCATTATGTTATGACAGTGGGCCGCAGCGGCCCAATCAATATGGCCCAACTTGGCAGTAATACCCTTGGTATCATTGTCCCTCTTCGGACCTTGCTCCGTGATCGTAATACGGCGGCAGCCAACTCGGCATGACGTGTAGTTCCTTTGTAGGAATATTCTACTTCCGCAAATCCCTCGCAATTGGTTTATAGAATTATTCGTGAAAGCCTCTTGCCTCCAGGAAACACTCCTTCTGGCCTTTCGGCAGGTTCTTATAAGTCCCAAGTTATATCCCACTCATTCTGCCTTTGGTCAGAACACAGGGTGACTCCCAATCCTATTCCGGATGGTTAGAGACCTATCGTGATAGGTCTGTTCTGGAATATTATAACTTCCACGCTATACCAGCGCAGTCGTAGACAGTGCCAGACCTCCCACTTAGTGTATAATCCTTTAACTGGCCGTTCAGGCAAACGCCAGTCCTCATACGAGCGTATTCCCGTGGTATTTAATGTATTACTCTTTTAATACAATAGCACTTGAACTGAAAATGAATAAATTCAGCCCTGGCCCAATACCGGGTCTATCACCGTGACGCGCTCAATCAACGTCGCTGCCCTCGTCCCTCCTCGCTGCCCCACCAGGTGCTCCTCGCGGTAGTTGATAAGATGGCGTTTTGCGTGTAATTTGCTCCGCAGCGTCTTGATCCCGTCGTGAAGCTGCCCTTCGCGCAGACGACCCTCTTTCTCCGCTAAACCATCGACACAATCTCCCGCAGCTGGCGAAACGAGGCCCGAGGGCAAGCAAAGGGTGATATCCTCGGCGAGCGGCGGCGGCAAGTCCGAGTCCCGTCCCTCCTCCGCGTCTCGCAATTGCTCGACGGCACCGGGCATATACATTGCCTGCAACCTCCGGAAGCGTTTGAGCTTCACATAGAAGGTGCGGCGCATGTCCGTAACGCGCTCGTTATGCTCAGTCGTAAGCAGCGGACGACCCTTCACTTCCCTCCGAATACGATCCCTGTCCATCCGTCAGTTCAGGTCCCCTCATTTCTGACTATTGAGAAACTCACTGGTGCTCCTCCAGCTGCAATCCTAACACCATAAACGCGCTAGCGCTGGACTTATGCACTGCCGACCGTCCGTTGGCAGCCTCCTCGAGCTCCTCTTTTGCCAAAGCAAGACGAATCGCCGCTTCTCCCGAAGCTACACAACACCATTAGCGCTCACAAAATTGGCATTTAAGGCAGATACACTTACTGCCCTTCGCATCCTCCCATTGGTAGGGATTCCTCTTCGTTCTGTCCGCCTTCCAAGCTTCAATCATCCCTTCCCATTCAGCTCGTAGCTCCGGATCCAGCGTATGATCTACCTCATCAAAGGCAGCGAGCTGACGATCGCGTTCGTCTATCGCAATGACCAACTTACGAGGCAGTGTCGTCCCTGTGAGCTGAGTCAGTGACGTTCGTTCTATTAATCGAGTTGATACGCACCTTGCCTGACGTTCTTCTCAAAGTTATGGCGATCCACCTTGTCCTCAAACGCGTCCTCACGCGCCCCCCAGTTCATCTCCTTCATCGCCGTCGATGCCCCATTAAAATCGGACCAAACCCTCTCTGTACCTTCGCCGTCTGTTCTCCCCACCCCGGTCTGGTAGGTCAAAGAGTTCTCGACTTGACATGAACGCTCGTGCGCGGTAGCATGCCAGACGGGAAGCCCATAGACGACTTTCGTGCTGTCGAAATCCAGTCGCATTTCAGCTGGGAACTTGGCGCAGCGGCTTTGAAAGTTGACACGCCACTGGCAGGCGATGTCGTATGCTATAGCGAGGTACAATATCGTGACGCCCATCAGCGACGCCAACAAGATATAATCCATGTTGATGTACCTAGCAAACAGGACATGAGGGCGCGCGCAGGATGATGCGGAAGAAAAGACGTACCGCTCCCCCTTTTGTAAATCACCAAGTCCTTGGGGGCGCAGCAACTCGTGTCGAGCGCATATTACAGCGCCGACGCCCGAGGCTCGCAACCCTGTCGTCAGCCTTGTCTCTTTTTGAGCCAAGGCTGCGAAGGCTATACACGTACTCACCTGTATATCGACCGTCAGTTTCAATACAGATAAAAACAAAAACAGTTCAAGGAATAAATTGCTCACGTCTTTTTCTGGAACGTGGTTAACAATCATCCGTTTATAGCCCGTCCCCTCCACTACATATCCCCACCCCGGACCCAACGGCGGATCGTCACGAGCGTTGGGGCGCAAACGATTGCGAAGCCGAAAATTTGCGTCCATTGCTAATATCAACATGAATAAGAATCTAAACGGTTTTAATAGCAAGCTCGTGACAACAGAAAGGGTGTGATACGAACTGGAATTCTGGTGCCACTTCCCTCCAGCCTTCCGGTAGGTTGATACCTTCTTGAGGGCAAGCCCAGCAGCGCACAGCGCACTCTCCTCTTGCTGTTCCCTCCAACCCACCAGCATCGTGGGCGCGACCAGCCCGCTTCAAGCGCAGCAAAAACGCAAATTGCCGGCTAACGAGTCGTAAAGTCTTGTGTCGATCCTAAAAACGTGTTGTTAGCTTTCTGCGCGTTCCGCGGCATGAATAGACTCCTACTCACCGGCGCCTCCGAGACCCCAGAGGCATCCGTCGTTAATTCCATCGTGCGCATAAAATCGTGCGCCGTTAAATCGCCGACAACGTTAAGCAAGCGAAAAACGTCCAGTGTCGCGAATGTCGCGCAGGTAGCAGGATCCACCGTACTGGCGGGGTACCAACCGTTGCGGAGAAGTTGTTGTAGGTTGTTGGCGTGGTCGGAGAGGTTGCAGGCGCAGTAGCGAAAACGTATCTCGTGAATGTGCGGGAAATCAAGAACTACCATGGAGCGCTCGGCCGGGGCAGCGTGAGGACAAGGGTAACCGCCGTGCCCTAGTTGGTATACCACGCCCAGGGACGCTAGACCGATGCGCATCCAGAAATTTCCTTTCCACTCCTGTAACGCGCGTTAGCTTCGATTTCAATATACGGATGCTTGCCATACCTCAACTATATGCAGATGTAGCACCGAATGTCGACTTCTGACACAACCCAGACACTGCGTGAACACGCCGCAGCTTTTGCATCGAAAACGGCGGGATTCCTCCTCAAATCTCTCTTGACAGCAGGCACATTTCTCAGTGTTGTCGCCAGGGCCTTCGTGCCGAAGAATTTCGTCAAGAAACATGGGTGCTAAACGCCGCCATGCCCGCATGGGGTCATCCTACCAACTCGAGCGTTCAGAAAATTAAATCCAGGAGTCTGACAGAAGTAGAAACCCACCGAAGTCTCATACCGCTTCCTCTTCTCACCTGAACTCTCTGCTTCAGCCTCAGCAGCTTCTTCAGCGTTCTCTTCAAGCGGAGTCCAGCTGCCCAGTAAATCCAGCTCATTGGGTGCGCGAGACTGCTTGCGCTGAACATTTACTGCTCTGCGAACACCGCGACGACCGTCCTGCGAGGAGTGAAACTCGCTGTCTTGCGTAGTGTCTCCCGGTCTCTCTTCGTATTCAACAAAAGACTCTTGCCGCCGAGATCTAGTCGGTGTGCGCGTTGGTGAGCTGCGAGCGGACATTTGCAAGGCAAGAAAGATCTCGTACGGAGATAGACCACACCCAGACGCGTCATTTGGAAGATCTTCGGGCCGTCGGGCTGCGTCGGGCTGCAGAATTTCGTCGCAAACCAGCCCGACCGACCTGCAGTCGTGCAAGTGTACTGAGATGGAGTTGTTGATAGTTGAGGCCACCGCCAAACAAGAATTCGCACAAATTTCCTTTTTTACTACTCGCAAACCAATCGCAAACTCTACTTGTTATAAATGTATCTAGTTTTCAAGAGGAATCAAATTCAGTCTGGATTTCTGAACAACCAAAGTCCCGTCCGGCGCCACGAAAGCAAAAACTTGGCGACGAAGATGCGGGTGGTGTTTCCCATCCTTGCAGTCACACCGCACCTCTTGTGGGGTCGGGCTCATACCTATGATCTTGATTGTACGTTACTCATAAGAAAGAAGCTAATGGAAATGACCCACGTACCTCCAAATCATGGCCTTCGTCCTCATCGTCAGACTTGGAGAGTGGAATCAGAGGCGGCATCTCGTCGTCTGAGTTGTCGTCGTCGTTGCCGACCATCGCCTCAGCGTCTTCAGCCCTTATTGCACGAAGGACATTCTTGATGATTGAGTCAGCTTTGGCTTCGATAAGGTTGCTGAGGTCCAAAGGGGGGGTGGCGAGCCAAAACAGGCGGCGCGAGCGCGTACTTTCCTCATCTTCATCAACCTGGTCTTCAGAACCGTCGTTGGAGGCCGCAGCGGTCGTGGCGGCAGTGGAATCATCAGCAGAGGCGGCGGCGGCGGACGGAGTGGAATCTTCAGCGGCGGCGGCAGCCGGAGTACGGTCCTCAGCAGAGGCAGAGTCTCTGTCGATATGCCGGTAAGCCGCGAGTGACTATGACAAGTTTGAAGAGCGAGGAAGCACTCACGTATCGTCGAACGAGTCGGTCCAAGAGCTGGGGCGGCCCATACCCATAACCTCGGTGGCGTAGGCGTTCAGTAGCCATTGGCAAGTCATGTCGTATGAGAGTTCAATGCGAGCCCGACGTTCCGCAACGTCCCCGCCAGTCATCCCGGACTCGGAGTGTCCATAAGCGCGGTACTCTTCGCGAAAATGCTGGACTATGTTTTCGACGATGTAACTATACAAGGCGCAATCATGAGGGGGGGGAGAAAATGCACATCTACAGCGGAAACACACCTTGGGAGACCCACAATGCGAGTGGTCGACACAAATTCATAGCCCAGAGCCTTGAACGCCTTGCGGAAGGGCTCTAGAACAAAGAAATGCTTGTTAATATCATACTCATTGAAAATCACACTGCGAGGTTCACCTTGCTCGACGGAGGCCGCTGGAGGGGGGGGGGAAGCGGTAGCAGGGCACGGGGAGGGACGAGTGGAGGGCATGTTGTGGTGCCACGAAGTCCATGCGCTCGCGGTTTATAAAATCTGGGATCAAACGAGTCGAACCGATCCCGGGTCGGTTCGTCACCGAAAACGGTATGAGCTGATCGCACGCGTACACAAAATCGCTACCATCATTCGGGAGGATAACCCCGCGAGCGTTACTGCCCCCCAAAAGGTTAAAAGCATTGCTAAGGACAAAAAGAAAACGCCTCACCGTTCCAACTTGGCGCTCCAGACTCGTACCACTGCTTTCTTTTTCCCCCAACAGAATTCCGTTTCCTTCCTCCTCATGCGCCGCATCATCAATCCCTCCAGAGTTATCCCCCCAGCCCGTGCGCCAATCCCGGGCAGACGTCTCTTCGACTATGACACCATGCGGCTCACACTGTCCGAACAACTTGAGCCGCATATCGACTTCGACCTCAAAGCTCGTCTGGCCGAAGAGCTCTCCATCAACGACCCGTCTCTGCCTTATGCTGGAGATCCCCTACCAGAAGAGCTTCCTCCTCCTCCTCGCGCCGGCTACGCGAATGCCTCCACCCAAACAGAAACTCGTCTCACTCGCTGTCTTCCGGCTGATACTCGCAAGGCGAGAAGGGCGCGGCTAGCCGTGGAACGCTCGGAACGATTTCGCAGACTGTGGGCCGCCGCGATGAACGTGCGCGACAACCATGCCGTGCGCCACGTCAACCCCCACGCAGAAATTCATGTGCAGCAAGGAGGGAAGTTTGACATCAGTCTCCTTGAAGACCGCGATTACGCCTTGGATGAGGTCGTAGGTCCGCAATCTCGGTTTCGTTTGCGTTTAATCCCTTGGCGCGGAGGGTAGGCATATTCATAATTCATGCGTACGAGGACTTATCTTTGTTTTCAGGTCACCGCGCGCCGTGTTTTCGCAGAGACATCTGGCCTTGATGCTTGCGGGTCGCACCCACAACGGGGAATACCAGCGCGACGTCTTGGATCCCATATATCGAGATTGTGTGCGGGAGAGAGACGCGTACAAGCTTAGACATCCAGACGCAGAGCCAGAAAAGATCGTGTTATCCGGTGGAATTGGCGACAACTTCAATCGGCACGAGTTTCGCGTAAGTCCATTTGTCTTCAGACTGCCCAAGAGGTGTTGCTTATTGACGGTTCAGGATCGCCCGCCGCCCGTCGGCCATATGGCGGACACGCTGGCGTTCATTGCGCTCTTCTCCACGCTGGCGATGTGCAATTTGATAGGATTTGGGAATGGTAAGTCACGTGTGTCCTTCGGCTTTATCGGATACTTCATCGTTGTCCCAGGAATCTTCAAGCTATTCTGCCCTGCCGCGTACGACACCTTGAATGAAGACAAAGAAGACATGCTGAGGCACAACCCCAACGCCTACTACCCCAACGAGGCCAGCGTCTTTCCGGCGGCCACCATGGAGCTCGGCGGGCCCCATTTCAATATTCACGACCATCGCGGCGACCTCCGCGACATGGAGCCAGCTGGATGGAACATACTCACCGCTCTCGGCAAGTACAGCGCCTTTCGCGGCGGGCATGTTATCTTCTGGGAGCTTGGGCTCGTTATCCAGTTCCCGCCCGGAAGTTCTATCCTCCTTCCCGCCGGCCTCATACACTATTCGTTCGTGAAAGTCGATGATCATGAAACACGATTCTCCATGTTGCAGTGGGCAGGGGCGGGGGTGCGGCGCTTCTTGGACAACGGAGGCCGTTTGGACATGGAATTTGCGGCCAAAGCAACCCCCAACGAGCACGCGGGGCGCGAGCATCGTCGCGAGATCGCCCACGAGATCGCCATCAACTCGTTCCCCCGCCCCACCGACTTTAATGAACGACGCATCACATTCCCGTACCCCGGTGTTAACCCTCCTAGTGCTACTCATTAGTTATTATCTAGCATTCGATATCTTGTCTATAAGCAGAGAAATATTAACAGCGACTTCCTTCAAGTTTTTTTCTTTCGATGCGAGTTTGTACGAAAACCGAGTAAATTCAAGATATGTGAATACAAAGGAGAACGGAACGGTGGATTGAGGGCGACGGAATACAAATGAGATGAGACGACAGCATGTCCACGTACGAAACTTCAAAGCAAATCCACAGCATAATGTCCAGCAAATAGTCAAAACCATCCCCGCTACGATGCATGCCTAGGGGCCAGCGAACCTCATCCGTGCCTTCAGATCCATCTCCTCGTCGATTGTGAGCTCATCGTCAGACTGAGTGCATTGGGAGTTAGGTGTGTCCTGGCGGACGACTCGCGGGTGATGATTGGAGTCTGAGGGTCGCTTGTTGTAGGACGTGAGCCTCTTGACGGCGGCTCTCTCGTTATTAGTGCCTCGTCTGCGACGCCTGGATGGCATTCATAGGGAAGAAAGAGGAAACGAGGCGAGTGTCACTCACTCGAGATAATCGCGGCGATGTTGCGCCGCTCTCACCGCGTAACCCAGTCGAATGGCGGGTGGAGCTGCGCGCACCTGGGCGCGAGTCCTGGGATAGTATTAGCATTGGGTACATTGGGTACAGGGGCAGACGTGAGCCACTTACGCTTGCATTCGCGCTCGCGCCTTCTCGTTGACTTTCGCCTTGTTGCTACGAGACTATAAGGGTTGAGCTAACGAGGAATAAAGAAAGCTAGGCTCACCGTTGCCGATATTCCCATGCTGAGTGTGCTCTTCTATCCTGTAGTTCCTCTTGAGTGTATTGCCGTTTTCGCCCCATGAAGGTCAAGACCAAGCAACGAGCGTGGCAGTGCTCATTCACAGCGAAATGGATTCCTACTGTCGAAGAGACGAGGTTGGAGAAGGGGATACCGAGAGGATGAGTGAATACTTACATTGTATTGATGTGCCAAGATAATCCGAGCGTTGTCGAGTGGAAAAGTTGCTGAGGAGCTCGAGATATATACGACCGAGTAGCGGGTGACTGGTACTAGCGACAAGCGTGCCAGGAGATTGAGAGTGTCGCCGATTGTAGACGTAGATTCCTTGCAAGAGAGAAGGATTAAACGGGAGACGGTCGAGTGGACTTTGTTGAATTTTGGAGGAAGGGTGTCGAGACGGGAGGAAAGAGAGTTGTGATATTATCCTGTAACTGGTAAATTAGCGTGATTAGGGCAGTTCGTCATCGAAATCGCACATTGTCGAATGAGGAGATATTACAGGCTAATTTCCGCGCGCGTTGGGCTCATAACGCTTACAAGACAACACAGAGAGATTATGGGCAGCTAGAAGGTGGAATGGGAGGCACAGTAGATCGAAAAGCTACGTTAGTGACACAAGTCACATCGTGACCAACACGCTAATTACACGCTAATTATACGGTCTTCAAGTCAAAGTTCTGCTCTCTCAATAAATTTCTTTTCGTTTACACACATTCAAAGAGGGGGGGCATCGCAAAAGTGTATTCATTGTTGTAAAAAAAAGCATATCAAACAGTGAGCGAGAACTAACAACGACCCTAAACTACGCGCGAGAGAGGACCCGATGATAGGGCCGCTCAGCGGCTAGGCATGAAATGCCCGGAATTTATCGATTTTCGAGACCTATCAGCGGGAGAAGTGAGGCTAGGATACTAGAAGATATGCCCGTCCTCGCGGGCAGTATCTTATTGCTGTGGATAGCCGACAAGCTGGTGGGACACCAACGGGTAGCAGCGGCTTAGCGACGTTTCCCTAAACATGGGTGCGAGACTCTGCCGCTGACTATTTCTAAACTGCCGGGCCAAGAGACTTAGCGGGAAACTACTATCTCAAGGTGCTGGAGGCGACTAAGAGGAACTACCAACCTCCCTGAGGTTAGGCGCTCACCCGCCGACCAACATGAAGAAGATCTAGCGGGGGACCATACTGAGTTCAACTTCGAACTCAGGACGGCCACCACTCTACCGACGAACAGGATCACCGGCAGGCTCTACCCGAGCACGCCGGCTGATTACGGACAGCCGGGACTTAACCGACTGCCAGCGGGAGCACCTCGGAGCCAGCGGCTATCCAGCCAACGGCTCTGTCAGAATGATGAGAAAGGACATGGCGAGTTCCCGGGGGCATTTCCCGCTGATTGCGGACAACCCGAACGGCGAGTGGCGAGCCGCTAACGCGACTCGGCTCTCCCTATTATCCCTGGAACTTAGACGGTTCTGAAGATAGAATACGAGACGAACTTGACCGCTTTCGAGCCGTTGACTAACTACTCAGCGGGAAGCCTTTTCGACTTCAACTCGACCAGCGGCAGGACCATATTATGAAGGAGGAATTTCGTGTCCCCTCCCGGGGACATGGCAACCAGCACGCCATTGCACTGCAATAAGGCGCAATACCCACCCGCCCGCATGGACTTTCTCCGGGAGGCAGTCTTTTCACTCACGACTCGCAATCCTGAATATACCATTGGTTCCCAGCGGGCGCGGCATCAAACTTGGACACTCTCTCATCATGATTTTATTTGGTTGTTTCTGCTCCCGCTGCATGTATTTAATCCCCCGGTGTACTTTTTGTTACTCAGTCAATTACCTACCCGTAGACAAGGGCAGTTTGTAGCGGACTCTAGAATTTGAATTGAACTTTGAAAGAGACTAGACTTGATATCTGAGAGAGATTCGAGTGATACGGAAAGACTTGTGGCATACCGAGCCGCCAGAACTTTGAGAGCCCCGCCAGCCTTTGAGCCCGAGCCCTCCTGAAATACGAAGCCCCGTTTCTTGCTGTTCCGCGGTATAACCAAGACCCCCGTTCGAGCTTGATTCCGCGCCGTCGACGCCCCGTGTGCCAGCCGTTCCGCGGTATAACCAAGACCCCCGTTCGAGCTCGCCGCCGCGTAGTGGTGTAACTGCCCGGGTCACTGTTAGTGTCCGCGCCATCGACATAAGAGCCCCGCTTCTCGCCAGAGCCGCGCCGGTCGTATAAGAACCCCGTCCCGCTGAGCCGCGCCTTCTGCCCGCCGGTTGTCATCCAGAAAGCTTCTTGCCGGTTGACGATCCACTACCGGGCGACGCTTTTCTATTGGCACGGAGACCCTCCCCGCTAGACTCAGAATTTCTCATTTCGAAGTCTCAGAAAGAGTGACTCTTCGCTTCTCCCGCTGCGAATCGTTTTGCCCGCTACGTTCTCGCTAGACAATCTAGTAGTTCATCCCGCTCAAACGTAGCGACCTTGATTGATTGAAGCTTGCACAAGTATTCTGAGGGACGATACGTGCTCCCGCCACCCCGAACACACACACACACACACGTCGTATTGGATTAGATTTTGTGATTTTATATTTCGGTATATTTCACGCCTACACCTACACGCACCGTTTCATCTGGAGCCCACCGCGAGGGGTGACAGATTATTTGTGTCAAGTCGAAAGAAATCACTTGTGGACGCTGCTTTTAAAACTAGCACGAACCATCCGCCGGTTGACTCGAGAATAGAATATACACCCGCCCGTTGAGCCGATAGCTCCAGGCCCGCTATAGAAGATTTTGCCATTTAGTTTCGGAAGAGACGTGGCTTCAGAAGGACGATCCGCTAGAGCACCACCACCAAAACCTCGGTCGACCAACACTAGCCTACGTGCCGCTGCCGCTGCTCTCGAACTCGAGACTGACGATCCTTCCCGCCCGCCTGTTGCTCTTGCCCGGGAACTCTATTCTCTGCGCGGACGAACCCAAGCTCACGCTTATCGTACCCGCCAAACCCAGTCGTTGAGCCCCTCTGCTCCGCTGGAACAACAAACCTCAACTCAACCGCCCGGCACAAGACCTGTTACGCCCGACGGTGCAGCTACCCAGTCGTCAACGACTCTTTCGTCTGTCTCTTCACCACTACTCAACACTTCACCAACCCCTTCAAACAATCCGATGGCTGACGACGGCAACAACAACCCTGTCGTTCGAGGAAAGAAGCGCGCGCCGGAACCATGGGACAGGAACGCCCCGCTCTTCAAAGAGGAAGAGCCGGAGGAACTCGTTCGTTTCCTGGACCATGTGGAGCGTATGATGGAATTAGATGAGACGCCGGATGATAAGAAGAACGAGTTTGTCTGCCGCTATACTGCTCAGGCAACCGCCGAGGAATGGCGGCAATTCGCCTCGTATTCTAAGAAGTTCGACGACTTTAAGAAAGAAATCCTGGAAAATTACCCGTCCGTAGTCGACCAAAAGAAGGGCTCTGTGCAGAAATTGCACCGGCAGCTTCGTAAGTTCACGGAAGAGGGGATCGACCGGGATGATGAAGACGAACTCATGCGCCTAATGCGCGTCATGAACGTCGAGGCGAACAAGCTTCTCGATTCGAAATTAATTTCGCACCGGGAGGCTCTCCCGATGTTCTTCTCCAAGTTGAGTCCTGAGTTCAAGGAACGGATTCTGGAGAACCTCGAGCGGAAACCTCCCGCTGCCGGGGATGATGCTGACGAGCCAGAGGTCCGCACATGGACGCTGGCCGAGGTCATGACTGAAGCCAAAAGGATCGCAAAACGCTCGACCGCTAACTCTGAGTTCTTTGGCGCCTCTGACCGGGGTTACTCGAGCAAGTCCAAGACCTCCAGCGGGTCTGGAAAGGCGTCGAGCGGGCGATCCATACTACCTCACCCAAACGTGACGGTAAAGAAAGAGGAAGAGGACCCTAACAAGTCCCTTCTTGAGACGATTAAGGTGTCGGTCGTCACTATGATGGAGCGGCTGGATAACCAGACCTCCCAATTAAAAGAGATCGACGCCGCGACCAAGAAGAGGATGGCCGAGTTGGAGTCCTTCTATAAGTCCCTACCGGGCAGAGTCCCAGGCGCCGCTGACTCCCAGTCTTTCCCGCGAATGCCAACCGTGCAATTCAAAGGGAACCTGGCGGATCAGGGGTGTCTTTATTGCGACAAGTTCGGGCACTTTAGAGATAAGTGTCTCATTCGGCAAGCCCACATAGGGAGTGGAAAGATGAAGGTCGTAGGGTTCAGAGACTGTTTCCCCGATGGGATACCAATCCCGAAAGACGGGCACAAGTCCAAGAAGCAGCAGGTAGAGGAGTACCGCCCGGCCGCCCAACCCACGGCCGCTGCGCAAAACTACCAGTCTGTCTTCGCTCAGCTCTCCGTTCTTGACATGGACGAGCAGGAGCTGGAAGCCGCGCAAGCCGCGTTCAGCCAGAACGAGGAATTCTACTATGACCCGAGAGAAGAAGAATTGGTTTCCTTGCGAGCTGAGCAAGTAAACCTCCAGCGGCAAGTGACGCAACTCCAGTCGCATGGTTCAGGGGGTGTTCAACCACCCCTTGTGGCTCATCAAAGCCAATCTCCCCCGCCGCAATTCGACGCCAACGCTGTTGCGATTCTGCTGGCGGCTGTCTCAGCGAACTCTCGCTCTTCCAACGGGGCTGGTCCTTCCCGAACGGGGAACAGCGTCGAAGGTGAGCATTTTTAGAGAGTTCGAGGAAGGGGGCCAAGGGGAAACCCACTGCGGATAAGCCCCCGGAGAACCGACAAGCACGCCCGCCCGCAGGAAAGAAAATGGAAGTTGTGATGCCGAAGTTGCCCTATAAACCGAGGACGATACGAAAGCCCGCTGTCGAAGCACAGCCGGCGATCGTGGAGACCAAGGAAAAGGAGCGGGAGGAGACAGAAGAACAAAATGGCACTCAGCCGCCGGAACTTCCGTATAGGAACGTTCCCCCGGTCAAGCCAGCCAAAAGGCCCAACGAACCTAGAGTTCGGCCGGCGGGAAATCCGCAGGCGGCGGCCAACGAAAAGAACTACGAGTTGAAGGCGCCCGTAGAGGACCAGGAAGATGAGGAGGTCGAATCCTTGATAAAGGAGATCTTTGGAAACCTGGAAATAGCACTCCCGCTGGGGAGGCTGTTCGCTCTCAGCCCGAAGTTGCTGCGTCAGGCTAAGGCGTTGCTCTCGAAAAAGAGAGTCTCGCCTGCTGTTCGAGTCACCCTTGAGCAATTGATTAGCCACGCAGAGAAAGAAGCCGACGAAGATGATGAGTCCTCCAGCGTAGCCTTGGAGGACCTCCCTTACGAAGCGTTAGTTCAGGTCTCAACTGTGGCCGATGGACTCATGCCAGCGGGAGCTCTCATCACTGTCGACCCGGCAGTGCAATATTGGCAGTCGGTAGCCGATGGTGAGCCGGTGAGAGAAATCTTCGTCGCGATCTCCGAAGCTTCTGCTGGGGAATCAGCGGCCCTGAGAGTGGTCTTCCCGCTCATTCATGGAGCCGCCGAAGTCGAATGCATTCTGGATGGTGGATCACAGATCGTGTCCATGGCCCTGTCGGTAGCCACCGAGCTGGGAGTCAGCTGGGACCCCGATAACTGTATCCACATGATGAGCGCCAACGGGCAAACCGAAAAGTCAGTCGGGTTAGCGAGGAACGTCCCCTTCAGGTTCGGCGATATGACTGTGTACCTACAAGTGCATGTTATACGGAACCCGGCATACAAAGTGCTGCTGGGGCGGCCCTTCGAAATTCTGACCGCCAGCGGTATCAAAAATACTTCTGACGGGAACCAGTTCCTGACTCTGACCGACCCCTCCACTTCGAAGCGGGTGGTCGTCCCTACCTTCCCCAGGGGTCAGCGGCGGCAGGTGCGGCGCGTACAAAACGATGCGCCACCGGCTGCGCAGACGAGCGGCGAAGAGGAACAAAATTTTCAGAATTCGAGGAGTTGATTAACCATCAAGGAGAGTTAGCGGTTCAGATAGAACTGGACGAGAATAATGTTCCTAGAATTTGCGCTTTGATGAAATCTGGAGAAGAGGGGTTTTCGATGGCCGAGACGAAAATGGCCTACCTAGCGGCTGCCATGCCAGAAGTTGATGACAAACCCGCTGCTCAGCTATTTCAGGAATATAATGAGCAGCTGACAGAAGGAAAGAACGTCGGCGAATCCTATGTAGCCATCGTAGCTAATATAACGGATAAAGTCAGAGAGAAACTGAAGGACCCAGCCGCTGTGTTCATGACAGCCGGTGCCGATGTTGAGTCGCTCAAACAGGAGCGGTCTCGGCATTCAGCGGGGGAGCGCTGTCAGTGCTGCGACTACGCCGACTGGGTGGTGCCCGGGTTCGAACACAACGAAACGAAAGTGGTGTTGATGGAGGAAATCGTTCCCGAGGATCACCCGCCTGAAGTCGAGGTGAAGGAGGTGTTCTCGAAGAAATATAAGCCGGTAGCGCTGAAAGTAAAGCCGGTCCTCGAGCCGCTCCCTCCCGAGTTCAGGATAGAAAGAAATATCATTGGGGATCCGCTGCAGAATCTCGTCCCGCTAGACCCTCACCCGCCAGAGTTCGTTCCCGTAGGGAGGTACACAGCGGAAAGGAAAGCGGTAGTGGACGAACTGCATAATGATGGGTTCCTGAATGATGAAGAGATGAAGCTGGTTCATCACATGTTATCTATACACGAAAATACAGTAGCATGGGATGACAGTGAACGAGGAACTTTCAGGACGGATTTCTTCCCGCCAGTCAAGTTCCCGGTGAAAGCAGACCATAAGGTCTGGGTGGAAAGAAATATTCCCATCCCGCCGGGACAACTGGAAGAAGTCTGCAAGGTGCTTAGGGCGAGTATCGACGCCAATATCTACGAACCATCCAACGGCTCGTACCGCACGAAGTACTTTGGAGTTCTGAAGAGTGATAAGAAGTCAATTCGGTTAGTGCATTCGTTGGAGCCGCTGAACGCGGTAACCATTGCGCACTCTGGGGTGCCTCCCGGCGCCGCGGATCTAGCCGAACATTTCGCAGGAAGGGCTTGTGGGTCCACGTTTGATCTTTATTCTGGGTACAACCACCGGCTGATTGACCCGGAATCTCGAGATTACACGACCTTCCAAACTCCGTTTGGGGCGCTTCGATTGGTAAGATTGCCGCAGGGTTGGACCAACTCTGTGCCGATCTTCCACGAAGACGTAACCTACATCCTGCGAGACGAAATTCCTGCGGTTACCCGGCCGTATATAGATGACGTGCCTGTCGCCGGCGGCTTCACTCGATACGAAAAGCCTGACGGGACGTACGAGACCATCCCTGAGAACCCGCTGATAAGGGTCTTTGTGTGGTTACACTTGGTAGACTGCAACCGGGTACTTACCCGGCTAGCCTATTCTGGGGCGACTGTAAGCGGGAAGAAGTTGCAGATTTGCCGGGGAACCTTTAAGGTGGTCGGCCATGTCTGCTCATACGAGGGCATGCGCCCGGATGAAGATAGAATCGGCGTCATTGAGCGTTGGGGCCCGCTGAAGGATTTCCACGATGTGAAAGCCTTTCTGGGAACTGTGGGCGTTATGAGGATGTTCATCCAAGACTACACGGTCAAAGCTGAACCAATTCAGAAGCTCACCCGGAAAGAAGTCATATTCGAGTGGGGCCCGCCCCAAGACGCCTGCATGAAAGTTCTGAAGAAGGCTTTGCGAGAATGTCCCGCGCTTAGACCTATAAGATATGAATGGGACACCGAAGTGGTGCTGGCGGTTGATACGTCGTACCTTGGAGTTGGAGTGCATGTGTACCAGCGGGATCCTTTGGACCTAAATAAGCGGTACTATGCCCGCTTCAGCTCCATACCTTTGAATGAACGGGAGTCGAGGTATTCTCAGCCCAAGCGGGAATTGTTTGGCTTGAAGAGGGCGCTAGACCACATGCAATACTGGCTGTTGGGCTGCCGCAAGCTGGTCGTCGAGACCGACGCTCAGTACCTCAAAGGCATGTTGGATCACCCGGGAATGGGACCCAACGCTACGATCAACCGCTGGATCGAGGAGATCTTAATGTTTCATTTCACTCTGAAGCATGTACCGGGCAAGACTTTCGGGCCAGATGGACTCTCCCGCCGGCGTATTCAGCCGGGGGATCCAGAGTATGATCACCCAGAAGACGAGTTCGATAATAACGAGCCGCCGGGTCTTCATCCTGAAAGTAGTGCTTGGCCGCCTCTCAAGAATTTCGAGGATTTCAAGCACGATATTGACACCCGAGGTGGATATATGGTAGCTGAATTGGCGGGAGATGAGGCTCAGTCAGCCGCTGACTTCGAAAACGACGCCTGAACAGGCGTGGGCTTATACCCGCCTTAGTAAGGAATACAGTTTTCGAAGGTCTTCTCTCAGTCAAAGGGGGACGACAAGCCAGCAGGCGAGCCGCTGATCCCTGACCTCGAATTGAAGTACGACCCGACGAAGCGGGAACCGTATTCTGAAGACCAACGATCGGTAGCGGCGAAGCTAGCGGACGAGCGGCTGCTCCTCATGAAGGAATGGCGGCGAAACACCCTGGCTCGCCCGGATGGCATGAACGACAAAGAGTATAAAGCTTCTTGCGATTCGCCACCGGCTTCTTCGAGGATGCAGATGGAAAACTCTATCATAAATCCACAACGGGGAGCGCACATCAGTTGGTGGTAGACAAAGAACACCGAATGTATATGATGCGAGCGGCTCATGATAGCCTAGCTCATCGCGGCGTCTTTGCTACCAAATCCTTGATAGAAATGCGCTTCTGGTGGCCTGAGATGGAGCGGGATGTCACTTGGTACATTAAGACTTGCGAATTGTGTCAATTGAGGCAAAGGACTCTATTAAAGATCCCGCCCGTTGTCACTCATACCCCTTCGCTCTTCCAAGTGGTACACGTCGACGTGATGGTCGTTGGTACTCCTTCCAACGGCTTCAATAAAATTGTCGACGCCCGCTGCTCTCTCAGCAGCTACATAGAAGCGCGGCCGATAAAGAACGAGAATGCCAGAACGCTGGCCTTGTTCTTACTTGAAGATGTGATTTGTAGGTGGGGTTGCCCGGAGGAACTGGTGACAGATAATGCGCCGGCCTTCCTAGCGGCCGTGGCCTACCTCGAGTCTAAATACGGCATAAGAAATATTAGAGTTTCGCCGTATAATTCTCAAGCCAACGGGAAAGTCGAAAATGGGCACTTCTCGATGAGGCAATCCTTATGGAAAGCCACTGGCGGGAATCCCAGCAAGTGGTACTGGTTCTTCCCGCAGATGTTGTGGGCTGACCGGGTCACTATTCGACGAGGAACGGGCTGTTCACCCTACTTTATGGTAACGGGCGCACATCCAATCCTCCCGCTGGATATAGAAGAAGCGACTTGGCTAGTGCATCTGCCCGGCAGGACTCTAACGACCGCTGAATTAATCGGCTATCGAGCCCAGGCTCTGGCTAAGCACGCCACTCACGTCGAACAGATGAGGGAACGGGTCACCGACGAGAAACGAGCGAATCTGCGCCGGTACGAGATAGCGCATAAACATACTATCGAAGATTACCATTTCGAGCCGGGAGACTTGGTGCTCATCAGGAATACGACCGTTGAGAAATCGCTGAATACGAAGATGGCCGCCAGATACCTGGGACCAGTAATTATCATCCGGCGTACGAAAGGTGGAAGTTATATCGTAGCGGAGATGGACGGCTCTGTCTTTCAATCGAAGATTGCTCAGTTCAGAGTGGTCCCCTTCGAGCAGCGGCGCTCTATCAAGCTGCCCGCTGACATTCACGACTTAATCGACCTCTCGGCAGAGACGCTAGAAAAGATGGTCCAGGAGGAAGACGGTTATTCTGGAGATGACTTCCAATTCGGGAATGTGAGGTTAACCCCCAGCGGGACGGCTGACGAAGAGCCGGCTCTGCAGGAGGCCTTGCCCGAGGAAGAAGAAGAGGAAGAGGAACCTGACACGGATGAGCCGCTGCCTTTCAAACGGAAGACTCGTTCTGCCACGAAAGCCGCTGCGCGGAAATGAATTACTGCTACGATATCTACGTTACATTTTGAAACGGGATTCGAAGTCCTTGAGTAATTGTATTGTCTGCATCTCCCGCCAGTGCGCTGCGAACAGGTTGCGCACCCGGGGAGTGTGTGGCGGCCAGCAGAAGGATGAGCCGTGAGGTGTCCGAAACGATTGAGCCAGTACCGAGGATTCTGAAGAAAGGGGGACCCGCTGGGGGAGCTCTTTAGGAACGAGTCAGGGAACATGAGCATCGACGCCGGCAGAGGAGGACTCGGGGAAGTCGCGAAGGCGAGCCGAGATCTTCTCTCCTTCGTCGAGGAGCTGCTCGCGCCGGGCCAGAGAGCTACGAAGGTTCTCGTGGATGACCGCCAGCTCGACCATGATGAAATACATCCGCTTGCGCAAGGCAAGGTGGTTGCTCATGAACTCGGTACCCATCTCGACGACGCTAGCGGCCTCATCGACAACAGCACCTGAAGCGGGTGCCGAAGCGTAAAACTCAGCCGTTGCTGTAATAACATTCAGCGGGAAACCACTGACAATGGACGGGAAACTCACCGTTGGTGAGGAAGGAGTCCTCGTGGAACGGGACGTTGTCGATGCGAGCGCGCTTGTTGCCTTTGCCCTTCTTAGCGGGGGCTGGGCTATGCTGAAAGATTGAAATGAATGACAGAAGCTAAAGCAGAAATAACGTGCAACTTACAGCGCGCGCACCCTTCTTGCCCGCCATGGCTGATTTAGCCTTGGGACCGGTAGGGGGAGCCTTGGGAGCGGGGAGATGCTCATCGTCAACGAGCATCTGGGTGAACAAACACCCAACGGCGATGATAGAAGTGTCAATCGTCAGCTCTACACAGGCCAGCTGTTAAACGAAAGAACGAACCTCGTCAGCACCAAGGGTGGTGAGAGCGGGCGATGGGGCACGAACGGTGCCTTCGTCCTCGTCCTCAGACTCAGGTTCACCCTGGGACCGCCCGCGAGTACTCTTCTAGCGGGGGATGATTGTGAGTCAATGGTGAGCACGACAATAAAAGTTAGTGAAACCGACCCGGGTCCCCTTGGAAGAAGAAACGGTGGAGACGGGCGGGATCGCCTTCTTGGAACGGTCTTCGTGAATGGCCTTGGTGATCCGCCGCAGGGCATCGTACCCAGCGGGGAAGGTCACGTCCCGTTTACCATCCGGGTCGTACAAGGAGTGGTAATATTCACGCGAGGTGAAGATTGCCTCACGAAGAACCGCGCTCTTGTCTTCCAAAATGAAAGGCATGAGCGGGGGAAGGCGCGCCTACGAACGAAAGAATAATGTTAACAAAACGAGACTGGTCAATGTAGCCGGCGGCTCTTACGAGAATCTCGGCGACGTCCTTGAGCTGGTTTTTACGAGACTCGGGCGGCGAATACTTGACGAGGTTGGCGGCAACGTCCATAGCCTTGAGGAAATCGGCTTTGACGGTGTTGTAATCGTTTTGAGACATTTTGGAGGAAGCAGAGTAAAGACAGTAGACGAGGCTGGGGGGTATATCCTGTCCGCCCGCTGCTTCTTATACTCGAGCGGCCGTAATTAACGCCGTAAGGATAATTTGGACGAAATTTGGTCAACGGCCGAACTTGGATTACCATTTATGGTAGATGCACCCGCCGGTGGCGCAGAAAATTATTTCAAACGCACCCGATCGTTCCGTGGCACGAAAATTTGCTGCCGGGGAACCTGAATTTCCTCTGATCGATCAACTGAGGACAGTTGAGATTTCTGAAAGGGGGAGAGGTGGGTCACCTAGCACGTCATTTGAGGGCAGCGGGCACATCTTTACCAAGAAATAAATGTTTCCAAGGCCTCACATGGGGCGGGAGCGTGTGTTATCGGAACGAACTATCCGAAAGTACATGTGCCTGTATCTACACTGCCCGCATCCTAGCCGGAAGATCCAGGAAAAGATTATTGGCGAGAACGTCTAACCGCTCGCGGATAACAGCAACATACGCAGCCGGGAGATTAGCCGTTTTGGCCTCCTGAAGAAGATGGAAAACCAAGCGGGCCTCGAAGTAAAAAGACAGCCGTTGGGCTGCCTCTGCGACGTTCCGCCCGACGATTACAGAATGGTATTGTTGCCAGAATGGGAACTGCGCCAGGGTCCCCTCATGAAGGACGTCCCAAGCAGCTAGCTGTTCCTTCGTAGCCGCTAGAAGCGAGCGGGGAATCAGTTGTGGCGCAACAGATGAGAAAGAAGTCGTCACTTACGATCGGGACCCTCTTTGAAACGGTGCCGGCGGGCAGCAATTTCATCGGCCAGCTCAGCGGTCTGGGTGTACGAGCAGTTGTGCTTCAGCAAGTAACAGCGGGTGCACGGCGCTCCCCACTCAGTAAACTCGCAATGAGAACGGGCGTTGAGGCACGCAGAGCATACCCGGCCAGGCTGCCGAATGATGAGGAATTACCCGAGGCAAAATGTTCAGGAACGTACATAGTACTCCCTGAGCGGGCCGACGGGGTCATTCGGGAAGAGTGGATGTTCCAGCAAAGACATGAGTAGACGACTGAAGCAAATGGGACCTTCCCGCCAGCTTAAATATCTCTCTGAGACCTGGCGGGAGACCCAAAAACAGAGATCGACAGCGGGACTCATTGCACCCGATGCTCCCGGAAGATCCGCAATACATGTGGAATATCCAACGAGGTGCTGAGCTCCCGCTGGGCAAAAACACGAGGAAGCTTTGGTTTCTAAGAAGCCTTCCTAATCGGGCAGCTTGAAACAGAGTTTTAAAGATGCAAGTTCGTTTGACAGTGGGAATATATTTCCTACTACGCTTACGGCCCGATGAACATGACGGGCGGGAGCCTTGCGCCGGACTGGAGGGCTACAGCGTCTAACCTATCCCGGAGGAGATCTACAATTTCCTTTCGTACGCCCGCCCCCTTCGCGTCAAACCACAGTCCGTACAAGAAGCGTAGCTGGCCAAACCCAAGGGTGCCGAGCATGGACCTGGCGGCGAGGATGGTGCAAGTACGCACGTCAATGTATCTCTTCTCGTCGAGCCGGGCACCGGCAGCCCGGGCGTACCAGTCAAACTGAGCGATCCGTCCGGCGGAGGGAGCTAAAATTCACTAAGACCCCCGCTGGAGGTATAAAGATAGAAAGCAGACTTACCTGGCCGAGAGGCTAGGAGAGTGTCGCGACGACGGCTGTTCTCGGCCTGCCAGACGGACTTCTTAGTGTAGCAGCACAAGGCGGCGCGGCCTATGAACATGCAGCTGAGGCAGGCTTCACCCCACTGAATCCAGATGCAATGGCGGTAGTTCTTGAGGCAGCACTGGCATTCGTACTCCGGCTAAGAAGAGGCACCCGTCAGCGGGAGAGCACCAGGAAAGAACGAAAGACCCACAAACTGAGCTTGAAGTACGAGCTGGTACTCTGAGGGACCGGTGAAGCTCCTAAAGCGTTCTGAGTAAAAAGTCGCTGCCAAAGAAAAGGCGGGCATCGCTCGAAGGACTCACTGGGCACCGGCCGCTATAAGTAAAACCTATAGCCGACGGGTGAGTACCACCGGCTGCCGGACCAAAAGCTCAGAAGGAATCAGACATCACGATAACGGCTTGCGACCGGGCAAAGAGATTTATTTGACCCTAACGGGGAAAAGCTACTAGCCTGGGTTACCGCTCGAAGGTCTGGCGGCGCGTGCCTTGGGCCAAGGGCACGACGGTCGGAACATTAGAGTCCCGTCGCCTGATATCATGGAGCAGGATAGCTGCGTCGACGTCGCACTGGGCATGGATCGAGCGATCCTGGGTACGCCACTCGCGTAAAACTCGAGATAGGATGTTGTAGAAATACAGCCGCCGGCTGGAGTGAGCGGCGTGGTTTAGGTCGTGAGCAATGTCCCAGTCACGAAGGTCGCCAGCAAATTCCTCCCGCCGACGCAAGAAGTCAGCGGGCTCACCGTCCACCGAGCCTATAAACATATCGGGGCTCAAGCCGCCGAGGCGCAAGTGGTACCAGAGTTCGAGGAATGCAAGGTCGTATAAAGTGCCGCCTGAATGGAATAAGAAAGATGAGGATTTGAAGAGCGGCAGGACCTACCGCTGCGATAGATGAAAAGTGTCGGAAAGGCTGAAGATGGGTAGGTATACTTGAACCAATCCACCCCGGCGAACAAGCATTTGGGGACCTTCGCCTCCCGGCACCTAGTGCACTTAGAGCCCCAGTGAAGAAATTCACAATCTTCGCCGGCGTCACTACAAGGCGTGCAGACGAGATTCGGCTAGCGGCTGGTTGGACTTGGCGCAGAAGTGTGTTGAGGACAGCCTACCACAGTATAGATCTTGCGCACAAAGTCTTGACTGACCACCGGGAAGAAATGGTAGTCGATTAAGACTTCACCTATGGGCTGGGGCATGACGATTGAAGGAAAAAGATGGTTTGATTGGCTATCTACCCCTATCGACTATACAAGTACGGTAGCGGGCAGCTCGGGCCGCCGTGCCAGTCCTACTCTACGTTATCACTCTTACGAGACCAGCGGGAGAAATGAGGAACTAGCCACCCGGTGGAGTCCGAGGGCAGCCGCTGATAGCTGGATGAGATGCCGCGGGCAATCCCCGCCATCTGATGACCCCGGTGATAAGCACCCTTGCCGCTCGGCATGTTGAAAAACTCGAAGGGTTCACTGTCAAGCTCGCTCACTAAGTTCTACTCAGCTGGCGGGCGAGGCACTTGGCCAGAATCGCTCGCTTCAGACTCTTACAAGAGGCTCTAGCCGGGAATTCTGACTTGGAACTTAAATTGAACTTAAAAGTTTTTCACACTAGGAAGAGCATCGTAAAGAATTTTTATTTTCATCGGCTCTTTGGCCGGCACAAGATGCTATTTACTATGGGGCATTTAATTTTTATTTGGGGGTCATGGCGGGTGGAATTCCACCAGGCCATGACCGTTTGCAACCAGCGGGGTTATGGGACCCGTGCCCGTAGTTTTTGATGATTTTTGGGGGCCGCTCGGCCCCCGCGATTATGAATACAGAAATATTTCTGAAGAAAGAAGTCAGTGGAAGCTGGGTACAGCGGGAAAACTGGGCAAGTGCTTACTTGCCGCCCGCCCACCCACGAGGAAAGTCTGAAGTTGAGGGTTAGCAGAGGAATGAAGAAAGGTTCAAGTCGAACTTACCGGCTCACGCGTAATCGTCGAAGTCGAAGATGTGGGCATGGACGGTATCGTCCAGCTCACCCGCTGCGTCGACATCTTCGATTTCCCCGGCCTCGACCGACATGGCATCCGACGCGTCGGGGTCGTCCAGCTGCTCTTGAACGCTGTCGGCGACCTCCTCTTCGCTGCCGTCTTCGCCCGATTCCTCGCCGCTGGATACCTCCTCGAAAGCAAAAGCTTGAGCTAAGAAGTCCTCCTCGTACAGGTCGGGTGCACCCACCTCGGCTTCCTCCCCGTCGCTGGCGTAGTCGTCGGCGGCTGGCTCTACTGCGCGGCCTTTGCCTTTGGATTGAGCTCTTGGCTCAGGCGTTGGCGGGCGGGAACCAAGGTCCATCGCTGTAGCGGGAGAAACGAACTTAGGATTGGTAAAGAAGATAAGAAAGATAGGAGGACTTACGATCGCGTGGGCCGTCGTCGGCCGACTCCTCCTCAGTTGGAGAAGGGGGCGGGCGGAACTCGTCCTCGGGAGCGTCCTCGTCGTCGTGCACCACCGGATCAGACTTGACCTTCGACTTCTTCGAATTTCCTGTGTTTCGGCGCGAGCGGGAAGGTTTAGGTTTCTTAACCTCCGACTCGTCGGGCAACACGGTAAATTTCCCCCGGGCGTACAATTCGCGGAAGAAGCCGGGCACATTCTGGTGCTTCGCGCTGTACGGGGTGGGATTCCCATTGAAGTCGAGCGGGTCCAAGTCCTCGGGACCTTCGCCGCTAGCCTGAACGCGAGCTCGAACTAACGAGCCGTCTGGACCGGTCGCTGAGCTTACAACGCCCTCCTCGTCGAACAGGAGGTGGAAGCAGTCTTCCGGCTACCAGAAGAATTCAGTGCGAGCGGGAATGAAAACTTAGAAAGAATTTCTTACCTCGACCTCCACCCATTGCGGCGGGCGTACGTCGTCCGGGTCGGAGGGGATCAAGAAAAATCCCAGCGGCGCAGCCCGCTCGTTCGCATCGTAAGCCTTGTAAAAGTTGTACGCGGTGTCGAAGATCGGGATGTCCGCTTCATCCAACAGGGCCATGGGGAAGAATTGCCAGGCGCGAACCTCATTGATGTCCGAGCCGGCGTGAAGCCCTTGGGTCATGGCAATCCTGAGCATGAGTTCCATGTGCTTCTGTTTCTCCTCGTAGGTCTCGCC
This sequence comes from Favolaschia claudopus, assembly GCA_037176885.1. Lineage (NCBI taxonomy): Eukaryota > Fungi > Basidiomycota > Agaricomycetes > Agaricales > Mycenaceae > Favolaschia > Favolaschia claudopus. The sequence continues at coordinate 604,068 of JAWWNJ010000081.1, forward strand.
GTCGAAACGAGCGACGAAGTCGTCGAAGTTGACTTGGCCGCGGGTGACCAGGATAGCGTGAAGCATCTTGAACATCTTCCGGCGCAGTTGAACATAGGCGGCCTCGAGCGAGTTCTGGATGGCGAAGACCGTCGCGCTGGCCTGATTGACGTCCTCGTTCAAATCGTGCCATTCTGTTGAACTGGTTAGCGGGCGAGAAATAAATATGAAAGAAGTATGACTTACCCGGGCGGGTCATGAAGACCCATTCCTTGAGCTCGGTGCCCATGAGGCTCAACTCCTCGCCGGTAGCCAAAAATGTGCAGTCCTTCTTGGACTTTTGGCTTGCGCAGGCAGTGCACTCAGAAGGGAAGCCGACGACTCTGCATTCCGAACCGTTGTGAATGCAACGGATGCAGCGGGGACCGTACTATGTCAGGGTGGTCAGTACGAGGTGTCACCCGATGAGTTCAACTTCACCTGGGCTTGAAAGAGCTCCATCGTCGAGACGAAGCCGTCGGAGCTCAACGCAAAGAGACCCGTCTCGGGGTCGATTGGGAGGTCCAGGCGTCTCGCTGGGTGAGGGTACCCGGTGAGGAACTTTCTGAAGAGTTCCTTGCTGGGAATGTTGAACTCCTCCTTCGACTTCTTGATGGTCGGTGGGCTCTGCGGGAAGTCAGTCTCGCCGGGAGAAATTCGATAGACAGAAATTGCGCCGCTCACCGGGTTGATTCCCAGATTCCTGAGAATCATCCTATGGGAATAATCGGGCACGATGTACCGCAGCGAAGGAACTTCGTCGATGGTGACGTCTTCGTGCGGGTCCCGGGGAGCTGGCTTTGAAGTCGAAGCCTTGGCGGTCTGCGGGGGTTTCGTTGTGATTACTAGAAAGACAGTTAGCGGCTCGATCGTACTTGAGAAATCTAAAGGAGTTCACTCACGGACGATCGGCTTCTTGGAGGCTTTCACCTCGGATTCGGAAATGTATTCGATGGGGGGGGTCTATGAAAAATTTATAGTTAACTCTATGTCGGCCTTACACTTGGGACAACAGCGAGTAACTACTACCTCCTGCCTAGCGGGCGGTTTCCCCTTCTCCTCCTTGATTTTCTTCGCCGGCGAAGTCTCGGCGTTGGTGGATGCTTTGCGTTTTGAGCCGCTGGCAGCGGCGAGAGGCGAGTCGGCGGGGACGGTTACTTTGCGCTTGATGACTTGGACTCGGTTAGAACCCTCGGAGGCGGGCTGGTCGGTCTAATAGAAGGCAAGGTGGTTTAGCGGGGAAACTAGATAGAAGAAAAATGGGCTTACGAGCTTCTTGAATTTCGGGAGCGGCTTCTGTTCCCGCTGTTTGGCCTCGTCCTAAACGAACGAGAGTCAGCAAAGGGAAGGGAGGCCAACGGGAAGGATTACCTTAGCCGGCGCAACCGGCTTGCTGGGCTGCTCAGAGTCAGCAGCAGGCTTACCGCCGCCCTTGCCCGAGTTGGATGAGCCGGCGGCGGCTTTGTCGCGACCCTTCGGCTTGTCGCCAGCGGGGTTCGACAACTTGCCTGCTGCAGAGGCGGAGCCGGTCCCCTTCTTTGAAAGTATGAGTCTCGATTAGGAAGAGGACACTACGGGTCGTCACTTACCGAGGACTTGAGTGGTCTGAACTCCTCCGGCCTCAACGGCGGCGGGCGGGAAGGGAGGGTGAAATTGGCCACCTCCTTCGTCGGCTCGGGGGGCCGCGCGAGCTGAATGATCAAGTCAGTCGGTAGCCGGCGAAAGAAATAAGAGGAAGACGACTTGCCTTTAACTTTTCCATCTCGGGCTTGCTCAAAGCCAGACCCCAAAGCTCTGGGTGGTCGTGTCGCGGATCGATGCGTTTGAGCTGCCGGCCGAGATAGTAGGATAGGGCGGTTGCGTAGGGAGGAACAGACTCTTCGCTCCCCCGGGCAAAGTTGAGGCCCGCCCGGTGAATTCTCTATTAAGAATTCTTCAGGAAAGACGAATACGAGAAGATGTAGCGGGGACTTACCAGTTCGCTATCCAGACTGCGTATCAGATTCTCGACTTCGTGGGGCTTCATCTGGTCCGCAACGCCGGGGGTGATGAGCTTCTTCACCGCTTTGAACTTGTTGGGCTTGTCCCGCCAGGCGGACCAGAAGTCGATTCGCTCGGTCAAGTTGACCGGCGACTGCTTGACCTTGGCCTTGGAGGAAGAAGCCGCCGATGGTACAGCAGCGGGAGTCCTCGACGGGGCAGGAGTGGAGATTGAAGGCGAAGCCGCCCGGGTAGACGCCTTAGAGGCACGAGAACCAGGACGAGCAGCCGATGCAGACGGGCGGGGGCGGGGAGTCTTCTTGTCGTCTTCCATCTCGCGGGTGGGACTTCACGAAATGAACCGCTGGGAATTGGAAAGTGATCCCCCGTGCAAGGCACTTAAGATCGTCGCCGGGCAGAAAGATATAATGATGAGGGCCAGAGGAAAGAAGGCAAGGGGGTGCCCAATCAGGGAATCGGTGGGGAATCCACCTAGAAACCTCTCGAGTCTTTTTACCTCTCGAGGTCGGAGTTCGAATGTTTTGATGGGATTCTCTGAAAAATTTTCATGAGAAACATTTGAATGGAGAAGCGGGGGGTCGCTGCGGCTTCTTTGATCCAAAACATTCCAGATTGCGACCGCATACAACGGCCTTAGAGAGCGCAGGGTTAGCTGCATGGGTTAGAGTTCGACCCTAGTGCTTCTCAAATTGATGTACTTCCGAAAGTGGCAATGGTGACGCCTCATAATGAAAATGACGGCATCGCCGGCCGCGGCGAGAAGTTAAGGCGGGAAGCTGTCAACGGAAGTAGAGTGGGAATCTAAAATTAGGTCGCCACGAGTCCTTCGTTAAGGTTTTCTCTCATGAAATACCAAAGGGGACGAACGGGAACCGGGCCTCACTGGCGGCCCGTTCGTTATCTAAAATTATTCCAAGACAGAAGTTTGTCTTGAAGTCCCCTTCCCCGGGAAGATGGATAAGATCTCTAGCGGGCGATCCCAAGTCGTCAACTCGGGAGAGTTGAAATCTAGAAAGGGGGAGATGACAGGGCCGCTCAGCGGCTAGGCATGAAATGCCCGGAATTTATCGATTTTCGAAACCTATCAGCGGGAGAAGTGAGGCTAGGATACTAGAAGATATGCCCGTCCTCGCAGGCAGTATCTTATTGCTGTGGATAGCCGACAAGCTGGTGGGACACCAACGGGTAGCAGCGGCTTAGCGACGTTTCCCTAAACATGGGTGCGAGACTCTGCCGCTGACTATTTCTAAACTGCCGGGCCAAGAGACTTAGTGGGAAACTACTATCTCAAGGTGCTGGAGGCGACTAAGAGGAACTACCAACCTCCCTGAGGTTAGGCGCTCACCCGCCGACCAACATGAAGAAGATCTAGCGGGGGACCATACTGAGTTCAACTTCGAACTCAGGACGGCCACCACTCTACCGACGAACAGGATCACCGGCAGGCTCTACCCGAGCACGCCGGCTGATTACGGACAGCCGGGACTTAACCGACTGCCAGCGGGAGCCCCTCGGAGCCAGCGGCTATCCAGCCAACGGCTCTGTCAGAATGATGAGAAGGACATGGCGAGTTGCCGGGGGCATTTCCCGCTGATTGCGGACAACCCGAACGGCGAGTGGCGAGCCGCTAACGCGACTCGGCTCTCCCTATTATCCCTGGAACTTAGACGGTTCTGAAGATAGAATACGAGACGAACTTGACCGCTTTCGAGCCGTTGACTAACTACTCAGCGGGAAGCCTTTTCGACTTCAACTCGACCAGCGGCAGGACCATATTATGAAGGAGGAATTTCGTGTCCCCTCCCGGGGACATGGCAACCAGCACGCCATTGCACTGCAATAAGGCGCAATACCCACCCGCCCGCATGGACTTTCTCCGGGAGGCGGTCTTTTCACTCACGACTCGCAATCCTGAATATACCATTGGTTCCCAGCGGGCGCGGCATCAAACTTGGACACTCTCGCATCATGATTTTATTTGGTTGTTTCTGCTCCCGCTGCATGTATTTAATCTCCCGGTGTACTTTTTGTTACTCAGTCAATTACCTACCCGTAGACAAGGGCAGTTTGTAGCGGACTCTAGAATTTGAATTGAACTTTGAAAGAGACTAGACTTGATATCTGAGAGAGATTCGAGTGATACGGAAAGACTTGTGGCATACCGAGCCGCCAGAACTTTGAGAGCCCCGCCAGCCTTTGAGCCCGAGCCCTCCTGAAATACGAAGCCCCGTTTCTTGCTGTTCCGCGGTATAACCAAGACCCCCGTTCGAGCTTGATTCCGCGCCGTCGACGCCCCGTGTGCCAGCCGTTCCGCGGTATAACCAAGACCCCCGTTCGAGCTCGCCGCCGCGTAGTGGTGTAACTGCCCGGGTCACTGTTAGTGTCCGCGCCATCGACATAAGAGCCCCGCTTCTCGCCAGAGCCGCGCCGGTCGTATAAGAACCCCGTCCCGCTGAGCCGCGCCTTCTGCCCGCCGGTTGTCATCCAGAAAGCTTCTTGCCGGTTGACGATCCACTACCGGGCGACGCTTTTCTATTGGCACGGAGACCCTCCCCGCTAGACTCAGAATTTCTCATTTCGAAGTCTCAGAAAGAGTGACTCTTCGCTTCTCCCGCTGCGAATCGTTTTGCCCGCTACGTTCTCGCTAGACAATCTAGTAGTTCGTCCCGCTCAAACGTAGCGACCTTGATTGATTGAAGCTTGCACAAGTATTCTGAGGGACGATACGTGCTCCCGCCACCCCGAACACACACACACACACACGTCGTATTGGATTAGATTTTGTGATTTTATATTTCGGTATATTTCACGCCTACACCTACACGCACCGTTTCAACGGGCTAGCACCATTCGCTTGGAGCTTTTTCTTGAATCGCCGTTCTGCCAAATTGAGCGGTGCCATTTGTGGGTGCTGGTTGACTGCAACAAAGGGTTCTGGTTCTAAGTTGTGGTTGACGCCAACTTCATCTTCATCCACCAAGTTCAACTTTGGGCCGTTCTGTCGTTGACGTCTGCGGGCCACAAATACTGCGGCCAAAAAGGCAGCACAGAGGACTAGGCCTCCGACAACTCCACCAACCACAGCGGCAACAGGTGATGCTCTTGCGGACACTGGGGGTGGAGTGGACCTCGGTGGCGCAGTGGAACTCGGGGGCAATGACGCTGAGCCTGAAGAGGCTGTGGAAGGCAAAGTTGGTGACGGTGCTGGAATGAGGTCAACTGTGAAGGTCTGTCTCATAGGGCTACTGCACGAACCACCATCACCTTGCTCTGACAGATCTGCAAACCCAATTTGTGGTGGGCTGCCTTGCCGCAACACTGTATATACACCTCTCTGCAAAATATGTTAATGACAACTTGAGCAAATTACATGAGAATCAAGTTGACTGACCAAAAATGGCTGGCCGAAATTCCAATCAGTCTGGTGTGAACCTATGAACACACCCAGGCACTGTGTATCATTGCCATCATTTTGATAAGTCCTCGGGATTGGCGTACCACCATTCAACTCTGCCGGGTCAAGCGTCCAGCTACGTCCCCCAAAGGACACTGAAATGTGCAAGGCGGTGGAGCATGCTTGAATGAAATGAAATGAAGTCCAGTTGAGTATAACATCAGTTATGACGTACGATATTGATAAGCTCCAGGGTGGTTAGGGATTGGACTCGCCCCCGGAACTTGTGCCCAGATGGCTGCAACGGAGCTTATTGGGCCATAGATCCCTGTTGCTGCCACCTCGAAAATGACATTGTTGTTGCGGCTTTGTGTGAGTGTTATCTCACGTCCTTGAATTGTGAGTGCTAAGAGTGGAATTAAGAATGAGAGAATGACCTTGATCAACATTGAGAATCAGAGATTTAGCATACGCACTTGTGATGTTTAGCGCCCAAAACGAAGTGGATGTTGAATTCAAAAACTCAATGTCGCCAGTATACAACGACGAGTTTGTTCCACCAAATGTGAATACTCCCAGTCCACTGGTGTTGTGCAACCGTGAAAGCCAGATGCCCATCTCCGGCGCATCGACGGGGTTGGTCGAGAGAAGGGATTGCCATATTGAGGGCAGATTTTGGAAAGAGGCGTCAGGGAAACCGAGTCCAAAAGTGGCACTGGCAGTGGCGCCGGAGTAGTTTTGGATTACAACTGGAGTGGATGGCTTGAATCACACACAACTGGACCAAGGAATGACCACGCACAAAAGGATGCGTCCAAAACAGAGAATGGACCAAAGCCAATTACGTCTGTGAAAACACTTCCGGGGATGGGAGCCGCACCAAGCGGGGTGATAGTTTGCATGCTGGTTGATTTGTTTTGCGCAGACGATGAGTCGCTGTAGTTGAACAGAGTCTCGGTACCGACGCTGCTGCTGCATGACTTGGAGTCCAAATTGCATCCGACAACTATGGTACCGGGATCATTGAAAGAGAGTACAAGGGGGATGATCTGTGTTCTGGAAAGGGATGAGTGCGCTTAAAAAATTACCATGGGCAATTCACGAACGGTGTGCCAAGACTGATGGGAATGAGGTATTGCTCATCTGCCTGTAGGTACTATGTCAGTATGAGTCGACCTCTGGTTGAGCACCCGCGAATCACAAAACTAAGACCGTCATCCACCCTGTTCCTCCGCTCGACACCGAGCAAGGAACGGGACACGGCGGAGTCGGAATGAGACAACACCTGGCGAATGAGCGGAAGGTGAACAGGCTCTCCGTATGCTGGAGAAGACGAGGAGACTATAGACCCTGAAACCAACCAAATGAGTAAGAACATGGAGAAGGAGGAGGAGGAGGGTTAGAAAGGCGCCGTGAATGAGGCAGCCAGAGGAGGAAGACCTTCACTTTGTGTCAGCAACGGGAGATGATCATGAAAACAGCAGCTCTGAACGGGAGATGATCATTGAGAACGGAAGCGCTGGTAGGCAGGCGCTGCATAGCAATGGGAGATGATCATGCAACGGGAGATGATCATGGAAACAGCAGCACTGATAGGAAGGCAGGTGCATATCATCAGCAACGGGGTCTGTGTGGAGGTAGTGTGGAGGGTGACCGATGACCAGAGGCACAAGTATGTGTATTCCATTTTTATGGACTGCGCTCTGCCCAAGCTCCGAGCTCGACACTGCTGAAATGATCCTGGGATTCCTGTCCTGTACTATTCGTGGAAAAATGGAAGGCTAGAGTCATCTCACCTTAGCACTGTTATGAGTAAATGAAATTGATGTTACTACATGTTGAGCAAATAGAAACAACTCAAGTTGAAGAAAGAGTACTTACCAGTCCCTTGGACATTGCTTGAGTGAGAGTATTGAATTGCTGTAAGTTGCTAGTCTGTTATTGACCGCAATCACTTGCACGGTCGCCCGTATTATTACCAATCGTCAGAGTTTGAATATCTTCCCACGGCTTGCTCCCCTTATTTTAACGTTGTGCACCTTCTTTAAGCAAACTTTTGCTGACAAAGTGCCTTCTATGGTGTATCAAAACAGGTCTATCTACTGACATTTGCGAAATTTCTTTCTCAAATGTGGTGAATTGAACGTCCTGTGACTGTCAAATTGACAGGATTTGTCAGCCATTTCTGAATCTTGTCGTTGCCTGCATATTTTGTCTGGATGTGACTGACAAGTCTGTTCATTTAGAAATGAGAAAGGTCAGTGAAGCCAATTTTTTTGCTTAAAACACACTTGAAGCTATGAAAAGAAGCAGAAGAAATTTCTGATTATGTAATAAGGCGGGCGACTGCTTGGCCGACGGACCTTCTCAACAGACTACAACAACTGCAGGTACGAGGACTCTTGTTGTAGTGTCTGTCTATGAGAGACTAGTAAGTTGCAGGCAGCGATACATATGATCAAACAAACCAGAAGATAGATGAGGCGGCAGCTTAACCTTTAGAATATGTTACATGGATCGCTGTTGAGCAGCGGCAGGAAATGTTTCTCAGTCAATTCTCAATGAACAACAAAAACTCCAGATTCTCCAATGCAATTTGAAGACCGGGGCGCCAACCAAGACTTTGCCTTGAAGACATTGAATCTGAAACGAGCGCTCTCGAGTAATATGCCCGCCGGTGGAAAGTTCGCTGGCGGCCACCACTGGCCACCAGTGGACATTGGCGGACGCTGCTGGACGACGTGATCCAGTGACGGCAGCGAAGTCCATTGATTCTCGCTGTTTCCCACTGACCCACGCGCATATCCGCACTGGATTCTGGTGGAAATCGCTGGGAGTCAGCGGAAAGCGCCGGTTTATACAAGTTTATTCGGAAAATATTGAGTTCATGGCAACTTTTAGACTCCGTCTTGAAGGGATGCGAGATTTTGTGTGTCTGCTTCAAGGTTCAGCATGGTTTTGAACCTGTACATATGTTTACTCACGGTTCAAATGCGAAACTGTTAGCTAACACGAGCCCAAGATTATATTCTCTTGGTTGAATGTGAAGCCCCAATTCGACTAGATAAGTTGGTTGGACTTCATCGTAGCCTCTTTCGGAGTTTTCCATCGTCAAAATCAACAAGTCTTCTCTCTGCTTTGCTTCATCAAAAGAGTTGAAGAGAACAGACATCTAGATTCTTTATAAACGGCGCTATAACTGTATACCTCCTGTATTTGCCTTTTATATTTTCGGTAGAAAAGAGCACACAGGTCAAAATACGCTCAACCCAAGCTTCTCAAGAGTCAACCACCTTGACTCACGCCGATATGGTTTGAATATGTTGAGCTATCTAGATTCTAAATTAGTTAAGCCCAGAACATGCTGAGAACTCAATGGATTCCACTGGACTACAATGGAAATCGGTGGGGAGCGGCTTCCAACATAAACCAGCAGATTCCAGTGGAGTCCAGTGAAAAACGAAAGACCACCGGAATCCAATGCCGCCTTGCCGGACAGCGTTGGCGTCCGGCAATCAACACTGGAAATCAGCTGGTTACCCCCTCCGCGTATATTACTGCCTTATTCCGCGCACTCCTGGCGGTGCCTGTGCAAGCTTTGATTAACCCTTTTTTCGGCTTGACCTTTGAATTACAGTAAGTAGGGGCAACCGCACCGGCATGACTGTGGCAGACTGCCGAAAGAACATCTTTTCAGCCACAGTCAACCGGAACTCAGCTGTGTGCTTCATTTTGAGAAACAAAGAAAACTTGTACCGATAGATAGGCTATAGGCATGACAGCCGTGATTCGGCGGGCAAACATTCTTGATCTGCGGATCGCTCAGCACTGATGCTTTCCAAGGCATGACTAAACACAGCCAACACATACTTTATTTGGCGGCGGCCCCCGCGGCTATTTGTTCCGCGCAACGAAATGCAAGCGTCCCAGGGGAGCCTAACCTAAAGGTTAAGCAACCACAGATCATAATGAGTAAGTGGACCCTGGAGGTCAATGTATCTAGAAATAATTCTCCAGTCCATGAGTACACAGCTATCCCCCCAATCATCGGAATTCTATGTCAATCCAATGGATGACGAAGATTCGTATATTGATTGCTCTCCGCATGAAAACTCATCGAAATCCTATGGGTCCCATCAATTCCTTTGGAAAGCTAGTGGAAAATTGGACGGCGATCAGCATCAATCCCAGCCGTTACCAAGAGATACGGCCAAACTGTTTGGAATCCAATGAATATACACCCCATAAAATTCCGGTGTCTGGCGGGATAGACGTGTAGTCCAGGCTTGACATGATGGCGGGAATGATGTTGGGTTGACGTGCACGATCAGAGATGGAGCTAATTCAACACTGATGTGGGACATTGATAATCACCGAGCACTTGATAATTACTTAGTGCTAAATAGCTCTGTATTTATGCGTAATTAGCGCCTGCTTGGGATAAATCAAAAACGACCACTATTAGCATTGCCATATATCCCGCGTAAGTATCAGTACTTATGTGGGAGTAACAGGTGCTCCGGGGTGTACTTTTTGTTACTCAATCAATTACCCAACAATTACCTACCAGTAGACAAGGGCAGTTTGTAGTGGACTCTAGAATTTGAATTGAAGCTTTGAACGAGACTAGATTTGATATCTGAGAGAGATTTGAGTGATACAGAAAGACTTGTGACTACCAAGCTGCCAGAACTTTGAGAGCCCCACTGGCCTTTGTGTCTGAGCTAGTGCAGCTGGCGATATAATTTCGCAGCTATTTTGCCAGGCGATTTTATCACGTGTTCATATTACATAATAAGATAATGCCACATAAATCTAGAGTAAATCCTCGATATTGAAGTCCTCGCCGCCCCCATCACGAACAACATTCAAGGTGGCAGGCTCCTCAGCGGGCGCTACATTGTCAAGAGCCTTCTTAATCAACGCGAAGCTGTATATTTCGCCCTTCATCAGCGACGGAGGTGATTTTTTTCCGGTGTACCTGATTTCTTCTGATTTGAACCCATGCCGGACGCCTCAGCATCTCCGAGTGTAGCGGGGAACTCTTCATCATCAGCCTCCTCCACGCCTCCCATCCCCTCCTCTTCATCAGCATCCTCATCAACAAGGTGCTTGTCCAGATCAGCAAAGACAGCTTCAACCCCCGAACTGGAATCGTCTGTCTCCGTTGTCATCATCCAAAAGTGTTTGGAGATAAAGAAGGACAGCTGTCATGGAGAAAGGAAGGAGACTTTCCAGACAAATCCCAGGAAACCAACATAGCAACCATCTCCAGGACATAGCCGCGTCATGCACAGCCGAATTAAGGAGTTGAAACATGTAACATGATAAGCTGTGCGTGCATTGCCAAGAACACAGCCTACAAGCAGAGGCACAGGGATGGACAGCCTAGCAATGGACACAGCCTTAGTAGGACTATATATAACTCATTCAATACCTATAAAAACCCCAACTTGTAGTAGATAGTTTCTCTTCTTAATCCAATCCCCCCAGTTACTTGCACTCAAATCTTCACACGCCCGTCCCCTTTTGGATTCATCTGATGACAACTTAGTGCGGCATCTGTTCTGAACACTACTAGCGCGGCATCTGTTACTACTTAGCGCGGTATCTGTTCTTGTTTTTTTTGTTTAGCGCGGGCATCTGATAAATCTGTTTACGACTTAGCGCGGCATCTGATACGACTTAGCGCGGCATCTGCTATACGAAATAGCGGAACCGAGCTTCCCCAGTTACGACATCTGGTAACGTCTTGCCTACGAGACTTACCTCCGCGTGCTCATTTCGAGGTGCGCACCCCATTTTTAGTGAAATACAGCTTTACTGCGACACAACGTGGTAAAGTCTTGCATACGAGACCTTATCCCCAGCACATTCCCACGCCCCTCTTCACATTCCCACCCCTTCCTATGCTTACGAATTCACCCACTTCCCACAACTCACTCCCTTATCACAACCAAAGAGAAACTCCCGAATAACGTCACTTCCGGAGGACCTCTTGTATAACACATTATACGCTTGACACCGTTGCAACTGACGCCATTGGTTGCTCCCATCGCCCGCTCAGGTTGTCGCTCTTTTCAAGTGGCGGAGCATCTGGTTTGTGCATACGTGTACTTTTTGATTCGCCTTTTGACGCTTTAAGCAGATTTGCTTCGGCCACATAGCTGCTCCGGACCTTGGCAAGTTTGTCAAAGGTATCCACGGAAAGGCTGTTTCTCTTAGGCGACTGGATTCCGTCAAGAGCAGAAAAGACACGCTCAATCTCGGCAGCGTGGGGGGACGATGGAGGAGGATGGCACCGGCAAAAGATTTTAACGGGTGCTCAGTGGCGGAGATCGGTAGCTTCATCCACCAGGTACGTGCATCCTTATTTCCACCAGCAAATTTACCCCGACACCCGTAGTATTCCTCGATATCGTCACATAGTTTGATGCATTCGGCATGGGACCATTTCCACTTGTCCTTGGCCACCTGGAGCGCGTAGAATTTGTAGTCGCGCAGCGTGTATCCATCAAGTTCGACAACTGTGAACTTCCGACAAAATGGGTGGAGGAATAGTGCAAGGCGATGGATGGGGGTGGCAAGTCATGCGGAACCAGACCCCCGTTCGTGATCGCCGCTGCGTAGTGGTGTTAAGCGCCTCGGGTCACTGTTAGTGTCCGCGCCATCGACGTAAGAGCCCCGCTCCTCGCCAGAGCCGCGCCAGTTGAATAAGAACCCCGTCCCCGCTGAGCCGCGCCTTCTGCCCGCCGGTTGTCATCCAGAAAGCTTCTTGCCGGTTGACGATCCACTACCGAGTGAAGCATTTCTATTGGCACGGAGACCCTCCCCGCTAGACTCAGAATTTCTCATTTCGAAGTCTCAGAAAGAGTGACTCTTCGCTTCTCCCGCTGCGAATCATTTTGCCCGCTACGTTCTCGCTAGACAATCTAGTAGTTCGTCCCGCTCAAACGTAGCGACCTTGATTGATTGAAGCTTGCACAAGTATTCTGAGGGACGATACGTGCTCCCGCCACCCCGAACACACACACACACACACACACGTCGTATTGGATTAGATTTAGTGATTTTTATATTTGGGTATATTTCACGCCTACACCTACACGCACCGTTTCACCGGTATACACAGTGATTACATTGATAGATTTTGCGCTTCGAGGCGTTGCCAACCTCAAGGACAAAAGTGTAATGGGTTTTGAAAAGGTCAGGAAGGACTTTCATCGTGGTGGCAAGAGGAGGAAACAACTTTAGAGGGATTTCCGTAGGTCTGTATAAACGAATCCTTATTTATTTGTTGTACTTGGCCATCAATAATACGAAACCATTATTCTGCACGCTACTATGGCCTGTCCAAAATAATAACGGCATCAATCTTATCGCCAAGTCGCCACCGGCCCTTGCTCAGATCGCCGGTTATCGCCAGGGTGGCAAGGCGATATGGCGATTTAAATTGCCATCGCCATCAGCTTTAGTCTGAGCCCTCCTGAAATACGATGCCCCGTTTCTTGCCGTTCCGTGGTATTGGAAAACCCCTGTTTGTGCTTGATTCCACACCGTCCACGCCCAGTGTGCCCTGCTGTTCCGCTGTATTCAAAGACCCCCCGTTTGAGCTCGCCGCATCGTAGTGGTGTAAGTGCCCAGGCCACTGTTAGTGTCCGCGCCATTGACGTAAGAGCCCCGCTCTTGCCTGAGCCGTGCCAGTTGAATAAGTGCCTCGTCCCCCTGAATCACGTGTTCTGCCTGCCGGTTGCCATCCAGAAAGCTTCTTGCCGGTTGACGATCCACTACCAGCTGACACTTTCCTATTGGCACGGAGACCCTCCCCGCTAGACTCAGAATTTCTCATTTCGAAAGTCTCATATAAAGTGACTCTTCGCTTCTCCCGCTGCGAACCGTTTTGCCCGCTACGTTCTCGCTGGACAATCTAGTAGTTCGTCCTGCTCAAACGTAGCAATTTTGATTGATCGAGGCTTGCACAAGTGCTCTGAGGGACAATACGTGCTCCTGCCACCCCAAAACACACACACACACACACACACATTTCATATTGATTCATATTGGATTGGATTTGTGATTTATATTTCAGTGTATTTCACACCTATACCTACACACACCATTTCAGCGTCTTTGTAACAAGTTCTGTGAACGGGTTTAGGAATTGTTTTTATTGTCCGGTATAAGAGACTATGTGCCTCCCCTGAATTTGTGTCTCGTTGTTGAGATGATGGGAGCATTCAACTACACTTACTAATATATACAGTATGCTAACGACAGTCCTTGAGACTGGAAATTGTCCAACGAAAAAAAAAAGAAAAGAAAAAAAAAAACTAAAAACTAAAACACCAAAAAACTGTAAACTACAATTTCGGATGATAACATGGCGGTGTCATTGGCCCGGAACCCCCGGGATCACATTCTGTCAATTGTCGCAACCTCCTCTGTCAAATTTCTCAGCTGTTCCATCACTGAGATATCCGCAGCTGCAGTTGGCGAGGGAGAACTGCCATTTTCTCCTCCACTGGCACTCTTGCTGGGCTGAGTTGCTGGACTTGGACCAGCATCAATCCAATATGGATAGCTCAAGCTTGCACCATTTGCTTGGAGCTTTTTCTTGAATCGCCGTTCTGCAGAGTTGAGCGGTGCCATTTCCGGACGCTGGTCGACTGCGACAAAGGGTTCTGGTGTCAAGTCGCGGTTGACGCCACCTTCATCTTCATCCATCAAAATCGGGTGGTCCTGTCGTCGACGTCCTGTGGGTCAAAAATACTGCAGCCAAAAGAGCAGCACAGAGAACTAGGCCTCCGACCACTCCGCCAACCACAACGGCAACAGCTGATTTCTTTGCGGGAGACTTGGGGTGGAGTGCTAGACTGGGGGGTAACGATGGAACTAGGAGGCGATGACGCCGAACCCGAAGGGGGCTGCGGAAGGCAAAGTCGGTGACGGTGCTGGAGTGAGGGTCAACGGTGAAGGTCTGTCTCATGGGACTACTGGCACGAACCACCACCACCTTGCTCGGAAAGTTCTGCAAACCCAACTGCTGGCGGATTACCTTGCCTCAACACTGTATACACGCCTCTCTGTAAGATGTGTTAATGCCATCTTGGGCAAATGAAATTAAGTTCAAGTTGACTGACCAAAAATGGCTGGCCGAAAGACCAATCAGGCTGGTCCGCCCACTAATCACACCCAAGCACTGTGTATCGTTGTCACCATAAGTCTTCAGGGCCGCGACCGTTCCCACCATTCAACTCTGCAGGGTCAAACGTCCAGCTACGTCCTCCAAAGGACACTGAAACATTCAAGGGTGGTGGAGCATGCTTGAATGAAATGAAGGGCCAGTTGAGGCCAGTTGAGTAAAACAGCAGCTATGACGTACGATATTGATATTTCCAGGGGATAACAGACCGGCTCCCGGTACTTGTGCCCAAATGGCTGCAACAGAGCTCATTGGGCCCATAGATTGCTGCCGTTGCCCACGTCAAAACTGACAGTGTTGTGTGCGGCTTTGTGTGAGTGTTAGCTCACGTCCTTGAATTGTGAGTGCTAAGAGTGAAATTAAGAATGAGAGAATGACCTTGATCAACATTGAGAATCAGAGATTTAGCATACGCACTTGTGGATGTTCAGTGCCCAAAACGAAGTGGGATGTTGAATTCAAAAACTCGATGTCGCCAGTATACAACGACCGAGTTTGTTCCACCAAATGTGAATACTCCCAGTCCCACTGGTGTTGTGCAACCGTGAAAGCCAGATGCCCATCTCCGGCGCATCAACAGGGTTGGTTGAAAGCAGGGATTGCCATATTGAAGGCAGATTTTGGAAAGAGGCGCTGGGGAAACCGAGTCCGAAAGCGCCCAGCAATTCCCCCGAAGTAGACTTGGATTACAACTGGAGTGGGTGGCTTGAATCACACACAACTGGACCAAGGAATGACCACGCACAAAAGGATGCGTCCAAAACAGAGAATGGACCAAAGCCAATTACGTCTGTGAAAACACTTCCGGGGATGGGATCCGTGCCAAGCGGGGTGATAGTTTGCATGCTGGTTGATTTGTTTTGCGCAGACGATGAGTCGCTGTAGTTGAACAGAGTCTCGGGACCGACGCTGCTGCTGCATGACTTGGAGTCCCAAATTGCATCCGACAACCATGGTACCGGGAACATTGAAAGAGAGTACAAGAGGGACGATTTGTGTCCTGGGAAGGGATGAGTGCACTGAAAAATTGCCACGGGTGATTCACGAACGGTGTGCCAAAACTGATGGGAATGAGGTATTGCTCAAGTGCCTGTAGGTACTATCTCAGTATGAGTCGACGTGCGATTGAGTACCCGAGAATCACAAAACTAAGACCGTCATCGACCGTGTTCCTCCGCTCGACACCGAGCAAGGAACGGGAGACACGGCGGAGTTGGAATGAGAACACACCTGGCGAATGAGCGGAAGGTGAATAGGCTCTCCGTATGCTGGAGAAAACAAGGAGACTATAGACACTGAAACCCAACCAAATGAGTATAGAACATGGAGGAGGAGGAGGAGGAGGGTTAGAAAGTGCGCCGTGAATGAGGCAGTGAGAGGAGGGATTAAAACGACCTTCACTTTGTGTCAGCAACGGGAGATGATCATTCAAACAGCAGCGCTGAACGGGAGATAATCATTGAAAACAGAGGCGCTAGTAGGCAGGCGCCGCATATTATTATAAACGGCGTATGTGTGGAGGGTGACCAGAGGCACAAGCGTTTATTCCATTTTTATGGACTGCGCTGTGCCCAAAACCAACCCTCCTAGGATTATCCTGTTAAGTCCCGTAATATTCGGGGAAAATAGAAGGCTAGAGTCGGCTTCGATCAAAGCCCGACGGTGTTCTTTTTGAAACCGTTTGTTTTTTCGTATGTTTTGCCCAGGCCGTAAACGATAAACAGAAATAAAACAAAGGATTGAACGGTTACCCACCTTTGTTCGAATTGGCCCGCCAGAAATCGTCGTTCGTTGAACCGCCGACACTTGATCTTCAAGGGGAAGATTTGAGGCAAAACACCCCCGTACCTCCACGGCGACAATCTGATGTTGCCAACACCGCTCCGAACTGGGCACAACAGAGTTTGGTGCGTCAACGAGTCTTAGATATCATTGGGCGCTCATCTTACCGTTGAATGTCTTGAATCAATGTACTGGATTCATTCCAGGAAATTCTTTCGAGGCCATTATCAGGGATATTGATATTGTTCGATCCGAGTCGGGAAGAACAGCGAAACAAGGTGGGACGATAGGCAGCATACAGCGGTAGTATGCAGTCTCAATATAGTTTGGGAAGAAGACAGAGATGACACATGTAAGGGTCGTATCTGGGCACCAGGGTCTGATTCGTCTGAAGGACACAACTTCAAGAGGACAAGAGCGGTGATACAGTCATCCAGGAGAAATACTGGAAGTATGTGTAGTTGATCATGGCGTGTGTCTCCGCGCGCTTGCGCCACATCGCGCATTGCGTTTGCAGAGCATTTATTTCTGCTTGAGTGCATGCAAGGGTGGCTGCCTGGGGTGACGGGGTGGGCACAAGGGTCGGCTGATTGGAAGTGGACGATGAAGTGGAGGCTGAGACGGAGGCGGAAGCGGGTGGTGGGTTGATCTCATTGAGAAAGACTCTGCGTATCTGCGGGAGGATGTGCGGGCGGAGGTGGACGGGGACGAGTTCCGGATTCACAATTACTCAGGCGCTTGTTGAGAAGGACTTTTCGCGCCTCCAGTACAATGGGTGCATACTACGCGACATTGACACGACAGAGCAGAGACAAGGAAGGTTCGGCAACTTCCGGTTCACACGACCAATCAAAATCCCTTTTTGCTTGTCTCATGAGTCATCAATTTCCTGCTTGCACGCTCAGCGCTCAGATCTCAGAGGCCGGCAAATTGCAAACCGAATGACTGCCATATTACTCCCCCATGTCTCTGCCCTTGACTTGGACCACGTTTTCCTGGCATCTTGGCTGTGAATTGTTGGTGGACTCACCAAACTTAACCTCGCGCCTCAGCGAGATTAAAGATGGAAGTGAAGGAGTCAAGGATGTGGGCAAGTCTCCAAGACAATACAGGTCTGAGTCGTCCATGCGCCGTGACGGTACGTACGTTCACTTAGTCTTAATCTAGTGTTCATCATGCCTCAAGCCAATTTTGCTTTTTTCAGGCGCTACTGTGGTGACAACGGGTTCGCGGAAAGCTTCGGAATCGATCGTCTCCACGCTCTCAGCTTTTCCCAATCTCGATAGCATTAAGACAATGAGGCTCTGTAATGAATGAACGCCTCATCAACCCTATCACTGTCGGTCTCTTATCGCAGCCGCCGCCTTTACAGGTCCTCTCTGCCATCCACTCTTTCTATGAGGATATCGGCGTCGACATTGACAGAACGACGCGTTAACGCTGAACGAGTTGTCCTGTGTCGAAGTCGCATTCGAATATAGGATTTGGGATGGATGCGCTCCGGCGGGACCGAGGGAGGTGAAGTAGTATGATGAGAGTGGGTCTGTTCGCCTGCATTCGACGTGTTGTCTGATCCACATGTCCACAGCCCAGTTGAAGGATTGACTGCTTGCGCTGATGGGCGTTCTCGGCTTCAAGCTCCTTTTCGCTTCTCGGAACCCGCTCCCATCCTGCATTCCAGGTCCTCATTCGCTGCGCCACACATATCCTCCGTCGCCACGTATCCTTGTCTGTCTCCGCTACTTCTCCGCTGGATATCTTGATCCGCTGATATCTCGACGCAGATTGTGGCCCGCGTCCATCGAAACCTGCGTCCATTTCGGTGGGAGAGATGGCGTTGGTGTGGCGGGCATAACACGACAGTTGATCGCGCCAGGTACGCTGTGCTTAGGCTTTGTATCAAAGATTCAGAAGCTCATGGTGATTATGTTCTCGCAGATAGCTGAACCTCATCTCGGCTCTGTCGTCCCTACGTTCTCTTTGGTCGCTCGTTATCAAGCTTGGGTCACCGCCTTCTCACCACCAATTGCCTCAGACCTCTACCTGCGGCGCAGGACACACGTATCCGCCGACGCCGCTGCGACGAGCTACGGTCATCTCCACGCGCTCTAGGCATCGAGCGCCGGTCCCGGTACATCAGCTTTCCCGTGTGCATGGAGCTCCGTTAGTCAAGCTTCGCGTTCTCCCGCTCTTCGTGCTGGGTGCACTGACACTCTGCAGGTCTCCGCCGATCCATTCAAATCTGGTACCCTCTACATACTCGAATCATCCTTATGCACGAGCTTTGTTGGTTCCGTCGTGATTGTGAGCCGTACTCCCGTTTCTCGGAATCTGCTTTCATCTGGTCTTACTAGCCCGCCGCCGCGGCGCGTGTTCCCGTCGGCCCCATGCTGTCTTTCGTCCCGATCTTCTTCGTCCACGTAGCACTTGGGATGATGGCTAGCGTTTCCCTCGTTGCTGAATCATGTCTATGTGTGTTATGCCTTTCGTATGCTCGTCTCTTTTCGGTGATATCTGGACCCAGATTGACATTAGTATATCCAAGACCCCGTCGTCCGCTCCCGACCTTCTCAAGGCTCCGTCATTCAAGCCCGTTCAGAGCCCCGCCTAATGCCATAGTGTCCAGATCTTCGCTTTCGCGTCCTAGCTTTCATCCACCAAAACCTCCGCTCGTGAGGAGGAACTTCTGATGCTTTTCGACTTGAGTGCCTCGCTGAGGATCCACTCTTCCTCGTCTTCCCGACACAGGCTCCCCCGCTTGCAAACATGTCTGAGCAGAGCGCCTCGCTCTATGCGCGTCTCAGCACCCCGTCAAGAGGCTGCTGGATCTTGTTCTGGTTCTCTCCAAGACGGTTCCCCTACTCTACTCAAGTCACCGACTCGTGTCAAGACAACCCAATGCAAGGCTTCGCTAGCGTTTTCGCTCGACGGGGGCCATAGTAGCAACCGATGCTGCCTCCGTCGCTAGATGGTATCTCCAATTGGTACGGCCCGTTCTTGGTATTCTCGTGTCCATCCGCTGTCAGAGATTGATCTTGTCTTGAAGGCTTCGTCGTCACCGCTGCGCACGCATAACACCACCACGTTTTTCATCACAGCACCATGCAATTTGACCGGTGCTGACTTCATCGCTACATGGCATCTATTAGTCTCTGTACGCTCTTCTCCTTGCTATCTCTTTTCTTGTCGTTTCTTCTTGCTGAGATTCCGACGCAGGTCTCGAAGGCTTCTTTATTCAATTCCGTCAACATCTTCCTCGACGCATACGTCGAACGCCCCACGTCTGTCGTCAAGATCTCAGTCTGAGTTTCGTTTCTCAGACCGACCGACCCCATCAATGCCTGTATCCTCTTTCTCTTGATTTTTCGCCGGCGCAAGACTCACGGAGATCGAAACTGTGGATCCAGCGAGTACCTCGTTGACGATGCACGCAACCTGAGCCCCGCCCTGGTCACGATTCCCGGCACTGCACTTGCAAGAATTTCTGAGCAGAGTGCTTGTCTAATCCTGCTCTTTACAAGTCGAAGATTTCTCCTCAAGTCTTAAGCGTACATGTTTCCTCGCTTCTAATTAATGGCTGCCGGGGTACCAAGCCCGACTTCTTCTACGTATTTTCTACGTCGCTATATTCCTGAATTCGATCCATTCTACATGTACATCGCTATAGCAGATTACTGCACATCTGTACTAACTTCCGTTTTTATGAGCGCGTAGTAGAATTCAGGCTGAAAATCTACACTCTGAGTTATTATATCATGCATATTTATTTTCTCCTGTGAATGTTTACCTCAAACAGTAAACTGACTCACTTTCGGTTGTTGGGGAGGAGGAGAGGGTCGATAGATTGCCATATTTGGGCAAAGGCTTACCAAATCGGGACTTCGTACAAGGCCTGATAATGAGTTGTTGCAAAGCATCAGTGCGGCTTCAGCGTAATCGCCGTATACTTTCAGTAGTTTTTAGCTGCTTTCCGCATCATTTGGACTTGGAGGTTGGTTAATTCAAATAAAAGACTCGGAGACACCCTTGCAAACCACACATTATAGCTCACCGCAGTCTGAATTTCTGAATCTCGAGAAATTACAAGCGATCGGGACAGTCAGGTAACTAACAAAATGTATGCCAATGCTTATTTCAAGTTACAGTGTTTGTGTTCTAATAAGTACAGTTGCACATCGTCCGCTTCAATCCGAGTCATCGGAATCTTCACTCCTACAGATCATTCTGAGTTACGAACTAAAACACTGAGAAGAGGGTACATACCAAGATTTGATCTTGCTCAACCTTTTAATGCGAATATCTAAACCCTCTTTCATCAAAGCGTTGAGACGTGCTGCAATGGTTGGGTCTGGCATCGGATCCAGGGCGCCTCTACTGCGAATGAGCCGGAAAGAATTGAGCCTGGGCATGCTACCTCGAGCATGACACCGAGTAGAGAGCATATGGGTTAATTCCATGTATGGTATGACGGTGCGGCAATGCGGAAGGTGAAGAGAATGCATATGTGGTACAAATGTGGGATCCGTTGCGATCAAAGTGAAGAGCTGTGCGAGTTCAGTTGGTTCCCAGTTTACACGGGGCAGAATCAATTGACGGATTCCGCTCATTCCAAGCAGGGCTAGGAGCGCCGAATTGTAATGGCAATCGATTGTAACGGTTTCGACTACGCATTGGGAACGCACGATCAAGGCAACCAGAGCCTCCGCATCGCCGACCACATAAGATTCCGACCTAAAGTTGAGGGTGATGAGATTGGGAAGGGTGATATAACGAAGGTTCTCCATAGCCCAGGCAAGATTATTCGGGATAAGAAGTTTGTGGACACGATTCAGGGTGACTGGTTGCGGTCGGAGGTAAGGGTTCAAGATGGATGCAGAACATTGGTACAGGTCGACGGAAAGTTCCTCGAGGTTCGGAGTCTGGTGTAGGACATCAATGCCATGACGGACTTTCTGGCCGTACAAAGTGAGGTGTGTGAGTTGACGCCAAGGGATGAGAATCTTGGAAGGAGGGAAATATTGTAGCTTGAGTTGTCGAAGTTCTGGGGCGTCACGGAATGCCGAGACATCGCTAACAGCGGCTTCTTCGTCATTCCTAGCCCCTTCGCAAATACACAATTCTCGTAGAAGCGGAATATGACCCTCCAGGCTGTCAATAGAAAATGAGCTAGGTGTCTGTAGAGTGCATGTAAAGGAGCGCCATCGAGAAGAGTATGGTGCGATTGCGGGGAATAAAAGCGCAGTTTGCCTTGGGTCCGCTTTACCGGCAAGATCCAGATACAAGGGGCGGTTACCTGCGCGAGGAAGCCAGCACTCGAGGAGTTTCCGCCAGTCAGACGGCTTCTTCTGGGAAGACGGTGCGTGCACGCAGCACCAAAGAGAAGGCGTATAGATAGAGATGGAGCGCCAAGCTCTGCAGACGTGTGATAGGAAGAGAGGACCAGCACTTTTCGCAGTGGCTAAATTGACGAGCGGGAGGTCGTCGTGATGGGCTACAGAAAGTCCGTGTATATGATGGACGAAGATCTCCAATGTAATTTCGACAGGAATCTCCAGGATCGGACACACGAGGGATTCCAGAGTTGGTGCGGTGATTCTTTGCTCTGCTTTCACGCCTTGGAGCGCCTCTGCGCAACGAAGATCCTCGATTTGGACATGGGTTTTGAAGGGTGGAGTGCTGACGATGGATCCAAAACGAAAAGGATGAGTGTCGATATCCGGGGGTGGCGACTCCATGAGCTGAGGACGAGGCCGACGAGGGAGAAGGAGGAAGAAGTGCGTGACGAAGCTGTGACCAGCACCGAATTTGGCCACTTTCTATCCAAAACGGGCCCTGCTCGTTGAAGCAGACACTGGCTTCAAATTAAATTGATCGTGCCGCTGGGAAAATGCGGTATGAAACGAGATTCTATTGAATGTGAATAATTTTCGACCTTGATTCCAAGTACTACAATGCTCGGCGTGTAATATCGCGGAGCAGAATGCACGAAAAACTCAAGAAAAACTACGCTTTGGAACACAGACGTTTTATGGGTCGTCTAGCACGGTCTAGGGCACCGAGATTATCCCTGTAGCTCGATCAATAAAAAAGCAAGCCAAAAAAATCACGCTAATTTACCAAAACTTTCCAATGATTCAGGCTTTGTATGCGAATGTCGAGTCCCTCGTCTGCCAAGGAACTGAGTCTGGCTTGTAGCGCGGCGCTCGGCTCGTCATCTGTGTCCCCTCTTTCCCGGATGAAGCGAAACGATTCAAGTCTTGCCACACCCTCTGGATTTTTCCATCTGGCGGAAAGCAGGTCGACCACTTTCGCATACGGTATGATAGTCTCGCAGTAGAGAAGATGCAGGGACCGGAGGTTTGGCAAAAAGGTCGGATCGGAAGTGATTTGAACTAAGAATTGTTCAAGGTTCCATGTATTCCAGTCAATGTTATAAATGGTAAGCTTGCTGACGTTCCCCGTTGCCTCCAAAGCGGACATTGCGACTCTGAAATCGCAATGCAACGAAAGAGAGTCCAGAGTACACTGCGAGCGTTGCAGAAAGGCGCGGAAAACCTCGACGTCATCTTCCCTGGAATATTCCGACATGATTTCGAGCGAGCGCAGACCGTGGAGTGTGAGATAGGGAAGGTAACTCCGAGTCCACTCGAAGTCGTTTGGAAGCCGAAGCTCACGCACATGGTTCAAAGTGACTGGGATTAGCTGTGTTTCACCCAGCGGGCCCTGTAGATCAAGAGAGATGTCTTCGAGATTCGGGCTCTGATGCAGAGCTTCAATGCTCTCGGCGATGTTCTGGCCGAACAGGGTGAGATGCGTGAGCTGAGCGAATGGAAGAGAGATCCATCGCAGCGGAAGGTAGCTGATCTCCACTTTGCGAAGCTCGGGTGCTTCAGAGAATGTAGCAATTGGAGTCATTTCTGACTCGTCAATTTCTGTCTCGGGCGTCCACCAAATTTTCAATCGGCGAAGGAGAGGTAAACGGCCACCAATCGTATCAACGGGATACGATGTAGGCGTGGGCAGGCAGCATTCCAAGGCGCGCAGTTGTGAAGAGTACGGAGCAACTGTAGAGTGAAGGAGGGCGGTTTGGATGGGGTCGCGTGCAAGATCCAAATACAAAGACTGGTTACCGGCACGGGCAAGCCAGTATTCAAGAAGGTTCCGCCAGTCTGGTGCAATTCTCCCACTGTAGGAAGCTCGGACACCACACCAGAGTGAAGACATATTGATCGCGATGGATCGCCAAGCCCTGCAAACTTGGGACAAAAAGAGAGGTCCGGCGCTCCTCGCGTTTTGTAAATCGACCACTGGTGACTGAAGCCACTCGCCAAAAAGCCCGTCAAGATGTTGTGCAAAAATCTCGGCTGTGATTTCGACGGGAAGTGTCAATATCGGATACACGATGGATCCCAGTGCGTCTGCAATGATTTTACGCTCCGCTCCCACTCGCGCAAGCCGAGCATGGAGTTCCTCAATTTCGGCGTCAATGTCGCATAGACGCTCTCTCAGCGCAGAGTTAGAAGAGTAAGGGTCAGAATATGGGTCGTGCGCTGGCAGCATGACAAGCAAGAGGGAGAAGAGAAGGCAGTGACAAAGTGTGACTGACCAAATTTGGGCATTCTCCTTCCAAAACGGGCGTTGAAATGTACTGGTCCCCGAGGTTGATGTCAAAAATACTAACTGCATTTAATCGCAACAAAATCGCTGATGTCCGGCGAATAAGTAATGTCGATAAACTTGTGAAACATAACACCTCCGACCTGTCTACCGTCGCAATTTTGTCCAACTTCATACAGCAAACTCCGAATTCGCCGATTACTCAAAATGTAGGGGATTCTTTCAAAGATACGCAAGGGCACAGAGCAAGACATAGAGTACATACTCAGACATTTTAGGAAAAGCAGACAATAGCCGCTCTGCGTAACACAGAAGTTGTTTTCCAGCGACAATCTAAATCACTCGAAGAACGGTTTCCTGACATCATACTGCGTAGTATATTAGCATGATGATCTCCAAGCACAAGAAGATAATGATTATCTACCGAAAACTCGTCGCCCGATGCAAGCAAACTTTCGATTTGAATCTCCAAACCGTCATCTTTCAATACTCGGAGTTTTTCTGCTATAGCAGGATCGGGGATTTCATCGGGAATGCCGTCAACCTCGTCATTTCGAATGAGGCGAAAGGAATGAAGTTTGCGGGGGGAGCTATGCCACCTGGAAGCCAGCATGTTGGCCACTTCGGTGAAGGGGATGACAGTGTCGCAAATTGGGATATGCAGAGACCGCATATCGGGTAAGAAGTGAGGAACCGTAGCAATGTGACGCATGAACGCCGCCAGTTCCTGTCGTTTCCATTCAAGGGACGGAAACGTCAAGTTCTTGACTTGATTCATCGCCAACAGGACTTGCATAACGGAGTGGAAGGTAGAAGAAAAAGAAAGAGACTGCACGAGACATTGGGACCGTTGCAGAAAGGTGGCTAGTTGTGCCTTGCCGCTGGCATGCCGTGACTCGACATGGAGACTGATGAGGCGGGGAAGCACGATATAGGGAAGAAGATCCACGGTCCAGTCTGCAAGGTCGGTATTATTGATTTGAAGCTCACGCACGTTGCGGAGCGTGACTGAGACTGGTCGCTCTTCGTGAGAACCTCCCCATTCAATGGAGAGTACCTCGAGATGGGGCATTTCGCTGACGATTTTGATGCATTTGGGGATGTTCCGGCCAGATTGAC
Organism: Favolaschia claudopus; assembly: GCA_037176885.1. Lineage (NCBI taxonomy): Eukaryota > Fungi > Basidiomycota > Agaricomycetes > Agaricales > Mycenaceae > Favolaschia > Favolaschia claudopus. Next base: position 629,201 of record JAWWNJ010000081.1, read on the forward strand.
TATCCAGCGTGAGATGTGTAAGTTGCGGCCAGGGAAGAGTGATCCATTCGGGCGAAATGAGAACAATCGTCGCTTTGCGAAGCCTCGGTGCAACTGAGAACCCAGTAATTCGAGAAGTTAGGTGTCCTTCAGAGGCATGCGTATACACCTTGATATCCAGCTTGCGCAAAAGTGGCAGACGGCCACGAAGGCCATCGACGACGGATGAAGTCCGAGCGGACCACCGCAGACAGCAAGAAAACGTTGCCCACTGCACCGCATATCTGGCTGCGACAGAGGGTATCAGCTCTGGCTCCCGGTCATCGGCGCCTGGGGATTCGAGCTTGAGATGCAAAGGATAATTTGTAGTCGTACGCGCTAGCCAAGACTCGAGGAGTTTCCCCAATCCAGACGACCGTTCCGACCTCCTCAGGCGCGGTGTCTGCACGCGGCTCCATAAAGAAGGCATATTTAGAGCGATTGCCCGCCAAGTCCGGCAAATCTGTGCCAAAAAAAGTGGGCCAGCAGAGGTGGCAGATTCCAATTCGACAAGGCAAAGGCGAGAGTCTTCGTCATCTGCCACCTCAGAATCTTGCAGTCCGTCGACATGATGGGTGAAAATCTCGGATGTGATTTCGATGGGGAGCGTAAGGATAGGGTATACAACGGAGTCCAGAGCGGCTGCAATAAGTTTTCGCTCTGCACTAAGAGTCTCGACTCGAGCGCGCAATTCGGCGAGTTCCGCATCGATGTCGCCAAGACGGGCTCTGAGAGCGGATGTAGAGAGATTCGAGTCGGCGCCTGGGCGCTGGTGGGCTAAATGCATGCGGCTCATCGGTGTGAAGCGGGAATTGAGCGAGAAAGATTGGAGAAAGACAAGAAAAGGCGAAGTCACAACCGTGACAACACGTCTCATACAGAATATACTTATATGGGAAAAGTTTTGCCGAATCGGGACAGTGTCCCCGCATTTGGCTTCGACACAACGCAACAGTCGCAACCGACGACCATACCCAAGCTAACTGGTCGCTGCCACTTCTTCGACGATACATGAGTTTTTTGAATTACAATAATGCCAAGCTCCAAAGGTCAATCGTAAATTTAAAATTCTCTAATCGCTTGCTAATCGCCTGTTTGATTTATTCGCCTCATAGCGGTGGTCCCAATTCAAGCACCATAATATAAGAATCCCTACGTTTGCCGCTGCTTTGCTTGCGTTTCGAGAGTCAGTTATTATGGAATGGGGTTCTGGCCCCGTGAGAAGACGCAGTCAACGTCGAGAATTGTTTGTGAGATGATACTATAATTTCATGAGCGACAGAATAAAACCAAAATTGAATATATAGAGATACCGGGGATTCAATATTACGCTTCGTCATGGTCTCAATTCGGATATCAACCCCGTCGTCCATCAACGCCCGAAACCTGTCCAAAACGGAGGCGTCTGGAATATAATCCACTGGCACAGACCCGGCTTTTCGGATGAGGTGAAAGGTTTTCAATCTCGGCGCGTGTCCTCGGCGATTGTACCACCTCGCAGAGAGCATATCGGCTATTTCGACAAACGGTATGCCCGTCTCACAATCTGGAAGATACAGAGACTCCAGATTTGGCAAAAAGTCGGGGTTCGTGGCGATACGGACAAAGAACTTCGACAGAGTACTGTTAAACCAATTCGCATGCAGGGTGACTGTGCTGGCCATATCGGTCATAGCCAAGGTGGACAGTGCGATGTCTTCATACCGACCGCCGCAAACAACAGACTCCACAACGCAATGAGACAGTCTGAAAAGGGCGAGCACCGTTGCTACATCGCCGTCCTGTGCGGGCGATGATGATGACCTGATGTCGAATGTCGTGAGTCGGGGAAGCGTGAGGTAGTGAAGGAACTTCGAAAATCGCTGGAATGTGTTCGGGAGCGAAAGCTTACGAACATGGTGGAGAATGACTGGCAGTGGTGGAGCCTCGCCAGGACGTTGACGGAGGTCAAGGGAGAGTTCTACAAGGTTCGGAGTCTGATGCAGAACCTCGATAGCGCAGGCGGTACTCTGGCCGAATAGAGTAAGATGTGTGAGCTGAGCCCAGGGAAGGGAGATGGAGTCTGGCGGCAAGTGACAGAGCTGAACTTTTCGTAATTCGGGGGCTTCGAAGAATGCCGTGACAGGATCACCGGGGGCGTCGATATCCTGGCGCCGAATGTCCAATTCGCGTAGGAGCGGAATGCGACCTCGAATGGTGTCGATTGGGAACAAGAGAGGTGTATTTAGATAGCATCTCAATACACGCCATCGGGGGGAATAGGAAGCGATTGAGGGAAATAGCAATCGAGTTTGGACGTCGCGATGTTGCAAACCCACGAAATCTAGATACAGCATATGACTGCCTGTGCGCGAAAGCCAGCAGTCAAGGAGTCTCCGCCAGTCAGGCCCGGGTGGGTTCTTTTGTAAGGACGTTGCGCGGATGCGATTCCACAGGGAAGGCATCTCAACCGCAATGGAGCGCCATGCTCTGCAGACGTGGGAGAGGCGAAGTGGGCCTGCGTGGCGTGCCCTCTCTAGATTGAAAACAGGTATCTGCAGCTTGCCCCCGTCGTCAAGGAGGTCATCAAAGTAATGCGCAAAGATTTCGGTCGTGATGTCGACGGGAAGGGAGAGAACAGGGTATACGATGGCGTCCAAAGCAGTCACGATCAATCTTCGTTCTGCTTCGAGGCGCTCGATTCGCGCATATAGATCGTTGATTTGGAGAGAAAGTTCCGTAAGCCGGTTTCGGAGTGACGGATTGGAAGGATCGACGTCTGGAGTAGCTGAATCCATAGCAGGATGAGGGGGGAAAGAGGACAGACAGTTCAAAAGGCAAACCGCATGTAAGCTGAGCTGGACTGACTCACCTAGACTCAGAGTGCGGCGAATCAGAGCAATGAGTGACCGTATGTGACAAGTGCCCAATATGGGAGAATAATTGCCAAATCCGGATGTCTTCCTCGACCTTCACCCTCCGGTCACCTATATTATGGTTTTTTGCCGCCAGAACATAAAGACTTGGTAGCTACGAGTATCCAAAGGTACGAATGACGCATTGCCACAGCAACGAGTGCTACGATCATCGTCTATATGCAGTAAAAGGGCAGCACAGTATAAGCACCACGAATGATGTCGTATTTGACGGAAAATTAACGCTCATATCGTAAGAAGCATCTGCAGCGGGCACACATTAACTGGTGCTCCGTCACAGACATGCACAATATCGCACGTAGGCTGGAGACTCCTGACCAAGGCACCCAGAAAATAGATCGATGTAGGCGATGCGAGGCATCAGGCCTTGATTCTCCCTGTGGCCCCTGGAGAAACGGGTCGAGGCAATACCGAATCTGCGAGCTGTCATCACCCGCGACGAAGCTGCTCGAGAACAGAAAGACAATTGGTCTTGACCAAGCACAGACGTCCTAACACCCTGGCAAAAAACGAAGGGCAGAAGCATGGATTTAGCAGCGAGCGGAAACTATATGAGCTGACTTCGCTCGTGTCGATCCCGCCAATGAAGCGTCTGATTCGCCAAAACATTAGTACGCGCTGCATGGCGCAGGCGTAATGATCGCAGCCATGGTGTTTTGCGAAAGCCCAGATCAATTTCCAAGGCATCGCGAAAGAGCCCAGCGATGCCAGCTACTGCAGTGCAGCCGCAGCGCTCGTTCCCCCCAGACCCTCAGCGCCTTTGGAACCCCTGCTAGCAGCCACTCGGCAGGCTTCACGCAGATCACCGACATTGGGGCGGCGTACGGCATACGGTGGTCTGTCGAGGCTGCTGCCAGGCCAGTGTTCCTGATCTACTTCCTCCTTCCTCAGTTCGCTGTGCTCTGTCACCGCGAATCTCCCGAGATTTGGGAAGGCGGGGAAGAGAGGTCGCGAAGGACATCGAAAATGATAATGTTATCGATCCCTTTAGCGGAGCGGACGCGAGATACTGGACGCGGAAAGCGGGTTAGGAGCGCAAGGATGGAGCTGCAGCAGGACCTGCGTGAGACGTCGGTATAGATCCTGTGGTATCCAGCCACCACGCCCGCATAATGGCGTCACAGCCGCAACGCGCGCACAATCCCATTATTGCCTCCTCGGCTTAGGGTGAGAAGAAGGCTGCGCGCAGCACTTCCGCAACAAGGCTCCAGCTCCAGATAGCTGACAAGGGTAGGTGCATATAGGCGGCTGATTCCGCCTAGCAACGAGACTTCGTGCAGAGCGTGGACGAGGTGTCGCGTGTCGCGTGCCCAAGCGCCAGGAGAACATGGAGGTAGGTCGGGGAGACGAGATTGATGGCGTCCGCACTGACTGTGAGTGGACAGTCCTGCTCGGGGTCGATCTAGATATGATTCTGAGAAAGAACGAGGTGCATAGGCTGTGCGGGAATGAGGTATACATTCATCCAAGACACTGCCGGCCATGGAAGGGGGCCATATCCGCACTGACTCGACCGACGCATGAGTGTCGTAGCATCGAAAAAGGCAAGGAATGTCCACATACATACGCGAAACAGTACGATATATGAATATTCTTTAAAAACGGAATGTATCTCGAACGGTGACGGTACAGGGCAGTACGAAGGCTAGGAAACAATGAATGAGCTGCGTGAGACCCTGAAATGGGAAAGTTACTCACCAAGACGAGTTTGCTGCATCTCCATCTCCCACTCAAAAGTCTCGCGCCCTCGTACTGGTGGGGACAATGTCTGTATCGCTCTTCATAGACACAGGGAATCGCCCGACATGCCGGGGACTGTGGCTAGAACCATGTCGATGGGGCGGAAGGAAAACGCGTCACCCGATTTGAAGCTTCGGCTCTGGACATCGTAGGGTAGTGTCATCAAGTTCGCGTGTCGAAAATGAATGAAAGGAAAGAGGCTGAGGACGAAGTAGTATTTTCAAGCCACTGCGAGAGAACGGGACGCAAGATTGGAGATTGTACTTCGAGTTCGTCATTGTGTCCCCAAGCTCCCCAGTAGATGAGACCTCGATGAGCTTGAGGAGGAGACCGTGACGGGGCAGAGCAGACGAAAGCCGGCAATATTCGGCCGATAAGCTCGCCGCGGCGATCAAGCAGCGATCTCAAGAACTTTGCAACTTTGAACTCTTACTTACTGTAAACGCTGGGTAAACGCGGAAGCTCTTCTTCTTCTCAAATTCGCTGCTCACCACGCACCTGCCATGCTTTGGAATTTAAAAACATTACGATTCCTCATCGACGAAGGAAAACGTCGTCAATATCCATGAAGCCTTCTCGTATGGCTTATTGACTGACTGAACTCCAAATGCACTCTCCAGTTAAGGGCTACTACATTGTCTTTTGACCTTGCTATGCTGGCGCTGAATTTTGGCGCGACGACTCGCCGGCGCGGCAGGTTGACCGAATGGATCCGACTCAAATGTGAGCCTGAGGCGATTATCAGAATTCTCCTTCAGTTTGAAGATCTATGCGTCGTTGTGCTTCGTTCAAACTTTCAGTTCAACCCACTTACTCGCCCATTTGATTTTGTTTGCCAAGCTGCAATTTCTCAGATCGCAATTTCACTCCTACCAAGTAAGTACTACCTCGCTCCAGGCCGAATCCGAGTCGCCGCCTGTTGCAGTTTGTATTCAAGAATTTCGTCAAGGAATCGAGAATAGCGCATTTCTTCGTTCTGTGCTCAATTTGAATTTATATACCAAGCGAGAAAATTACGCTCTCCCTTACAGTAGTCCTCGAACTTCGAAGTTGAACAGTTCGAGTTATCGATTCTCAGAACCCTTGCCTTTCCCCTCCTTCCTTGCCATCACAACAGCGAAATCTTCTCCGTGTTCCCCTGTTCTATTGATCAGCCAAAAGTATGAAGGGAATTTGGACGCGAGTGACAGCACCATTTCGTCGAAACCTTCGATATGAATGTCAAGCCCTTCGTCCATCAACGCACGAAGCTTATCAGCTATTGCAGGATCTGGACCTGAGCGGTCCGCCCACTGAATCAGGCGGAAAGATTCCAACTTGAGTAGCCCGCCGCGGGTGGATGACCTGGACAGAAGGATATCGAGTAGCTCTTCGTACGGTATGCCGGAGGTGCACAGCGGGAGCTGCAAAGACCGCATGTTTGGCAAGAATGTGTGATCAGAGGCGATTCGAACAAATAATCGCTTGAGGTCGGTGAAGGACCAGTCGGGGGTCGGAAGAGTGATTTCGCCGGCATTTCCGATGCTAGCAAGCGCAGAGATCACTAGATCTGGTTTTTCGCAAGTTATGGATACAGAGTCCAAGCAAGGCGAACGTTCGAGAAACATTGTTAATGCCTCCACATCCTCCTCCGTGAGCATTCGAGAGATTTCAAAGGTGCGAAGCCCGGGAAGGGTGAGGTAGGGAAAGGATGTCAAGCACTCGAACACGTTCGGAAGCAAAAGCTTATGCACGCGATCTAGTACAACTGGCTGAATTTCACCAGAAGCAGGGCCGAACAGGTCGATGGACAGCTCTTCAAGGCTACTGGTGAGGTGCAGAATCGTGATACCGTCGGCGACTCTGTGGCCGGAAAGGGTGAGAGATGTCAGTTGAGCCCAAGGAAGGACGATCTTTTCTGACGACAACCAGTATAGAGCTACTTTCCGAAGTTTGGGTGCGTCGGAAAATGCAGTGATGGGGGTCTTCGTCGGATGGTCATTCGGTCCTTGCCACCGAACACTGAATTCGCGCAGGTTTGGAATTCTTCCCCTAGCAGTTTCGACAAGATTGGAAATGGTCGCCCAATCATGATAAACCATGCGAAATTTGAAGACCCTCCATTGAGAAGAATATGGAACGACCGCCGGAAGTAAAGTCGTGGAGTGGCGTGAGTCACCAGCGAGGTCAAGATACAGCATTCGATTGCCAGCGCGTGAAAGCCAGCATTCGAAAAGCTCCCGCCACTCTGGCCGAGGAGAGTTATAGGCCGCTGCGCGAACTCGGCACCACAGAGAAGGTGTATTTATTGCGATAGTCCGCCAAGCTCTGCAGACTTGGGACAAAATCAGAGGTCCGTCCGACTCGTCGCGTGCTGTGTGTAGATGGCAAAGGGCAAGCCCGTCGACTTCAAAAAGGACTTCGTTGAAGTAGTGCGCGAATATTTCGGATGTTATTTCGACAGGAAGAGTGAGAATGGGGTAAACGATGGCGCCTAGAGCGTTTGCCACCGGTTTTCGAGCTGTTTCGAGGTCCTTGATTCGCGCGTGCAGTTCCTCGATCTCGGAGTCGATTGCAGCGAGACGTGCTCTGAGAGCATATCTGGAAGTAGGGGAATCGATGTTGATATACTGATTGACTGGACTCATGCAGTGAAGGTGAAGCAACGTGAAAGGGGAGATTGGGTGCGTGACTGGTAGCCATCGGCCATCCGTGACAGTTTGTGACAAATGCCCAATATAGGAAAGCATTTGCCAAATCCGGATGTCTTCCTCGAGGCTCACCCTCCGGTCACCTAAATCACGGATTTCACGCCACAACAACACAGAGACTGAATAGCTACGAGTATCAAGAGGTACGAAGGATGCATTACCACGGCAACAAGTGCGATCATCGTCTATATGCAATAAAAGCGGCCATGGGATAAGTACCACGAATGATGTCGTTTTTGACGGAGAATAGACGCTCATATCCCGAAAGCGCCTGCAGCCAGCACACATCAACCGGTGCTCCGTCACAAACGTGCAGAATATCGCTCGTAAGGAGAGCCACGGATTTCGCGACGGCGGAGCCAGCCAGAAGATGTATCGATGTAGGTGCGAGGCAGCAGCCCTTTATCCTCAACGCGGATTACGAGAGGAAACGAGTGGGGGTATTGCCAGAGTTGCGAGCTGGCATCACCCGCGACGAAGCTGCTCGAGAACAGAAAGATTATCGGTCTTGACCGCTCTATGTGATAGCACAGACGTCCTAACACCGTGTCAGAAAAAACAGAAGGGCGGAAGCGTGTATCTAGTAACGCGTGGAAAGCTTCTAGCTTATGAGCTGGCTTCGGTTATGGCGATTTCGCCAATGAAGAGTTTGATTCGCCCAGACATCACTACGCGCTGCATATCGCAGGCGTAACGATCGCATACATGGCGTTTTGCGAAAGCCCGGATGGAATTCTAAACCCGAATCGTGACATTGCGGGCGAAGGAACACAGCGACGCCAGCTATCGCAACGCAGCTAAAGCGCTCGTCTTCCCTGAAGCCTCAGTGCCGTTGGCGACCCTTCCAGTTTTGCTAGCGCCCACTCCATGCAGATCACCGACATTGGGGCCGCATACGGTGGTCTTTCGATCCTGCTGCCAGGCCGGTGCTCCTAATCTGCTTCCTTCTCTCCTCCGTTCGCAAACGGCAGCGTGATTAGAGCCGCGAGAACTAGAGCTTTGCGACAAAACGCGATCGCGCTGTCTCCAGACCCACAAACGACGCTGCATATCTCCCGACAACTTCTGGAAATGAGGAATGTGCGGAAAGGAGTCGCGAAGGAGTCGCGAAGGACATTGAGAACGAGAGTACCAAGATCGGTATTGATCCCGTTAGCGGAGCGGACGCGAGATACTGGAAGCGGAAAGGAGGATAAGGAGTGAAAGGATGGAGTTGCGGCAATACCTGCGTGAGAAGTCTCCGCCCAGCACGACAGCCGCGACGCGCACAATCTATTACCGCCTCCACATCGACATCGATCCATCCCAGCACGCGCATCGTGGCGAGAAGAAGGCTAGGCAGCACCTCCCCAACAGGGCTCCGGCTGCAGAAGTACGAATAGCTGACGGAGGAACGATGGAGGAGACTGAAAGCGTCCTCATGCAGAACAACGACGAGGTATCGCGCGTGCGCCAACGCCGGCAGCGGAGGCGTACTGCCCGACGGGTGCCCGACCGCCAGGAGAACGCGGACCCAAAGTAGGGACGAGACGAAGCTGATGGCGTCTTCACTTGCTGTGAGGTGGACAGAGCCTGCTCGGGATGGATCTGAATCTGCAAGACAGCGAGGACGTGAGGGTGCATATGTAGGCGGTGCGTAGATGAGGTTTACCTTCATCCAAGGACACTGCAGCCGACGAAAGAGAGCTCTAACGACGGAGAGGTGTCGGAGCATCGGAAACGACAGGGAATGTCCGCAAACATCCGCGAAAGATCGTAGAGCATCGATGGCCTTTTGGGCAGCGCCTATATCGCGAATGGTGGCAATACGGAAGGCTAAGAACGATTCATGAGCTGCAGAAGACCCCGAAGAAGGGAAACTTACTCACCAAGACGAGTTTGCTTCATCTCTATCTCCTGCTCAAAGGAAGGCCGCGACCCTACTACTGTTGCGGGCAATGTCTTGCTCGTTCTTTGGGAACAAGCGAGTCGCCTACGTGCCGAGGGCACCATGGCCAGAACATGGGCCGAAGAAACGCGTCACCGGACTTCAGGCTTCACACTTCATCCTCCTGGACCCTGGACATCGTAGATACCGTTGTCAAATCCGCGCGTCGAAATGGAAGGAAATAGGGTGAGACCGGAGCGGTATTCGTAGGCTACGGCGGGAAAACAGGACGCCGCAAGACCCGTGGTATTGGGACTTGGGGTGTTCGTCGTTGTTGGATGTGAGGTCCAGCGGCGCAGCCCATAGAAGGCAGCAGGCGTGTGGCCATCGACGTCGGCAAGAGACACCCTTTGCACGGTGCGGTATATGTATCGATCGGTCTTCGGGTCCAAGCATCCAGGAGATGCGGAGGAGACGGCAAGGAGACGGGAGGAGGCGGAAGAAGTATACCATACAAAGGGACACAAGGAATACGTGCTCAGAAGGTGCTGCCAGGCATCACCGTGACCGCACGAACAAAAGAATTCAAGAAACCGACGAGTATGTGCACCCCCGCAGTGACGGTCTTCCAACAGTCGATGCACTGCAGGTAGAGCAGGACAATGAGAAGCCCGAGATGGAAGCATCGTGCGTCTCTGTGGTATTCGCCGACACATCCAGCCCGAATCCGATCCAGATCCACCGACACAGGTCGTCTGCGAGAGAGAGAGGAAGAGCCTCTCACTCGCGTACACCTCCTCCTGTCTCGGTTCTCTCTGTTCTCCCATCTCCCAAAGCACCCCCGCCCACCGCCCGCCGTGCACAAGAAGCTGAAGTTGCTACTGGTCACAAGTCATCGACACCCAATCCCGATTCCCGTGCCCATCCGCGCGACTCTAGACGGATGCACTCTGCTGTTTTTTGGGCATGGATGTCTAGCGCGTGGCGTGACGCAAGGAGGGCGGGAGGGAAGGCGGAGAGGCGATGTCGCAGACCTCAAAGCAGGCGGGAGGAAGCCGGAGCGTATGTGATCTGGAGCTCGCCGTCCCGGTATCCAAGCCCCTCGTAAAAGGTAAGCAAGCAGCGGCGTTGGGAAGACGAGCAGATGAGCAGACGAGAAGCCTCCGAAAAGACAGCAGCAGCGTGCCGCGATCATTATAGACCGAGCACGAGGAAGAAGCGCAAAGTGCTGGCGAACCAGCATCCGGGACGACGTGATGCGACTACGGGAATGCATCCCCTCACCGAGGGGCGACAACATCGCTACCTGGCCGCGATAGGCCTTAGGCGCGACTCATGCACAGTGATTCGGCGGCGCAGAGGCGAATGCCTGAAGGGAAGACGTACAGACGCTGCACGTCAGGCGCGCAGGCCACCAAGGGATGGTGTGAGGTGAGGTGAGGTGAGGTGGGGGTCGGGAAGCCAGGAGAGACGAGACTTGGGAATTCTTGCGGTGACGGCGAAGTCGCCGAGGCCACGGTCCGGTGTACTGTCCCTCGCGTCCGTCGAAACTCATCCTCCGTCTTGAGTAGAGAGAGAACGACGGTGACGACGGACCACGGCTAGCAGCTTCACTCGAACAGTAGGAGAAGCGAAACGAAGCCAGGACGGAGGATACACTTCGCCCTTCGTGCTGGATGGCATCATCGACTCATCCATTGGACCTCCGCTACGTACGAGAAATCGTCAGTGACTGTATGAAGATTGAGGTGGATGAATGGGGGCGCACCACTAGCCTCCGTAGACGGTATGTAATCCTTTATACAACGACTGCGATGGTAGTCGCAACCGATTTCCGCGCGACTCTCTGCATAGACTATGGCTCGTGTCCTGAGCGAGTCCATGTCAAAGTACATGCCGTGCTGCTAGGATACGACGAGTAGTAAGCATAGAGTATATAAGAAGGCATCGTATATACGCACCAGCTGCATCGACCGACTCTTCCTCTGATTCATCGGCACCCAATCCTCCCTTGGACTGACTCGATGTACAGTATCTGCGGGGGGCTGCGCAGACTCCGAGGAGGTGACGAGTCGGGCGGTGGCAGCTTGGCACCAAGGGCAGGAATGGTGAGATGGGACTTGGGACGTTTTTCGCCGACTCTTCCTATGAATCATCGGCACCCAATCCTCCCCTGGACTGAGTCGATGTACAGTATCTGCGGGGGGCTGCGCAGACTCCGAGGAGGTGACGAGGGGGGCAGTGGCAGCTTGGCATTGACAAGGGCAGGAACGCTGAGATGGGACTTTTGCTTGGGACGTTTTGAGGAGATGTCGGTGGAAGTGGATCTGTCTTGTAGAGTGCGTGAGCTGCAAGCAGATCTCTCCGAAGACATGGAATTTCGACTCACCGAGCTACTTTCTTCAGCAGAAAACGATATCCAGCACCTCCACTGACAGTCGAAAGACTGCCTTTGCCAAATCTTTCACCCGTTCTCGGTCGCAAAAGCGTTATTGCGCAGTTTTGGCTATGAAGGTCTTATGAAACTTTTCGTCTGGCTTCCCTGTCGGTTTCGTTGGCTGGAGGCAGTGACTAGTGACCGAGGACGGTGAAAACATGACTGTTGCCCACCCGAGCCGGCATTTTCCGAGAATCAGTGATCGCGTCACCGTCGCCGTGATCCTCTTCCAATCTGCCACCTCCACGCGTCCACCCACTTAAGCTCTCCGACCCGCCCCCTCAACTCCCGTTCCTTTTGACCTCTCATGCTCGCCGCTCCCTGCCCGTTCACTGGCGCTAAGTTTTGACACATCTCTTGCAAATTGCAATGATGAATAATAATCAAATAATAATCCAGAACTTGAAACGGAGTTCCGATCCTGAGGGACCCGTGTGTGCATGTCTCTCGCGCGTATCCGCCTTACCGACTTGCTACACCAAGCCACGCCCATCTACTGATACTCAGCCGGCGGTGTTGCGAGAACCTTCATAAATACACCGTTCAGCACGCACACCTTCGTCACATCGAATGACTTTCCTGGCTTGGGGTTCGTCAGGAGCCGACTTGATTCGTCGCCCTCCACGTTCAAGTTTAATTCGGCAGTCATCAGAGCTGAGGCTACGGGTCTGTTCTGAATAAATATAAAAAGGTATAATCCTATGAGCATTCTGTTTCTTACCCTCCCTTGACAGTACCACAACTCACAATACAATCCAAACCCAATGTCATTCCCAACCTTCTCCGCTACCACCACCGCCGAAGAAGTCGCCGACGCCTTTGCGGAGCAGATTCGCGGGAAGAATGGTATGTCAACCTCTTACCGTACTAGTACGAACTCTGACAGTCCGACTGATTATTCTTCAACCCCAACTTTACCCTCGCAGTACTGATAACAGGCACATCGCTCAACGGAATCGGCTACGAAACAGCCCGCGTCATCGCAAAATATGCGAATCTGGTTGTTATCACGGGGTATAACGCTGAACGGTTCGTCTGCATATCCTTCCCTATCCTTCCTCTTTGTCCAGCAACTCAACTCATGATGTTTTACAATTCAATTCATCCGCAGATTGAACCTAACCGAAACAACCGTCAAATCCTCCCTCAATACCAATCCCATGGCCACCATCCGCCAACTCCACCTCGACCTCACCTCCCTCGACTCAGTGCGCAGCGCCGCAGCAGAGGTCAACACCTACCCCGAACCTCTCCACGTAAGCCTCTGAATTTTCCGCTCTCAATCCCGCTAAAATTCTGATTTTTTTTTCAACAAATTGAATCAGGTGTTAATCCACAACGCCGCCTCCGCAGGCGGGCCCCTCCACCTCGCCCCTCCGGACAATCTCGAATCGCAGATGGCCACGGCACTGTTTGGGCCGTTCCTCCTCACGAAGTTGCTCCACCCGAAGCTCCTCGCCTCTACATCCCCATCCACCAACTCCATCAACAATATAAAGCCCCGTATCGTAATCGTAACCTCCCGCGCGCACTCCTTCCTCCAACACGCTTCCTCCCAAAACCCAAATTCCGGCTTTCCTCTCCCCCTCGACGACGCAGGGCCGTACCTCGCGCGCGGGCCCGCCAACCCGGGAGAGTTCACCAGCGCGCGGCGGTATCTTGAGAGTAAGGCGGCGAATGCCGTGTGGGCGACGGAGTTCGCCAGGCGTGCGGGCAAGCAGGGGAGCGTCGGGGTGTTTAGTTTGCATCCTGGAGGTGAGTGAGCTGCTGTAAAAAGAGGAGAGGGAGGTGAATTGACGCGATTGCTTGGTTTCAGATATCTATACGAATATCATGCAGAAGGAGCAGAATAGGGTTGATTTGATTGGGATGGGTGAGTCGCTTTCGCTTTCGCGTCCCTTCTCCATACATTCCCATTTTCTGATATTTATACGTGAATATAGGAATCCTCAACCCCGACGGCACCCCCGCCGCAGACAAACATACGTTCAAGACTATCCCTCAGGGGGCTGCGACGTGCGTTTCGTTACATCCCTCATTTCAATAACAAATACACATCAACCTTGGATCCTTATTAGAACCGTCGTAGCGGCGTTCGATCCGCGCCTCGAAGGTGCGTGCTTGGTGTTCGTCTGTTCTCATGAGATTCAAGTTGAACCACGAAACATACTTAGACCACTCCGGCTCGCATCTATGGGACTGTGCTATAGCTAACGATAAGCTCGCACCGTTTGTCCACGATGAGGTGAGTTCTTCCTTCATCCGGTCACTCAGGATCATATTATATTTCATTTCATTTTATCTTATCGTCCGTTGCAGGACGCGGGAAAGAAACTTTGGGAGATTGCGGAGGAGGTTGTTGGGGAGGGGTTTGAACTGTAATATCACCCGTCGTCTGGCGTCCTATGGCCTTACCATTAAACCTCGATGCTTTCATTTGTTTGAATTGAAATTCCAATTTCCATTTGAATTTCCACGTAAGCCTCCGACGCGTCCACGTGCACATCTCACATGACCGCGTCCGTGACAGTGGTGACGAAACGCCGAAACGCCTTTCTTTCCGCTACCACCATGTCCTCCAGAGAACATCGTTCAAGCTCTCGTCTGCGCTCCTCCCGCGACAAATTCTGTCTAACAGACTCAGATCATTGGATTTTCTAATCATAAATTCCCTGCATTCTGCACTGATTGATGTTTTCATCAAGTTTTCACCAGTTCAACTCCTTATGTCAAAATCCAAGACTCCAGCTTGATGACGAGTGACGGACCACGGTGGGCGTCCGCACTCCGCTTCGGAGCCTCCGGTGCGCACTGAGTTGTAACCGCAATAAATTGAATACCCAGGTCGCCGCTGTGGTGCGGTCATCTCGGCCCTCGCCATATTGGGGCAGTATAACATTGAACAAAGTGGGACCTTTTTTTGTTTAGCGCCCACGGAACTCGGGCGCCTGCTGAAATGACGAATCCGGGCCGTACTGCGCATCGGGCACACTTTTCCACCGACTTTCCGTTTCTGGCCCGTTTCGAGTCGTTTCAGCCGAGGAACTTCAGGGTAAAAAGAAGGATGAATCTAATGAGAAACCCGGTTTCCCCAGGAATCCTCCCATATAATTGAGAAACCCGAACAGAACGCTATTTAGAAACCCCAGCCGGCAGACTCGGCAGAGACCATTTATTTTGCGAGACTTCTGGAAGGTATAGCTTCTGTTGTGGCTTTATGAGAACTCGAATGACACCCGGCACTAGTATCACTGCTAACATGGTCAAGACCAAGTCAAGACTGTTGAGAACACTCTGCCGATTGAATCGCCGGGTCCGATTTGATCTCGATCAATGCCCGGCAGATACTGGCATACTGCCGAATCTGACACAACTAGCATGTATGTTTTGCATTGTCATAATATATTCTTACAGTCATGAGAATGGTCATACTCTGACAAATGTATTCACTGACTGAATAAAACAGCCAGTACTTGCACTACAGGATGACTTTATGGCATGATCCGGCATCACAACCGACATTGCGCGTCAATTCGTTTTTTGATACGTGTATCTCCAGCACTTGTAGATTTCAAGTCTTTGTCTATTAATTTGAAGTCAGCGTCTTCCATTTGAGCCGTAGTAAGAGGCTAGAGGCGCAAGAACTCATACCGTGTTTGCGGCAGGTCAGCCGATTGATTTAAAATCAGATCCGTGGGCGGGGTTCCTTCGAGAAAACCCAGCTTCTGAAATATGATTTGTATGCCAGTTTCTGGCCTACAGTAGGGCGACCTTGCGCAAATAACAGACGCGGATACTTTTGAGGCCGAACTGTTCAACTGATTTTACTGCAAATTTGAAAAATTCAGGCTGTCTTCTTAGAGTTCTACCGATCCTGCAATCAGAGAAGTACAAAAAGTTGGGAACAGGGCGGAAGAAATCGATGTAAAATTCTCGGAATGTTCAATAGCTAGAAACTCATGAACTCAGTATGTACCTGTGTGCATGGGAGTCAGGGAGGGTCAATCAGCGCAGCACATGGTTCCATCAGACAGGATCAAGCAGTGTTGCCGAAAGATCAGCAGGAACAGCGCGGCATTACACTGGAACAACATTTTATCACGGCTTCATCGATCACATCAGAAGTTACGATACCCATCAAAAGTGCAAGAGCACAGCTTATTGCTTTTCGGTGACGGCTCTGATAAAGGGGGAGCAAGCTCCCCCAATAATTTTAAAATTACGGCAGGGGTTTCTCCGAGAAACCGGGTTTCCCAGTAGATTAATCCTAAAAAGAAAAACATCATAGTGAGTATTCTCGTATCTTGTTTCCGTTCATCATTGTCCGACTATGTTAAACTTCATATCACCACCGCACTCCAGGAATATAACCTTGGGGAAGCACCGTTTTCCTTCACCGTCTTCGTTGACGCAGTTTTTCGCGGTTCGCTATGAGATCTTCATTGAGCTCCACGTCAATGCGGCGCGTTTCACAATCAAATTTTGAATTTCGATGCCAAGGATCGACGGATCGTCAAGGATGAATGGGGATTAACTTCGTCATTAGGTGGCTTGCTCATTGAACATTCTCCATCTAGCCCGAGTCGGACATGCAGTTTCTTCAGAACCTATATAAATCGCCCAATTCTTCGTTCATACACAGTCACAATCTCCTCTATGTCTTTTCCCACTTTTTCTGCCACTACAACCGCTGAGGAGGTCGCAGACGCGTTCGCCGAACAGATTCGCGGCAAAAATGGTGCGTATGGTTCAAGATTTGATTACTATGTTCACACTAGACGCCTTTCTCAACGCGCATACTTACAGTCTTGATAACGGGCACATCCATCAACGGAATTGGCTACGAGGCCGCACGCGTTATTGCAAAATACGCAAGCCTTGTTGTTATCACCGGTTACAACGCCGAGAGGTCTGTGTTCTTCCTGTTGAGCGCTGCCTCCACTGATTTTTCCCCCTGACGCCAGACTGCAACTTTCCGCAAACGCCATCAAGGAAGCTAGCCCAAACGTTAATGTCCGCCAGTTGAATCTGGATCTCAATTCTCTCGAATCCGTCCGCAAAGCTGCGGCAGAGGTCAATGCGTACGCTGAACCCTTGCATGTGAGTAGCCTTTCCCGCTCTCTTCTCCTCAGGCTGTATTGATGATATGAGCCAGGTCGTGATCCACAACGCCGCCTACCCCACCGGCCCCCTCCAGCTAACCAAAGACGGCCTCGAGACTCAAATGTCCACAGCACACTTCGGACCGTTCCTCTTCACCAAGCTCATCTACCGCATATTGCTCTCTGCCTCTACATCCACCTCAATCCCACGCGTAGTGACCGTCTCCTCCCGAGCCCAACTCATGCTCTCCTCCGCCACGCCCCTGCTTTCCCTCGATAATCTTGCCCGTGGTGTAGCGGACACCGAGGAATTCGTTCCCATGGGTCGCTACGCCGAGACCAAGGCCGCGAATGTCTTCTTTGCAAAGGAGTTGGCGAAGAGGGCAGGAGGGAGAATCAACGCGTATAGCTTGCATCCCGGGGGTGAGTTTTAACAGAAAAGCAGACAGCAATGCTGATCGGCTGATCTGCACTTGAATTCAGACATCTACACGAATATCATGCAGAAAGAACATAACAAGATTTCATTAATCGAAATGGGTGCGTCTGTCATCGTTATTTCGAGATCTAGAGAACTCATTCGCGTTTCGTATATGTAGGGGTTCTCAATCCTGATGGTTCGCCGGCAGACAAGCATGAGTTCAAGACTATACCGCAGGGAGCAGCAACGTAAAATTTTCTTCTCTCTTTCTCGCTCTCTCATAATTCATTCATCAAGGACTGTGGTTGCGGCGTTTGATCCGCGCATCGAGAGTACGCCATCCCTTGTTTCCAGCTCCCAGTCAGGATAATATCTTTGACGATAGATCATAATGGCGCCTACCTATGGGACTGTGTTGTCGCAAACGACAAACTTGCGCCGTATTTCGCGGATTCGGTGAGTCATGAACTTTGTAGGAGGATTTTTGTTTGCGCCCGGATCACCCAAGCTCGTTCAATGAAATCCTTGTTCTATGTTGTTCCCCCTGCACCTTTTTTCTGACCCTCTATTTTAGGAAGCGGGAGCGAAATTCTGGAACATCACAGAGGAGATTGTTGGGGAGAAGTTCGGTTTCTAATTGTGGTGCGTTCCCGGATCCCTGGTTATTTGTAGAATAAGCATGTCTCGCGTGTTATCTGCTGGGGTGAGGAATTGCATGCATCCTTGTCGCGGCGAAAATGTGTGATGAACCATTGTTCAGATATAGACGTCGTCGCAGCTTGTGTCAGGACACGAGTGAATACGCCAAAGAAACATTATAAAACTGCTGATACATATAGTATCCAATATCAATCCCCGAAGATCCCAAAATACGGTCTAGATACATAATTGAATCATCCATCATAACCCATAGTGCCTTCGCAGTCCTCTCTCTTGCAACGACACCCCACAACGACACTGGATAAACACAGTGGGCTTCGCATGCGTGTTGACAACATGTTTCTTCATCGAACTCCCCTTCATCTTCTTCGCACACGCCTTGCCGTCACTCCAAACCCACCCACACCTGAGTTCTCGATCTGCCATGCGACACTCGAACTTGTGAGCTGTTTTTATGTGGTCCCAAATGTCTTCAACCTGAATTTCAACTGAACACCCCTCCCAGCCGCACGTAGCGTTCGCAGTAGGTTCGTCCCAGGCCGCTTTCTTCGTCTGCTCGAACATTGCAGCCGCGCCGAGTCCTTGATTCAAAAGACTGCAAAGGGGGATGGGCGCGGTATCGGGAAAGGGATTGGGCAGTGAAGAGGCCCGGGGTTGCTCCGGACGAGCGTACGGCGTCACGGGTATTTGTTGCCGGCTCTGAGTGCGTATCGGTCCAGTGGACGGTGCACGAGACAAGCTACCACCAAGAAGGGAGAAATCTGGCTTCCAGTCTGCAGGAAACCGAACGAATTCTTTTCCATTGGGCGTTTCGAATACATACTCACGCCGAAAAGACTCGCCGGTGTACCCCACGGCAAATGCAGCCGCGGTCAATTCTGCCTCCGACATCGTCGACGCTGAAGAATTGTCTAATGCCGCGAAATAAGCGTAGGGCTTGGTGAGGTCGTGCATGGGGGTAGACTGGACTGTCATCGACATCGACGTATCGCGGGCCTTGCCTAAGCGTTTGCCCTTGGTGGAAGAGGGTCCAGCAGCGGCTGAGGATGATCCGCGTTGTTTTGGCTTTGAATTATTGGTGCGTGGGGGTCCCGTTGCACGCGGGTACGAGACCGTGGTAGAAGTCGACGCTGCATTCGATCCATTGCTGCGAACAGATGTCGAGCGCGATGATGACGACTCGGAGACCGCGTTATAATCCGATGCCGCCGCCGGTTTGTTGGCGAAGCTGAATGGTAGCCTCGGCTCTGCGCTCTCCACAGTTGGATACAGCGAGGGAGGAAAGTCGTCTGTCTCGTCGACAGCCACTGGCATGGGCGCAAACTCCGGTTCACCCCATAGGCTTGCATCCTCGTCAACGGACTCCAAGGCGGGTTGACTCGGAGGCCACATCGAGTCTGACGGGATCGTCGGGAGGGGAGCTCCAAGCCGTGGGGTCGAAGACGATGAGCGCGACGGGAGCGAGGCGGCTGAGGTAGATGAGGAACGAGGTAGTTGCAGAGGAGCGGCAACGGCGGGCTCCGGCTGGCGCAAACGCGAATGCGAAGATGCAGCTGAGGGTGCGCGTGGCGGTGGCATAGAGCCTGCACGCGAGGCCCAACCGTGAGTTCGAGGGGTCGAAGCGCGAGAGGAAGCGGTAACGGAGGTGCCACGGGACATGGGTCTAGGAGCTGGGACTGAGGGTGTGGGTGGCGCTGGCATCGAGGCTGAATTGGGGGACGAAGCTTGAATTCGAGGCGTCGAGGCGCGGGAGAAAGACACGGAGGAAGAACGAGCCGCAGGAGCGGGGCTGGGAGCAGGAACGGAGGGCGGGAAAGAAGAACCCTGTGTCGATGCTTGTGGCAACCTACGATGATCGAATGAATGAGCATTCACGAACGACGACATCGACAATATCAACGCACATCAGCGCAGTGATATTCGCTTCAACGGCGGCGGGGGCATATTTCCCCAAAACAGCCTCGATCTCGTCGTTGCTGACCATCTCCTCCTCCGACGAACCAGGGATGGTAGAAAAAACGAGAGGTTGAGAGCGGTCGAAAGACTTCATGGCGTCATATATAAAGCTAGAGAAGGGTAGAAGACAACAGGGACAAGTGAGGGCTCGAAACATGCGAAGCTGAGACGCACGTACCCAGGGTGGATATCCCATTGCATATCTGAGCTGAGAACCTCGTCCAGAGCTTCACTGCGGGCGTAGAGAATCAGTGGTAGAAATGATAAGCGGTGGCATTGACGTACTTTACGCAGTTTAACGCGATCTTTTGGAACTTGTGTAACTCGGTGAAATCGGTCTTCTCAAAGTTCCTTGGATGGGTAGAGGAGTCAGCAACGAAGGCAATTAACTGAATAACGAAGAAGAAGAAGAAGGAGAGCTCACATCATGAACACCTGCAAGCCGTCACCGTTCTCTGTGTCCGTGGCATCGGTAGTCGATTGAACACGAGAAGGGTTATTGGACATATTCGGGTTCACCAGCGTCAAAGCGGCGTAAGGGGTGGGGAGATATTAGGGAATGCTTTCAAGGCACAGGTGGAATGAAGAAGGAGGAAACTGAGGTGTCACGCTCGGTCACAACGCTTTATAGCCCGTGACGCGTTGGTTCGCGGTTGAGGACAAACAAGACTCTAAGTCATGTGACCGCGTCACGTTTTCCACGCTTGGTCGGTGAGAGTTTGTTAAATTCTGTAGACACAAGCAGCGGCTGTAAGGTTCAGAGCGTACTCACCAGTGTTGGATAAAGTACGAGATAATAAATTGAAAAATATTTGACGGAAACTGATTTGTCGAAGATTCAGCGAGGATAAAGAGATTCACTTGACTCGAGAAGAAGCCGGAGATCAAGTAGAGCATAACACTGGTGCTGGAGTATATCTTCAGCAGCAGTGTATCCCGTATATTCGAGGAGCGTCGACAACGGCCAGTTTGATCAAGGAAAAAGATCGAGAAACGGAGCAGAGATTGCTGGCAGTCCATATCGAATTTTTGGAGCCAGAAATGAGAGCTACGTCGACGGCGAATGAGAAGTTCGACAAATAAATTTGAGCAAGTTGTTTTTGAAGTCGCATTTGAGAACTATCCTCGAAGAATGCCGCATTTCTCCCGAATTTGCTGATTTTGACCCATGGAGTCGGAGGGACATTACAGCGAAAGTAGCAGAATCGGAGCGTTCAGCAGAATGGAGAGTAACAGCGAGACTTTAGGTCCCGGAGCGCTAGACACAGAACAAGGATAACAGTTGCGGCCGGTGAAAGAAGAGGAGAAGAGTCGTATCGGATGCGAGGTGGTGCCGCGGCCGAGACGACGAAAATTGATCTCATCAGATTCTCTTGATTTCAATCTCCCTTCCTCAGTTCTTCTCCTCTGCGCTGTGGGCTCCTATAACTAGCGAGGAACGAGCTGCAAGTTATAGCGTCTGTCTAGAGAGACTAGTGGGCTCCTCGCTAACTCCCAAACACGTACTCTACATTACCTCGATAGACCGGGTGCTATCATTTGTTGGCAAGTCCAGGCAAGTCCTCGCAGTGTCCTCGCCGTTGCATGGCAAAGATTTCCGGTTTACCGAGTTCGGAAGAGCGCATCAAAAGGAAATCGGAAGTTTTTTCTGCTTTGACTCAGCTTTCGAAAGATTTTGGGTGGTGGCCATGAGCTTGTTAGTCATTTCATGGCTGTCGATTGCCGATGGCCGTTTGCGTAGCCCATTTTACTCCCTCCTTCCGAGCACTCGGCTTTGATGTCCTGGTTTCAAGGCTGCAATTTATAAAGCGCAGGAGGGTCTCCACCCATACTGTACTATTACGATCGGTTGTTCACGTTATGTGTGACGCCGGGTCGTGAACTGAACAATTTTGAACAGGGTGACGGGTGACGGGGACTTTTTCGGCCCAAAAAAGGCCACAAAATCGCAAAAATCTCCGGCCGGCATTTGCCGAAGCGTGCCGGCCTTCCATATATGGCAATTTGTCGTGATTGCCGTGATGTGAACGACTTGTCCGGTGAACGATTTGGGTGACGGGTGACACCCAGTGAACAACCGATCGTAATAGTACAGTATCAGCACAAATATGTCTCTCCCAACTTTTGGATTCTCTACGACCGCCGAAGAAGTTGCAGACATTTTCGCAGACCAAATCCGTGGTAAAAATGGTATGTATTACAACTCCTCGAAATTACTCCAGACTGCGCTAACTATCTAATACAGTGTTGGTGACCGGCACATCCCTCAACGGAATCGGTTTTGAGACTGCACGGGCTATCTCTAAATACGCCAACATGGTCATCATTACGGGCTACAACTCTGAGAGGTCTGAATTTTTACTTTGGTTCAAAAAATCGCGATCGCTAAAGGTTCTATTTGATTCCAGACTGCAACTCTCCGAAGACGCCATCAAGAAGGAGATCCCAAACGCCAACATCCGCCAACTAAACGTCGATCTCACGTCTCTTGAATCGGTGCGCAAAGCCGCCGCAGAGGTCAACGGGTACCCCGGGCCCCTCCATGTAAGTGACTACCTTTGTCGTCTCGGGGTTCAAATTCCTCCGGGTTATACGTCGCATCTGACTTCACTCTCACAGGTTCTCATCCACAACGCCGTTTACGGCGGCGGCCCCCTCAAATCGACCCCGGATAACCTCGAACCCCAAATGGCCACCGCGCAATTCGGGCCCTTCCTCCTCACGAAACTCCTCCTTCCCAAGATCCTCGCAGCACGCTCACCCACATACACCCCCCGCGTCGTCTTCGTCGCCAGCGAGAACCACCAATATGCGGGCGTTGACCTCAAGACAGTGGTGGAGGTCAACCCGGAGACGTATTCGACTATGGGGCGGTATGCGGAGGTGAAGAGCGCGAATATCCTGTTCGCTGCGGAGTTGGCGAGGCGTGCGGGTGGGAAGCTGAAGGCGTTCAGCTTGCATCCTGGTGGTGAGTTCGCCTTGTTATTTAAATTTGCGCCTCGAACTGGGCGTTCAACATTAATATTGCATTTGTGTATGACCACAGGCATCTTCACGAACATTATGCAGAAAGAAGAGACTAAAGCTCATTTGATCAGCTTCGGTGCGTCCGTCTTACCGAAATTCTGTTTATATCGACCTATATACCTGGGGTAGGCGCCCTCACACCCGAGGGACTCCCGAACGAAGCAATGGTCAAATTCAAGACCATCCCTCAAGGCGCTGCTACGTGAGGATTCATTCGTTCATTCTCATACCTTCGTCCCAGTCTCAACTGACATATTGGTGCTTTCAGGACCGTCGTCGCTGCATTCGACACGCGCATCGAAGGTCAGTCAATCCCTCCTTCAATCACTTTAATCAGTGTGATTCTGATGTTTTGCTTGCTTTAATGGTCGACAGACCAATCCGGCTCTTACTTAGTCGACTGTGTGGTGGCGAATGAGAAGATCGCGCCTCATTGTACCAACGAGGTGAGTACCCTCTTTCGTATCACCGTCTCCTCGAGTAATTCCTCGTGTTCCTCGTAGGAGACCGCAAAGAAGTTGTGGGAAATCTCTGAAGAGGTTGTTGGGGAGAAATTCACCTTCTAAATGTTGGAATGTTTTAGAAGCACGAAATCGGAAACGTTGATACTGTTGCTGTACTGCAGATACACCTCGTGAACAGATAGCTCATAGACGGAAATGGACTTTCAATCAAAGACCTTTATTCAGATTAAACATGACTGGTTACATGCTTTTGCCCCTTGGCCAAAGTGTTGTTCATAATACTCACGCCCAACCTTCATCGCGTCAAAACCAATCATAGACGCCAACCTCTCCCTCGCTAGCAGCAAAAAAAATAATCCTAATGAGCTCACCTCCTCATCGTACCAACAAACTCACCTCTAAAATACTCCCCCCTCCTCTCCGGCACCGTCCCCTGCTCCAACGACCCCACTCCGACGACCTCCCCCCTCTCCTTCCGCAACTCCTCATACGCCTTCAATCTCTCAGGCACCTCCTCACGTGTCGTGCCAAAAGGCAGCAAGCACCCTAAGGTCGCCGCTTCCTCCATGGCCATGGCACCGGCTTGGCCCATGAGCGGGAGGGTGGCGTGCACGGCGTCGCCGACGAGGGCGGTGCGGGCGCGGATCCAGGTGGGGAGGGGCGGGATGGCGCGGAATTGCCATCGGAGGATGGGAGGGGTGGGGGTGTTGGTGTGGAGCGGTAGGTCAAGGATGCGCAGGAACTGCGGGTGGAAGTCTTTGTATGTGGAGAAGATGTCGGAGAGCGATGCGGTTGAGGACCAGTCTGTTTCATGAAGTGAGTAATTGAAGTAAGGGTGAGACCTACAACGAAGAAGCAGTTTCTCGGTGCGCACCTGGAGAGTCCTGCTCCGAATCGGGGTAATACCCGACAAAGTTAATAATGGAGCCACCGCGGCAGGGATAAATGAACCACGACACGAAATCGTTTCCCTTCTTAGCTACCACTCTCCCTCCACGGAGCCCGCTCCATAGCCATTTGAGCTCCTCTATTTGAGTGATATCTCTGCCGTCGAATAGACAACGAAAGCACGAGATATTCGAGGCGGGGGCTTTAAAAGCGTGGCCTAGGACGCTGGTTCGGATGGTGGACTGTAATTCCAATTTGATTTGTTTGAGCACTAGCATGGAAAAATAATGAGGAGAAGCGTACATGGATTCCATCGGCCCCGATGATGAGGTCCGCAGAGATGGTTTCGCCGTTGGATAAGTCTACGGTCCCAGCGTGTGGATCGCAGTTGAGGATTTGGGTGCCGAGGAGGAGTTTGGGTAGAGGAGAATTTGGGTCTGTTTCGTCGAGCGCCAAACGTATCAACTCCTCGTGGAGATCGCCTCTTAAGCAAAAGAAGGCGTCCTGCAAATAGCGGGTCATAGTAATCAAAACTCTCGGTGGGAGGTGAACATTAGTACGTACATGAACATCATCAATAGGCGAATCATGCATCGTGCGAGTGATGCCATCCCCAGCTTTCTCCGCGTCGAAACCTACAACCTGAGAACACAAAATCAAGAAATCATTGAACGAGAAACGCAAACTCACCCCGTCAAAATCACAAGCCTTGACATTCTCCCGACGAAACCCATATTCCTCCAGAATACGAAGGTTGTTAGGCTGGACGCAGATGCCTGCGCCGAGTTGGTTGGTGGTTGATGAGGATTCGAAGATCTGTCCAGTTCGAGTGTGAGTTGGACATGAGACGATATGGGCACTCACGGTGATAATATGCCCATTCCTGCGTAAAGCGATCACAGCGGTGAGTCCCCCGACACCTGCGCCGACGATTGAGATGTTCAATGGACGAGCAGGAGATTGCGGCTGAACTGTCATGACTCTTCGGTCGGAAGAGGGGTACCTACGCGTGGCCTTATTCCCCGGTTTTATACTGCACGCAACGCTTGGATGGGCCGCGGTACACCTAGCCACACGAGGGTGGAGCATTCACTTTTGCCGCGATTAATATGCAGCAACGGCGAATCGTACGATCGGTCGCGTGGGCGATTCAGCGGCAGAATTTGCACGTTGAGAAGGTTCGGGAAGGCTTCCGGACATCCGTTGCGGAAGAGTTGAAGCTACAGTAGATAGTAGAGCAAACTGAAATGCATTGAAGTTTTGGGATGAGTGTGGCGAAAATCATTCAAAGCTGACAAGCGATGAGACTTGAGTCTAAAAAGATGCCTTAGCAAGCTACACGAACACAGAGAACCTGATGCTGCGTTTTGACTCTTCGTCGTGTCTCGCTCGGAACACTGAGCGGAATTTTTTGGCGGCAGAGTTGGTAGAAGGCAACATTGATATGCCGTCACATTGCCGAGAAATCAAAGCCGATGCAAAACAGGGACAACCAATGCGCTGGTGGGCCAGTCCGTCAAGTTTCGTGTTTTTGCGAGAACGACAACAATAGAAAGTCTTGGACTGGGTACTACATGACTCCCCGTGCATCCCCAACTTGAACGCGATACTTAGATGTTTGGATGTTCAGCTAAGGCTCTCCCACAAATCCCGATACCTCAAGACCGCAGGTCCGTCACCGAATCATTGAAGATCCTCTCCCAGTCTCCGCGCCGATGGCGAGAGGGAACACCGCTGCGGCTCGAGACTGCACGGTGGCACCCTCGGCACTCCTCCGCGACGATAGAGTATCTCAGCAGCGTAGTATCTCAGCAGCGTAGGTTTCCCAGTCCTCGGGCTCCAGCTGGCGACAGAGATGATCAAGAGATGTCAGTATTGCGGCCGCACCAGCTGCATCCGCACCTGAAGGCGGCGGCTACATGCACACACGATACTCGCGATCATGCACCCAGCGGCGGGATGAGCATAGGCGTAGTAGACCTTATACCACATCGCTCCAATCTGGGTCGCCCCCAGCTGAGAGGTCCGCCGGCCAGCCCGCAGCGACCGTGCGCATCAATACCACACGAGTCTGCGTCGTAGGCCGAGTTAACCGGATGGAGGACATGGTCTGAGAAGCGTAGGTTGGTAGACGCCGCCAACGACACCCGTACAATGCGTGCAGCAGTCCCCGACTCTCGTTTCAGGCCGGCTGTGGCGGTGACGAACCCCCAAGAGTCTCCACAGTACTAGTGTCGTCCTTGTGTGAGTCGACAGCCAGATTCTGATATCGCTGGTACAGCCGCCAGCGGGATCGGATCAGCTAGCGTTGGAGGTTGGCTTGGCAGGACGACGAGCACGAGTGTGGTGGATTGAGCGAGCTCGCGGAACTGGGGGCCTGATCCCGAGTGTTGGGTGTGCATGCGGCTGGTGCCTTCAGATGCAGATGCGAGGGGCTGGTACACAGAGAACTTCCTCGTATCTCAGTCTCAATCAAGGGGGAGGGGGGACGGATCGAATGCACCCTCCTCCAAGGACTCCTAACTTATCGTCTTGACGAACGAGTCACGCAGTCGCTCGGTCTGGCAGCGAGTCGCCGTCGTTGTAGCCATAACCGGAGGGGGAATGGACGGCGGCGCAGGAGTCCGAATCCGGGATATACGGGGCCAGCGGACGTGCGCGTCCAGACGAAACGCCACAATGAGCATGCGTCGTAGGCGGAGGCAGGTGAGAAGCGAAGGAAGAAGTCGGCGCAGTTGTCGCTCCGGGGAAGTGAAAGGCGGCGTAGGGAGGGGGCAGAGGCGGCGCGGATCGAGGGAGAGGGAGATGGGGAGGGACTAGCGGATAGATCGACCGTCATCCGCGAGCACCGCGCCAGCCTTTCGTCATCTGCAGCGCGTCATGGGATGCGAGCGGGTGCATGCGTGCGCGCGTGCACACACGCAAGGGCTGCGCAGGCCCGAACGCATGCTCCAGGCCGTCGTCGAATGGTCGAACGCATGTAGACGTATAGCGAACGCGTTGGGGTTGGAGAAGACGAAGCGCGTTGGGTGTGTGTACACGTGTGTGGTATAACGCGGTCTCGTGCGCGCCATGCCCCAGCCGGCTTAAAACGCAGGGTGTAAGTAGAGTACAGGAGGGTATGAGGAGGGAGCTATCGATCGACGCACCACTTGAAAGAAACCTTTGTATTGACTCTGTCTAGCACTGGCACCCATCGACATCGCCACATCCGTGAATGCTGAGTGAGTCGCCTGCGGTCGGCACGCATATGGGGCTCGGGATGTGAGGCGGAGGAAGGGGTTGCTGGCCATTGATTACGTAGAGGGTATACCGGGAGGCCGGTCGGAATCCAGTCCTACTCAAAAGCATTTAGCGATAGTGTAGAAATGAGAACGGCCGAACCCACCGACTCGAATGCCCGTGGCCACCTCTACATGACGATACACCCCTTCGACCTGCGCTGCTTCACCTCAGGCTCGGGCTCCCACTCCTCTTCGCGTTCGCATTCCCGGTCGCGGCGACGCTTTCGAGCTTCGTATGACACCGCTGCAAAGGCAGCCTATCCTCGCACAAGTAATCAGCTACAGTCGTACGCGGAAGCGAAGGTTCATAACAGCGGACAGACCTTGTCAAATATTTCAAGCACGCCCTCCCTCGTCCGCGCGGAACACTCCGCATACGCCTCCGCGCCTACCTCCCACGCCATTCGCTCCCCCTGCGCCGCCGTGATAAGACCCTCATCGGCGTTCCCATCTCCATTCGCATTGACACGTCCACCACCTCCAACACCTCCTTCCCATTTCGTCGCCCCGGCGGCCCCGCGCAGATCAATCTTCGTCCCAACAACCACACACGGCACCCCCTCACAAAAATGCCTCGCCTCGCGGATATACCGATCCCGCACAGCAGCGAACGACACGCGATCCGCGACGCTGAAGCATATCACAAACACATCCGCTTTGTCGGGGATGCGGAGGGGCGGGCGGTATACGTAGTTGGGGTCGGCTGTCTTGGCTATGGCTGCGAAGGGCGATTTGGGGAGCCTAGGCGTGAAGTGCGGGGAGGTGGGGTGGGGGTCGGTGAGGGTGATGATATAGGGCGTGGGGGTAGAGGAGGTGAGGTGGAGGGTTTTGTGGACGGAGAGGTGATAGACCTGATAGGATGTGAGGTTAGTTTAGACGGAGAAAAGAGGTGGAAGCACGTACGGATGGGACGGGATTTTCGGAGAAGCGGTTTTCGGCGAATGAGGTGGCGAGAGAGGTCTGAAGATGCGAGAGGTAGGTAGTCAGCAAACAGGTGTGATTGGAGAAGGGAAGAGAGAGAGGACCTTCCCGACTCCGTCGTCGCCCAGGAGGACGCATCGGATGACATTCATGGATTTTTTATTCTAGGGCGAGCTACAGGTTGACCTTAAGCGTTTGTTTGGCTGGCGCCAGACCGATTCCAAGGTGCAGCGATTTCAAAGAGATTTGGAGATGGTGGTGCTCCGCAAGGCCGCGTCGGCTGGTCACCGTGTCACTTAGCGACAGCCGTAACTCAGACCAACACGATCGACCGTGGTTAGGATCGTCAATGAGTTGAGCAGGTGTTGTCACCGAGCGTGAAGAGACTGCGAGTGTAGCTGCTGCCGGGTGGCAAATGCACGGATCTGCCTCATATACGCTATTTAAAATTTCAGTGGCATTCCTCCTCACTCCAAGGACACGAAGATACGCACCATCAATTCGCGGAAAACTCTCGATATATGGACTTTTCACTACCTCATCCCTCCTCGTGCTGCCGCATCCGATGAAAAAATCGTGGCTGATAGTAGGGGCCTCGTACAGAAAGCACTAGCGGGTGCGATACAGTTTGAAAGTAGTATGGCCCGGGTCAATGCATGTACTGCCAGTAGGTGTCGTTAAGTTCAACGGCTGGATGAAACAGAAAGGAAAGTGCAGACCTTCTCAGACAGCTTCACAAAATATCCGCCGAGTCCAGCAAAAAATCTGGGGTGTCGTTCACGAGCGTTCACGGCGGTGCACCACCGTAGCCAGACAAACGTGTCGACCTCCCATTACGCGGTCCTCCGACAGTACGGGGGGAATAACCAGGATCAAAGACGGTTTACCTTCAGCCTTGCCTTCAGCCCAAGACCTTGAAGTTGGTGATGGTGGTGGGTTGAGTGTAAGCGGTTACGTAATGACCCGGTAACTCACATTACCGGAGAGCGGCTTCTCCCTTCTCCGAGTCCCTTATTGTTCAATGGTAGACAGATGCTAACTTGAATTTAATTTCCAGTAGCCAAGCTTGCCCTGGAAGTTTGAGTGGAATTGTCTCTCTATGATAGTTGATTGAAAGATCTCACTCAAACAACACTCTCTGGCCCTTGAATTTTTCCTCAATCATAAAAGCCGAACTTCCGCTGAATTCCAGCGGATTCCAATTTCCAACGGATCCCATCGGCAGGACCGGAGCAACGGTCAGCGGAGTTGGATGCCGCCGGTGGGAAGCGCTGCCCAGGCGAAAAAAGAGTTGGCTGCCGAAACAGGCGTGCCTCTCAACCCGGCCGGTCCCAATCAATCAAGATGATGGCCGGGTCCAGTTGGGAGACCCTGGCCGG
Source organism: Favolaschia claudopus (assembly GCA_037176885.1). Taxonomy (NCBI): domain Eukaryota; kingdom Fungi; phylum Basidiomycota; class Agaricomycetes; order Agaricales; family Mycenaceae; genus Favolaschia; species Favolaschia claudopus. The sequence continues at coordinate 658,970 of JAWWNJ010000081.1, forward strand.
CAGCACTGGTGAAGCTACTGGAACTGATGGTAAAAAGGTTTGAATGTATACCCTACCCAAAGAACTCACACGGACGCTATCGATATCGACTCGGACCACTTTTGATCTCTACCACCATGTCGATTTTCAAAATTTCGCAAGACTCGACTTCTGGGGCTCCAAAATGTCAATCTGCGCTGCATACAATGCACAAGGCACTTGATGAAGAGTTGGTTGAGCCTCCTGCTCCCACATGGCTTCAAATGCGCGAGAATATTCAAGTGATGCAAGTAGAAACATGCGCTGTCTGCCGAACATCTACCTCAAGCTTCGGTGCGGCTATATGCCCTGCACTTCTTCAAGCCGTGCCTGCGCCTCTGGAACTCGCGCCCGCGACCGTATGGCCAGCCAAATGCGACCCATCATCGTCGCTGGCCCGCGCTCTGGCTGCCGCGCCCGTCAAGCTCCCCTCCAAGACCTTAGTCGTGTTCAGCGCATCTGGCTGTGCTTCAAGAGCCCCAGGCGCTTCCGACAAAGTCCTCAAGTGCAATCTGGGGCCTTCAAGCTGGGCAGCATCGCCGATGTCGACGTCGACGAACGCTTCGCTGGCACTGCGCTTAGCAACCGGAGTCCTCGGGTCGTTACCCGATTCAACCCGAACACTCCCCGGAGCTGTGCCGCCGCATTACGCCATGTGGATTTGTCTTGCTTTGCTGGCGGTATTCAAGTACACCGAGGCAATTCGAGTCGCCGCTCGCGTCAAGTCCTGTACCTCAAGCTCTGCTGCGAGCTCAAGAAGCATGGCTCACATATCCAACGACCCGTCAACCCCTCAGAAGCGCGGGCTGCGAAGACATCGCTCGAGCTCCCGAGCGGGCTCTCAAGAAGCGCAAAATCAGTCTGCAACAAGTGCAGTAGATGCTCGAGGTGCCCCCACTGTTCCACAATACCTGAAATTGATGTATTGGAATATATTCCACAATTTTACGCTCAAACTAACTAGTTCCGATTTTTGTGACATCCTCAAAAGCTACGATATCATGTTTTTCGCCGAAACTGACATGCTGCCCGGGGAAGAAGACGCGGCCGACGTCCCTGAAGGCTACACTTTGGTTTCGTTACCTCGTAAGCCTTTCCTGCAAACATTCCGCCGCGGCGGGGGCGTAGCACTTTTAATTCGCGACGATATTGACTTTGTCAAATCGTCGTTGAGTTCCCCTGACATCCTGGTCATTGACCTCGGTTTCATGTGGGTAATTGGTGCCTATATTCCGCCCTCCACATCGCGCTGGCAGGGCTGGACGGACGTCGATCCCTTCGAACAATTGTGGGAGACCATTTCAATGTGCACTCAAAGTCCCGAAAAACCGGTTGTATTGTTGTCGGACATAAATGGGCGCACCGGTTCACTGCAAGTATCTCAAATGGAGATGGAATGGCCGCGCTCGTCGTCTGACGAAGCTGTCAACGCGCGAGGTCGTGCTATTCTCGACCAATGTGACTCTCATGGTTTGTGCATTATTAACGGAACTACGCTGGAGAGTGTCTCGCCCGGCCGCTATACCTCACACCAACCAACTGGAGAATCGACGATTGACTACGCAATTATGTCAAACACCGTTCTTTCATTCGTCAAGGAGTTTCACGTCGAACCACCAACATCGGACCCAAGAGATGACTGGGCTGACCACACACGCATCGCGCTCAAGTTAGATGTCTCGCAGCTTGTAGATGGCCGACCGGTGAATGTCAACAGTATGACTGATAATGCGCAATCACCTCCGAGTTTTTTCGGGGAAACACCCATCGATCGGCTATATCAAGAGACAATGGAGTCCTCACAGTCAAGCGACGAAGCGCTGGACTCGCTATGGGGCCCTCTCACTTCCGAATCTGACACAAGCTATGTTTATGTTGATGGAATCGGCTCCAAGTTATCCAACGCCGGCGCTGGTGTATATTTCGGACCATCATCTAGAAAGAACATGTCATTGGCAGTCCCCGGCCCTTCTGCCGGAACAGCTGATCGTGCCCGTCTGTTCGCGATTTACTTGGCCCTTCAAACCGTCGATCCCTCCGCCACACTAGTTATTTATTGCCCATCCAAGATGATCATTCGGCAACTGTGTTACTCTGCTGCGAAGAATATGGCTCTCGGATGGCCGGGGTCAAATGCGGACCTTTTCAAAGCCACGATCGAGTTATTGGCTGCGCGAAATGCTCGAACTTGCTTCGTACACATCGATTCAAACTCAAAGAATAAATCCAAAAAACAAGCTTACCTGCTAGCTAAGGTCGGTTTGAAAAAGGGAGGCTCTGTACCAGCGGACGACTTCGTCCCTGACCCAATCATCTTTCCTCCTACAAGTCGTCCTGTCATCCCTCTCAACGGCAAACATAAAGTTTACACCAATCTGCCGGAGTACTCCCCCCCAAAACCGAAACTATGGCAGGCGGGGACGGACGACGAAGACTTGGATGAAGAAAATTCGACGCACCGCGGCCGAGCCAAGGTCTATGCGCTGAAAACCCGTCTAAGAAAGCAGTTATTGGCTTGTAACACACACAAAGAGTTCTGGGACTTCGTTAGAAAACGTACCGACCCACGGCCGCAGAAATCGAAGGTATCGCTGCCAGCGCTGTCCAACGACTTCAAGGAGCGTTTGAACTATCCCCCGGTCATGCCATCCTCCTTCAACGCTGAACAACTCGGGTTCAACAAAAGAATAGCAGCACAACTCAACCCTCCAGCCGACAACTCTCCGAGACAATCATATACAAGAGATATCTCGATCGAAGAAATTGAGGCTATTAAACGGCATATCAAGTCACACGGACTCGAGACAGCTGTGGGCTGTGATGATTTCTCGTACGAGGAGTGCCTCACTGTGCCGAACGAAAAAATGCTCGAGTTCTTTCATTTTTGCATCAAGAACAGGGACGCTCCGAGAGCTTGGTTCATTGCGATACTCATTGGCATTCTGAAGAAGGATAAAGACCCCACGGATCCAGCAAGCTACCGTCTAATTGCCCTTGAGTGTTGTATGCTCAAAATGCTGACTCTAATCATCGATCGACGCATTCGCGAGGGAGCTGAAGACATTGGTGCAATCCCAGTAACTCAAAACGGATTTCAGGACCAACTGCGGACAAACGACAACGTTTTTGTCCTCCGAACGATGATCGAAACCGCTTGGTCGCAAGATGTGCCCTTGTATGTTGCGTACTTGGACCTCAAGAACGCATTCCCCCACACAGATCGCCCGACCCTATGGGTTAAACTTGCAAAACTAGGTATATCCGGACCGTTGATTGAATGGCTGAAATGCCTATATGACCGCATTCGTTATGTTGTCCGTCTCGAAGGTCGATACGCACCTATGTTCAAGTGTCTACTTGGCATTCTCACCGGCGATCCGGGCTCACCACACCTGTGGAATTTATTCATGGCCGACCTCATACTCCAAGAGTTCCCAGGGGATATCATCTTGAACGGGGTCTCGGTCAATCAGACTGCCCATGCCGACGATATCATGACCGCCACTACTACTGAACACGGCTTTCAGTTCCACCTCAATGAGTCGCAACAATGGGCTGATGACAATGGTTGTCTAACCTCGATCCCAAAATGCTTATATCAAATCTATGAAGCTCGCCGACGCAAACCGGGGCCATCACCTGTTTTCCATCTCAATGGCAAGCCCATTCAACGAGTCATCAAGGGATGCTATTTGGGCATTCACATCGAGGCGAATACAAATTTTATTTGGAGAGAACAATACAAAGTCAAAGCAAAGAAAGCTCGAACGGCGGCAAATGTTATTTTGGGACTCAATCGTTTCGTCGGAGACTTGACTGCCTGGGATGCGCGAACTCTGTACATGGCGCGCGTTGACCCATACCTCATCGCGGGATGCGAAGTTTGTCTCGATGTTGATGCAAAAAGCTTGAAACTGCTTGAAGACGTTCAATGCATGTTCATTCGGCGGATGCTGGGAATCTCAGCGCGCTCAATGCGAGCCGTTCTCTTTTCTGAAACCGGGATATGGCCCATCCGATATCGACGCATACACCTTGCCCTCAGCAACCTGTGTTATCTCATCAAACTGGAAGCCAAGAACGGAAAACCAGAACGCCCGGCGTGGAATGCGCTTCAGCAATCGCTTACGCTTGCGCGGTCTCAAATGGTCTCATGGATCGGTGATCTACAGATCGTCCTGTCCCGCCTGTACATCCCGGTTGAGTTTGACATACTTTCTGACCTAACCGTCGCCGATGTCAAGGAAATAATGAAGAAAGTCAAGCTGTCGATGGAAGCCTGGATCAACCATGACATCGAGGGTTCTTCAAAAACAAGAGATCTTCTCACCGGCCGCCTTGAGATGGATTCAGATACTGGAAAGCTGGTGAAGAAGGTTCTTGACTTCCGACACTACCTTCGGATTACTTCCACGCGGCATCGGCGTGCGTTGACAAAGATGGTACTATCGAGCCATGCCTTGGCTGTTGAAAGGGGGCGTTGGGCTGAACGTGGGAAACCCCCCATCCCTCGCGAATATCGACTGTGTCGATTTTGCAAGACAGAGGTTGAGGATCCTCCGCATGCGATGTTTCTCTGCAATTATCCGACATTGATGCAGCTTCGGGAAGTTTTTCTGCAGAAATTATACGCAGATATTCCGGATCTTCAAGGCAAATCCTTCACACCATGGGGATTTTTCAGCAATCTGTTGGCGCGTCGAGAAATCACACCTCTGCTTGCAAAATTTGCCTACGATGTCCTCAAGATTTTTGATCAAGTCCCAATGCTACGCGTCAATCCGCCTTTAGAAGACGCTGCATCGAGCTCAAATTGATTCCCGACTGCCCATAAAATTATCTGGCCATCCCCTGGTCCAGCCCAGAAGCCCGTGGGCTCGTTTCGTCGAAGCGAGATGGTGCGCATGCACACTGCAAAGGGACGACGTGCGACAGCGTTGGTGGACTGGTGGATACCGGGGATTTTTACCTGGGAAGAGAGAACTCAACCCAGGTCCCACAGGGTTTTAACCGGAGGTCCTGCCATTCCAACGGCCGGCCAGTTCACTGATTGCCAGCGTCTTGCACGATCTAACCCCTGGAATGTGTGTGTGCTCGGTTGACAGTTTTTAGCGATATGTAGAGATAAACACCTCTACAGTAGCTACCTATTTGTCTTCCGTAAACTCGTTGTTCAGGTATTTGGACCACGCGAGTATAATATATCCCCCCCCCCCCCCCCCAAAGCTCGCCCGGTCGAGGAAGATCGGTACCATCAATAAATCTTTTGTTTCACTGGGGTTAGGGTCAATTTCACCGAGTCAACCTTTTCACACGGTCACAAAACGCAAATCCATTAGAAACTTTGTAATGAATCTAAATATAAACCTAATGAATTTAGTGGCTGTCCCCATCAAAAAGCGTTCATCGAAAAGGGAGGACTTACTTTTGCGGCACTCTCAAAATCACCGTGGTAACATTTTAAAAGAACGACTACATAAGTACTCGTAAACATTACTTTGTCGGGATCCCGAATAATGAATTGGAAAGATTCTTCGCAAGTCAATTGCAAGGCGTGCGGGGAGCATTTCCGCCGACATCAGTAAAACAGCACGTTGGTATCTGAGGTATTCGGTATCTGAAAATAGGTATTTGATCTCTGAGAGCAGGTCTTTGGTCTCTGAGAGAGGTCTTTGAGGACTCTGCGAACAGGAGATCTTTGCGAAATTTCTTTCCTTATTAGGAAATGCCAAAGTTCTCAGAGACCTCGCACTTACCAAAGTTCTTCGTGAGTACATGAAGCTTGACAGATTTCACTCGCTAGCGGAATTAAATGGCTGAATTCAATGATATAAAATAATTGAAGAGAATCTGGAAATAGAGTAGTACACGGAGGTAGATTAGAATGCTATCTCATGGGAGTGATGGTCTGCGTATTTATTAATGTAATATGCTTTGAAACTGTCCAGTGAGTCTGAGTGTTTGAAACGACGTGGAAGGAATGTGTCGCCAAAAACAGGTATCAAGTGCGCGCTGCGCAGAATGGAGTCGATGCTGATGAGGTCATGAATACGGCGCCCCCGCCCATCCAAATCCGGCTCCACCATCCACAGGCCCGTATCCTCGCAGGCCTCGCGGCCGATCGTGGAGAACCAGGTGACGACAGCACATTCATGAGAAGTGCCGCGATGTTTGAAGGAAAGAAAGAGTAAAACTCGAGCGGCAAGCAAGCCACGAAATCCAGGCTGCTCCGCATCCGCCTCGACATACACGCAGTCGTAACGGGAAGCCTTGCCACGCCAAGAGCGGACAGCGCGGATACGCTCGCGCATGGCCCCATGGAGACCAGATTGGTCGCTTGGCGCATAGAAGGTGGCGACGGCGGAGGGAAAGCATTTGACCTTGCGCGGTGCGTCCGGGCAGTCTTCAAGCGCGATGGTGGAGACGTCGAGGTCAATCTCATCTGTATGCTCTAGGCCATAAAGGTATCGACGGATGAGGGCAGGGAGCATAGGGATCTTGAGGTAGTCTCCCAACGCATCGGGACTTGTGGGGTAATTGCGGACTGAAATAAAGAGAATGAAGATCAAATTAATATTAGTCGGATACCACACGTACTGTGTTTCCTCGCCAGCTTCACCTCCCCCAGAAATTGCAGCTCATCGGTAGCGCCCAACTCCTCGTCATCATCGTCTCGGCCTGCAGCCGACACCGTGTGTGGCTCTGCGGAAGGCAGTTGTCGTGCTGCTGGGCCGTCGAGCATACCACGCTCGGTGAAGTCAACCCGAGCGGCGGCGAGTTTATCGAGGCGGTCGTTGATTGTTAGCATCTGCTCGAGTGCGTTGTGCCGGCTGGAACGTCGCCATGGCTCTTTTACAGCCTTGATATGCTTGGATTCGGTGATGGAAGAGCACAGTCCGTTGGGAGCGCCGAATTGGGTGATCAGATATGGATAGTGGACGAGGGAATGCTGCCTTGGAAGAGAAAAGCCGTTGGGGCAGACACCGCTCTCTTCGAAGATGACGCGTTCATGATGGTAGCGGGCGAGGGCGTCATTGATGGCTGCGAGCGTCGCCTCATTGATGACGTTGCGGCGGACGAGATAGCAGAAGTCAAGGAATGCGCTGAATGCGCGAAGCATTTGGGGCGGTACATAGCCCTCGATTGCGGGCAGGTAGACCTGTGAGGTACAGTTAGAAGAAGAAGCTACTCAAAAATAAAGAATGAAAACCTTCATGAGCGCTTTCGAGTCATCGCCTGTCCACTGTTTGAAGTTTCGACCCTCTGGGAAGCGACGTAGGCCGGGGAAAGGCGGAACGGCTGCGATACTATGCAAGATTTCATACAACGTCTCAAAAATCATGAAAAGAAAGACATACCGTCTGTCGATGTCTGCCATGATTTGCGCTGCCCGTTTCTTCGTGTGTATTGCCTGTAGATACTCGCCAACCCAGGTGACGAGGTGGTCTTTGAATGTGCCTTTGATGATTTGGTGTAGAAGGTCGGGCGAGATCAACTCGTGTATGTCCGCCCGCGGGAAACTCCAGGTAAATGGCTAGAAAGCAGTTAACAGAGGAAAATGGCAGGTAGGAGTTACGCACCAAAACATCGCTGATAACACCATATTGATCCCAGATCGACTTGTGATTCAACGCGTCGGCTTCCAGAGCTTCGAAGAGGCGCTGGGTATGGGCCTTGGTACGCCGTCCGCCCTCGCCATCCAGATTTTTGTTCGTCGCAGTACACCTAAATTGATTTAGCATGATTAAACCGAACGCAAAGGGAGACGCACCTTGGGCACCAGCCCTGCACGACGCAAGTGAGGAGAACCTGCTCGGGGTAGTCCGCAATGTAGGGACCAAGCCCGTAGATAACGCGACGGTAGTGTCCGTCCCCAAAAAGTGCCACCTCCGGGGTGGTCATCCCTTTACGAAGTGGCTCTAATATATACTTGAGTGACCCGTGAAAAAGGTTCCTTCGAAACGTCCGGAATTCGACGGACTTGTCGTGCTCCCGATCCGCTGCATAGAAATTGAAATGAATACGGAAAGAAGAGATGCGCGCTGTACACACTTTTAGGAATTGCGAGAAACCCTATCAACGTTACAGCGTTACGATGCGCACGCCGCACATTGTTGTGGACCAGCCCATTAGACGCATAAAGCGGATAGTAATCGTTTTGCCCAGTAGCGACGGACACCGTAGTCTTGTCGCTTCCGGCAATGAACGGGACGAAAACAGCACCGTGTGTTTTTGGGTCTTTCGCAATTTGAGTCTAATAAGCGTCGTTAGGCAGATGTTGGCTGAGTAGAGCATATAACACACAGCTTGATTCCACGCCCAGTTTCCTGACATGAAGTCCTCATACTCCCGGGTTCCATCGCGTGCGAATACTTGTTTCGGTGCGTAGTCCATTTCGGCTTTGAAATCGGGGTTGGCGAGTTGGCTGCGCAGGACAAGGCGAGGATCCCGGAAGTAGACAGTGTATTTCTGTCTCTTCCAGGGTGTAGAGTCGTCGGGGGGAATGGGAAGGTTATAGCACATTTCGAAAGACTGCCACGGAATGTGGTCAAGATCCGTGGCGTCGATAGTCGCGTACAAATCGGTGTGGTCGGCAAATGGAGGGTCGGAGTCGGGGTGTTTAGCCGCCCAGATCTGCATGAGGGCGTCGATATCACCCGCAGACATCTGAACTTTGCGGTACAGGAGGTCGGCCAGGTGAAAGTCGAGGTCGTCTTTGTAGGGTGTATAGTCGTCCTTCGCTCGTGGTTCTGGAGGCGGTGGAGGACTGTTTCCCGAAAGAAAATTTCCGTTACGGTCGCAAATTCTGCCTGTTAAAATCGTCGCTGAATATAAGCTCAAAGACCGAGCTGTAAGTGCGTACCATTCAGGTCAGGATGACGCTTGATGCGTCCAGGAAGCTCAAGCGGCTCCCATTCCATATCATCCAGCCCTGCGTCACCTCCACCTGCTGGCGAGTGCCGGCCAGCGGGAGAGGGCGGGGAGTCAGGCGGCTGTGGTGCGGAGCGACGGGGAAAGGTTTGATGGATCCGCATATGCTGGGTAAGTCCCCCTGAGTTGGTACAGAACTTCTTGCATCCCGGGTATGGGCAAGGAATATTCTTGGGCTTGAATTTCTTCTGGTAAGTCTGGCGGGGCATTGCTGAACGGTCAAAGAGAGAGTGGGGAGCAAAAATGACAAAGGCAAGTGGCGCGATCTTCCGAGTCCGAGTCATTGCTGACGCACCCGTGCGTGCCTGAAACGAATTTGCAAAAAAGATTGTCAAGACGACACCAACTTTCCGCACGTGTTCTCTCGCCGCTCTCTCTTTCCCCCCACCATCTCTATACCCATGTCTCTCCCCGTCCCTCCAACGAGGCGCCGCAACCAACCCAGTGGCCCGGGACTCACGACTCGGGCCGGAAACAAGAACATACACCCTGCCCAGCTTGCTGGGCTTGTACCAAAAACGGCCGAGGAAAGAGCTGAAGAAAAAGGACGGGCAGCCGAAACCAAAGCTCAGTCGGACCACACGAAAGATACTGCGCTTGCGGCTATCGCTGCAATAGAAGACGAGCAGCGGCGCGAGGACATCGAGTATGGCGAGACCGCTAATCATCCTCCAGCCCCAGCTCGTCCACATCGTCAGACCCAAACACCACAGTTCAGCGCTGAAGAGGAGGAGGAGATGGATAGCGGTAAAAATTTGTCTTGTCTAACGCTTGAATTTGTGTTCACTTGCATCTCAGATCCTGAAGCGGACGATTCCAGTGGTTCGGACGCGTTTCGACCGCCAGATGATTCCAACGACTCCAGCGACGACGAAGAAGACCCAGACAACAGCGAAGGCGACGAAGACGCTTCCGCGGCCATACCTCGTAAGAAGAAAAAGAAATTCAGCCGCGCTGACATCCAGGCGGTGCGTCAGACCCAAGATATTGCCGGTACTCCAGAAATCGGCGGTGTTGGCGGGAAAAGAAAGGCGAAAGACAACGGGTGCGATCTTATCTTATAGAGACCATGATTGCTTACGCTTCCACAGAGAAAAACGGGACGCGAAGAAGACCAAGATTGCGAAGAAGTCCGGGATGGCGTCAGGTGCGAAGGAGAAACTCAAGCGTAGAGAAGCAAAGGGGGTAGACGACGGCGATGGTATGGTTCATTATGGCGGGCCTGCTATTGACGACGACGCCGACGAGATCGTGGAACGCGAGAAGAAAGGCAAGGGCAGAGCCCAAGCCGTAAGTCACGCACCGTCACATCTTGTCACATCTCTTCTCTCACCGTCTCCCTCAGTCAATCGTACGCATCGTCGCCCCAGCCAAGCGTGTCACCCAGAAGGAGCTCCGCGGTGACGGCTCCAAACGCTGGACCGTCAAACATATTCCTGGCCCCGCCGACAATGGCGATATCTTCACCGACAAAGTCTGGCCAAATCTTCGCAAGCAACTCGGCCAATTGCCGCCGTGGCACAGTCTCAGCGACGCACAGGTGCAAGCGGTGCTTGATCAGTTCTTCACGAAGGTCAAGATGAACGCTAAGGACGACGTTTGGCAAGGTTTGGTACGTCTTCGGCTTTCGTTTCGCTGTTGCTGTCCCAATGATCCTCTTCGATAGATCATGTATCGGACCAACACCTGGCGCGCCGGGTTCCCTCTTCAAGCCCACAAGTGCGTGGTAGATATGGTGGCTAACGCAAAGAAGCGGGCCGAAGGTGCGTCTCCTGTCGTGGTTTTAGACCTTGTTTCATGAGACGTTGTAACGCTGACACTTGAATATATCAACTGAAGTGCTAAATATAGCGCAGCAGAGAATCTACCACCAAAATATATAAATAACACAATCAACCAACACACACAACACTACAACACAAATATCTCAACAAGATACACTCAAATGTCTCTCGAAGAGTTCGTGGGGTTCGATCCGAAATCCAGATGTCACAGTGACGAGGATATAAGTCGACTTGCAAGTAAGAACCTTGCACAAAACACGCTCTCACACACCGTAGATGGAAGTGATTCCGTCCGCGGACCTTTCCTAAAAATAGGAACTATAAACGGTAGGATACAAGATACCCAACGCAGTTGAATATCAGGGCGAGATTGAAACAATGGCCACAGACAGTTTCCGCGGCAGAATGCACAATTCTTATAGCGCCAGTTACGCTATAGACCTGAACCTCCAAATTCCAGGAACCTTTGACACTCCTTTATATAGCACAAGCCTTTCAGACGAGGACTAATCAGATCTCTTCCGGTTATGCGCCAGCAGTCCCAACGCAATGCTTCAGCAGATGGACAGTTCCACTCTTCCTCAGACTCAGGGAGATACTAGTTCACTCTCGAGCACACGTATCTTTACAACGAAATAGACAGTCCGCGGGCAGTAGAGGCAGGCAGTTCCTAGCACACTAAGGCCACGACAAAGCTACTCGAAAGCAAAGCCTCCGCGGGTGAACACTCTCGAAACAATGCTTAGATTCACACTTGAACTGAACTTCAACACAATTTCTATTAAGACAAACGAGTAGACAATATCTTTATATATGCCTCTACGTTGCTGCCTGAGTTCACCAACGCTGTCCAATAGACTGAGCGCGATGTCCTCCAGCTCAACGAGAAATACAGGTCCTTTTATACTAATGCCAAGAAATACATCACATAAATAGTACAGAGTAAGCAATGTCGATCCAATTGAGTAGAGAGATGGTATATTGGTATTTGGGTGTCCCGGCGGACCTTCGGCAGCCTCTTGGCTTGTCGATCCAGCGGTAGAAAGTCAGCAATTATGACTCCCACGGTTGAATCACTGAATTGCGGAAGCCCGCGGAACGCCATCATTGGTGATCCCGTCAATCCGTCACTGGCGGCAACCCTTCCGGTGGTGCCATCAACGCCTCTAATAACTCCTAAGACTATTCTTGGGACATTCCAATTCACTCGCAATATCACAGGCTCGTCTGTTGTCCAATTTATCAAGCCACCAAGTCATCCGCGCTGACTCCAATATAGAAATAGATTTCTAATGAAGTTGCCGCACTTGTCCGGCTTCAGCATCACATCATCAACTCTCCTGTCAAAGACCTCATGTCTTGCCATAACTCTGCCTTCTGATCCTAGCACCGGCATCTCCTGTATGAGATCCCTTTCCGCTGTTCCAGCTGTCTATTTATAGTCGGCAGCCCGCGGCATCTGTCTTTTGACTGATGTTGACTCTGATAGTCCCCGCGGCGCCTCCTACATCCTTGTAGACCTTCGTCTAAGTCCGTAGTACACAAGTACTTGACTCTTCGTCACTCGTCTGAGGGTTCTGTTATGGAACAGATCCATAGTACTGCAGTAGGCTATTAATATAATGCCTTTCTCCTGTGATGGGTTTTACGGTCAACAGCTCGGAGCTCACTTTGACCCTCCTTAGTGTCACCAACAGAGGTACTGACTTCCTATTGATAGTCGAGTAAGACTATAGTCGTGGCGGGTAGTTGGGTTGTTTAGGGCCGCACTTGACTTAAAATAGCCAGATATAACGCGCAAAAATGGCCAGTCGTTACATCTCCCCTTCACTAAATCTAGACCGTCCCCGGTCTATAGCCTGCACCAAAATCCGTGCTTATTTTTGGCTTTAAATCTAGTGGACCGCAAGGATGACAGCTCCCGCGGACGTCTATTTTTAGACCAACTGCAAACTACTTCACTGTTCCTTTTTCCTCGAGCGACTTGTTTTGGTCAAGTCCTCATGAACTACTCGCTCAGACTGTCTATTTTTAGACACTTGCTTCCGCGGACGCCAATCACCATTACGGCATTATTACGTCACTGACATTTTCTGTCTGAAAGAGTAGAGACAGGGGTTTTCCACCCATTCCTCTTCATCTCTTCGACTTGGTCAAAATTTTCGACTCCAGGTCCAAGCGCTAACCCTAATCATAGGTACGCTCGACCCTCCGTGCTATCTTATCTCTCTCTCCGTGTTATCTCTCGCCGGGGCCACCGACTCAATTGCTCTTAGAATAGGTTTTTCATCAAACTTTAAACCTCCTTCTAATTACTGCGGAGACTTCTCTTTTCTGCTCGTCTTCTTTTCATCAAACCTCTTGGCCTTCTCGCAGGTGAGTCATCCAAGGTTCAATTCAATCCTCTTTGACGGCGTGTGGGCTTAGAGAAATTTTCTCTAAGTCCGTTTTGCCTTATAGACTGAGTGGGTGCTTTTTGGCGCCCACTTCTCTTTCTTCCCTACCACCACGGTCCCTTCACATTCAGTGTCTTTACACCGTGTGGCCACTACTTGGACTCTCGTTCTTCATTGCTCCTCGACGCCTACGCCGCCGAGCAGTCTTCAACTATTCTCCCGTCGTTCTACAACTTCTTTTTCCCCGGTGCTCGTCGCCAGGAGATGCCTCCTCGTAAAGCCTCCCCAGCGCCGTCTGCTGCTTCCGCCACAACGACTCGACGCACCGCTCGCTCTAATGCCGGCACTCACCCCGCTCGCGGCAAGGCTAAAGGCGGGAAGCGTGGTCGCGGCACCGCTAAGGGTGGTCCTGGCCGCAACAGCACGCCCGTCACCGCTGAGCTCCTCGAAACCGACCCCATGGCCAAGTACTGGGCGCCCTTCGACAACGACGATGCTCGCTCCCTCGTCCAATTCTTTGAGGATCCCGCGCACGCGTCTCCCGACGACGAGACGCTAGAGGCTGTTGAGCGCCTAAGACCCGTCTTCGTGCGTGATTCTCTTTTCTCATCTCACTTCATTCCGTCTTATCTTTTTCTTTTGCAGCTTGAATACCGCCAGAACTTCGACGACATTCCAGAGTCGGTCGAAGTTTTCTTACTCACTATCTCCGACGTCTTCAAGGGTATCGCGAAGTCCACCCCTGGGCAGACGGCGCTCATCCCCGCGTACCGCGCGATCCGTCCCCCGCAAGAACGTATCGACGAGCTCGGCCCCGAACGGGTGCATCTGGACTTGCTCGCCAACGACTTCAAAATCCCGCGCATCATCGCAGCTCCCGAGTACGAGATCTCGGACGACGAAATCGCCGCGCCACTTGCCAAGAAGGCCAAAACTAAGGAGAAAGAAAAAGCAAAGGTACGTCTTTTTCTTTCTATCTCTTCCTTATATTTATCCTCCTTCTAGGAGCCCGTTGAAGACCTCTTTACTCCATCGCCGGAGCCCGAGCCTGAGCCCGAACCCGCGCCCTCGTCGCCAGCTCCTGCGCCCATTACTACTCGTGCCCAATTGCTTGAACACTATCGTTCGCTTCCGCCCGACGGTAGGCTTTCTTCTTCTTATTTTTTTTAATATTCCGTTTACTGACTTCGTTCACAGGTACCGCCGTGCCTCCTGCAGCATTGATACAGATCCCCGCCGCGCTCGTCCAGAGCGTCACCGCAGGTCCCTGGTTCTCGCCAGAAATCTTTCCTTGCGCGACTTGCGCTTCCCGCACGCAGGCTTGTGTGCGTGCGCCGGGTAGTGAGGTCTGTAACTTCTGCGCGGACCGACACCACGTCTGTTCTTACAAGTGCTCTCCGGCTCAACTTCGCACGCTCTTCGAGCATTTGCTTCCTTACTGGAATGTTTCTCCCCACCGGCTTGCTCAGCAGCTGTCTACACTCCTTACCGACACCCACGAGCTCATGATCCAGGGGGCCTTGTACGCGCGTGCCTTGAACCGTTTCCATTGCGGCCACCGCGACGGTGCTTATCTCTTCAAGCTCATGGATGAAGGCCTCGGGAACGACACCTTCGACTCACTATTCGAGAGGGAGTCCGACGCACAAGCCATCCGCGGTCTTTACAACACCGTCTTCCAGTCCTCCGACGTTGTCGACGCCGAGCTCATCATGCTCGATAACAATCCAACGTCGGCCGCTATTCCTCAAGTCGACGCCGCGGGTAAAACGACGGGTCATATATATCAGCCATGGATCTCCAACCGTTTCACCCCGGGCCCTGCGATGCGCGACTTCATTCACACACCGCCCGCGCCGCCTTCTTCCGACGGCCGCCTGATTGCTTCTTCGTCCAAGGCTCCAGCTGCGGGCAGTTCCTCCGCAACAGGACCTTCTCCTCGTCGTCCAACTCGTTCCACGGACACTTCCCCCGCGAAGCCTGTCCCTGAGTTTGGCGCTGCCCCACTCCTGGAGAAGAAGGACATCAAGCCTCGTTCAGCGCGCCCTCCCTCTCCGGATCGCGAGGAGGGGAGCAGTTCTGGGGCCAAACGCAAGCGGTCGTAGTGTTGGGCGAACTCTCGGTGAACTCTCGTCGCAGGACGCTCGTATTTTTCTTTTGTTATACGTATATCATCGCTGCACATGTACCAGACTATCCTCTTCTAGTCTTTAAACTCTCGAAGATATTTTCCTTACTTAAAAAAAGCTTGTTCCATAGTAGTCTGTAGATCCCTCCATAGTTTACCACATGTATAACTATAGGTAGCATAGGATCTCAATCTTACAGTGCCTTGAATGCACTTTACTCTGAACTTTTTGAACGGTGGGAACCAACTACTGATTGAATCAAAAATATCAAGCGTTAAGCCATCAATTGTCATCATCAAGATATCGGTGATGACCGACTTCCCCAAGAAATCGTCAAGTCCCATCCTCCACTTGCAACTCAATACAACTTTCATTTCTCCTTAACTTCAATCAGAAGTCACGTCTGACACTCCCTGACACTTTTCTACAAGTCGTCAAAAAGTTACTCTAGCCAAAAATCTCTTTTTCTGGCTCCCCGCGGGCTATTTTTAGCACAGTTCAACTTTCTTTTCTTCAAGTGCCTCTGAACGTATACTTGAAGTAAAGTTCTGTACTTCCGCATGTATATTCCGCAAGCCCTTTGCTTAATAGAATACCCATTTATCATCCCTGACTGTCTCTTAAAATCGATCATATAGAAACCGATCGACATTATTCAGCCTTAAAACTCTTCCGCAACTTGGTTTTTGCAACGCTCCAGCTCAAAATCGTCTAATTTTAGCAAAACGAAATTTCCCTGTCTCTTTATGGGTAAATTTGCAAGGCCCGCGGTGGCGCAATACCCTCCCGCGGTTGTCTGTTGCTCTATATTCTCCCCCTCACTAAAGAAAAAAGATGCGTCCTCGCATATTCAATTCAGTTAGAGGTGCAACCAACAGCCTTGGCTCGTTTTTACGATCGTAGCCGGGCATTAATAATTTAACCAAGCCCTCCTAGTCAAAACTATAAATTGACTTCTGTTCTCTGCTCATTTCTTCGTCGCCTACAGGCCTTCATCGCATGCCATGGCACCACGCTCTGCGCTCATCGAAGCGTCCAACCTTATCCTTGAAGCTGAACGCGACTTTCAACGGGTCGTCGCCCTCAGAGACTCTCTCCCTGCGGCTGTCATTCACTCTACGCTCAGCACGTTCGCAGCCGCGGCGGTTCGTCCATATTTTTGCATGCCCAAACGCTTTCCGCGCTGACTCTGTGCTATTTTTAGTCGGACTTCAAGCTATTCGCTCAGTCCCTTCAGCACCCCTCCAACGAGAAGGTCGTCAATGCTCTTACTGCCGCCTCCAACGCTATGAGGGACGAGTACAAGATCTCCAAGTTCAAGATCCCTACTTCCCAGCTTGGCGCTATCGACCGCATGCTCAACAACTACCACAACGCCAAGAATAGCAAGCGCGACAAGGCCGCGGCAGCCATCAAGGGCCACCGTGCTAAGGCTCAAGTTCAACAGGTGCTTTCTCGTGTTCGTCGCATGCCTCCTGGTCCTGAACTGTCCTCTATAATGCAGGGTAAGTCTGTTGAAGTCATCGACGATTCCGGGGACGACGACTCCGCGGAGGAAGCTTCCGTCGCTGATCAGGTATTCCTCAGACGTTACGAAGATTATCTATGGTATTAACCAACTCCAGATGGATCTCGACAAGGACGAAGGTAGAATCAACCCTCTCTATATCGCTGCCATGGGAGCCAACTATCGCGCAGGAGGCTCCTCTTGCCCCCTGGTCTCTCCTTCCAGAAGAATAGTGCGCCCAAGGTCAAGAACGACACTGTGCGTCTATTTTTATCCCTCTGCACTTTCCTCTTCATTCATCCAGATTTCCGTTTGTTCGTCTTGCTCTTCTCACCAGCATGGCCAGGACAACTGCCCTGTCAAACCCAAGGACGGTATCCCTGCCGGTAAGGCTCCTCAAGACGACGGCAAATCCGTGCGCATCATTGACGATCCCGTTCCAGAGGACATGTTCAAAAATGTTCGTAAAGTTCCTGTGCGTTTGCCCTTTTCACTTTGTTCTATTTTTATAACATCGTTTTATTAGGGCAAAGGCCCCAAGGCGAAGAACTCCGACACATCTTCCACTTGTCCTGACGAGGACGAGAAGGTACGTAACCCATATCCCACGGTTGAATTCTCGCTTAACGTTCATCAATTGTTGTAGATGGCGCCCGCGGAACCACTTATGGTGCGTGAAATATTCGTCAACTCTGTTTCTCTGCTTAATTCTCGCTCATAGCCTGCTTTGTCGTTGAACCCTGTGTCCAACCGCAGCAACAAGCGTGCCCGTACCGAACCGGATGACGTCGACCTCGACTACGAGCCCAAAGTCCCTGGTACGAGTTCATCTTCTCCTTGATCTAATTTCGTCTAAATTTTATTATAGACTCCATGGACAAGGACCTCATCGCCATCATGCATCCGGACGATGTCCACAAGACCTGGAAGGTTTCTCAGAACCAACTCAAGCACTTGGACGCGCAAGGTTTCAAGGCTCGGGAGCGCTACCTCCGCCGCAACATGGCCCTTGCTTCCTTCAAGTATCGCTACTGGCTTCGCGCCTACGAGGAGATGGATGACCAGCTCGAGCAGCTCATGAAGATCCATCACGCCGACAACGAGGATCCCATTATGCGCCCTGCTAGTTCCGCGGTATGTCTCTGCGTTTATTTTTATAGCTCTCCAGTTAAACCTTTCCTCCTTCTAGACTTGATCGTCCTTCCGCGGCCTATATACCTATGTGCCTTCGCTCTTTAGACACATAAACCGTCAACTCTCAGTGTTCCCTATCGTATCGTCGTGCGTTCAACCGCACATATTTGCTGTTCAACCAGCAACTGTCCAAATCCCCGGGTGTCTCGTATATACTTAGCAGTGCTTGCAATACAATTGTTTTGTCAAGCCAACTTCGTCCGATTTCCCGCTGTATCTTGGACATCTCAGGAGTTCTGTAAGACTCTTTTTCCGCGCTCAGAATTCTAAAAATAGAACTCCAATCGTCCAGTTCTACTTCAACTTCTCAAGTACTTCAAGCTGCCGCGGAAGCCTTTTTGTGAACGACTCCATTGCCGTGACCGCCTACATGCCCCTTGAAGTCCTTATTCCACTGGATATTTTGCGCTTCTAAGTCTCGGCAAGCCTAGACTTCAAGTCTCACTCCTTTACTTTCCTCCGTCCCGCTTACGATCAATACAAAATCTGATTCAAATAATCACAGGCAAGACATCTCCTCAGCAGTGTTTACTATTTAAACAGTGCCTCATAGGAACGTCTTCTCCCATAATATTCTTTTCTCTTTGCATGAGCATCCACGGCTTAGACGACGAAGAGAACGACGACTACTACGATTATCTCTACGACAGCCCCGACGAAATGGATCCTGCCGCAGTCCTCGCAGCCTTCGCACGCGATATCATAGTCCCGGTCAGCGAGATCCTTCCCAAGTTTCAAGCTGCCATCTATCTTATGGAAGATAATAAGGTGCGTCCTTAGTACTTGTTACTTTCAACTTCGACTGATCTATTTTTATCACCAGCCGACTGAACAGTGCTCTTGCTGCGCCAAGAAACACAACGTCGAGCCTTGCGCTCCTACTAGTTGGGGTCCTCCTTGCCACAACTGTCTCATTCAATTCCATCCTTGCGACTTCACCAGCAAGGACAAGATGATCGAAAGTTGGAAGAAGCGCGGGGGTCCTGGTGCGTCCATTTATAGATGTCCAGACTTATTCCTCGCTAATCCTCCCCTTCAGCTATCATCTTCGGTCGCAGCACTGTCGACCTGGAGACCATGCTTAACCAGCTTGACGAAGCTTTCGCCTACCACCATGAGTTTTCCATCAAGGCTCGCAAGGCCCAGTTCATCAAAGCGGTCAACAAGATCGATGATCTTCATGAACTCGCCTATATGCGCAAGGAACTCATCCTTCACGGCTACGACAACTCCGCCCTCGGCTTCGTCGAGCTTCGTATGTCCAAGCTCCTTCCTCCTGGCATCTCCATTCACTCCGTCGAATCGCCTGACAAGTACGATTTCCCATTTTAATCCTTCCGCGGAGAAGTTCTAATTTAAGATTACAGAGGCGCATACCACCACAATCTTTAATGCTTCCTGCGTTTGGACCGTCTAGGACCAACCGACTCTTTTGGCTCATCGTCCGACTCTGCTTCATCATCATCGTTCCCAGTCTCCGATTCTGAGGACTCAGCCTTTTCGAAGTCTTCAGGTGTTACCCTTATGTTTACTTTATCGAAGGCTAGATCCTTTATCTTCTTTGAGCTGCGCTCCTTTGTCTTTTCCCCTTCCGCGGGAATATCGTCCACTAGCTTTTCGAGTGTCTCCGTAGATACATCAATAAACTTTTGGATGTTGAGCGGAATTTGCATTCGGCGACGTGCTAAGTATGGAACCACACGCCCCGCGGCTATCCTGTCATGGAATAACGCGCCGTTCATTTCAGCTAGGATATACGCTCCTCCCTTGGTACGTCTTATAACAACCATTGGGCCAAGGTATCTCCCCTTCTGATCCATCTTAGAGTTCAGAGACTTCTCTACTTCAGTGTGGCGCACGAGAACCAGATCTCCCGGTTTGAAATCATAGTTTTTAATCGTATGTTCATTGTACCGTTCGAGTTTACGGACTTGAACCATTTTAGCATGATCTACACGCTTCCTCATGTGTTCAACATGGGCAACATGCTTTGCTAAAGCTCTGGCTCTTAGCCCTATCAGTTCCGCGGTCGTCAACACTCGACCTGGTATTTCAACCAACCAAGTAGCTTCCTCAATATCCAATGGTAGAATTGGATGCGCTCCAGTGACCGCAAAATAAGGTGAACAACCTAATCCTTTTCTAACCGTAACTCTGTCTGACCAAAGCATAACATGGAAGAACCAAAACCATTTAGATGGGTTCTTGCCAGTCGCTTTGAACAATGCCTGACGCATTTGGAAGTGTCCACTTTCAATCTTCCCGTTCGCTTGAGAGTTGTACGGTGAAATCTGAATATTTGGTATTCCGTATTTCTGTTTCAACCATTCCACAGCTTTCTTGAACTGCCCCGCATTATCCGTTACAATCTGCTTTGGGCAACCCCAACGGCAAATGATTTCTTCAAATAGGAACATTCCAATTGCGTGAGCCGTGTCTCTCACAAGCGGTCTCGCTTCTAACCAAGAACTCAAAGAGTCTCTCGCATCAACAACTAGTCCACATTTATTGGACACTTGCCCCATTACCATTACATCGGTATGGATGACCTGAAATAGACTTGGAGTATGGGTCAAAACTGGTGGGACTTTCAACA
This sequence comes from Favolaschia claudopus, assembly GCA_037176885.1. Taxonomy (NCBI): domain Eukaryota; kingdom Fungi; phylum Basidiomycota; class Agaricomycetes; order Agaricales; family Mycenaceae; genus Favolaschia; species Favolaschia claudopus. Next base: position 679,525 of record JAWWNJ010000081.1, read on the forward strand.
GTGTATGTTGTCGGTTTTGGCAAGCGTCGCAAGACGCAATGTACCAAAATACATCTGCTTCTATTCCTGGCCACCAGAATCGCAGCGTAATCAATTCTCTAGTTGCATAACTTCCGCGGTGACCCAGACTGTCGTGAGCAGCCTTCATCATGTACATGCGGTGTTCCTTGTCAACAACTAACTGATTCGCAGTGCCAAAAGATTTCTTATACATCCTCCCCCCTTTCAAAAAGAAATGTGAGGCGAAGCGCATAAAACTTCTATACTCTGCATCATCATTCATTCCCGCGGGCCTATTCATAGGGTCCGCTAGCCATTCCTTTACTAATGGTAATTTAGCATCTCGCTTTTTCATCCAATCCGAACGATGCTCTTCATCGTAAGGCTCTCGCTTCGACTCATCCCATTTCAATTCTAAATTTGGAATCAGAGGCTCCGTCATTAAAATATACTCAGGAATCTGCTTATTCTCCATCCAATACGCTTCTCTGCGTGCTCTTGCCAGATTAGCTTCAGTCATCCTGGCACTCTCGCAATCACGTTGGAAATCATCCATACAAACTGCATCGACGTCCACAATCTCTGGCTGTTCCTCCTCCGACTGGAAATATCCACCTCTGGTATCAATAAGGTGTTTAAAGTCCTCGAATTCCAACGGCTGTGGGCCTTCCGCGGAAACGTCCTCATGGTCCTCGGGAGGTTCATTTTGGTCATAACCCTCTTCCGAATTTTTGAATTGTTCATCCCCAGGGAAAGGATCTCTCCTTGATAACCCGTCGGGTGCAAACTTTTCACCAGGGACATGCTTCAGCTTAAAATGGAACATCAAGATCTTTTCAATCCAGCGGTTAATCGTGGCGTTGGGGCCCATTCCAGGGTTTTTCAACATGCCCTTGATGTATAACGCGTCGGTTTCAACCACAAGCTTCCTTGCTCCGAAAATCCAATAATACATGGCCTCTAGAGCTCTCATCAACCCGTACAATTCTCGTTTAGGTTGCGAATAGTTCGCCTCGGTCTTCCCTAACGTTATACTCGCAAATCGTGCAAAGTATTTCTTCTTAGGATCATCTGGGTCTAGCTGGTAGATAATAATTCCTACAGCTCTCCATGAAGTATCCACTTGAATTACTATGTCCGAATCCCAGTCGTACCGCAGGGGTTTTAGAGCTGGGCAGTTTTTCAACCTTTCTCTAATTTTGGCCTGTGCCTCATCACAGTCCGCGGTCCATACAAAGGGAACGTCCTTCTTCGTCAGCTCATTGATAGGTGCAACTATGTCGCCGTACCCTTCAATAAAGCTCCTCAGAACACCAACCGGTGCCAAGGTACGCCTTCACTTGCGTGAAAGAGTCACAGGAACCCCAGTTATTAATAACGTCCACCCTCTTAGGATCAGGAATTCTTCCGCGGTAAGAGCAAATATGCCCTACAACTTCAAACTCATCCGCACAGAGGACTAACTTCTTCCCTGAAAAAGTTCCTCCTGCATAAGCCATTCTAGTCACAACTCGATTTAAATTCTCGAGGTGTTCCCAGATAAATCTTCTAATTCCAGGATTCGCAGCAATCCTTTCCCAATCGCCATCTTTTGTCTCGTACCTCGTAGGTCCCCCGCGGACAGGTACATCGTCTATGTAAGGGATTGTTACATGCGGCATTTCATCTCTCAAGATGGTACAAACGTCCTCGTGAAACACGGGAACAGAATTGGTCCATCCCATCGGTAATTTTACTAACCTCAGTGCCCCAAACGGCGTCTGGAAGGTCGTATAATCCCTTGAAGATTCCGCTAAGTCCCTATTATCATATCCGACAAACATATCCAACGAAGCTCCGCACGCTCGACCAGCAAAATGTTCTGCTAGCTTCTCCGTGGCTGGAGGTACCCCAGAGTGTTGAATTGTAACCTCATTCAACCTCTCTAACGCGTGTACAATTCTCAATGACTTTCCATCTTTCTTTATCACCGCAAAAATAGGTGACCTGTAGGACGAGTTGGATGGTTCATACACCCCAGCATCTAATTTTGACTTGATGATGCGGCAGAACTCTTCAAAATGTCCAGGTGGAATTGGAATTTGCGAGCATACCCATGGTGTATGTGGTACCACAGGCATATCAACAGGCGGAAAATATTCATGTTTGAATTGCCCTCGCTCATCCTCTTCCCAGGCGAAATGCTCGTTATGCAACATCATAAAATGATGAAGCAACTTCATCTCTTCAGGCAATAAGAACCCAGTGTTATGAGTCTTTTCAAATGCCTCCATTCGCTCCGCGGTATATCTTCCTACTGGGTGAATCTCAGGAATATCCGTTTCTATTTTTGGCATATCCTTCAAAGGATCCCCCGTGATATTCCGCACAATCCTGAACTTCTCATCCACTTTTCCAAGGATAGGCTTAATCTTTTCCGCGACCGGTTTGTACTTCTTAGTAGCAAATACGCGCTGTTTTCCCATCGAGATGCCCAAATTTCCAAAAATAAATTGCTCTCTTGGTACTTCCGGCACCGGTACCTTCAAAATTCAGCTTCCCCTTCGCAGCAGGGACTGTCTTAGCTCCCTCTGCCTTCGAAGTCTTCTTAGACTTCTTCTTCTTCTTTTTCTTCTTGTATTTTCGCTTTCTACGGTTCACTTTCGGCGCACGGTCCGCCGCCTCCGCGGAACTATCTTTATCATCATTCACGCGGGAATCTCGCTCCATGTAGGCAAACGCAGACTTAGCCGAGCTATCACCCGGATTAGGTGCATGCTTTCCACGGTTCGATTTTCTCGGGCTTCCCGGGCTTCCAGATTCCGTGAACAAGAAGACATCTGTGCCTTTATCTTTCTCTACCTGCCCCGCGTATTGATTCAACAATACACTAGCATTCTTATCTCCTGCAAATGCGTCCCTAGACGCCAGTAAATATGCCATCGTCCTGTCATCCTGTGTAACAACATCCCCGTCTTTCGGTAAACCATATCCTGTGCACACCAACTCCCCATGGTCGTTGTACTCAAACGCGGCCATTACTTCTCCCCCATCTTTGAGTTCCTCGAAGACTTGCAAAAATCCGGTTTGGTCTCCGCGGGAGCTGTCTGGACTGGCTTTCCTGTGTCTCGATCTATCTTGACCCCCCTCTGAGAGGTTGCAAAGGTATTTTTGTTCCCTGTGCGCGGATCCGTAATTGTGATCTCGACTTCGCCGGTTCTCTTGCTCGCAAACACAGCTTCTGACAAAATTTCGAAGGGGCGTCCCAAAAGAACTTCATAAGGCACCTCATCAATAATATGAACTTGAAGGTGCATCACTATCCCTTCAAAATTAAACGGCACATTTATAGCCAAGCCCAAGGTGGACTGAATCTGGCTATTCGCAGCAACCATCTCACAGACTATATTTGTATTCCAAGTCAAACCAATTTCCTTGGCCAACTGAGCATTCATTGATACAATCTGCGAGCCGCTATCCGTAATGGCTTCCACATACTTGCCATTCACTGACGGATGAATGCATCTGAGCTTTGCAGAGGAGCCCGCGGCCGGGACTTTAACAGCTTTCGCTTTTTCTCCCTCTGGTAGAGACTCATAGTATTGAAGGACAGGGTCCCCACAAATAACGCTTCCCTCCGGTAAATCATGATCATTGGAGGTAACCAATTCAGGGAACGTGTCAAACATCAACACCGACACAGTCTTTCCATCCTCATCTACAACTTCACACGTCGTTGTCTCAACTCGAACGTTATCCTCTGCTTCACTTTCATCATCCGCGGGGCCTCTCAGAGTCTGAGTCTTCATCCTCAAGCACCCTTTGGACGACAAAGTTGTGCACCTTGGTAGGAACAATATCACCAGAAGTAGTCTTCATAAATTTAGCTTTGTTCTTCCGCGGACCCCCAATCTCAAGAGTTTTCCGGAGCATCTCGTTACTATCCAGCAATGTGCCTATTTTGACTGGTATCACAGTTTCCCGAATAGCGTCTGCGATCTCCGCGGTAGCTTTATCTCGCCGCTGAGTATCTTTAGGCACTCTCGTTCTTCGTGAACCTGATGACCCTTGGCCATGTTGCTCCTCTGCTGGTTTTCGCGGGAACGCGGGTCGTACGGGAGGGTCAGACAGAGGTTTCACATCCTTGAACGGAAGTTCTTCCTTCTGATTTCTATTTCTGACACCAACCGACTCGTCCTCAGAATCACTGACTTCTTCAACGGTGACTTTCCTCGTAGGTTGAGTAGAACGCTTCGGTAGCAACACTTCAACTCTATTCTCTCTGGCTGGCTTAATGGGGCACCTTCCCATTATCTCTCTCGGCTACTGTTTCTTTTTGTTGGTTTTTCTGTTTTTCTGGAACGCGGTCTTTGGCTTTCGGATCCTCAGGAGCTTTCCGCGAGCGAGTCTCCCTCATCGGAATCACTGAAAATCCTTCTGAGCCGCCATAAACTGCGCTATCTTTGCAACAGACTCCTCGATTCTGTCCAGTCTATCCGCGGTGGCAGGAGAGTCTGACTCTTCCCTGGATTCACTCGCAAACGACTCCGCGGCCGGTGCAGTGGGGTCACTAGCGTAATAATACTCAAACGCCTCTTGGTTATAATACACCTGAGTACGATTGTTATAGTAATCCCGCACTTTGGTCATGTAGCTCTTATTCTTGGGTTCCCGCGGCAAAGCCTTTCCATCATAGAAGAACATTCGCCCATCTTTCAGGATTAGCAGGCCCCCAGTAATATCATCCCTTCTGTGCTTGCAGTCCGCAACATAATGCGAAGGATCCCAACAATAGTAACAGCCCGTAGGCTTGCCTTCTCTAAGAGGCGGCCTATCCGGTGTATACGATGGCCTTTCTGGCCCGTATTCTCTTCTTTCTACAGGACGACTAGGATAATTGGAAGTCCCTTTCGACAAAGCTTCATGCATCTTAGACATGACCTGTTTTTGGTCTGTCGTAAACTTGTCCAGATGATTGGCTAAGGGTCTTTTCCATTTTGTCCTCAATCTCCTTACTCGACTGGAGAATTTTCTCCTCTCTGGCCTTGGAATCAGCCTCAAGCTTCTCCAATCTAGCCTTCAACTTGGCAGCTTCATCTCCACCCTCTGAACTACCCGAAAATAGAACAGCCTTCCTCTTTGTATCCGAGGGAGTTGTGAAGAAAATAGAGTCATTACTTTTGATCAACGACTTCAGTATTTCCTCAAAGTCTGCCCATTCGTACAGGTCATCAGGATGAGTGTAGGCCGGTTTATAGGCCTTTCCTTTGTTCGCAGGCAGCGCTTCATATTCAGATTTTGCTCGCTGATACGAAGTAAGTTCCGTCGGACTTCTGGCCAGCACGATATTGCGAAGAGTCTCCCTGAAGGTAGGGTGAATACCTTTCAAAAAGTCTTGCGCCAACTCGCGCCTTGAGAGCATCTCTCGGTCCTTGTTCATCACTGCAACTCGTCCGCGGAACTTTCGACAATAGTTGGCAAATTCAACTTCCTCGTCTATTCTCACTGGACGGTCTGTATACTGTTTCAAGAAAGACGCCCAGCCCGCGCGGGAACCTTTCTCTACTGCACGAACTTCAGGATAAGCATCCATCAATTCCGCCTTCCATTCCTCATACGTTCCATTCGTGTAGGTGGGCAAAGCCTGCCATTCTTTCTGCACTTTACTGTTCGCATAGTGGTGTGCTATCCACTTTTTGCTCTGCTCACTAAGCTTTCCTTGCTTCGCGATGATATCTTCGATCCCTTCCAAATACTTGGGCAAATCCCCTGTTTCGTCATCGAATTTCAGGTTATGTCTCCCAAAAATATCCGGGATCTTGCTCTTATCAATCTCGTCGTAGGTAGCCATAGTGTTTGTTTGTGGGGGGTTTATCTTGGCTACGGAGTTCGAAATAGCCTCGATGGTCTGATTCAAATGATCAGATAGCTCGCCGTCCGAGTGGGTTGCGTGTCCCTCAAAGGGTAATGCTGCAGAGGTATTTATAACTTCCGCGGAACGCGCTCTCCTTCTCTTCTTAACTGGTGACGAACTAGACGACCGTCCTGTACTGGAATTTTTGGTCGTACGCGGTTTTCTGCCAGACGTCGAGGGTCCCCAATTTACAGACTCGGGTATAAGACTGTTCCTTGAAGTCGACGTTTGAGCGGGTTCTTGTAGTGCAACCCTGGCTTGCTCTAGCAAACTCCTGGCACCTGCTCCTGTATTTAATGGAGACGGGCTACGCTGGTGTCTGCCTCTCCTCGACGTCTTTCTAGTACGAGGATTGGTTTGGGCTGGAATTCTCGACAACCCAGGAAAGTCCCTTCTCTAGACTCTCCCAACTACAGCAACGCGTTTTGTTTTATCAACAAATTACCACCGAACCCCTCGCGGTGGGCTCCAGATGTAACGCTGACACTTGAATATATCAACTGAAGTGCTAAATATAGCGCAGCAGAGAATCTACCACCAAAATATATATATAACACAATCAACCAACACACACAACACTACAACACAAATATCTCAACAAGATACACTCAAATGTCTCTCGAAGAGTTCGTGGGGTTCGATCCGAAATCCAGATGTCACAGTGACGAGGATATAAGTCGACTTGCAAGTAAGAACCTTGCACAAAACACGCTCTCACACACCGTAGATGGAAGTGATTCCGTCCGCGGACCTTTCCTAAAAATAGGAACTATAAACGGTAGGATACAAGATACCCAACGCAGTTGAATATCAGGGCGAGATTGAAACAATGGCCACAGACAGTTTCCGCGGCAGAATGCACAATTCTTATAGCGCCAGTTACGCTATAGACCTGAACCTCCAAATTCCAGGAACCTTTGATACTCCTTTATATAGCACAAGCCTTTCAGACGAGGACTAATCAGATCTCTTCCGGTTATGCGCCAGCAGTCCCAACGCAATGCTTCAGCAGATGGACAGTTCCACTCTTCCTCAGACTCAGGGAGATACTAGTTCACTCTCGAGCACACGTATCTTTACAACGAAATAGACAGTCCGCGGGCAGTAGAGGCAGGCAGTTCCTAGCACACTAAGGCCACGACAAAGCTACTCGAAAGCAAAGCCTCCGCGGGTGAACACTCTCGAAACAATGCTTAGATTCACACTTGAACTGAACTTCAACACGATTTCTATTAAGACAAACGAGTAGACAATATCTTTATATATGCCTCTACGTTGCTGCCTGAGTTCACCAACGCTGTCCAATAGACTGAGCGCGATGTCCTCCAGCTCAACGAGAAATACAGGTCCTTTTATACTAATGCCAAGAAATACATCACATAAATAGTACAGAGTAAGCAATGTCGATCCAATTGAGTAGAGAGATGGTATATTGGTATTTGGGTGTCCCGGCGGACCTTCGGCAGCCTCTTGGCTTGTCGATCCAACGGTAGAAAGTCAGCAATTATGACTCCCACGGTTGAATCACTGAATTGCGGAAGCCCGCGGAACGCCATCCTTGGTGATCCCGTCAATCCGTCACTGGCGGCAACCCTTCCGGTGGTGCCATCAACGCCTCTAATAACTCCTAAGACTATTCTTGGGACATTCCAATTCACTCGCAATATCACAGGCTCGTCTGTTGTCCAATTTATCAAGCCACCAAGTCATCCGCGCTGACTCCAATATAGAAATAGATTTCTAATGAAGTTGCCGCATTTGTCCGGCTTCAGCATCACATCATCAACTCTCCTGTCAAAGACCTCATGTCTTGCCATAACTCTGCCTTCTGATCCTAGCACCGGCATCTCCTGTATGAGATCCCTTTCCGCTGTTCCAGCCGTCTATTTATAGTCGGCAGCCCGCGGCATCTGTCTTTTGACTGATGTTGACTCTGATAGCCCCCGCGGCGCCTCCTACATCCTTGTAGACCTTTGTCTAAGTCCGTAGTACACAAGTACTTGACTCTTCGTCACTCTTCTGAGGGTTCTGTTATGGAACAGATCCATAGTACTGCAGTAGGCTATTAATATAATGCCTTTCTCCTGTGATGGGTTTTACGGTCAACAGCTCGGAGCTCACTTTGACCCTCCTTAGTGTCACCAACAGAGGTACTGACTTCCTATTGATAGTCGAGTAAGACTATAGTCGTGGCGGGTAGTTGGGTTGTTTAGGGCCGCACTTGACTTAAAATAGCCAGATATAACGCGCAAAAATGGCCAGTCGTTACAACGTGTAGACGGAACGGCCCCTCCAGACGAGATTCCGCTGCATACTCCGCAAGGCATGAAGGACTATGTCACTTCAATGCTCGAGTTCGATGAGGAAAATTTCAAGATGCGGACGTTTCAATGGAGGGAGTGGGACGAGGCGCAGGAAAAGTACACCGTACGTGCCAATCTTATTCACTTTCCCCAATTTTGCTGAAGATCGCCTAGGGTTTCTTTCAATCGTCTGTTATTCTCTTCACCTACTCCTACCACCTCGCCTTCCTTGCGGCCTTGCCCGGCGGCCTTGATCTGGAGGCGCCCGCGATCGGCGCTCTCTTGCTTGCCTCTCAAGCGGTGCGTCTCGTCTCTTCCCCATTTACATCAACTAATGTAATTTCACAGCTGGAACGTGAGTTCGGTTTCTGGGCAACCGGTGTGTACGTCCCACCCGGGCGGGCCCAGAAGGAACAATTTTCCAACGAAAATTGGGGTGATTACACCGCCGAGAGTGCTACAACCAAACGACGTATCCGACGTGCGACCTGGGCTGTTGATTCGCTGAAACAATTGCAGGGTGAGCAATGGGAAACGGTTAATAGTGCCACAGCCAGCTACCTCCCCAAGAACAAGCGAGCGCGGTCACGGTCCACATCGTGCTCGTCGTCTTCCGATGTCGAGATGGTCATCGAAGAAGAAGCGCCACTCTTGATCGAATTCAGCTAGATTTAATTATTTGTATGCGGTCGCCATAATTATGATTCTGAAATATATCCACTGTTTATTCTGCTCTCTAACTGCGTGTCTAGTAAGGATCTTTGAACAATGTCTTTCGAGAATACTCCGGAACTCCCCGGATACCGTCGAGGTCTTTGGGAACTCTGACGATAACAAAGATATCTACAGAGTTAGTTGACCCATATCTATAAACACCAGAGAACTCTGAGTTTCAGCAGGTCTCTGAGGTATTTGAGGTCTCTACAAACACCTCAAATACCTCAGATACCAACGTGCTGTTTTACTGATGCAGTCTGAATAAAAAAAGATCAAGAAACAGTCCAAGACGACAGCTGCTGTCGAAGAAGAACGAGGCGGGAAGGTCGCATGAGCTGTTTATTAAGCAAACTGGGCGCTTTGAGCCTTTCAATGGCGAACGTTGCGGATGGGGAGGAAGTGGGGTTGGTGTCACTGTTGTGGTTGGGAAGAAGCCTGTCGTTGGGGTTAGGGTCCGGCGTTTGGGAGGACTGATGGCCGGAGTATTATGGCAGAGCCACATAAATCCTTTTCTGTTTCTTACTTAATACTTCCATGACTCACTCGGTGACCTTTGGGTCCGTGACCTTTGGGCAAGCGGCAGCTCAGCGATTGCAGACTTCGAAAAATTCTCTGAACAGCTGCTTGCTTTACGGAACCGGCACCCCAGAAATTTCATCTTTTCCCACTGACACCCGTTTCGGTTACTTACCCTTGGCGTACCCAACTTTCCTGCGGAATGGCCCATGGGTGCTGTGCGCTGTACACGGCGTCTCTTCTTATTTTTATCACTAGGTCATCAGGACTGAAGATGCTTTGGGTTTCGTTCTTAAATTCTCTTGGAAAATAAGAGATCCAGCCATACGGCCCATAGCGCCTCTCCAACACGTCTACATCGACAATTTGAACCTGGTGCCTTGAAGTTACTGCTGGCGAATACTGTTTAAAACCTAACTCATCCAGAAAAAAGCTGTTGCTCGCTTCTTCTTATCGCTATGAACTGTCGCGTACATCACTTCTTTTCCCATGAACGCTGTGCGGGCGTCTAAAGCTGCATGTTATAAACGTCTCTCTGTCTATTCCGATGTCGACGTCTCTGGCATGAGCCTTACCCCTCCCCCACCGGGGAGGAGGAGGCCACACCTCCCTACCGCCAAAATCAAGACCAAGCTCCGTACCATCTTCTCCCGCACTTCAGCCGCCCTGCCCGATACTACATTCACCCTTCTTCAAGCTTTAGCGCAGTCCGCAGACGCGTTTCCTCCATTGAAGAGTGCAGTGGGAGGCGTTATTGCGTTGTGGACGGTGGCTCAGGTCCGTGACCATATCACCATCTCGGGAAAGAGGAGTCTAATTGAATTGCCAGCGTGCCAAGCACTGCAAATCCGAAGCAACCGCCGTTGCGCGCCGTGCCGACGCGATCTTGAGCAATATAGCCGACGCCATTCCCGATGCCACATCGATATCTCCCGCGATGCTTCAAAGCATCACACAATTTACGCTGTATGATTTCTTCCATTTATCTGAACGTAGTCTAAGTGAGCTGATTTTTTCTCCAGGCTGCTCAACAATATTTGTTCCGAACTGGACCAGATCACATCCACCAGTACGATCTCGCGTATCGTTCATGTGAACCGCAACGAGCAAACCTTGAAGCAAATGCTCGTTCGGCTGGGCAATGTGTATGACGATTTTCTGGTGAGTTCAATTTCGTCCTATGATTACTTAGGTCTGCCAAATGTGAACGACTTTTCCGAATAACAGGTAGCTGCAACTCTGCGCATCGAACATGCTCAAACTCGATTTGTTGCACGAATCACTGTTCAGCAAGACGCCGTGCTTCGTGATACACGCGCTGCTGTGGATACTGCGGCGAATACAGTACTCGTCAGACAGTTCTTTTTCTAGTGTTATTTTTGGGACTGATCATGATGTTCGCTAGGCTGAGCTCAAGCCTTACATATTTTACTCTCTGTCTCGGTTTTTTTGGCCTTCCCCTGAATGATCCCTCGTTTCTGTGACACTGAATTGACAAAGGCATACAGAATGTGGGACGCCGGGAGGCGCTCTCATCCTTCTGTTAGAAACGCCTAACCAAAAAAACCGACAAAATCAATCTAAAAGCCAAAAAAAATCCGAAAAAAAGAAAAAGGAATGAAATTAACAGACTCATCTCGTCAAGGGATCTGCTCGTACGCCAACGAGTCAGGGGATTTTACATACGGCCATTTTCACTTTCTCTAGTTATGATTCACCCGATAGACTGTAAAATTTATGTCGATAGCTCTTTAGATTTGGAGGTATCGAGCCATAGCTGTAATGTACTGAGAATTAAATACACGATTCAGAACCTAGCCATATAAACTCGCAAACTAAACTTACGACTCTAGCCAATCGCTCGGCTATGTAGTGGCTGGGTAGTGTAGCCGAGGAGCTTACTTATTAAGCGTCGTCCACGTGCCCTCCGATGGAATATCTGCTCACTGCCAGTGGCACAGTCGAATAACTTGGCGGACATTGCTGTCGATCAATTGCTTCGGGATCGTACCGAGTCGGCAAACGACTTTAACGAGAAGTAATCTATGTAATATCATATATGACTGTTGCTGTGTGTCATTTCCTCAAAAGGATCACGATTCATCGCTTGGACCGCCTCCATCAGTAAAACAGCACGTTGGTATCTGAGGTATTTGAGGTGTTTGTAGAGACCTCAAATACCTCAGAGACCTGCTGAAACTCAGAGTTCTCTGGTGTTTATAGATATGGGTCAACTAACTCTGTAGATATCTTTGTTATCGTCAGAGTTCCCAAAGACCTCGACGGTATCCGGGGAGTTCCGGAGTATTCTCGAAAGACATTGTTCAAAGATCCTTACTAGACACGCAGTTAGAGAGCAGAATAAACAGTGGATATATTTCAGAATCATAATTATGGCGACCGCATACAAATAATTAAATCTAGCTGAATTCGATCAAGAGTGGCGCTTCTTCTTCGATGACCATCTCGACATCGGAAGACGACGAGCACGATGTGGACCGTGACCGCGCTCGCTTGTTCTTGGGGAGGTAGCTGGCTGTGGCACTATTAACCGTTTCCCATTGCTCACCCTGCAATTGTTTCAGCGAATCAACAGCCCAGGTCGCACGTCGGATACGTCGTTTGGTTGTAGCACTCTCGGCGGTGTAATCACCCCAATTTTCGTTGGAAAATTGTTCCTTCTGGGCCCGCCCGGGTGGGACGTACACACCGGTTGCCCAGAAACCGAACTCACGTTCCAGCTGTGAAATTACATTAGTTGATGTAAATGGGGAAGAGACGAGACGCACCGCTTGAGAGGCAAGCAAGAGAGCGCCGATCGCGGGCGCCTCCAGATCAAGGCCGCCGGGCAAGGCCGCAAGGAAGGCGAGGTGGTAGGAGTAGGTGAAGAGAATAACAGACGATTGAAAGAAACCCTAGGCGATCTTCAGCAAAATTGGGGAAAGTGAATAAGATTGGCACGTACGGTGTACTTTTCCTGCGCCTCGTCCCACTCCCTCCATTGAAACGTCCGCATCTTGAAATTTTCCTCATCGAACTCGAGCATTGAAGTGACATAGTCCTTCATGCCTTGCGGAGTATGCAGCGGAATCTCGTCTGGAGGGGCCGTTCCGTCTACACGTCTCATGAAACAAGGTCTAAAACCACGACAGGAGACGCACCTTCGGCCCGCTTCTTTGCGTTAGCCACCATATCTACCACGCACTTGTGGGCTTGAAGAGGGAATCCGGCGCGCCAGGTGTTGGTCCGATACATGATCTATCGAAGAGGATCATTGGGACAGCAACAGCGAAACGAAAGCCGAAGACGTACCAAACCTTGCCAAACGTCGTCCTTAGCGTTCATCTTGACCTTCGTGAAGAACTGATCAAGCACCGCTTGCACCTGTGCGTCGCTGAGACTGTGCCACGGCGGCAATTGGCCGAGTTGCTTGCGAAGATTTGGCCAGACTTTGTCGGTGAAGATATCGCCATTGTCGGCGGGGCCAGGAATATGTTTGACGGTCCAGCGTTTGGAGCCGTCACCGCGGAGCTCCTTCTGGGTGACACGCTTGGCTGGGGCGACGATGCGTACGATTGACTGAGGGAGACGGTGAGAGAAGAGATGTGACAAGATGTGACGGTGCGTGACTTACGGCTTGGGCTCTGCCCTTGCCTTTCTTCTCGCGTTCCACGATCTCGTCGGCGTCGTCGTCAATAGCAGGCCCGCCATAATGAACCATACCATCGCCGTCGTCTACCCCCTTTGCTTCTCTACGCTTGAGTTTCTCCTTCGCACCTGACGCCATCCCGGACTTCTTCGCAATCTTGGTCTTCTTCGCGTCCCGTTTTTCTCTGTGGAAGCGTAAGCAATCATGGTCTCTATAAGATAAGATCGCACCCGTTGTCTTTCGCCTTTCTTTTCCCGCCAACACCGCCGATTTCTGGAGTACCGGCAATATCTTGGGTCTGACGCACCGCCTGGATGTCAGCGCGGCTGAATTTCTTTTTCTTCTTACGAGGTATGGCCGCGGAAGCGTCTTCGTCGCCTTCGCTGTTGTCTGGGTCTTCTTCGTCGTCGCTGGAGTCGTTGGAATCATCTGGCGGTCGAAACGCGTCCGAACCACTGGAATCGTCCGCTTCAGGATCTGAGATGCAAGTGAACACAAATTCAAGCGTTAGACAAGACAAATTTTTACCGCTATCCATCTCCTCCTCCTCTTCAGCGCTGAACTGTGGTGTTTGGGTCTGACGATGTGGACGAGCTGGGGCTGGAGGATGATTAGCGGTCTCGCCATACTCGATGTCCTCGCGCCGCTGCTCGTCTTCTATTGCAGCGATAGCCGCAAGCGCAGTATCTTTCGTGTGGTCCGACTGAGCTTTGGTTTCGGCTGCCCGTCCTTTTTCTTCAGCTCTTTCCTCGGCCGTTTTTGGTACAAGCCCAGCAAGCTGGGCAGGGTGTATGTTCTTGTTTCCGGCCCGAGTCGTGAGTCCCGGGCCACTGGGTTGGTTGCGGCGCCTCGTTGGAGGGACGGGGAGAGACATGGGTATAGAGATGGTGGGGGGAAAGAGAGAGCGGCGAGAGAACACGTGCGGAAAGTTGGTGTCGTCTTGACAATCTTTTTTGCAAATTCGTTTCAGGCACGCACGGGTGCGTCAGCAATGACTCGGACTCGGAAGATCGCGCCACTTGCCTTTGTCATTTTTGCTCCCCACTCTCTCTTTGACCGTTCAGCAATGCCCCGCCAGACTTACCAGAAGAAATTCAAGCCCAAGAATATTCCTTGCCCATACCCGGGATGCAAGAAGTTCTGTACCAACTCAGGGGGACTTACCCAGCATATGCGGATCCATCAAACCTTTCCCCGTCGCTCCGCACCACAGCCGCCTGACTCCCCGCCCTCTCCCGCTGGCCGGCACTCGCCAGCAGGTGGAGGTGACGCAGGGCTGGATGATATGGAATGGGAGCCGCTTGAGCTTCCTGGACGCATCAAGCGTCATCCTGACCTGAATGGTACGCACTTACAGCTCGGTCTTTGAGCTTATATTCAGCGACGATTTTAACAGGCAGAATTTGCGACCGTAACGGAAATTTTCTTTCGGGAAACAGTCCTCCACCGCCTCCAGAACCACGAGCGAAGGACGACTATACACCCTACAAAGACGACCTCGACTTTCACCTGGCCGACCTCCTGTACCGCAAAGTTCAGATGTCTGCGGGTGATATCGACGCCCTCATGCAGATCTGGGCGGCTAAACACCCCGACTCCGACCCTCCATTTGCCGACCACACCGATTTGTACGCGACTATCGACGCCACGGATCTTGACCACATTCCGTGGCAGTCTTTCGAAATGTGCTATAACCTTCCCATTCCCCCCGACGACTCTACACCCTGGAAGAGACAGAAATACACTGTCTACTTCCGGGATCCTCGCCTTGTCCTGCGCAGCCAACTCGCCAACCCCGATTTCAAAGCCGAAATGGACTACGCACCGAAACAAGTATTCGCACGCGATGGAACCCGGGAGTATGAGGACTTCATGTCAGGAAACTGGGCGTGGAATCAAGCTGTGTGTTATATGCTCTACTCAGCCAACATCTGCCTAACGACGCTTATTAGACTCAAATTGCGAAAGACCCAAAAACACACGGTGCTGTTTTCGTCCCGTTCATTGCCGGAAGCGACAAGACTACGGTGTCCGTCGCTACTGGGCAAAACGATTACTATCCGCTTTATGCGTCTAATGGGCTGGTCCACAACAATGTGCGGCGTGCGCATCGTAACGCTGTAACGTTGATAGGGTTTCTCGCAATTCCTAAAAGTGTGTACAGCGCGCATCTCTTCTTTCCGTATTCATTTCAATTTCTATGCAGCGGATCGGGAGCACGACAAGTCCGTCGAATTCCGGACGTTTCGAAGGAACCTTTTTCACGGGTCACTCAAGTATATATTAGAGCCACTTCGTAAAGGGATGACCACCCCGGAGGTGGCACTTTTTGGGGACGGACACTACCGTCGCGTTATCTACGGGCTTGGTCCCTACATTGCGGACTACCCCGAGCAGGTTCTCCTCACTTGCGTCGTGCAGGGCTGGTGCCCAAGGTGCGTCTCCCTTTGCGTTCGGTTTAATCATGCTAAATCAATTTAGGTGTACTGCGACGAACAAAAATCTGGATGGCGAGGGCGGACGGCGTACCAAGGCCCATACCCAGCGCCTCTTCGAAGCTCTGGAAGCCGACGCGTTGAATCACAAGTCGATCTGGGATCAATATGGTGTTATCAGCGATGTTTTGGTGCGTAACTCCTACCTGCCATTTTCCTCTGTTAACTGCTTTCTAGCCATTTACCTGGAGTTTCCCGCGGGCGGACATACACGAGTTGATCTCGCCCGACCTTCTACACCAAATCATCAAAGGCACATTCAAAGACCACCTCGTCACCTGGGTTGGCGAGTATCTACAGGCAATACACACGAAGAAACGGGCAGCGCAAATCATGGCAGACATCGACAGACGGTATGTCTTTCTTTTCATGATTTTTGAGACGTTGTATGAAATCTTGCATAGTATCGCAGCCGTTCCGCCTTTCCCCGGCCTACGTCGCTTCCCAGAGGGTCGAAACTTCAAACAGTGGACAGGCGATGACTCGAAAGCGCTCATGAAGGTTTTCATTCTTTATTTTTGAGTAGCTTCTTCTTCTAACTGTACCTCACAGGTCTACCTGCCCGCAATCGAGGGCTATGTACCGCCCCAAATGCTTCGCGCATTCAGCGCATTCCTTGACTTCTGCTATCTCGTCCGCCGCAACGTCATCAATGAGGCGACGCTCGCAGCCATCAATGACGCCCTCGCCCGCTACCATCATGAACGCGTCATCTTCGAAGAGAGCGGTGTCTGCCCCAACGGCTTTTCTCTTCCAAGGCAGCATTCCCTCGTCCACTATCCATATCTGATCACCCAATTCGGCGCTCCCAACGGACTGTGCTCTTCCATCACCGAATCCAAGCATATCAAGGCTGTAAAAGAGCCATGGCGACGTTCCAGCCGGCACAACGCACTCGAGCAGATGCTAACAATCAACGACCGCCTCGATAAACTCGCCGCCGCTCGGGTTGACTTCACCGAGCGTGGTATGCTCGACGGCCCAGCAGCACGACAACTGCCTTCCGCAGAGCCACACACGGTGTCGGCTGCAGGCCGAGACGATGATGACGAGGAGTTGGGCGCTACCGATGAGCTGCAATTTCTGGGGGAGGTGAAGCTGGCGAGGAAACACAGTACGTGTGGTATCCGACTAATATTAATTTGATCTTCATTCTCTTTATTTCAGTCCGCAATTACCCCACAAGTCCCGATGCGTTGGGAGACTACCTCAAGATCCCTATGCTCCCTGCCCTCATCCGTCGATACCTTTATGGCCTAGAGCATACAGATGAGATTGACCTCGACGTCTCCACCATCGCGCTTGAAGACTGCCCGGACGCACCGCGCAAGGTCAAATGCTTTCCCTCCGCCGTCGCCACCTTCTATGCGCCAAGCGACCAATCTGGTCTCCATGGGGCCATGCGCGAGCGTATCCGCGCTGTCCGCTCTTGGCGTGGCAAGGCTTCCCGTTACGACTGCGTGTATGTCGAGGCGGATGCGGAGCAGCCTGGATTTCGTGGCTTGCTTGCCGCTCGAGTTTTACTCTTTCTTTCCTTCAAACATCGCGGCACTTCTCATGAATGTGCTGTCGTCACCTGGTTCTCCACGATCGGCCGCGAGGCCTGCGAGGATACGGGCCTGTGGATGGTGGAGCCGGATTTGGATGGGCGGGGGCGCCGTATTCATGACCTCATCAGCATCGACTCCATTCTGCGCAGCGCGCACTTGATACCTGTTTTTGGCGACACATTCCTTCCACGTCGTTTCAAACACTCAGACTCACTGGACAGTTTCAAAGCATATTACATTAATAAATACGCAGACCATCACTCCCATGAGATAGCATTCTAATCTACCTCCGTGTACTACTCTATTTCCAGATTCTCTTCAATTATTTTATATCATTGAATTCAGCCATTTAATTCCGCTAGCGAGTGAAATCTGTCAAGCTTCATGTACTCACGAAGAACTTTGGTAAGTGCGAGGTCTCTGAGAACTTTGGCATTTCCTAATAAGGAAAGAAATTTCGCAAAGATCTCCTGTTCGCAGAGTCCTCAAAGACCTCTCTCAGAGACCAAAGACCTGCTCTCAGAGATCAAATACCTATTTTCAGATACCGAATACCTCAGATACCAACGTGCTGTTTTACTGATGTGCCATCGCGAGGCTGACAAGTCACAATAGGGATCAAGCTGTTCTCTGGAGCAATCAAGCCGTCGGAAAGGTAAGCTTATCTTTTATTTGCTAAGTTATTCATCCCATTCATTTTTGCTTACATCCTTCAGAGAATAGGTTTCCCGAAGGATTCCGAGTCGTCTCATTGGTACCTTCTTATTGTCCAGTACCTAACCAGCGTGCTTGACTGGCGTAAACAGAAGCCTCCGGGGCGGTGGTTTTCGACCACTGTAGAGCTTACCGGCCGTGACATCTCTGAGTTTCTATATCGTGTCCGAATTCCCTCACGATACTGCCCCACCTGGATCAGGATGCACAAAACATGAGGCGAGACATCTCATAAGTTAACAGCTTCCCTATCGATATGAACTTTCACTCGATCTTTTTTCTAGGTCTATGAAAACTGCTGTGTGTGGGAAGTACATAGCTGTGGAGGCATCGCCAAGCCTCTGCAGGTTATAATCCGCTGCCTCGGTATACGGTCGATACCTCCACCTCCTCCGGTTGGGAGGAGACCTCTTGCATGAGTCTCCCCTCGCCTCCTCCTGTCGGGAGGAGGCCTCTCCTCCCTACTGCCAAACTCAAACTTGTTCGATTCCGCACCCTGTCGTCGACGTCCCCTATCATCAAGAGGCTCAGAACTCGAATCCGGGCCCTCTTGTTCCCGGGTTCTGCCGCCCTTGACATTGCCCTGCTCTCCATCCACGTCCTGGCCGAGTCCGCTGATGCTTTCCCACCTCTCAAGAGTGTCGTCGGCGGTGTGCGCGCGTTGTGTGATCTTGCTCAGGTACGCCATGTCACTATCCGCCATCTCAATTCGTCCTAGCATGAGACGCTCATTTGTACTCGTAGCGCGCCAAAGCCTATAAATCAGAAGCAATCAACATCGCGCTTCGTGCTAATGCAATTTTAAACACTATAGCCGACGCTGTTCCTGATCCTACTGCGATTCCATCGGCCATGCTTCAAAGTATTGACCGCTTCAAGCTGTAAGTATATCTCATTGCCATCGAATTAGATCGTCGCTAATTCTTGTTTATGTGCAGGCTTCTCCGCGAGATCCGGGTTAAAATGGAGGGTGTTGCGCAGACCACACGGATGGCATCTGTGCTTTATCTTGCTCGCCACGAAGAAACGATAACGCGCATACATGCACAGCTGGACGATGCCTACCGAGATTTTGTGGTCAGTTCGCTCTAGATCAATTGTAATCGCTTCCACGGTATCAATGATCGACTTGAACAGGCGGCCGCGACTCTTCGCATTGAAGTCAAGCAAGAGCACCTTGCTAATCAGATTACTGTTCACCACGACACGATGGTGCAGAGTCAACATGATACACATGTTGCTGTAACCGCAACCAGCGCAGAATTGGTACAGTACAAATTCTTCATAATGCGGGTCTCATATGCAACTCACAATGTTTCTGCGCAGGCTGCTCTGAAGCCCATCGTGTCACGGACTCTCTTTTTCTCCGAGTTCTCAGTTTTTTTGGCCTTCCCCTGAAGATTGAAGATATGTCTCACTCGGGGCCATCATGGGGGGCGAATGAATCGATTTTGACCACATTCTGTCCCGCATGACATTCCCGCATCCGCGGTACTTATGGTTTTGTCTCCCTTATGGTTTTGTTTCTTCTAAATCGGACTATTTTTCTACATGTGCGAGTTATAAGTCTAGATCGCTCGCGAGGCTGCGAGTCAGGGGAATTTTTGGCCTTATTTATTGCAAATCTGTATCCACATAATTATAATAGATCGATACCCCAGTTTGATAAACGGACCTGATCAAAGAGCAAAATCAGCAGCGGTTATATCTGGGAATTTAAATCTGCACAGATGGGAAGTTGAAACAGAATTTTGGTTGAGTTTTCGTCGGCTACTCGGCAACTCTTGGGCCGAGTACTTACCCCGCAACAACTACAACGACTAAATCTAGGGGGAGTGGCTTTACACCTAAGCCAACCGTCAATCTGTCTAGCCAGGATCCTGTGGGCCGATTTCAGACGGCTGTGTCAGTGGACAAGGGACCTGGGATTCTCCGTATTGGGTCTGCGACGGTGTAGACCAAGGTGTAGACGCTGTTAATGTTTGGTTAATGTCTCTTTCGGTGCTATTCATTCGCAGCCCATACCACGAGACGTCGGCGCCATGACAGTTCTCGAACAGGTGAGCACATGCCGTCAGTAGTTCTATTTACCACCGCAAAATCAGTCAAATCTATCTTCCAATCCCCACCCCGACAAGGTTCAGCAGATGAGGCTTCCCCGGGCCTAGACGCTGCGTTAACGTCTCTTCACATATTGGCGGAGTCGGCCGATGCATTCCCGCCGCTGAAGAGCGTAGTAGGCGGTGTGCGAGCGCTGTGCGATATCGCACAGGTATTCTCATTCATCTTATTATTGCTGTACACTAACTGATATGGTGGGGCCCCGTAGCGCGGCAAACACTGCAAATCCGAGGCAAAAGACATTGCGCTTCGGACAGTGGAAATTTTGAACGCAATTGCGGATGCCGTCCCTGACGCTTCTTCAATTTCACAGCATATGGTCGACAGTATCGAGCATTTCACTGTGTAAGTTTTCGATCTTGATATTGTATGATATAGAGCCTGGTCGATATCGTTGATGTTGCATAGGGTGCTGGTCGACATTCGTTCGGCGACCGAAGACATTGCGAGTAGAATGTCGCGCTTTCTCCGCGTTGCGCATCATGAAAGGAAGGTGCAGAATATTCGCGCAAAGTTGGATAATGCATACCGTGATTTTGAGGTCGGTTGGACTTGATTCTGTGCTGTTAATGGAAAATCATTTACGATTTTGAAGGCTGCGTCAACATTGCGTGTGGAGTTTCAACAGTCTGTGATTACCATACAGCAAGAGGAGCTCTTGAGGCATCAGAAACAGACGGGTATCGGTGTGAGTAGGGTCGTCGAAGTCACGGTTAGTGAATGGTTTTGGGATTATTAAGTACTGTCTACTCAAACTGCACCCAGACCGAACTTGATACCAAGATCTCGCGTATCATGGTCTACTCCTCAGTAGTGTCTCTGGGACTCTTTTTTCGTATGAGGCTTGAAAAAAGACAAAGATATAAGAGGCTCCGTGATCACGACCCAACTCGGGATAGGGGCCCGGGGAGCCCGCAAAAAATTACTTGGAGGTGGCTACGGGTACTTTTGCGAGGACTTATAAGTGAAACGGAAAGAACGAGTCGTTCTTTCCGTTTCCTGGGGAATTCAAGGCCAATTAGTACTATATTCACCCTGACCGGTACAGTGGCCCGTTAGTACACACAAGCGGCATACTAGTAGTTCGTAACACCAAGGAATTTTGAAGGAATTCAAGTTTATTGGATCAAGCTGCCAGTGGGATCAACTTGAAGTCAATCGTACAACAATCGTACCAGTGGTTCAAATTCAAGATTTGGGTCTGGGGCCCTGTTTTTGCCGTCTGTGACTCTCATACCTGGGATACTAATTTTGAACGTTCGGCCTACACCAGAAATTCTTGAGAAATTGTCTTGCCGCCTTCATCAATTATTGATCGGTGTTTTACGAACGGCACTGGTTGCCGGCCAAAGCGCCCACCGCCACAGATCACAATCCTTCCTTTTTTGTCCTTGTTCTTTGCCTCTCACCACCATCACCCGGTTTCCCTCTTTCAAGTCTAGGCTTGATAGACGCGGATGGAAGTATCAAATGAACTCCCTTTCAAGACTCGCCCTCTTAGTCCCAAGTCCCAAACAGCCTTGTCGAAAGCGGTCGCTTTGGAGCGCAGTGCCACGAATACAAGTATACTGGCGCAATTTCAGCGAAGTGTCGGTATCTTTCTTCCTCAGTCTTCCCTACAACGAAACTGTGCTCACATTCAATGGCCGGTCCGACAGCTGAGCGACGCCGCAGAGCTCTTTGAGGTCCGTACTTCTTGCAATTTCGAAATCCTGTTTGTATGGCTGATTGAGCGTATGGATATAGCATCTAAATGCCGACTATGCGCAGGAGAAGGCCAATGGAGTGGAGATTCGTTCGGTATGTATTCGTTCCCAACATCTGTATCAACGCTGGTGCTTTCTGAGCTCGCGCCGCCACATATCTAGTGCCTGGAAAACCAATACATCCAGCTTCGTGAACGGGAAGATGCGGTGAAGGCTATGCAGGAGGATGTGGACCGAGACCGAGAGGTGCGTTCTTGATGGCCCTCGAGTCGTTCCTGCGTCGTATTCCCCACTATTCACCACCACGATGCCTTTCTTCCTAGGCACTTTACCTGCAACGCAGAACGCAGGAGGCGGACTTCGACGCTCGTTCGAATGATCTCGAACAGCAGGGAAAGGTGCGCATTCCAGATCATCATTGTCTTGGACGCAAACAGATTATTTGCTTAACATTCTTCAGACATTCATGTCCCGCCTTCGCGACGAACTAACCGAGGAGCTGGTCAAACGAGAAGCTGCTCTCGAGTTCGGTCAACATCTGACCGAGGTACGTATGTCACACAGCGATTTCCTCTTCTTGATTCAAGCTATCTCTATCTCTATCTCTAACGGAACTCAGCAACGTGTCCACGATGCCGAACTCAAGGCGACGGACCTGAAAACTCGCCTCAGCGTCGCGATTGCGGAAAAGAACGAATTGCAGAGGGTATGCGGTTTCTCATGGACTGAGTTCGATGTGGTCGTTGATCAAATTGATCATTCTTTCGCAGGATCAAGGTGTTCTTAGAGCGGAATTGCGAAAGAAGGACGAGGTTCGGGATTCGGAATCTCATTCTCTTCGGCTACTTGTTAACATTCAAATCAGGACTTCGACGCAGCCAAACAAGAGCTTCTCACCCTTCAAACCCAGCACTCCGCATGCAGTACCGAGAAACGAGAGTTAACGGAGGCGTTGGCGTCCTCCAATATTGAATTGATTCAGACGCAGAAAGTCAGTTGCTGTTGTTCCTACAATTCTCAACAGTCGCTGATCTTTCACCTCGATCCAGAGACTCGATGACGCTCGAACTCGGATTTCGCAGCTTAAAGAAGTGATCTCTGAGTTCATGGAAGTAGGGTTTTCCCTCCCATGGATTAGCTAAACGACCGAACTAACTTCGTCTGGAATCAAGTATCTGAAATCGAGGACGCAGGTGGGCTCTGATTTTTATGCTGCACCGTTGTGAGCTAATCGATTTATTGCAGTCAAATCAGCTCCTCCGCGCCGCCGTGCAATTGCACTTAAAGCAGATCCTCACCGTCGCCGTGGAGAGCGATAACCTCGTTCGCGACCTGAAGACGAAGATTCAGAAATTGGTAAAGGTATGAGTGTTTGACACTGGACGCTTAGCTTGACAAAATGACTGATTGTCGGATACAGCTAGTCGAAGACGCTCTAGCTGCTTTGCAGAGTCAGGAGACCCAGCACCAGGACGCGTTGAACGGACATCGGGCGGAAATTTCCTCATTGAAAGAGGTGAGTGAATCGATTGGGTTTCGTCTTTCCTTGTGCAGCCAGATCTCAACGTGAAATCAATCGCAGTCTCTCAATGCGTCAAAATTAAAGGTCAGTTTCGTGTCCCGTCAAATCATCTGTTCTTTCTTGTTCTGAAGGTTCGTGTCATACATAGATAACGGAGCTGGCTCAAACGATCGCGGAACGAGACCGTCAATATACGGAGCTCGAGTTGAGGCATCGCAGTCTGACGACGGTTCATATAACTCCGTTTCGTTCCTGCGCTTATCTGGAAGGCTTACAACCCGAAGGAATACCAGCCGCCTCATCCTCCACCGCAAGCTACGGCCACCGACCGTGAGCTGGCTCCTGACATGAAACGGGAAATGGATAGGCTGCGCCGGACGCTTAAGACTGTCGAGGCGGAGAACGAGCGTTTGCGGTCGGATGTAACGAAGGCGGCGGGGAGGGAACACGTGGTGTGTGAAGCGTCTCGCAATCTTACCTTCGATTGATTTTCCTTTTTTTTTTTCACAGGGTTTGCAGGTGGGTCGGTTTCTGTTTCAAAACGACGAACAACCCCCAACATCTTCAGGCCGCGACGCCAGTAAGGCCAGCAGAGATATCGCAAATAGAGACACCGCAGGTCAGTTCTTGCTGCATAAGGCTGACAACTCACGGCTAATCTACGATCTGAAGACTCCGCCCAGCGTACCTGAACAACTACCGACGCAGGTGAGAACGTTTCCTGTCTGATCTTAGTTGGAAAGTTGATTGCGAGCTTCTTCAGTTGCCTACACCATCATCAAGTCCATGCGTGTCCCCAGTACGTTTGAACTGAGATCATTCTTATAGCGACTTTCAACATCGTGCAGAATCAGCGGCAGAAGATCCCACTTTCGCGCGGGGTGGAGGTGAGTATCTGTCATCCTCCTTCCTCAAATCAACCATTACCAAGTACTGACAATCCGCAGGCACCGAAGAAAGCTACGACCGAGAATCCCGGACCTTCCACGACTCGCCCTACTGAAACCGAACAAACGAGACGGCCGAATCAAAATCAACAATTGAAAAGGAAAGGGGCGCCGGGGGCGACAGATTGGGGCAGCTACAAGATACCACGGAAGAGTTGATATTGACACTTTTTAACCCTTATTTTGGCACGCTGATTGGCGCGTAATCATCTACTAATGTAACCTATGTACCCTCGACCCATTCAACGTTCTCAAGAAAAACACATTGTACGTTCGCGCTTGCAGTCTGAGACGGGGTCGGCTCCGCGTTCGTTAACGTGTACCTGGATGGGGTCCGATGCATGATGAGAGGTATTTAATGGGCTCATTAACCGTGTTGTCAAACTAGGTCTGCCCCTAGGCATGGCGTCTGGAACCGTGCTTTATTGCAAATGCTTCGGACGTGAAGAGGATTGCATCAAGGCGCAAAATGTGTTCATTGTCTTAGTATTAAGATAACAGCGAACACGAGCGAGCCTCCCCTCCTATGTGGACCATCGTCCACATTCACCATGTTATATTAGTATCCACAATTTTCATTGACATGCTTTGCTCAGCGCGTGCGCCGTTACCCGTGTACCTAGCTAGTCATTACTTGTCAAAGCGAAACCGAAGTCGCCCATAGAGAATATTCTCGAGTTCTGACGCGGAATAACAGACCGGGTCTGCCTCAGTGCCTCTCTTGCCGCAAGGAGCTCGGAGAGGCAATTTGAACTTACATAAATACAGCGATCTCGGAGCTTGCAGGCTGTTACTTATGACATTATTGACAGTCACGTCCCAGACTGTAAGTCACAGCAGCAGGAGCGGACGTTGCTGTGATTCAACACCTCGATTAATCGATTTTCAACGGTGAAGCCACGACGGCAGAAGTTGGGCAGAAGACAAGGAATTTGTTGACAGTTTGTTATTACTTATTTGCCTCGACCGAGCTCCGGCTATCTCTGTTGCCGGACAGCCGACCCAGGTTGACCGCAAACCACCACCACGATTTTTTCTTCTTCTTTTTCTGGCGAGTACCCGCCACCAGATGCACATTGCAGCCTTGGATGTTGAAGGTAAACGTCCAACGCACATGACCTATCCCTCCACTTTTAGCTTCAATGGCCACCAAACGTTGGAGAACTAAAGTCGACTCTGGAGTCTGATTTCGAGTTTCTCTGCTACAAAATGCGCTCTCTTGCAAGACGAAAGATGACTTTAGATGGAAGGCGAAATTCCGAACGTCGATTACCACTCGGGGTTCCAGCCATTGATCGCTAAATCCCATCCTCACCACGAAACACTCAAAATGAATGCAAGTACGTTTAATTCCTTTCGGGTGCTCAGATACGTTTCCGCCCACGGAATCCATTCTTGGAATATACTAGGTATGCAGCTTCCGAATCCCACAATCAGATATGTCATACGCTATGAGCGGGTGCAAAAAAACGACGGATTAAAGAGTAAACTGGCACGAAATCCCGTGGCTACGCTTTCCGCACTTCCCCTTCGCCGGATCCTGCAGGTTAACATGCTGCCCAGTATAGTGAATGCTCGCGCCCTCGAGATTCGACGCGCCGGAATTGCACCCATTGCCGTCCGTGACGGCCAGCGCGTGCTTCAGCTTCGTCTCGCCCGTGCCGAATTTCGTCTGCTTCTGGTCGCAGTTCGTCTCGAGGACGCCGGATTGGTCCCAGTTGCCTTCGTTGGCGGGACGGCAGACGCGGACCTACGGAGTGGCCGGCCATGGTGAGTTATTGAGATATAAATTTCGTTCAGCTTCGGGGTGTCACGGTTGTAGGTATATACGCACCCAGGGCTTTCCCGTGTTCGAATCACGGACGGAGGTGTAGTGCACGACGAATTTGCCCGGAGTGGGCGGGAAGGCGTGCTGATCGTCGTTGCAGTTGAACAGGTCCGCAGAGGACCCCGTCGCAAAGACGAGGAGAGTGGCGAGGACGAGTTTGAGGCTGGCGGAGAACTGCATGTTTAACTCGGTTTGGACTTTGTGAGGGAGAAAGTGGAGCGAGGAAGGAACTCGAGTGGTTGGAATCTGAACAGACTCTTCCTGCCTTTTTATACGCCGCCTCTCGCTTCCTGGTTGGAGTCAAAGTGCACTGCGAGGCTCAGGCACGGCTCCATCCATTATTTCTTGTTGATGGCACTTCCTGAGCGGCGTGAAAGTGCCGTGTTTCAACGAATCATTCATTCACGTCCTCAGTGCTCACAAACACACAGTCGGCAAACAGCTATTAGGGTCTGACCCTCCCGTCCAACGGCGAAAACAAAACAAAAGACGCGGGATTCAGTGCCATAATAATTCATCATTCGGTGCGTGCATGCCATACCATGTTACTGCGGAATTTATTTCAATTTGTTTGTACATGTGGGCTTTTCCGTTTGCTGTAATTCATAGTAAGTATAAGCGAGGAAGGAGCCTCCTATATGGTGTTCGCAATAAACTACACACTTGTGATACGGTGATACGGTGATTGCCCTGTAAATTTCGACACGCGTCTTCGAGGCAAGCTTGCATGAGGCAGAGTCATTGAGTCCCCGCTCAGGTAGTTCAACAAGTTGAACTTATTTGTACATGTGGGCTTTCCCGTTAATTCACAGCAAGCGAGGAAGGATTTACATACACAGCCATGAATCAATGAATTGAATACCTCATCATGCATCAGATCCCATCCAGGTACAGGTTAACGAACGCGGAGCCGACGCAAAATGTGATTTTCTTGAGAACATTGAGTACATTATCATTGGTAGACGAGTACGCGCCAATCAGCGTGCCAAAATAACGGTTAAAAAGTTAAAAAATATCAACTCTTCCGTGGTATCTTGTAGCTCCCCCAATCCGTCGCCCCCGGCGCCCCTTTCCTCTTCAATTGTTGATTCTGATTCGGCCGTCTCGTTTGTTCGGTTCGTCCTATCAACGATCCATAACCAATAGGGCTCGTCGGCGAAGGTCCGGGATTCTCGGTCGTAGCTTTCTTCGACGGTGCCTGCGGATCCGGATTGTCAGTATGTATTTTATAAGGATTGATTTGAGGAAGGAGGATGGATGGATGACAGATACTCACCTCCGCCCCGCGCGAAAGTGGGTTCTTCTGCCGCTGATTCTGCACGATGTTAGAAGTTGCTACTATAAGAATGATATCGATTTAAACGTACTGGGGACACGCCTGGACTCGAGGAAGGTGTAGGCAACTAGAAAGAAGCTCGCGATTAACTTTTTCAAACAAGATCAGATGAAACAAAATTCTCACCTGCTTCGGTACTTGCTCAGGTACGCGGGGCGGAGTCTTCAGATCGTAAATTAGCCGTGAGTTGTCAGCCTTATGCTGCAAGAACTGACCTGCGGTGGCGCTATTTGCGACATCTCTGCTGGTTTTACTGGCATCGCGGCCTGAAGATGTACCCGATTAGGGGTTGTTCGTCGATTTGAAGCGGAAACCGACCCACCTTGAGCTTATCAATCTCCTCCGTCTTCTCCGCCACCAACTTCTTATACACCATCCGCTCCGTGGTGAACTCCTCCTGCAGACGCTGCGAAAAAAGAAAAATACCATCAATCGGCGAATGTTATAGAGATTAGATTCAAGACGGATTTCACGCACCACATGTTCTCTCCCCACCGCCTTCGTTACGTCCGACCGCAAACGCTCGTTCTCCGCCTCGACAGTGTTGAGCGCTCGGCGCAGCCTATCCATTTCCCGTTTCATGTTAGCAGCCAGCTCACGGTTGGTGGTGGTAGCTTGCGGCGGAGGATGAGGCGGCTGGTATCGTGCGCGTTGATGTTAGAACAGCGTCTGACTCGTTGACGATCGATACTATAACATACCTGAGGCTGAGATTTAATTTGTTGCGCGCGGTTGTACTCCTGCGAGTAACGAGCCTCAGAGATAAACGCAGGAAGAACGAAATGGAATTGTTATACGAACCGTCGTGAGACTGCGATACCTCATCTCAAGCTCCGTATATTGACGATCTCGTTCCGCGATCGTTTGTGCATGCTCCGTTATCTATGAGACGAAGCTTCAGAAAAACAAAGAACAGGGGATTCGCTGCGACACGAAACAAACTCACCTTCAATTTTGACGTATCCAAAGCCTGCGATTGATTTCACGTTAAAATCTCGCTGCACAAGGAAAGACGACATTTATTCAAGCGATTCACTCACCTCTTCCAATGAAGAAATTTCCGCCCGATGTCCCTTCAACGCGTCCTGGTGCTGGGTCTCCTGACTCTGCAAGGCAGTTTGGGCGTCTTCGAGTGCCTGTGTCCGACAATCAGTCGTTTCGAATTCGCAAGCTAAGCGTGCAGTGTCAGAAACTCATACCTTTACCGATTTCTGATTCCTCGTCTCCAGGTCGCGAACGAGGTTATTGCTCTCCGCGGCGGCGCTGAGGAGCTGCTTTGACTGCAATAAAATGAATGCATTAGCTCGCAACGGTGCAGCATAGAAATAAGAGAACTCACCTGCGTCCTCGACTTATTCAGAGACTTGATTCCAGACGACGTTAGTTAGATCGGTCGTTTAGCTAGGCCATGCGAGGGAAAACCCTACCTCCTTGAGATCATATATCTCCGAAGCACAACCCTGAACGGCTTCTTTATTTTGCGAATCTCGGGTTCGGGAGGCGTTTCGAGAGGCATCGAGTTTCTGAATCGAAGCGAAGCGAAGGATTAGCAAGATGGGAATAACTGAGCACTATAGGAATCACAACTGACTTTCTGCGTCTGAATCAACTCAATCTTAGCGGACGCCAACTCATCTGTTAACTCTCGTTTCTCGGTGCCGCATGCGGAGTGCTGGGTTTGAAGGGCGAGGAGCTCTTGTTTGGCTGCGTCCAGCTCCTGATTTGAATGTTGATAATCAATAGCCGAAGAGAATGAGATTCCGAATCACTCACCTCGTCCTTCTTTAGCAATTCCGCCCTGAGGACACCTTGAGCCTGCGAAAGAATGATTTTTGCTCAACGACCATCCATCGAATTCATTCCATGAGAGAACGCATACCCTCTGCAATTCGTTCTTTTCCGCAGTCGCAGCTTTGAGATGACTTTTCAGGTCCGTCGCTTTGACTTCGGCGTCGTGGACAAGTTGCTGAGTTTCGTTAGAGATAAAGTTGGGGATAGCTTGAATCAAGAAGAAGAAATCGCTGTGGTGACATACGTACCTCGGTCATCTGCTTGAATTTCCGCATCTTCTCGTAGACCAGATGTCGCCCGAACTCGAGAGCAGCTTCTCGTTTGGTTAGTTCCTCGCTTAGTTCGTCGCGGAGGCGGGACATGAATGTCTGAAGAATGTTAGGTAATCTGTCTGCGTACAAGACAATGATGATCTGGAATGCGCACCTTTGCCTGCTGTTCGAGATCATTCGAACGAGCGTCGAAGTCCGCCTCCTGCGTTCTGCGTTGCAGGTAAAGCGCCTAGAAAGAAAGGCATCGTGGTGGTGAATACGACGCAGGAACGACTCGAGGGGAATCAAGATTAAACGCACTTCTCGGTCTCGGTCCACATCCTCCCGCATGGCTTGCACCGCATCTTCACGTTCACGAAGCTGGATGTATTGGCTCTCCAAACACTAGATATGTGCGGCGTGAGCTCAAAAAAGCACCAACGTCGACGAAGATGTCGGGAACGAATACATACCGAACGAATCTCAGCCCCATTGGCCTTCTCCTGCGCATAGTCATCGTTTAAATGCTACATCCATACGCTCAATCAGCCATAGAAACAGGTTTCGAAATTGCAAGAAGTACGGACCTCAAAGAGCTCTGCGGCGTCGCTCAGCTGTCGGACCGGCCAGATGTGAGCACAGTTTCATTGTAGTGAAGAGTGAGGAAGAAGAGAGATACCGACACTTCGCTGAAATTGCGCCAGTATACTCGTATTCCTGGCACTGCTCTCCAAAGCGACCGCTTTCGACAAGGCTATTTGGGACTTGGGGCTAAGAGGAGGAGTGTTGAAAGGGCGTTCATTTGATAGTTCCATCGGCGTCTATCAAGCCTGAACTTGAAAGAGGGAAACCGGGGGGATGGTGGTGAGAGACAAAGAACAAGGACAAAAGAGGAAGGAGCGCCTTATTGTGATCTGTGGCGGTGCGCGTCCTTGTTCTTTGGCCGGCAACTGCCGTCGTAAAACACCGATCAATTGATGAAGGCGGGCAAGAGAATTTCTCAAGAATTTCTGGTGTAGGTTGAACATTCAAAATTAGTATCCCAGATATGAGAGTCACAGACGGCAAAAGCAAGGCCCCAAACCCAAATCTTGAATTTGAACTAAGTACTTGTACGATTGACTTCAAGGTTGTTCCCAACTTGATCCAATAAACTTGAATTCCTTGGTGTATGGGCGATATACTGTGCAAAAAATAATTTCGACATCTCATGAGAAACAGAGCACAACTTTGAATTTTGTCGACAACCTGGACTACTTGTCGACAACTTTACAATGTGCTGCTACAACCCTTTTAATTCTGTGGCTACAACTTGAATTTGAGGGCAATCTATTTGTATCAACCCCTATAGCTCTGCCGGTGTAGTTCCGGCAACCAGCGGGCAGACCCAATACAACTTCGACATTTTTGGCTTGCCCCATCAGCGCGGCCCGAGCAATCAATCGGCTCCGCGCGCCGGCATTATTGTTGTTTTATTCTCCCGGTGCTGTGGTCGGGAGGTGACTTGAAAGGTTGCCTGTTTGAATTTACAACCCACTTTGGCTTGCCTGGGAACATATTCCGAAATCAGAATTGATGTGGGAGGTGAATAGATATTGTTATGAGAAGAGGAAGTAACACACCATTCAACTCATTTCAACCATAATACATGGGTGTTTCTGTGCTTCAAAAATAGTGAAAATACACAGAGACATACATAGCATACACCCTACTGACATACTGAGGCTTTTGTCGGGTTCGATGAAGGTTCGAGGTAGAAATGTTCACCACATCATTCGCAAATCACGGCTTGACGATCCGAATGATGGCAGAAGTTTGCCGAGACTTGGTTGCACCCAACTGCTTTGCAGTTGCTGATACGGCATGTGGGAGTTGTCTCCTAACTCAGTTGCCTCCCCATAAAGTTGCTGATGCAAGATGTTGCTGAATTTGTAATCAAATTGTCTCCTATTCAAAGTTGCCTGTAAATATTCATGTATTTCATCGAGTTGCCGCTTTTCTTATGCCAAATCTATGAAGTTGTCGATTTTGATTTTTTGCACAGTATATGTGCCATATTGGTGTTACGAACTACTAGTACGCCGCTTGTGTACTAACGGGCCACTGTACCGGTCAGAATGAATATAGTACTAATTGGCCCTAAATCCCCCAGGAAACGAAAAGAACGAGTACTTCAAAGTATCCGCAAAAGTACTAGTAGCCACCACCTTCACGTAATTTTTGCGGGCTCCCCGGGCCCCTATCCCGAGTTGGGTCGTGATCACGGAGCCTCTTATATCTTTGTCTTTTTCAAGGCCTCATACGAAAAAAGAGTCCCAGAGATACTACTGAGGAGTAGACCATGATACGCGAGATCTTGGTATCAAGTTCGGTCTGGGTGCAGTTTGAGTAGACAGTAATAATCCCAAAACCATTCACTAACCGTGACTTCGACGACCCTACTCACACCGATACCCGTCAGTTTCTGATGCCTCAAGAGCTCCTCTTGCTGTACGGTAATCACAGACTGTTGAAACTCCACACGCAATGTTGACGCAGCCTTCAAAATCGTAAATGATTTTCCATTAACAGCACAGAATTCAAGTTCAACCGACCTCAAAATCACGGTATGCATTATCCAACTTTGTTCGAATATCCTGTACCTTCCTTTCATGATGCGCAACGCGGAGAAAGCGCGACATTCTACTCGCATGTGTGATGTCTTCGGTCGCCGACCGAATGTCGACGAGCAGCCTATGCGTCATCAACGTACGAACGATGAGGCTCCATATCATACAATATCGAGATTGAAAACGTACACAGTGAAATGCTCGATACTGTCGACCATAGGCTGTGAAATTGAAGAAGCGTCAGGGACAGCATCTGCAATTGCGTTCAAATTTCCACTGTCCGAAGCGCAATTTCTTTTGCCTCAGATTTACAGTGTTTGCCGCGCTACGGGGCACCGCCATATCAGTTAGTGTACAGCGATAATAAGATGAATGAGAATACCTGTGCGATATCGCCACAACGCTCGCACCACCGCCTACTACGCTCTTCAGCGGCGGGAATGCATCGGCCGACTCCGCCAATATGCGAGAGACGTTAACGTAGCGTCTAGGCCCGGGGAAGCCTCAGCTGCTGAACTTTGTTGGGGTGGGGATTGGAAGATAGATTTGACTTTGAGTCTCGCAGCTGAAAACCGTGGTATACGAGGGGGATGCATTTTCCTTGGATGTTATCCTTGAAATTGAAGGCTTTTAACCTGTGTATACAGCAGTGGGCCCAGAAGAGGGAATTTTTGAATTTTTCTCAAGAACAGCTTCTGCAGTCAAAGATCCTATTCATGTGAGGAAAATGAAGCTTTTATAGGGTCTCCGTGTCTAAGCCACTGAACGATTTTAGGTGGTAAATAGAACTACTGACGGCATGTGCTCACCTGTTCGACCATGTGCGTTGGGCGTTTACCTTCAACATCCAAGGCTGCAATGTGCATCTGGTGGCGGGTACTCGGCAAAAAGAAGAAAAAAAACGCGGTGGTGGTTTGCAGTCAACCTGGGTCGGCTGTCCGGCAACAAACTGTCGACAAATTCCTTGTCCTCTGCCGTCATGACTTCGAGAGAGACCCGGTCTGTTATTCCGCGTCAGAGCTCGAGAATATTCTCTATGGGCGTCTTCGGTTTCGCTTTGACGAGGAATGACTATGGGCCGCTGCAATGCCGTATCGAAATCGTCCCCGTGAGATCATTTCACAACAGCGAAGGTCTCACCTCGAAATTCCAAGTAAAATACCTCATTGGCTGAAATCGAATTTCCCTCAAACCCTCAAAAATATCATCATAAAGTGGATGTTGATTCAACACGAAACAACAACATTTACCCACGAAATCCTGTACCCGCCCCAAGCAGGCCAGAAAAGCCCTTCGGCGGACCACAGCAACCGTGGAGATAAATTAATACATAGCTGACCAGGCGTCTCGAGACCCCCTGAACTCGCTGCCGTGCGAGCAAGATTTCCTTGAACGACCTCAAGCCGGAACGTTTATTGAATTGAAAGCACCACTTGGCATAGTCATGTTTCAGTTCGCTGTTATGTTTCTATCCTGGATTGGCGAGAATCCAGATTCGAAACTTGGTGTTTGTCCTTTGGGTCGTCAGAGATTAAACCCTTTCAGGGGTGGGTCAAAAAAAACGAGAGTCGAGAATAGCAAAGCGTTCGTGCGGCGGTGGCCTGAAGTTCTCTCTGCGGCAAGGATATATATCAGATTCAAGCATGAAACCTGGATGGGAGAGAAATTCGTCGTACCGTCATCTCGGCTGCCTTCGACAGTTCCATATGCAAATCGCTCTGCTTTTGAACCATCGTTTCCTGGCGGGCGTTGATCAAGTGCGCACAGATTTCAGTGCGCAAGGTCGCCGCGGCCTATGACAGGCAATGTCAGCAAGCGCTTCATGATCATCAATGGAAGAAATCAAGTCAGAACTGCGTACTAAAAAATCTCGATATGCGCTTTCCAGCCGAGATTGGATCTGCTGGATTTTGCGTTCATGGCGCATAACATGGAATACGCGCGAGGTTCGGCTTGTCTGCGTGATTGTTTCCACGTCCGAGCGAACATCGGCGAGAAGCCTGAGACCTTGATTGAGCCCGATGGACCGAAGATAGTGTAGAAAGGATACATACAAAGTGAAGCGCTGAATGCTCTCCAACATGGGCTGAGAAATATCAGAGCCGTCGGGCACAGCATCGGCAATCATGTCCAATATCCCTGCGGTGCGCATAGCGATGTCGGTCGCGTCGTCTTTGCAGTACTTTGCCCGCTGTAAATAAGGTAGACAGACTCATATAGATCAGAATCCTGTAATCGATATCGAGTCCGACCCGAGCAATATCGCACATCGCGCGTACACCCCCGACGACACTTTTCAGCGGCGGGAACGCATCAGCCGACTCGGCCAGAACGTGGATAGAGAGTAGGGCGGCGTCGAGGACTTTGCCATTCGGTCGCCGGCGTCCAGGCAGTAGAATCGAAGGGAAGAATTTGAGGTTCTTGATTTTGACCGTGGGGAAGGGAGGCTTCCTCCCCACGGGGGAAAACGGGAGCCGCATATGATACCCTACCAGACGGTGTAAGAGGAGAGGGCTTATAATCAGTCACCCAGGAAGAATATAGTGGGCTATGCTGTTGCGGAGCTTTTAGCCTGAGAAGGATCCATGGGAAGATTTGCTGTTCGAATGGAATCAAGGTCTACGTTTGGCGCCAGATTAGATAGGAATTTGTAGGCAGATCGGATAAGGCGGAGACGTTCTTGAGAGGTACTGAGACGTGGATAGCCTCCGACGCGACAGTCAGAAAAAATCAAGAAACAGTCAAAGGTGACAGCTTGCTGTTGTCGAAAACGAAGGGGGCGAGTTCCATGAAGTGTTTATTCGACGGGCTGGGGGCTTCAAGCCTTTCAATGGGGAAGGTGGCAGATGGAGAGGAAGTAAAGTTGGTGTCACTGTGGTGGTTTGGAAGAAGCCAGGGTTGGGGTTAGGGTCCGGCGCTCGGTAGTACTGATGGCCGGAGCCGAAATGCAGAACTTTTCGCATCTCTGTCTTCGACTTTCATGACCCACTCGGCGACCCGTGGCAAGCCGCAACCCAGCGATGCGAGACTCTGATAGGGTGGACCTTGAACAGTGGCAGTTCATGCTTCTCAGTACGAAAGCAACACTCTAGCAATATTTTCCGAAATTACGACTGGCAAGCGGCCATAACATGAGTGCTGTGCGAGCGTCTAAAGCTGTATGTATAGCCAGCCTTCTTACAGTTATCAGCATGCTTCTCTTCGATTTCTCATGACTATCTGGCGGAGAAATCTGTCACAAGGCTCAACTGCTGAAGCGCTGACGGGACAACTTGAGGACAGCCTTTCGGAGCTGGGGTCATAAATGCATCCATTCGCCAACGACTGACTGACGGGCGATGAAGCTCTCCTTCCTCTTCGCAGGGAGGAGACCTCCTTTCCCGACCGCGAAAATCAAAATCAAGTTCCGGAGTGTATAATCGCGAACGTCAAGCACCATCCCGGATACGATATTCACCCTCCTCCAAGCCTTGGAGCAATCTGCCGATGCATGCCCTCCTCTTAAGAGCGCTGTTGGAGGTGTAAGAGCGTTGTGGGTCATTGCAAATGTTTGTCTTTCCGCCAGTACGTCGGAATAAAGCATAACTAATGATAAATTCGTAGCGTGCCAAAATTGCAAAAGCGACGCTTTGGAAATCGCGAAGCGGTCTAACGAGATCTTGAACAATTAGCCGAGGCTGTTCCTGATGCGTCTGCGATCTCAAAGCCAATGTGTGAAAGCATCGAGCGCTTCGTGTTGTAGGCGTCCTTTCTTCTCGATGAGGAGGAATAAGAAAATACTAAATCCAGTCAGGCTTCTAGACGATATTCAGTCCGAAGTAGAGGAGATTGCAAGGACAAGTAGAAAATCGCGTCTGCTTCATCTCAACCGCAACGAACAGAGGGTCAAGCGGATTCAAGCCCGATTGGACCATGCCCAGCAGGATCTTTTGGTTTGCTCTTTTCTGGTTGAATTTTCGGCATCGCATGTCTGATCAATGGCTCAACAGCAAGCCTCCGCTTTGCGCACTGAGGCACGAGTTGAACATGTTGTAGCACAACAGACGCAGGTGCGATCTCAAATAACCACTGGTCAGAACGCCGTCGTTCGAGGGCAAAAACGTATCCGTCGCGACATTCGTGAAATCTGTTGAAATTCCGTAGCTATGCATCCACCTGAATATCCGCAGTTATATTTCATATCTTACTCATTGCCTATCCAACGAGTACACGTTGTCTAGATACAATGTGCTCTGCACATTATGTGTTATTCTCCCTTAGATACATTTCATATTCCGAACAGTATTTAAGCTACCTACAGCAAGCCTGTACTTTAGTCCTTTGAATCCACTCTTTCACCCCCATTCTCACATTAGGTTATTGGCCCCCGCCGTAACTGTCCTTCTCCCACATCTACTTGCCTATACTGCGCATTTTTGCGACGCTCAACTCTGCCTCTCGCACCACAGCACCTAAGCTTGCTCTATCTCGCGTACCACGATGTCCGACTCAACATCCTCCGCGTACCGCATCCAACATCTCCTCGGGGAGGAGAATTACCCTACTTGGGCCGTCAAGATCGTCGACATTTTGACTGACCAGAGTCTCATCGAGTACGTCGATGGCACGACTCCCAAACCCGTTCATGCATACAACGATGACGGTGTTATTGTTGACCCCCGCGGCCTCGTCGCCGCGAGTAATCACTGCCTGGTCAAGAAAGACCGCCAGGCCCTATCCCAGATCCGACTACGTGTGTCGGATGATCCGCTGGTATACATCACCAACGCGGAATCCTCTGCGGCAGCATGGAAGACCCTTGCCGACACTTACCAGCCGAAAGGCGTAATTTCCGTTGTTTCCCTCCGCCGCCAACTCTTCCGTATTCAGTGTGAAGAAGGCACCAGCATCGAGGAACACATCCGCAAACTCACCAATTTGCGCACCCAACTTGCTTCTCAGCAATCCGTTCTCTCTGAACCCGAATTCTCCATCACTCTTCTCACTTCCTTACCCGACTCTTGGGACACGTTCATTTCGGGCGTCGATACCAACTCCCTCGACGAATCTTCGAAGCTTGTTGCTCGTATTCTTGAGCAGGACCGCCGTCGCAAGGCGAAGCCCCTTTCCGACGAAGTTGCCCTAGCAGCACATTCCCATAACCACAACCACCGCACCAAGTTCAATTCCAAAGTCAATTGCTATGGGTGTGGACGTGTTGGGCATATTGTTAGCGACTGTCGTGACACGAAAGCCGGCAAAACATTCACGAAAGCTGAGAAAGAGAAGAATGCTCGCAAATCGGCCGAGCGTTACGAGAAGAATCATCACTCGGCAAACGTTGCCGAGGAACAACCTAATTCGGATTACGCGTTCATGGCGCGCTCATCTTCCGAGCCCGCGCTCACCCCCGGTTGTTGGCTTGCAGATTCTGGCTGCAGTAAGCACATCATAAAATCACAGGACTTCTTCAGCACCTACACAACTACCGAAAACAAATCTGTTGTTGGTTTCGGCAGCGCACCTTGCTCCGGAACCGGTTCCGCTGTTATTGCCTCTCATGTGAAGAACTCTGCTTACCAAATCACCCTTCGGGACTCTCTCCATGTCCCCGATTCGCCCTACAACCTCATTTCTATCGGTCGTATGACCGAAGCTGGCTTTACCGTCAACTTTAAGCAAGGCATCATGCAGGTCCTTGATCCGAACGGCCGAGAGATCATGCGCGGAACAAAATCCGGCAATCTCTACGTTGTCAAAATTACCCGCGGCCGTCACCAGCCTGCTGTCAAACCCGCTAACATTGCTCTTCCGGCTACACCGCCGCCCGCGCCACCTGCCGCGCCTCCTACTGTTCCTACACAGTCTGATTTATCATCCCAAACCCCGCCGGTAGCTCTTCCCGCCACATCCGCGCACTCCTGGGACAAATGGCATCGAATTTTCGGCCACATCTCGCCGAATTCAGTCAAACTCTTGAAGAACCACAACATGGTTGAAGGGATGAATGTCGACCCTTCCAGTAAATCCTCGACACAATGTCTCGCTTGCGTCCAATCCAAGTCTCATGTACAGCCTTTCCCTTCCGCCTCTGAGCGCGATTACACGGAAATCGGCCAAATGACTTTTACCGACGTCTGGGGACCTAGCCGCATCACCGGCATCAACGGCGAACGCTATTACATCTCCTTCACCGACGGCGCCAAACGTCGAACTCATGTGAACTTCATGAAAGCCCGGACACAAGTATTTGAAAAGATTCAAAACTACGAAGCTTTTATTCTTACTCAAACCGGCAAACTGTTGAAAACTATTCACTCCGACAACGCGCCTGAGTATTTTGCTGGGGATTCACGCCGTTTCCTTAACTCCAAGGGAATCAAACTGGAGCTCACCGCTCCATATTCTCCTCAATCCAACGGTGTTGCTGAACGACTCAACCGCACACTTGTTGAACATGCACGCGCCATGCTAGCCGCGCGTGGTCTCCCACTTTTTCTCTGGCCTGAAGCCATCGCTTACGCTGTCTACCTTAAAAACCGGTCGCCTAGCCGTGCCCTCGGCACATCGGCAACTCCCGACGAGGCTTTTTGGGGCAAGAAACCCAACGTTTCTGCGCTTCAGGAATTCGGACAGCCCTGTGAAGTCCTCATTCAGGATAAATCCAACCCAAAGATTGCCGTGAAAACGAAATCTTGCATCTTCACTGGACTAACTGACGACTCTCTCGCGTGGCGCTATTACAACCCCAAGACGAGAAAAATTGCTACCTCTCGGAATATTACTTTCATTGATGACGACTTCAATTCCTCCGATATTCCTGCACCTCAGCTCAAGGGGGAGACATCCAGTTTTGATACAACTGAGCCAGAGGTTCCGGAAATCCAACCTCAACCGGCATCAACGCCCGTACAACCTCTCTCCCCACAAAGCGCTCTCACGCCTCTTCCGAGCGAATACAACTCGCCTACACCACCTCCCAAAGCTCCGCGCGACATCACTAGCAAGATCTCCGAGGACAATATCATTCTTGGCCCTCGTACCCGCAAATACGCGAAACCCGACACAGTTTTGCTTGCTACTGATCCCATCGCGAGTGATCCGCTCACCGTTGCGGAAGCCGAATCCCGTTCAGACTGGCTTGAATGGAAGAAAGCCATGAACGAAGAAATGGACCAACTCCGAGCCCTCGGCACTTATATCCTCGCTCCTCTTCCCAAGGATCGCACCGCTGTTGCCTGCAAATGGGTTTTCCGCACCAAACGCGATGAACACGGCACCATCGTTCGGTACAAAGCCCGCCTTGTTGCAAAGGGATTTTCTCAAGTCCCTGGCATTGATTTCGACGAAACTTTCGCCCCCGTTGTGCGCATGGAGACCATCCGACTTCTCCTCGCTCTCGCCGCCCGCTACAAACTCGACATTCACGTCGTTGACGTTATCGGCGCTTACCTCAACGGGAAACTAGAAGAAGAAATCTATATGCAGCAACCCGAAGGATTTCACGACGGCACCACGCACGTCTTCCGCCTACTCAAGGCTCTCTACGGACTCAAACAGTCCGGCCGCGTCTGGAATCTTGAGCTCAACAAAGCCTTCATCCTCAAAGGCTATGTTCGACTTCTTTCCGACCAATGCATCTACATCAAACGCGATGGTGATAACATTACCATTGTTGCTGTACATGTCGATGACATGACTGTACTCGCGTCCACCCCCGCGCTCATGGAATCCGCTAAAAACGAAATTGCATCTATGTTTTCTGTCAAGAAACTCGGTCAGATTCGTCAACTTCTCGGCATGGAAATTACGCGCGACTCGTCTGGTTCAATTTCCCTCACCCAGACTCAATACATCACCAAAATCCTCGAACGCTTCCAGATGGATCAGGCAAATCCCGTTGCTACTCCGATGGATCCGCACGTCAAGCTTGTTAAGCTTCCTGACGGCGAACAGCACCCCGAAGTCAAGCGTGTTTACCAACACATGGTCGGTTCTCTCATGTATGCCGCCATTTCTACTCGCCCCGACATCAGCTACGCCGTCCAAACCCTCTCCCAGTTCAACCTGAACCCTGGACCCATTCACCTCACCGCTGTGAAGCGCGTTTTTCGCTATCTTCGCGGAACCATTGACCTTGGCATCAAATATTCACCCAACCATTCTACTGCCATCGAGCTCTTCTCCGACGCCGACTGGGCCAACTCGCCGGACGATCGCCGCTCTGTAACCGGTTATCTCTCCTCGCTTTCAGGGGGAGCCGTTACTTGGAACTCCAAGAAACAGCCCACCACCGCTCTCTCGAGCATGGAGGCTGAATACATGGCCTTAGGTTCTACTGCGCGCGAAGCAACTTGGCTTCGTTCTATCCTCACAGAACTCGATTATACCCCGACTCATCCCACTCGCATCTTCGTCGATAATCAGGGAACTATTTCCTTCGCTCAGAACTCTGGATTCCACGCTCGTTCCAAACACATCGACGTTCGTCATCACTTCATCCGGGAGAAGATTACTTCAAACGAAGTATCAGTTTCCTACTGCCCAACTGCTGAAAACGTCGCCGACTTGTTCACAAAACCTCTCGACAAAGGCAAGCACGAATACCTTGTTTCTCAACTCGGTATGGTTCGTACTTGAGGGGGAGTGTTGAAATTCCGTAGCTATGCATCCACCTGAATATCCGCAGTTATATTTCATATCTTACTCATTGCCTATCCAACGAGTACACGTTGTCTAGATACAATGTGCTCTGCACATTCATGTGTTATTCTCCCTTAGATACATTTCATATTCCGAACAGTATTTAAGCTACCTACAGCAAGCCTGTACTTTAGTCCTTTGAATCCACTCTTTCACCCCCATTCTCACATTAAAATCCAAATAACTGCAAGAGAAATGGTGGGTGCTTGAATACATGTTGAATAAGTTAGATCCTCATTTGACCCTCTTGTCCTTTGTAACACAGCAAACCCTTCAATCTTTCTATCACCGCATTTTCGTCATTTTCTTTAGCCGCCCCTGAACAATCTCCCTTGCTGGCAGCATACCGTGGGGACCCACGGGCGCTGTACTGCGGCACTGAACTGCAGTGTCAAGTACTCTTGCTGGCCCACCTTCCGCCGAACACTAGTGTTCGGTTGTGGGTGTTCAATTCTCTTTCTTCTTATCTCGCACAGTTACGACTACCTATGGTATTAGCCAAAGGCGTTGTAGGGCAGAATCTGGCACTGCCAGATTCTGCCCGGCAGATTGACTCGTCGTCACGAGCACAGGGGGTAAAAACACACGAACGATAATTGGGGTCCAAGAACTTGAGATTCCAAAATCTCGTGTGAAGACGGCTTTTGTATTCATTATTACTGTGCATGTCATGTCGACTCAGCTCGAGTAGACATAGTAGATAAAACTCGTTTTGCGCTTTCTGCACCACATAATATTCTGACAAAGGTATGAGACAAGTCGCCGAATCGGTAAAATCAACCCACCTTCCTATGTGTGACGGAGAGCTGCCCAAAGAAGACCTAACGAGGGCGGCTAGTTCCGGCACACAGAAAAATCGTCTCAGATGGCGTTCAGACGAGGTGAGTGGCGTAGGGATACTATTGACTAGCCTACTAACTACGGAATTACAGGACTTATATATCTCATCAATAAGCAACGGAGCAAGAAAGGATCACGGAGCAGCTCCGTGATCCTCATGCTAAAGGAGCGTCAGTAACTTGCGCGGCGCCCTTGGCGCCCGCAAGGTCGGTAAATCAGTAAGGTGAAAGGAAAGAATGTCATTTAGCAAGAGTAATGCAAAAGAAATAATATTCGTGGAAACGGACCGTTACATCCGCCCTCCAGGTCAACGATGCGAGTTGGCCTCAATTAGGATCGGTCCAGTTCTTGCAGTTGAAGATGTCCGCGAGTCGATCGTTGAGGAAGTTGAACATCGAATTTTGTTTGACGTGACGGATCAATGGGATCCGCGCTGTCAATCCCGACTTGCTTTCCACCACCACCACTGCGTCTTTCACACTTTCGCCCTCCATCAGGTGTCCACCATTTCTTGACTTCGAGTCAGAACCGACTTGATTCAGTCTTGACTTGGCGTCGGACGTGTTCGTGAACTGTACGTCCGGTTTGACTTCGAAATCTGTGGCAATCAACTTCCTCTCAACATGCGGAATTGCTTCCAGGGAAGGGAAATAGTTCATCTCGAGGGCGACATTGCGCTCTTCTTCGCGGGTCGGGTTCGGCAGAAAATCAGCAAAAGTTTCTATGGGTTCCACCTCGCCCTCCTCGACTTCGAGAGGAATATCAAATCGCACGCTTCCGACGTACATACCCATCTCGGTGGTTTCAGCGAGCGTGCTGCGGGAGTTTGGGCTATGAGAGAAATAAATTGCGTGCGTCGCAATCTCGTTATCAGCAGTGTTTCTCACTGATCTCGGAGAGGGACAGTCTCGAGCGCGATGGCCACGCCCTCCGCAGTTGAAACACAGGCCTTTACGCATGTACTCGTCGCGTGAATCACCGTCTCGGGCTTCAGTACGCCCTCCATCTCCTCGCTTCGAGGAATCGTCATCATTATCTTCAGCACGATCCTCGTCGGACTCGTACTCCTCGTATTCATCTTCGGCCGGTTCGTCGGCATTTTCATCATCCTCGTCGTACTGATTATCTTCAGTAGGGCTTTCATCGGAATCATACTCATCGTCGTTCAAATCGGTACCGGATTCATCATAATTATCTTCAGAAAATTGATCATCTGTGTCATCCAGTCGATCCTCAATTTGAACTATGACCTCGGCATCAAGAGCAGCCTTCAAAATCTCATCCCAGCTAGCGTTCTCTGGGTTGAGATGCTGCCGGGCAATCTCCATTCGGACTTTCGAGGTAAAACTATTGAATAATTGTACCACCTTTTCTTGGCTGTCAACAATTCCAATAGTATTGAAAATTTGAGACCAGTCTGCAACGTGTTCTGCGACTGTCTTGTTGCCTTGATAGCAACGCTTCAGTCGCTCGCGCTGTTGGTTGCGGAAATCAACTGGAAAGCAGAATCCCCAGAGTTCAACAAAAAATCTTTGTAGGTCCCAATCATCGTTGTCCCTCATGACAATCTGATGGTAAAAATCCAAAGCTTTGCCATCCAAGAAATAGGATACAAAGTAAACTTGTCTTTCCTCCGGTACGTGACCCATCTCAACATAGGTTTTCGCTTCTCGCGCGAACCGTTGAATTTTATTCGCATCCGGTTCGCCGTCATACCGTGAAGGACTGATTGGCTTTAGCCGCATTCTGCGCTTACGTCTGAAGCCTCGCTCTCGCTTCGAAGATCTGCGGGGGATGGACTGGCGGAGTCGCGATCCAGATTCGGCGTCGCTCGAAGAGCTGGAGTTACCACTCGAGCTCGGAGAGTCATCTGGCGAATCGGACGGCGACGGATAAAGGCCGGTTTTAATCTCTCCACGCAATGTTTTATCAAGGAAGCTCCCAGGAGCCAATCTACCCAACGATGCGCCTCGCAACTTGGGTTTGGTCGAGGACTTTGATAAGTCCTTGGACTCGCTCACTTCCGGTGAGCTAGTCATTGCGCGCCTCTCAAGCTCACTGATTTTGTCAAGCAGCTGAACTAACTTTTCTTTGTCCGAAGAACTTATCCTATCGGACGAGAGAGCGTGATCCATTTGTTTATCACGTTCTGAGGCAGTCAAGCGCAATTGAGGTTCAACCTTTTGAACCATAGGTAATTCCAACTCTGGAATATCAGGCTTCAACTCTGAAGCGCTGTCAGATGGGAATTTTCCATCCAATGCTTGAGCCTGAGAAGGTACTTCTATCTTCTCCTCAGCTTCTGGTTTTGGTTGAGGAGCTCTATCTTCCTCGAACTCATTACGCGTCGTCACGCGTTCGCGCTTTGCGATGCTTTCATCGGCAAAGGCATCCAAGGTATGTTCATGATCCTTGGAACTAAAATTCTCGAGAACACTTACGTCTCCCCAAGGAGACATATCATTCGCGTTCTTGTGTTGCATCTGAACGCGAAGCTGAGCAGCATAAGCCTCGTGCTGTTCAGCAAGTTCATGAAGCTCTTGATAACTCATGTCGATAATGGAACGGGTAGCTAATCCGTTCTTGAACGTATGATTATCATCAAGGTGTGTGCTACCATGAAATAATAAACTATCATGGTTGACGGAGGTATAGGCC
Organism: Favolaschia claudopus; assembly: GCA_037176885.1. Classification (NCBI taxonomy): domain Eukaryota; kingdom Fungi; phylum Basidiomycota; class Agaricomycetes; order Agaricales; family Mycenaceae; genus Favolaschia; species Favolaschia claudopus. Next base: position 723,653 of record JAWWNJ010000081.1, read on the forward strand.
CCGCCAACATTATCATCGGGCGTGGAAACATCCACCAGAACATCGGTATCAATGCTTGCGGGACGCAAGCGAAAGTCCAGAGATTCGTCAGTGCTGACAGCACTTCGAGATCTCACCGTCAAGGTGTCCACCAAACGGGTAGGGTTTGGGTTTGTATTCCTCATCGCCGAAGCAACGGTTCTCACTGACAAAGCAGTGGCAGGTCTCTCCGAAGAGGTATCGCCCGAAGGCCGCGTCGCCGAAGCAACGGTGCGTCTCGCCACCGAAGTGGCGGAAGGTGAAGGGGACGTACCAGCCTCAATGGACCCAAAGAACAAGGGTGGAGGACTCGGCGCAGCAGACGGAGAGGGATGACGAGCGGGAGAGCTCGCCCGTGAATCGGTGGGTGAATTCATATCCATATCCGCAGTTAGTCGGGGTTGGTGTCGTCGACAGAGTGGTATGCTCGGGTGATCAGCCAGAGGGGTAACCAGCAGAGTAGCGACAGATTATCGAGCACTCAAAAAGATGTGACGGAGAGCTGCCCAAAGAAGACCTAACGAGGGCGGCTAGTTCCGGCACACAGAAAAATCGTCTCAGATGGCGTTCAGACGAGGTGAGTGGCGTAGGGATACTACTGACTAGCCTACTAACTACGGAATTACAGGACTTATATATCTCATCAATAAGCAACGGAGCAAGAAAGGATCACGGAGCAGCTCCGTGATCCTCATGCTAAAGGAGCGTCAGTAACTTGCGCGGCGCCCTTGGCGCCCGCAAGGTCGGTAAATCAGTAAGGTGAAAGGAAAGAATGTCATTTAGCAAGAGTAATGCAAAAGAAATAATATTCGTGGAAACGGACCGTTACACTATGCGACGTTTGAGACTCCCCCGAACCTCGGCCCAACGACATATTTCTCTGTGCTCCAGCTCACACCTTCAACTTGCATTTCTCGAACGCATTGTACGTCAACATCCTCCGAATCAAATGATTCGAGAAAAACACAAACGCGGCGAAGTCGGCTGTTTTCCGCCCGGGAAGCCACCAAAGCACTAAAATCCTCCGCACATTTGACCCAGGTCTGAATCGCGGTCGCGGACTTGTCATAATAAGACAATGACTGGAGCGCGGGACAAACTACCGAGTCTTGTAGTGAGTTGAACACCAGAAGTAAGGCGTCTGAGATTAAATCCGCGTCGTGAATATGCGTTGGAGCGAGACCGAGATGAGTGAGGGAGGAGCAATGTTGGAAAATGGGGACGATTTCGTTGTCGAGAGAGTCTTCTTCGTCGAAGTAGAGTGTTAAGGAGGTCAGCGTGGCGTTGGAGCGCTCGAGGAAAGGGAGGACGCAGTCAAGTGATTTGTTGACGATGAGATCCGTGAGTGCTGGAGCTGTCATGTAGTCGAGTAGTTCGCCGTCTTCGATGTCTAACCTCCGCAGCTCCGCAAGGAGGATATTTGTTTCGAGGGGCGGAAGACTTTCGTCGTCGGATGGAAACAGCAGAGTACACTCTCGCAGGTTCCGTACAGAGCGTAGGATATCGAAATGTGCGTGGGCTGCAAGCAAAGCGCGATAAATTTCAATTTGTCGCCACGGTAGACTGGGAACGATGGCGGGCTTCACTTCTCTGGGGTTGTGCTCCCGCGGAGGCGAAAGATATACTTCCCGCAGACTTGGTGCGTCCTCGAACCATCCCTTGTTATAGGTGAAGGGAGTCGCCGTCTGTGAATTGACGTAAAACTCCAATTTAACGAGTCGGGGAATACGAGACCGAAGACGATCCAGAGGAAATAGCAAGCCGGTATGTGCCTTATCACCTTCGACGGTTAAGCGTTCCCAGCGAAGAGAGTGGCTGATGAGTGTGTTCATCAGCAAGCGAAAGTGATCGGTGGTGCCTCGGGGATTGTCGGAGGGCAGCAAACAGGACCAGTCGAAATTGACTTTAAGCGGAACGTTTCTGGAATGGAATAGCTGAGCTTTAATCATGCGCGCGGGAAAAACCTGCTGAATGGTAGTTTGATCATCATTCGAGAAGCTGGCGAAAATCTCGATCGTGGACCAAAGCAAGGGATCGTCGAGAGCAATTGCTCTCCATCTTGAGCAAATATGGGCGATATGCCACAGATGGGACGGAGAGGTGCGGGGTTCCTGAACCATTCGTAGAATCTTGGTGACTATTTCCGCCGGAATACGTCGAATGGGAGATAGGACACCGTGATACTGGTGGATGGACTCCACCAGATCATCCCGTTCGCCGTTGGATTGTGAGGCATCCTGCGATGCAGAGTAATTTGTAGAATAAGGAACAAAAAACTTTGAAAGGACTCACCGGAGACATGCCATGCTTCCTTCGCATTCCAGACTATGAGGCGATCCTCAAGAGCCCTGATATACTCCTGGACGAAGGTGATGTCTTGCGCCTCTGGCTCCTCGTTCGTCGAGAGCAGGTCAAGGATATGGGCGGGAGGAAGGAGAATCGGGGGGCTGAGGGACTCCATGTCCCGCGTGCGAGTTGCAGGGTTGACAAAGGGAGGAAGATGCAAATGGTCACATACGTGACTGACGATCGATCATGACTCATTTGATTGCCAGTACATCCGGTTCGGCATCCGAGCGTCGCCATGGTGCCCGGCAATGGCAAGGGCCGGCCGGCCACTGCGGCATGTTGAAAAGTCTAGTTGAAAATTAACTTCGAATTCTCTGGAGTCTACCGATACTGCGGGGGTAATTCAAATTCATCACTCCCCCTTCTCCCAGCCTCTAAGGCATTCACCCTCGTCGCTAGCGTCCCAATTTCCTCCCTGGCGGCATACAGCTGCGCTTCCACGTCTTGGTGCTCAATATCAAATTGAACTGCTGCTGTTGCGCGCAGACGATTTTGCAAATGCCTCTCTTGCGCTTCGAGATCTGCTACCTTTTTTGTCGCAGCCAAACGGTCCGCTCGAAGAATGTCTTGTATGGCTGTGTGTTGTCCCTTCAATTCGTCTGTTGAAGCCTTTGACTTCAGATTATCGGCGGGTTTGATGAGTGTGAATGGTGATATCCGGCGCATCAGAGATCTGCGCTGACGGTGAAGGCGGCGGAGGTACCACCATAACAAGCAGAGGATGATCATGACGACGGGGATGATTATAACTGGAACGATAATTGCTGGTCTCGATTCCCTTGTTAGCTTGAGGTATTTCCAGGGGCAGGATATTGAACGGCTTACGATATTCTGGGAGTATCGTGACAGCTAGCTGTGACGATACGATGTCTTGTGAGAGGAGTGACAGGTGGCGGTGAGCTTCTCCTTCTTCCGAACCACCACCTGCACTCCGAACGGAATCCAGATTCAAGCTGCTACGATATCGACGATATATACAACTTTGCCGACGCACTGGGCTGGCCATGGAAGCGCTCTAAAACCCGAGCCTTCTCGTCTACCTTCAAATATATAGGCTTCTTATGGGATCTCGTCGGAAAGTCGATCCAGATCCCGCCCGAGAAGGCCGTTCGCTACATCGAAAGACTCGCACCTTGGGTTGACGGAGCAAAATTTACCCGCAAGGAAGCCGAAGCAGTGCTCGGTACTCTAGTCCACTGCTCCTTAGCCGTTCCAGACGGACGTTCACGCCTTCCATCTATATCGAAATTTTCCTCCTCATTCCCTCACGGCTCATCGGCATTTCTGCGCCGCACTCCTAATCCATCCACCCTCAACGATATCGCCTGGTGGCGATCACGTCTCGCACAATCCTTCTGTGGTTGCAAACTACTTAGACCACCTCCGCCCTCTTCTTTAGAATTCTGGGTTGACGCATCAACCTCGTATGGAATCGGCATAGTTTTTGACGGCGTTTGGCAGCGGTGGAAATTGTTGCCAGGCTGGAAATCTGACGAACGAGGGATAGGTTGGGCCGAGATGGTCGCGGTTGAATTCGGACTTCGGTTCGCGATTCACCAAGGCCATTCCAACACCCATTTCCAAGTCCGTTCAGATAACGAGGGCGTGATCGGTGCCCTCGCCGCCGGTAAATCCCGAAACTCAGAACAGAATCGCGTGCTCCAGCGGATCGTTTCTCTCATGCAAATACACTCTGTATGGATCTCCACCTTCTACGTCCCGTCATTACTCAATATTGCCGACAAACCTTCACGCGGGGAGCGCGCCCCCGGCTTTCGTCGCGCATCCTCAACCTTTAAACTTCCTTATTGTATGAAGGGCTTTGCTCTTTAATGTATTCCATATTTGTATTGCTCATGATTGCCATCGCGCTGTCAACACATTTCAAATTATTCAATCACGATCGCTGTCAAGGTTTTTGAATATATTTCCCTAAGAACACTTCTCATCTACCACCATGCGCGCCCATAGCCCATCCCTCTCACCAGGCTTCTATGCAAGCCCCGTACCAGCACACTTTCGTAAAGCACCCCAGTTAATAACACCCACCATCGACGACAGAAAATCCACAAACACCCCTGAACCAAAACAAATCCCTACAGCCCAACGCGTCATACGACACGAACTAGATTCTGTACCCAAAATCTTCCAGCCTTGGCACAAGCACGGCCGTTCGCTATCCATTCCAATGGGTTTTACCCTATCCAACCCTGCCATCACGGCGATTAACCACGCCTTGCACCACGGCTGGGCCTCGTCAACTTTGACGAACTACGGACACGCACTCGAGAGGTTTCGCGCATTCTGCGCTGCCGAGAAGATTCCGTCGAATTTCCAGCTCCCCGCCGACGAGTTCGTGCTCTGCGCCTTTGCGGCATCTGGTGCCGGCATCCATTCCGGATCAACGGCGCGTAACAACATTGCTGCACTAAAAGCGTGGCATGCGGCACAGAACGCCGAATGGAAAGGCGGAGCGCGGCTGCACTATGTGCTAGCCGGAGTCGAGAATCTAGCACCAGAAACCAGCAAACGTGCTCCCCGCCCACCTATTAACGCAGTCATGCTTCAGGCGCTACAACAAGGACTCGACCTTTCGGATCCGCGCGACACCGCCGTATTTGCCGCGGCATGTGTTGCATTTTGGGGGCAATGCCGTCTTGGGGAATTATTACCGACTTCAACCTCCACAGCTGCTTGCGGAAATCTCCCACGATCCCATCACTATTCGCGCTCAAACCGTAACAAGTCAGCGAGCAAGTTATGGCTACCTCGCACAAAGACGAAGAAAGCGGGAGAAGAGGTGATATTAGTCCCTCAATCGGCACCTCTTGACCCACGGTCAGCATTGGAAGCACATTTGGCAGCCAACAAATGCGGGAAATCATGGCCCCTCTTTTCATTTACCTCTTCCTCCGGACCAATCATTTTGACGAAGTCAAAGTTCTTGAAGCGATGTAACGAAATTTGGGGAAGTGTCGGGTATCCACGCTTTACAGGACATAGCTTCCGGATCGGCGGAACAACCGAACTCCTACTCGCAGGGGTCGCACCAGATGTTGTCAGAACAATGGGGCGCTGGTCTTCGGACGCCTTTTTGCGGTATTGGCGCTCCTTAGAGGACATCGCCGTTACTCACGCAGCAAAGATCAATATATAAATCGAATTTGAACCGAATAATACATTGTATCACAGCATTCGCCGCCTTCTTTGTGGGTTAGCCGATGGCGCGCCTCGTCTGGGCTGCTCATTTCGGGTTCATTCTTCGACACCCCATCGGCTTCTGCGACCTGGATTGCGCCGAGCGCTGCCCACACCCATCCTTAGTGCTTCTGTCTTCTGTAGACCAAAGAACGAACCAAGAACAAGATGGGAGTATCGTGACAGCTAGCTGTGACGATACGATGTCTTGTGAGAGGAGTGACAGGTGGCGGTGAGCTTCTCCTTCTTCCGAACCACCACCTGCACTCCGAACGGAATCCAGATTCAAGCTGCTTTGAACTCCCGCCCGCCCTTGCCCTCTGAATCGACGAGATTTCTCTGGCCTACAGATCAGACAGTTGCATAGCAGACTGATGGGGTTCATTCTTCGACACCCCATCGGCTTCTGCGACCTGGATTGCGCCGAGCGCTGCCCACACCCATCCTTAGTGCTTCTGTCTTCTGTAGACCAAAGAACGAACCAAGAACAAGATTGTCCTCTTATACGATGCTGACACTGCTGTTGTTGTGGGTGGAAAGCTGGAGCTGTTCGAGTTAGATCAGAATTTATTAATTGGTGTGTTAGATAATGAATTTACTCGCCTGGCTGGTGAAGATTGGAGAGGGACGGAGATGGCGCTACTTTGGCTCAATATGTTTGAGGAGGAAGACTCGGAAGTAGCCCTTCTGCAGTGAGGTTCCCGTCATCAAAGACACAGACTGTTATTGAACTCAGCTAACGTACCCCGGCGCAACTGTTTCCGAATCTGAGTGGGCTATGCTGGAGCCAGGTAAATCCCTGTGTAGTATGTGTACGAATCTCAGAAACAATAAAAGGACTGACTTGCAAGGCAGCTTACGATGCAGTCTGAGGAGTGCTGGCAAACGGAAAGCCCGCGGGGAATGTTACAGGTGAAATATGTGGAATTGATATCGACGGAATTGAGACGGGTGGGATCGATATGGGCGGAATCGATATGTGCGGAATCGAAATCGGTGGTATCGATACCGGAGGGACGGGCGGTATCGATATGAGAGGCACATGCAATAGCGTTGGAATTGGAGAGAAACTGCGTGATACCGAGGAACTGAGAGAAAATCGGCGACGTTGGATCGAATGAGAGGGTAAAGAAACGTACTTCGCTAACTGTTCTAGAAATTCCCGCCACGGTGAAGGATGTTTGGCCGTATCAATGGCAATGAGCTCCACGAGCGACAATAAGACTGGCATGAAAGGAAAGTACGAATCAGCGCTCAAGAATGAGGGAAGGAAAACAACGACTACTCGACCGCGATGTCGGTGTTATATGGAGATCATCGCACAGTCATGCCGGGGACTTGACGATTTTAGATACCAGTACAGCGGTCATGAGCGCCAGCCAGCCAGCCTTCCAATCAATGCGATGGACCAAATCCAAAGGCCTCTGGATGAAATTCCACACGAGTTTAGAAGGTCAATTCCGAGAAGCCTGAGGAGATCGATAGTGTCTTCTGTGCACAGATAGCGGCGCAGAGATTTTGTGAGAGAAAGAAGTAACGACTTGAAGATCCAAAATTGACATCGGTGAACGGGGAAAAATCACCTTTACTTAGAACAGGCGATGTCACAGCGCTTAGACTTGATTATAGTATGGAAACGACGACAGCCGATGAGATCGGTGGAGGGGACGAGTAGAAGACGCCCACCATGGAACATTGATACTAAGGCTAAGGACACAGACAGAGACTCGCATGAAGATGCTAGAATTATCATTCGGGGTGATCGGATAACTTCGGTGGCTTCGGTCAACTTGAAGCGGCGAGCGGCTGTGGTGTTTCGTCTCTGACTCTTCAGTCACTCTTGACCAGTCAGATCATGTGAAGAAGATTGGAAGAAGATAGAGAGCGATATAGCCTCATTCAATCAGCTCTTCAAGCGTCGGATAGCACACTATGAGGGACTTGAGGGGTACGAGTAACGAGAACCAGTAGAGAACATGATGGGGGAGGACAAGTTGCGATCCATCAACCTTCCCACGAAAGTGATGGGCAGAATTCCCGTCCGCTCCTTTATTCCAGCACTGCTTCTACGGACTTCTGAGGGCACAGCGCGTTTCATTTTGGTTATAAAACTGTCGTAGAATATCTTCAGGAATTTAGACATCTTCTGCAGCCTCTCAGCGCTCGCAAGATACTTACCTAGCCCAACCGCCCGATGAGACCGGCAAAGGCGACGAGTAAGTACTTCAATTGCGCGAAGATCTTTGAAGGACATGGAGCACAGACCGCAGCCAGTGCTCAAGGTCCAGACACAGCAGATGCCCCAGGTCTTCGGGGGTTTTATAAGAAAAGAAAATCCAGAAAACCCAAATATATCGGAGTGGCAGAATGTTCCAGAAATCTGTTACCGAGTGGCTGAATTGCACCTGAGCCACAGTGCTCAGTCTCAAATACGGTACAATGGCAAAAAGCAACTTAGAGGAAGATGCGTTGACACTAACCAAGTTGGTGTGATCCCCGTTGATCGCCTGCGGCGAACACAACGAGAACAAAGGAATGCACTGCCACCCATCACTCGCTCCCTCCAACCTTCACCAAACCTTCACCGTTGCTTCACCGTGACCTTGCTCAAGTTTCTTCGAAGTCAGTAGCCGTCGTCGTTGACCCTTATGGAAGCCTTGAAAGACTATGCCTCTGACGCCGGCTCCGACGCTCTCGGGAACCGCGAGGATACTAGTAGCAGGGAACATCCGAATCTGAGACTGCAAGTAGTGAGTGACGGCACTCAAACTTACTGTTACTTGAATCCTCATCCCCATGGATTGAACTCGACTGACAAAATGATCTCGGAACAAATTTAGACCCTGGAAGCGCAATATATTCACCTTCGTCAAGGGGAAGATGCATTGAAAGCCAGCAGGCAGGAATTAGACCAAGAACGCCGAGTACGTCGCTCCCTCCCAGCTTTGGAACTCTGTTGTACCGAATTGGTGTCGGATTGTTCTGCCGACGCCTCTCTAAGCTATTATATCAGGTTTTTTACCTGCATTGCAAAACAACCGAGGCGAAAATGAAGGAACGGTCGAACGCCTTCGAGCAGCATGCCCAGGAGTGCTTCACTGTTGTGAATGTGTTGATCTCTCGACTGCGAGGCGAACAAGACAGGCATCCGGCAAAGCGAGAAATCGCTTCAGAGGATAGTAAGCTCCCTGACGGCGACACAAAGCGCTTCCATGACGTGACGAAGGTGTGTCCTTCTCCCACTAGACAGTATATCTCACAGTTGTCTATCCGTGATTAGGAAAGCGTACAAGAACTGAAACCCAACGTGGCAAAGTTGGGAAGTCAGAATATTATCGAGGGGGGATTAGGAAAGGAGGAAGGGGTTTTGGCATTTCGCTTGTTTTCTTCTGACCGTTGCAATAGGCTATCGTCTTTTCCAAGACCGAGCATGTTAACACAGAACTTCATTCCGCTTGCAGCGCTGAAATGCGGGAGCTGAAAGAAGCTCTGAAGGAGGCGCAGGGAAATTTGGCTCGGAAGCAAGAAGTACGTCCCCCCCCCCCTTCCGCTTTTTTTTGCATATTGTATCGAAAGTGCTACTATTGAGTCACATTGGTCGAAGGCTTGTTCTTTTGTTCTTCTAACCGTTGCGATAGGATATCATTTTGCATGAGCGCGAGCACGTCAAGACTGCTATACTTCATTCCGCTTGCAGCACTGAAAACCGGGAGCTGAAAGAAGTGTTGGAGGAGGCAGAGACAAATTTGGCTCGCACGCAAGCGGTAAATTGTTTCCCCTTCTGCTTTTTTTGCATACTATATGCATTTACTCATTGGATTGACGGGTGGGCAGAAACTCAAGGATTCCGAAATTGCCTCGCAAAGTCGAGATTGGCAACACCGGGAAGCATCTGACCGTTACCATGCAGAAATATCAAATCTGAAAGAGGTGAGTGGATTGTCCCCGGTGCGTGTCTGCTGTTACGATCAACGCGCAACCAAGTCCCTACAGAAGTCAAGGACACAGGTGGGTGTCTCGTGATACCGTCCATGTTCCGCTCTTCCAAGCTCATCGACTATTTGACTGCAGTCACAGCAGATGTACACAGCCGCCGTAGAGAGAAAAAACGTCATTCGCGACTTGGAGTCAAAAAATCGAAACCTAATCACGGTATGCAGTCAAAGTTGGTAGAACTGGTCGCATCAATTTACTTAATGCCTTGTCGTGACATACAGGAGCTCGAAACAGCCAAAGACGAATTCCAAGTCAAGATGATTTGGCAGCAGAAGGCGGTGAAGCAATATAGTTCGACAAATTCCAAGTTGGAAAAGGTAAGTAAATTGTTGCTACACACCGTACTGACGCAAGTAATATGAAATCCATGATAGTCTTCAGTTACTTTACAATCTACGGTATATCGATTCATAACATATAATATTCAATCGTTTGTTCCCTGACTTCAGTATGTATCTTTTCCTTGTGTCAGATAACGGAGTTGACACAAAAAATGGCGGAGCGAGATCGCCAACACGCAGAGTTGGAGTCAAGCAATAGCAGCTTAGCGATGGTGCGTTATCTCTCGTTGCATCCCTGATCTGCATGCGTCGCCTCATATCAGTATTATATCTCTGGGACTTGGTGGTCGTAGGAGTATAAACGCGTTCAAAATCAGGTCAAGGATCAGGTATCTCCCTATTATCCCTCGAATGAAAAAAAAAAACAATTGATCAAACGATGCTACGCCAGAAGTCTGAATCAACCCGTACCCTCAGAATCATGAAACTGGAGGTGGACGGACTCCGCCGGACGATTAGCGCGCTCTCCGTAGAGAACAAGGGATTAGAAACCAATTTAGCAGCAGCGCTGAAAAGAGAACAGGTGGCCCGCACACTGCGTCGTTGACGATAGCTGATTTTTGCATGCCACAGATTTCTCAACAAAAATACCAGGAACAGCTTACCATACTGGAAATCGCTTATAGGGAGGAGATGGCGGCTAAGGATAAAGAGCAAGAAAACGCCAAGCTTCGGGTGTGTTTGCATACGATCGTTGTTTTGAATGGAATATTAAGTCGGATATAGGTCGTGGAAGCCCAAAAGCTTTTGCAGCCATTGATACAAGAGGCATGTGCGCTTAAACCGACGAGTCAATCGTTTACTCCATCTGCGCAGCAATCTGCGCGGCCTGTGCGTACGGTGAGTCTTTCATCTCGCGCTCATGATGATTCAACTTGCGGATTTTTCTTCTTCTTCTCAGATAGAAGGGAAAGGATTAGCTCGACGTTTCTCCAATCTTGAGGTTAGTTCGGGGCGTAATTGAATACCAATGAAGCATCTAATTTCGGTACTTTAGACAGAGCGTGATGGAGATTGGTCCCGCTTGCCCAAGGGTTATGCTGCCGTGGCATCAGCCCAGGAACAGGAGTCGCAGCTGAGGAGAGAAGAAAGCTTGAAACGGAAGGCCGCAGCGGGACTGGTAAATATTAAGCCTGGAAGCTACAAAGTAGCACGCTACAACTGAATGGCACCTCAAGATATTTCAAAATGCTACTCAGAACCTGTAGGTATAAGTAGTACTTAGGACTCACTTAGCGCCGTAGCGGTGGAGAGGGAAGGCTAGTCGGGGTTTTAGTAACTGTTGAAAGTTGAAACAAACGGCAGGCTCGGATATCGCCGATGCCGAACCTGCCCAGGCGAATACATAGCCGGTATGACGTGGCGTTTTGGCGCTTGCCTTCTCCCACAACATCTCATGCCACGATTCTCAATCTTTTGGAGCGTATTCCTCGCAACTTTCATCGTTCGCCGGTGAAAATGCTATAAAAGATGGATGAAATGAATTTCTGCGACGAAAAGTCAGGTGTATTGGTTTACCGAAGTTGAGCCTGGCATATTCCGGGCAAATGGTTCGGAACTTTTCACTATGAAAACATCGCTGGGAGTCCGTTACAGGTTTCAGTTCGCGAGATCCTCGCATCTTATACGGTCTCACTGTCACGACGCTCCGTCTTCGAAGCTTCAGCCCAACAAAACGGCTTCTGGAGTCCGAAGGTGTGTTTATCCTTGCCCTTCACGATATATTCTACGCGTTGGATAAACTTCGGAATCCCTCTCCTCTCGAGGTGTTAACCGACGAACCCCCACAACGACGGGTGATGCTCGGTGTCTCAGCTGACGGCGCAATATAAAGTTCGAACGCAATCTTTGTTTCGGTGGACAGACCTTCAACTTCTATAGCAATGGCGATATTGTCTCAAGTTTTCCTTGCCCTCGTTGCCGCTTCTGTTGTTCTTGGGCAGGCGCAGCCTTGGGGACAGTGCGGTGGACAGGGATGGACCGGGGCTACGACGTGTACATCTGGATGGACCTGCGTAGTGTAAGTGGCGAGAGATTCTCAGGCGACTCGAGACTCACCACCCACTTCTTCCTAGTTCAAACCAGTAGTAAGAGGCTGTCCCTCTAAATCTCAACGCAGATTCGAGCTTATTTGGTCACCAGCTACTCTCAATGCTTACAAGGCTCTGCAACTACCACCACAACAGCCGCCACCCCTCCTCCCGTGTCCACCTCCTCCTCCACCACCTCCGTTTCCACGACCACGTCGGCCTCACCGCCCACCGGCTCCGCCCCCTCTAAAGGCATGATTGGCACGGACTTCGAAGGCACCATCGACAGCAGCTGGGGCGTCATCGTCACCGCGCAAAGCGGCGGCTCCGCCACCGTCGACACTACGAAGGCGCATTCTGGCTCGCATTCCCTCAAGGTTGTGTCGACCGGGGGATTCTCGAACCATATTTTCTATGGTTTGAGTAACTTAAACGCGCTGGGCGGGGGAAGTGATATTTACGGGCGGTACTATGCGTGAGTCTTTTGAGTTGATTCTCTACACGAGATGAAGCGCTGATGGTCTGTTGCTCCGACTAGCAACTTCATGAACGCCTTCACCCAAGACCATATCACGCACATGATGATGACCGACCCCGTCGCGCAAACTCTCCGCATGGGCGGCCAATTCGGCGTTCTCGACTGGAACCGCGCGTCTGGTACGTCTCCTCCCATCCCCTCCTTTACCCCTTCCACTCATCCCGACTCCCTCTCCTTCTCCCGATTCTGACTCTATGCTCTCCAGACGACTCCATCATGCCCGACGGCTCTCCTGACTCCAACGCCGGCTCTATTGCCATCGCCGCCAACACCTGGTACTGCATCGAATTCCACCTCTCCAAATCCAGCGGCCAAATCCAAACCTGGGTCAACGGCAACGTCGTCCCTTCGCTCACGACGCCGCAGTCTCGCTGGGGATCATCCTATATTCCGAACCCGTCGAATTGGGGTCTTGGATGGGAGAGTTATGGGAGTGCTCCGAATACGAGTACGTTTTCAACTTCAATATATATATTCTGAAAGTATTGCTGATCATTCGTGCTTCGACTGTAGTCTGGTACGATGATATTGCGCTGGGGACGAGCCGCCTTGGGTGCTAGTGGTTCTGTTCAATCGTGCTTGCGGAACAATGTTTCCGACTGTAACAGTATCGTATTCCCAAAAATCCGTCGATTACATACAATGCAAAATCTTCAATCACGGTCAATTCTAATTCGGCGAAACCACAGGCTCATGATCGCGAAACATTCCAAGTTTCTGTTCGACCTCCGCGACTTCTTTCCCTTGCAAACATCGCGCCAGCAAATCCCTCCCTTTCGTCCAAAATTCCACCGCTGTCCTGTGCTCTCCTCGTTGAATGAAAATATCCCCCATTCTCACCATACAAATCCCTCTCCACCGATGAACGTCCATGAACGTGAACCCGTCCATCGCAACTTCGAATAAATTGAACGCAGTCTCCTGGTTGCCGTCCGTGAAAATCTCGGCTAGGCACTTCAACGCCGATTCTAAATGCGCGCTCAATTGATTCGCAAGGCCACAAAGATCATGGCGTATCGGTTTTACGGACGACTGAGGTGGTGGGACAGCGAGACTGCGAATTGTTTGGATTCGTACCATGCCAATCAGATTGGGTCCCATTGGGACATCTCTGACATGGCGGAAGGGATGACGGACTGACCTCATGCCTCAATTTTACTTGACGGAGATAGGTTGCGAGTCGATGGCGGTTCAAGGATTGCTGCAAGTGAATTCTTAGGCTATCATAGACGGATTTTTCACGGTAGCATCCCGTGAATAAAGAGACGATGTGCATTACATCGATACTCAGAACACAGCGGAGAATAGTAACTTATGAGCCAGTGTAGCTCCCCTTTCTCGCGGGCTTGCGAGTGATCCTCCGCGCGATCTCCATACTTACTAGTATGGGTCCGGCTCCTTCTGGAGCGTATATGCGTGTCACTCGATGAGAGTGTGGGCATCGGCGTAATACTTACGCTGACAGGATGGAGAGGTTTTCGCTGTGTCAAACCATCCGGGCCCCGAAGGATCAGGGGCTGGCCAAAAAAACGTCAGCTTCGAGTACAGAAGGACGTGCGCCAGTTGTGTACTGGCGGCAGCCTACAGGGATGAAGAAAATGAATGAGTATTTTCTCGTGGACTTTGGGACTAAAAAAAAAACGAAAATCACCTGCTGTTCGACAAGCTGGGTTTGCTGCATCGAAATCTCGGCTTGACGGGCTTCGATGCACAATGTTGAAAGTGCCTGAGTATGAAGCATGATTAAGGAGCGTTGAATAACAGACAAAATTTGACGTACGACGAAGTCGTTGAACTCGGTGTCCAAGCGAGCCTTGATATCTTGCAACAACGGCTTGTGTCTCCGCGACACAAGGGACCACACGCAATTGTGGTTCAGGATGATATCATCCAGCTGAGAACGAATCTCAGCAAGAGTTCTGCATGCAGATGAGTCAGACTACTTGAACACCAGAAAGTACATGCTCATTGAAAGATACATACGCATCGAACTCTTCAATCCTCCGGCGCATGTTATCCGGGATCCGAGCTAAGGGATCGGGATAGACCTTGCGGATGAGCTCCACGATGTCGGAGGCACGAGACGAGATCTTCAGCACCTCGTCTTTGGAGCGCTTTGCACGCTAAGAAAGCATGTTAGTAATATGTCTTCGCCAGGCTGAAGATTCGAATGCCAAGACTAGTACTGACCTCTGCGATTTCCCAGATGGCAATCGCGCCACCCACCGCACTCTTGAGCGGGGGGAAAACATCCGAAGACCTTTCCAGGACTTCGAGAATGTCTCGCAAAATAGCGAGAGAGGTCGACGTTTGCCGACCCAGAGAAGAGACAGATTGAGAATTGCGAGTAAAGGAGGACTTGAGTCTCGCCCGAGAAAAGATTGGCTTCCTCCCAGAGGAGGGGGATGGGGACTGCATGGAAGCAGGTCCTGGGGGTTTGAGGATCGTAGAAAGCCTCTTATGAGGTGTGAGCATAGCGTGATACTGCTGTGTTAATCCTGTGTATCGGACAGCTTGGGCGCTTGAATCATTCCAGGCAACAGCCTCAGGTGGTATTCGAAAATCAGATAATGTCCACAGTACGGGACTTCTTTGGGCGCCTGATTTGCAGATAATTGGAGACCCGGAGACGCGTGAGGGGATTATGGTGGCTAGCGAGGGCGGATCTCTTCCGATTCAGCTTGTACGACCCGCAAAGATTAATTGCATATCAAGTCGTCGAATTGAGTGCTGTCCGGTGAGAGAGCTGTTTCGAGTGCGCTAACCAGAGAACGGGGAACTGTCCGGCGATCTGACAGCAAAGGGAAGCTTCTTTTGCTGCGGGGCGCTTCATTTAGAATACCGTAGGGCATAGCAACTTGAAATAGTTTACCGTACAGGCCCCACAACCGATCTTGGAGATATTTCGAGACTGGTCTTTTCAAATCTTGGCGCTTGCGACCCGACCGACGATCCTAGGTGAAGTAGGGCTTTGGTCGGATGGGTCGGTCTGCAAAGCCCCAGATGAATTCGGGTCTAGGATCTCCAACCCGGCGTGGCAGAACACTATTCGAGACCCGAGAGAGAGAAGTACAGTCAGTCTGAAGAATCCGAGTACTGTATTCGGCGAATGCCAGTGAAAAGTTGAAAACATGGATCCATGGATTCGTCGAGTTGAGATGCAAGCTCGACCGTGCAGCAGACCACCAGGGTAATGCACTGATGGCTTGTGACTTGGTATATCGCAGAGAGCTCAGAGGTGCTGAGAAAGCGAGAAAGCAAGGACTCAGTTGGGACTCAGGAGAACGACTCGAAGATGGCCCAGATGGGAAACTTTCCTATATCTAATAAAGTTGAAAGAGTTGCGGTCGTTCCAGCATATAGTATGCTCCCTGTCTTTTTTGTGCGGGTGAGCTGCAGTCCTCTGTGTCTGTCATGAAGGTGGGAGGTGGCAAAACGTTTCGACAGCTCCGGCCTTCAGTATTACCGAGCACCGGACCCTAACCCCAACGCATCCTTCCTCCCACCTCCGAGTCATTCAAATTGCCGCCACCACCAGCCAAATCCCCTTTTCTTCTCCCCACCGTCATGCAGACACTCGAGAGGCTTGAAAGTTGAAGCGCGAAATCCGCTTAATAAACATCTCATGCGACCTTAGCGTCTTCGTTTTCGGAATCTTTTCCGGCTGTCCATCGTATTGAATCGTCCACGTCCAAGTACTTCTACGAGCTCATTCAACCGAGTCGTTGGGCTCAATACAACAACACGGATTCCGGGTTACGTTCACAATACACCAGGACGTCGGAAAGGTGGGTGCTTTTGTGTTTCTTCCTGGCTTGTACTTGAAATTCATCCAATTTTTGCTTCAGGCGTATCTGTCACAATTCTCCAGCGAGCAGAGGTTCTCTAAGGCTTCATCTCATCGGTGTACTCTTTGTTGTCAAGTATCCTCAGCGTGCTTGACGACGACGAGGGTGTGGTGCGGCGCCTTCAAGGTTCGTCTCCATCTCTCTCTCCGTTGGGTAATGAGATTACAATGACAGGGTATTTCATAGTGCGCAGTGCCGTTCGTCCGCTCTCTTTACCTTCATATGGTTCCGGCGAGGACTATCGTCTGTCTCCCCCCCCACCCCCCTCGGTTCTTTGCCTGACGTATCTCGCGCAGTTGCTCGGCCCATCTGACCCTTACATCGCCGCACTCAAATCTCAGAATTAGTATCAACACGCGACTTGGACGAGAATCGTCAGCTTCTCAGGTCAAGGGGTCGATGCAGGGTGCATGGAAAGGGATGGGATTTGGCGGAGGGTTCTTTGGAAGGTGGTTTGGGAGGTGTATTCTGCTTTAGTAAGGAGGGATGGGAGGTGGAGGTGGTTATGGTGTGTTGCCTAGAAGGTTCGTCTTCGTCTCCCCGCACGGGATGTGTGAACTACTAACAAGCGTTTGTTAATATAGCTATAGCTCTCCTCCGAGTGCTGCTACTCGTCGGTACGGATGCACCCTCGCTCGACGACTACGCTCCGTGCCTAAGTACCCCACCCGAAGCATTTTCCTCAAAGCACGGTCCATGTCGGCTCACTCCCTGCCTCTGCCCGTCGACGCCACGCGAGTCGGTGGCATCTGCGTCTATGCCGGTAGCTTCGTTCTTCTGCTCGGACGAGGTGGCCGCCGTGGTAGGAGTCCAGCTGCGGGGAGAGGCTGGCCTGTTGCGCTCCACGACGAGATTGAGTTTGCGCGGTTGCTGGGGACAGGGAGGAGGAGGGAGGTGCCGCGGCCGCAGTGACTTCGCTGGCGTCGTATCTTCGCGTAGTTGTGTCCTTCCTGGCCCGTCCACAAGTCGGGCACCATTGACACGTCACCGTTCGTCACCCACCCCGCACCTCCACCCAGCTCGTTCGCCTCTAAGTCTACGCAGGCATTCCCGTACCTCGACGGCAGGTACGGCGCTGTCAGTTCGTCTTCTTCTATGTCTACGTTCTCCCGTGCATAGATAAGGACTTGCGAGCGACGTGTCATCTTTGCGGGGAGGAGGAGGCCGCTCGTGATGTATTCGTGCTTGGCACGCCTCGACCCGCCTCCCTGCGCGATGCTGCAGTCGGTCTACCCCATATACTCACGGCGACTTCAGCCTCCCCAGCTCCTTCTGATTCGTTCCGATGCCACTTTCGCACTGGGGCCGCCGCCTCTCATTCCTTCTCCTTCACCCATTGTCAATGTCATAGCCCCGCGTTGTCGACCTCTCCTCCCTGTGAGACTTGACGCCTCGTCGCTTCCGCATTCATCGGCACCGGCACCGGCCTCTGCAGCCTCGTCTTCGCCTGTTTTCATGGCTCGGCGGCAGCTGCGTTGTCCATGTCCCACCCGCGTCCGCGTGTCTTTTCTCTTTCCTGTGGGCCGCGACAATGTGGAAGGGGAACAGGCTAGATGAGACTAACTCGGCATCTGCGGTGTCACGGCAGACGACAGTTGTGAGGGGAGGAGGAGGAGATGACTCCGCGTCACCATGCCCCGCCTCCCACCGCGATAGCACCCCACATCCTCGACTTCATCGCCAGAACCCGGTGTTGTTGGCACTCGCATGCTCGTCCTCGGGTGCCTACGTCTCTCCTTCTCTCGTTGTGACATACGCAGTACCAGCGCCATTGTTGGGTCCTATCGGCCTCATCGCCTCCCCCCTTCCCAGTGGCAGCAAGCTACTGGAATCCTGTTTCCACAACGGCAGCTACGGCTGCGTTGTCCGCTCGTCCGCGTCTACGTCGCTTGGATGAATCGACTTTCGTGCGGGGACATGCCGCCTTGGCACGGCGGGCAAAGCTCTGTCATTTGCGATCAATGACCCACCCGTCATTGTACCTGTCACCTAGTCTGTCATTTGCGAAAATCCGGTCCGCTTTGTCTTTTTGGCCTTTGTTCGGTATTTTCCGCGAACACGCTGCAGCCTGAGCTTTTGGCCCTTTCGCCATTTTGACCCAAATCATACACACTTTGTTATTTTATCCTTATTCTTAGATTCTAGTTAGCTGAGACAACGACAAGTGAATCAATATTTATTTCAAGTAAACGGAAGTACATAATAGTTAGTGAAGGATAAACTCGAAAAATAAGTTCATTGTAATAAGAGTGGCCACAATAATAATCTAATCTAATCTACCAATTGCTTTGTGTATCGGCTTTGTACTCAGGTTAACGTCGCCTCGAGACCGCAAAAAGTAACTTTGAGGTGCGTACTTGTACTTTGATGGCCGCTTATTTTGGCTGGGCGTACGTTGCGTTACTTTACTTTACTTTGATGTACTTTTCCCACGCTTGGCGAAAGTTACTTCAACTTACTTGTACTTCTAGGCTTATGATATGAAGGCACAAAAAGACATTATAGGTCAGTTATAAGGTATTAGTAGCTCCTATTGAGGAATATAATGTGTCTTCACGACTTTGTGCTCACTTTTTATGACTAATACTACGACACCTATCCTCCTGTCCTCGACCACCTTGGCGGTGAGTATTTGACTTAATGTGTGGGATCGGAGCTAAGAATCTACCTCTGAGAAGTGATTGAACTTTGATTTATCCCGTTTGATCGCTTTTTGTGTCGATCTGAACTCATACGGGTTCAACCAGTCAATTACCAAATCCGGAAATCTTCAACCTTGACCCGCAGGTACCGTGTTTCAGACACAAGATGCAAGCTAAAGAGCCAATAAAGCTCTGAGATATTACTCTCAAGTACACTCTGAGCTTACTGCATCTGCTGTGCGTATGTGTATGGCATTTCAGCGCTGACTTCTATCCGAACAGCGGCAAGTATTACTTCGCAGCCTTTTGAAGTGCTTCTTACAGTTAAATAGTACTTTGGGGTACTTTGATGCGACGGATTAGCGCAAAGTAGCTTTAACTTGTGTTACTTTACTTCAGATTACTTGTACTTTACTTTACTTACCCGCCTAAGTCCATCAGCCAAAGTTACTTTTGCCATCAGATGGCATCAATTACCGCCAAGTACGCAAGTAAATGCAAGTAACTGTAACTTCTCAGCCATAATTGACTATGAAGTCATGCTAAGTACGCTATATAGTCTCTTGTATTGTTCTGATAGCTTCGGTGACCGTTACTGGCAGCAGCAAAGCATGTCTAAGTATTTCTCAAGGCTCATGCACTGATGTGCAACCGTTTGAAGCACTGTTTGCAGTCGAGAAGTAGCTGGGGGTAGCTGAATTGAAGGTAGAAGCAGTGTATCTACCTTACTTTGCCATACTTTACTTGTACTTTGCTTTACTTGCCGCCCAAGTACTCCGGCAAAAGTAACTTTTGCCATCAGATGGCATCAATTACAGCCAAGTAAGCAAGTAAATGCGCCATTTGAGCAAGTAACAGTGATTAATGAATTGAAATTAGTACGTATACATGACTGAGCCTACTCTATTGCATACTAATTCATTTCTAGTACTTCCCTGACTCCCTTGGCAAAAGTGTGCGGACTTTAATTTTTGCTATCTCACGGTTCAACTTCGGTCATGTATAACTCTCAGTGCTAAAAAGCTGGAACTATAGTGCTCAAACGAAGAGTGAATGCATTCTATAATGGAGAGTGAGTAGTCTAGGTTGATTCTTGAATGAATGTGTGTGTATCTACTTCTTTGTTGGTGAACTGGTCAAATAGCTATATAGTCTGGGTAATTCTGACAATTGTCAGACATATTCATGGCCATTTCCATTGAAGGCACTTGCCAAGTCAAAGGTGGAGGGAATATGACCCTGTGCAGAGCATGAACACTGAAAAGCAAAGTTTCATCTCGGTGGAATCATGTGAAATACTCTCCCCGGGTGCTTGTGTGCGGGCGTGTTCAAAACGAGTTCAGGAGTGGTGATATTCCGAACTATATTCCCAGCCTTTGCACTGGGAGGGTCCTTGAAGGGCAGAGCACGCCGCTCTTCGGAGGTAAACCAACAAGAGAGGGAAGTATATCAGGGTATCATTGCTTGGCCACCAAATAAATGAGTAAGATGAGGAGTTGAAAAAGTACTGGGCAACAGTTTGAAACCAGCGACGTGAGTTCATCGTGTGAGGGGTCTTCGAGTCTGGATCATATGGGAATAGAGTCAAGGTAAGATCTTGGATGTGCGGTTTGATGAGGGACTCGTCTCCTGGATGGATGCCTATATTGATCGCCACGCGAAGCCATCTCCCAAGCTGACAACAAGTCCACCACGGTGGAACCGTGATTTGAAGTTGAATTTGACTTTCAGTCTCCCTGCGAGTCTAACGTTGATTCACGAACAGCGACTGCGCATAGAGTGTTCCATACTCTAAGCAAGTCAGTCTCTCCAGTCAAACATTGCCTCTCTTGATTTCAAGCTGATTTCTAGGATAGCCTACTTGAAGGCATCACCTATTCAACTATAACTTGTTATCTGACCTTGTCTTCCAGTATTCAGTTCAATCTTTGCTTTAAGTTCGCATGTCGGGCTTCTCGGGCAGTGCGTTTCTCCAATTCTTTCTTCGTTCACTGACTCGACTGAGTTGGAATAATGTTCTATTGGTCGCTTTGAATTTTCCTTCAAGATTTTGAAGTGTCCCTGCGCTCAGATTCAAATTGGCTTCAAATTTTGGTCAAACGGGTTGATTGTGATTGAATTAGTGCGATTACGCTTCGTTTAGGTGCGCAACTCGTTACCTATACATCCTATTACGCTAACTATACAATTCTAGCTCCATTGGTTCATTATACTTCAATTCAATACCGAAAACTCTACCAGTGCGCACTCAAACCTTCAATTTCCTTACTCCTTCCTTTACTAACCTCACCCTCAGGTGCGTTCATATTGTTACTTACTCCGATTCAACTTCAATAATTTGCCGCGAAGGCAAAGTACTGATACTGACTTCACCATTCGATCTCTCTCTCTAGAGGCCGGAACCACCTACGCCCGTTTGATTTCAAGGTCAACTCCCGTTTGAACGCCGCCGAGATTATGCAAGGCAGGTTTGCTGGGTTTGAATTCAATTTCAAATGCTGGGTTGACTCGAATAGTAATGCTGACTGAGTTCAAATTACAGTAGTTATAGAATCGAGAGGAGACAATCCGCACGCGTGTTTCAATTGGCAAGGTATGTTTGAATCCTTGCTTCTAAGTAGTCTATTCAACTGCTTAACTAACCAACTACATATTGCCTCGACTCGAGGCTGACCTTAACCTTTTGCAAGAGTCGTCACATCTTGTGGTATCCAACTCTTCAATCTTTATTCATTCAAGTTCAACTTGTTCAATTCAAGTACTTTGTGGGTGAGTCGAGTTCGGTTTCTTCCCATTCATTCTTTCGCTCATATAAGTCTTAGGGTGGATGAGGCACCTGCCTTATTTCGACGATGAAGACTTCAATTCAATCTAGTTCAATTCCACAAGTACGATACAACGCCGTCTTGAATCAAATTTGCGAGTTGAATCTGAATTCGGGAGGTGAGTAGTATTTGTTTCGTTTGCGTTCATTTCATCTAATAATTCAATTACATTTACAGCTAATTTGTTTCCATTCGTCGCGCCAACTCTAACTCGACCGTATCCCACCCAACTCCGCTCAAACCAAGGTATGTGTTTAACTCAATTCTCTGCATTTCACCTCGACCTGACTTGTTTCGTCTTCTTGGACGGTCCGCCAATCCAAAGTTGAAACCTTACTTATCCTCACAGATCCTAAAGTCAATTCAATGACAAGTAGATATAGATTTGGGGATAGACAGAACTATCGAGGAGTACCTCTACTAGCCTGATACTGATATTCCACACAAGATCAAGTTGAACTCAACGAACTGTAGCAATTCGAACTCAAGTCACTTAACAGCTCACAGCTTGCGCGGCGCGGCTGCGCAAGCCTTTCTGATGCTTTTAAGCATAGTAATGTACCTTCAGATACCTCGGAAACATAAAAAAATCTTGACCTGAAGCCATCAATTCTTTCTTGTGGGTGAGACGGAGTTGGCTACTTTTCGCCCCAAACACGTCAAACCGGATTAGGCAACTCGCGTGCCTTGTTTGCTCAATGCCTAAATTCAGTAATAAGTGGACGAACCGCTCGTTTCGCTCAGTTCAGTGGCAAGGTGGCAAAGGGCAATATTTACAAGTCTAGTCAGCCACTCGGAATTTCCAACTGAGTGTTCATTTTGGTGGCATTTTCCATCACAGTCTGTAGGAAAATGATGATTGATTTTCCAAGCCTAAATGAGATCGATTCTGGGGCGGAAAATAGTGGAGAGTGATGTATTTGAGTGGTATTATGAAGAGAATACAGAAGTAACTACGAGGAAAGTAGCTAAAAGGCAGTTAAAGAGCAATGTTTGCGGCTTGCCACCTTAGCAACCCGTCGGCGTGTGCATGTGGGTGGCGCGGACGCGAGGAGAAGGCGGCAGGACGGCGCACGGGGGAGGACAGATAGTCAAGAAAACTCACAGCAGTTGGTACTTAAACGCGAGCCCTGTTGCTTCGGAACTCTCTTTCCGTTGCATCTGATGGTCATTGATGGTCAGATGGTGGGGGCCTCCGGGTCGGCAAGGAGATTGGGGCCGTCGGACGACGAGGAGACGACAGGGAGAGGGCGGGAGCAACACCGGAGCAGGGAGGTCGTGGTGGTAGCGGGCAAAGAAACATTGTGGCACAAACAACGTGCAAAGCCACAGGAGCCGAGTCGAGTTGAGCTGGTTCAGCTCGAGACAATGGGAACAAATAAAGCACGCGAGTTGCCTAATCTGGTTTGACAGGTTGGGGCGAAATGTCAAAAGCTGTGAGACGGAGCTGTATTTGTCTGTATTTGGTGGAAGTTCAATGAGGTACCTATGCCGCCGGCAAGCAAACCATCCATGTCTTTGCACTGCGTCCTGTTATGGATGTCTATTTGTGTAATCCTACGAAGAATACATGCCCAGATTGGAATCCTACGAACTTCAACCTATCGGCTGAATCCTACGATCATTCGAACTTGGTGGGGGCTCGCTGTAGAGGCGGAAGATAATGTAGCGCTCAAGATAGCCACGGCTATAGTTCTGACTGTATGAGTTAATATTATTAGTTGTACCCGTCCCTCGCTGAGAGCGGAGATGGGATGACTCAGACTCTAAAGTGCGCGGGTATTTCTTTCGGTATTTTCGTGGTTGTTGATGGGGTGTGGACTCCTGTGGCGGCAAAGGAGGGAGGAAGAAGCCCCATATAGCCTTAAGAATAACGGATAGACCACCCTTTGGCGTGTGGGCGAGACGAAGAGAATGCAGAGAAGAAGAAAGAGAAGACGAGATGGTCAGATGTCACAAGTTTATATTTCACGTGACCGCGGAGCGGCGGCGAGGCGAGTCTTCAAGCTAGTTTGCTCGTTGCACTTCCTGGGTAGAGAAGAAAAATTCTTAGCTTAAATCAAGGCTAGAACTCAGCTCCTCCGACGCGTGGCGGCCGTCTTTTACAGCAGAATACACCTATTTCTTGCCTATTTCTTAGCCATTCCCGCCGCACAGGCCGCAAATACGACTAAATACGAAGCTACTTGGTGTTGCTTCAAGTAACTTTATGTAACTTGAAGTTGCTTAACGCTGCTTAAATTTACTTTACTTGTACTTTTACTTTCAAAGTTTGCTTTCCCAGCCAAACGTAACGTAACGTACATTTTGGCAGGCGAAGTAAGATTTGACAAGTTACTTTCGTAACCGTCGGTAAAGATGATAATAATCATGTGACCTGAGTACATGTGACTTGTAGCTAAAAGAGTAAAGAAAATACGTATATGATACCTTACAGAGCCCCCCACTCTTGAGCTGCAAGGAAAAGAACATGTGCGAAGGGAGGGATTGGCGGGAGAAAAAATGAGAGAAAAATTTTGCCCTGCACTGCACCTTCGAGAAGCCTCCATTCCAACTCCGTAAGCTGCTCTGCATCCACTGCGCCTCCATCTCCGGTATCCCTCAGCTTCCGCTCCAGGCCCTGGTCACTGCGCAACCAGTACCATACCACACCACAACCATCCTAAGTCGCCATGCTCCATCCATACCTATCCTACCCATAGTGCCCCCCACGAAAGGAGCCGATTGCAGTGACTGACCAAGAGAGCGAGATCGGGTACTTTCGGAACCCACCAGAAACAAGGTAGCCCCCCATTCCAAGAAGCTAGAGGTGGGGTGTGGTGGGTAAAAGTATGAATGAGGGTGGGACAGCGGCGAGGAAAATGAATGAAATTGGTGTGGTGTCGCCCCCCAGAATGAGTGGCGCGGAGGAAAGACGAGTCTTCTGGCCAATTGACAGGCAGAGTGTTTTGTCCCCCATCTTCGCGTGAGACGCCCCTTTGTTGGCAGAGACGAGCATAAGTGTTGTTGGAGAGAGGAAGCATCGCGACCGGCGAGGTTGCTAAGGCCGCTAGGACACATTTCGAGGCGAACAGAAACACATCAAAATGCGAGCTGAAACGAGAACCATAGCGCCCGGGTGAAGTGAGACGAGAGAGCAGAGGAGAGGCGACCGCAGGGAATATGACAGACACATCGCCAAAAGCGACGGCTCACGCTCAAGGGATCGCGGAGAAAACATCCGGCGCGAGTGTTGTCGGCAAAGGTTTGTGCAAGGACGATCGCGACCAGCAAACCACGATTCCGCCTGCCAAGGGTCTCGAATGATCCGGAACGCGTCAGACGCGCTCGCTAAAGCGTTCGCGAACCACACCAACCCGCTAAGCGCCTCAATGCAGGCAGCGTAGAAACACATTGAGGGTCGAAGGAAAATGGAAAAGATGGTCAATGAAGGTTTGCGGGCCTGAAAAGCTAAAAGACGCGCCTCGCAGGGGCGTTCGCGGACGACACAGACCCCCGTTCAGGCTTCCGACGAAGCATCTTCAAAACGTTTTCGGTCCCAAGTCCTACGTTTCCCTTCCGGGTTACGTCTTGTATGTTTCCGATTGAACGCTGCGATGACGACATTCTTCGGATGCGCCAGATTTATTGAAGAACAGGCAAGAATTAGCGAGGGATTAGAAGTGAAACGAATTAGAACGTGTTCGAGGTACGCGCCTCGCGGGGGCGTTCGCAAACAAACCGAGCCCCCGTCGAGGTCACTCGCAGCCTTTTTCGAGATTCCACGTCCGTCGTCCCGTGTGCGCCAAACGATCCGTGGAATTCGATGATACTTGAGAATTTCCGTTTGTTTCGAGATTGCGAGCGAGCGAGAGTCCCAGAGATTCGTCGGATGAGGGTTGCCGATGGAGTGGAACACGTCAGAATACGCCGAGGATCGAGAGCGTTAGTCTTGACGTCAACGAGCAGAGTCGTCATCCAAGCAGCGGCGGCGTCCAAATAGCCAAGGGAAGAGCGGCGCAGAATTGAGACAGTCGCCGGAGGGGAATGAAATGAAATGCGGAAGAATGCGTCAAGAAAAGAAGCAGAGAATTTAAAGTTGTTGTCGAAGATCCCGTTTGTACGCGAAAGGTTCGACCGGGGGAGGCGTCAGAGTAGCCCCATCCAAAAGAAAACGTTAAATAAAAGGAGATAGAGATGAAACGAAACGAATTTGCGTCAGAAATGGATTGAGACATGGGAAGTTAAAGGACGCGCCTCGCGGGGGCGTTCGCTAACGAAACAAACCCCCTTTGAGGCTACGCGTAAGCGCTGCCCTGCAAAATTCTGCCCCCCATCGTCCGTTTCCCCTTCGAAATTCAATCCTTGAATATTCGTCTCGAAATTCGCGCGTGATAACCGTTGACGAAGAGGAAGGGAGGACACGCTTAAAACGCGTCACAGAGGTAGTGAGGAGAACGCCAGAATATAAAGAAAGCAGAAGGGAAAGTTGGCCATGAGTGGAGTGTCCCGTGAACGCGTCGAACGAGCTGAATATCGACGAAGATAGGAGTGGAGAGCGGAGAGTAAGTGACCATGTGACTGATTGTCACACACTCTCCTCCTCTCTCCCTCGTCGACTTCTACGCCGCACAGTCCAGCCTAGCCGTCAGCGCAAGACGCACGCACAACGACGCTGGATGCAGGTCGTCCAGCGGTAGTATCTAGCTCTTGATCTTCAAAATGACTATCTTCCGCGAGCGCAAAGCTCGACTCGATTCTTCCTGGCGTTTGACTCCAAGAACTGCAGACGACACTTCAAAGGTACGTGCTCCACCGTTGAAATATTGAAAGGAAGCTGAAATGAATCACAAGCAGAAGAATTGAGACTTGGAATTGAGAGATGACGAGGGAAATTCGTTGCTGGGTATATTGGGCCTCGGAACGCTCGCGAACGAGCCGTTGTCGAGGGTCGAGTTGCCAAGACGTTGGGTTGACCGGGTGGAGCCTTGAGGTGAGTACCTAGGCTTCCACAGAGAAGTATTTGAGAAGCTGACATTCGTCAGCGGCGTTTTACGCGCGCCCGCGCCTCCGTCGTCAAACCAAGACGGTCGTGCCGATACCTTCCCGTTCCCATACCAGGCACGTCGCGCAGCCCTCGCGTCGATTGCGCGCGAGGTCTACGATTCGCTTTGTCCATACGACAGCGCCAACGAGCACGGAAGTCCAAAAATCCAAAACCGACGATACGCCCGTCGTCGGGGCGCACGAATCCATGGGAGGGGAGAGCGAATTTAGGGTGACATGGCAAGGCTCGAAACGAGGTGAGTGATCCCTTAGCTTTGATTCTCTCGCCTGGAGTCGTGGCGTCGCGTTGTACCTGACCCACACGCGGTGCCATCTCCAACGTCGTTTCAAGTCCCTCACTCTTGACGGCACTCGCAATAGCGGGTGCTGGGGACGGGGACTTGGACGACGGAGAAGGACGAAACGTCTTTCCGGAATTGTTACGAAAAAGATCAAGGTCGTCTGCGCCGTGAGTTCGCCCGTCCGTCTGATCTGAAGAATGCTTCTGATTTAAAATCTTCAAGTGCTTGGCTGACCCGACGACAAGAGATGAGAGGAAAGGCAAACGAGCTGCCGCAGAACGTTCTTTGGTGAGTAAGGAGACTCTTCGCAGTGAGGCAAGCTTAGCTAATTTATTGCATCGCTTCAGCTCGCCGTCCGACCAGCTATCCGTGTATGGTGTCGATGTCGTCGGTGTCCCAAAGCCAAGACCTGCGCTGTCGTACACTCGCATCGACTTCGCCCTCTGTTGCGGTCCAATGGGAAGTTTAACGACTTCAATATCATCCAAGGTGCGAGTTTTTCTATCGACTTTCAGGCATCGCTGATGCTCTATGCCGTCTAGCCCCCCAAACTTGACTGTGGATGTACTCTGCTCGTTTCTCGTCGGCGGAAGGGCGGTTATCTGGTGGGAGATTGAAGTCTGCGTGCCGCAGGTGCGTCGGCTGTCGTCGCCGTCAACGTAGCTGAAGAGCACGTATCGTCGTGTACCCTTCAGGTCAGTCTTGCACGTTGTTCGTACGATTACTCTAATGAGCGCCAAAGGCGTGAAATCCAGTACTCGGGGATGAGCCATCGGCGAGTCTAAATCTGCTGAAGCGAGAACAACTGTCGGAGAGCTTGAAAGTGTCCGGAACGAGGTGAGTGATCTGCTTGTGTTGATTCTTTCCTTCGAAAATGACGCGTCGCCTAGCGCCAGTCCGATTGGCGACATTTCCAACGTCTCAAGTCCCTTACCCTTAACGGCGCTCGCTATAGCAAGCGCGACAGGTGGGGACTTGGACGATGGTGAGACTACAACGGAATCATTCCGATTGTTGTTGGAAGCGCCCTCGTCGATTTCAAGGTGAGCTGATCCAATACTCTAACGCGTATGACACTGACTCTCATTCCTAGAATCATCTGTGGTCATTTTGATGCCGGGATGAGGCGGAAGACAGGACGAGGCCAGTGAGGATGAGAAACGCTTGGTGAGTAATGCGTCGACTCGCATTCCAAGAAACTTAGCTGATAATCGTACTCCTTTCAGCTGTTCGCTGTCCGAGACGCCGGCGAGGAAAGATAGCGCCAATGATTCCCTTCGAGTGAACACTAGCACAGTTATGAGTGCCGGATGCGGGGACTTGAGCGAGTGTGGGGCATAGAGGAACCCGTTAGAAGCGCGGTCGGCAGCATTGACGCTGTTCACAGTGTAAGCCCATTTGTCCTTTTGGTACGCGCACTCAGCTGATGAATCAGGTCGGTCCAGCGTCGATTTCGTCCGCAAACCATCTCCAAGACCGCTTACTCCGCTCTTTGACGCAGCCAAGTCGACGAGATTAAGAAACACGGGGGTAGACTGTGCTGGAGATTCGACGTCGCGGGTGCGTGTACCATGATCCAAGGCGGCGTCATCTGCGGTGAGCGATCCTTTGTTCGCTTGCTGACGACGAATACTTTCAGAGCCTTGCGTATCCATGGAGTTTGAAACGGTCTTCGTAAAGGATTGACAGCCAGACGCCGGTAGCAAATTGACGCAAGGAATTCGACCCGTTTTCTCCAGCGCTTCGGTGATGGTCGTACTGGAATCCGTTTTAGCCGCTGACCCCCGTGTCACGGTTTCTAGGAGCCGTGTTTGCTCGTCTGCGATCTTTTCATCCACGGTACGAGTTTTCTTGATTGAGGTGTTGCCCGACTGATACATACAAGCAGTCACCTCTTGCCCCCCAAAGTCGGTCGTGGATGGAATGTCGCTTACATGCCCCCCATTCTGGACGCTCCGGCGGTTGATTACCACAGACGCGGGTGGGTGGTGGGAAATCAAATATCCACAGTGCGTGTTCGCATCCTCGTCCGTCAAGATCTCTAACCCTTCGAGACTATCTACATCACGCTCGACTACGACTTCGTCAAAGACGTGTGAAGGAGCTGGAGGTAACGGCGAGCGGGCTACGGAGATGGTCTGTCTGTCCTTGGTGAGCTGATCGTGCGCATTGCGAATGATACATAGCTGATCATTTTGCCCCCCAAGCCCCACTACGGCCCCGTTGATGATGCGAGGAGTAGCGGGAAGCAGAGAGGGAGTGCGACGAGGCGTGGGGCTTGCGAGAGACGAAGACGAAGTTACTTTCATTTCCTTGGTGAGTTGATTTTCGTTGCTGTCGACGTCGATCTGTTGTTGACGGACATCCCGCCCCCCAAGCTCAACTGCGACTCGGTCAACTACTCGAGGAGGAGCAGGAGGCGGAGGTGGACAGCGATGTGAGGAGGTCGACTGAATATCCTGGGTAAGTCGACTTGGCATATCGCCGACGATGCGCTGATGAATATCTCGCCCCCCAAGCTCTACCGTGCGCTCTGACAACGCAGAACAGGGAGCGGGAGACGAGGAAGAGGTAGAAGGGAAAGGTGGAGAATCCGCTCGATTCCCTGTGGAAGATTTGTCGGTGCGTTTACTAATCTGCTGTTCTTGATACTTCCGCTGATACTCTTTGAAGAGGACGCTCGCACGCTGCATCCGTTCAGCAAGGGAGCCCCACGCAATCGCTAACACATCCACGGTGTCGATCCTACGGAGTACCCGCTCAAGCAGGCCATGCGGATCGACTTCAAAGCACAAAGGCTGCAGCAATGAAGGACGAAAGCAATCGCTGAGCGCAGTCTGCATCCGCTCTACCCCGTCCAAGATCACGGTGAGTAATTCCAGACGCAGGCTGAAGTGTCCGTCACCGTAGCTAACAGTCCAGGAAGAATCCAATGGCCTTCTGATCAAGTATGCCCACTGCTCGCGAAGGAGGAGAGTGAAGGGAAGGTGTCATTGGAGGGATATCCACAGGAGAGGCATGCGTAGTAACGGGTGCGTGAAGACTTTTATTCGCTGCTGTGGCTTTCGTCTCGGGCTGATCAACCTTGATGTTAAAGCGCTTGACGAGGTCCAGGGGTATCTTCGAACGGAGAACCGGAGGAAGGGAGGCGGCAATGCAGTTGATCTTGGAGGTCCAGGAACGCAGTGAGTGGTGCGTCACATCACCAGCGCAAAGAGCTTTGAGCTGATATTTGGCAGCGCAAATCTTCTCAACGAGGAAAACCCAATTAAGTACAATCTGACTTTGCGTAGCTAAGGTTGCATGTTGCCCAGTAGCTCCTAGAATATCAAGCTCTGCATGACCAATGTGGAGGGATTTGTGAAACCCATGATGCTGCGTGGCGAGATGCAAGTAGTGATTCAATCCGGAAGTGATGTTGGCGAGGGGAACTGCCAGATTGGAATGAAGCACGTATCCACCACCAGAGAGAATGATATCTGTAGGCTGGAGAATGTGCTTGGTGAAGTATGTGCATGAATCTCGGAGGGAGAGCCGCTCCTGAGATTGGGGAACAGAGTATTGAGACCAAATCCAATCCAGATACGGGTTTGCCATGATAACGGAGATCCAAGGAGATCCAGCCAGGGGGTTACGACAGTTCCCAATGTGTCCACTTTGTAAGGCTCCAGGAGCGCTTACGAGGGTCACTGTCTAACGGTATCCCTGGCGGGAGTGGAAAAGCCTTATTTTGTGGTAAAGACCCTTTATTGAACGGTCAAGCTCGCAGAGAACTACAGAGAGTCGAATTCTCAAGCTCCCAGGCGTAGTTCTCTTCAATCCTTCGAAAACGAGAGGACTGGAGTCGACTGAGAGGGTGATCTGTAAAGATCAGTGGAAATAGTCGTATAATCAGAGAAATGTAGCCTCGCGCCTAGAGCCTCAAATAGAGCCTAGGCAAGGCCAAAATACGTCCAACCAACACCCGTGCCTCTCACAGAGCTTCGGAGTTACTCAACGAAAGCTAAGGAGGCGAATTGGGTGATTTGGTATAGGTAAAGATGATAATAATCATGTGACCTGAGTACATGTGACTTGTAGCTAAAAGAGTAAAGAAAATACGTATATGATACCTTACAGATTTGTAGTGGGCGTGTTGCCCGCTGACGTCCCTCAGTTGGGAACGGCTGCTTGCGCATCTTTCCCTGAGCGCAGGCGTGGCAGAATTTAGGGGTACCAGTGGTGCGCTCCACACCCTTCAGGTGTCCCTTCCTGACCATACGCTCAAGGCTGTCCATTCCCACATGTGCCATGCGGCGGTGGAGGACGTTAATGTCAACGGCGGCAAGTGCACATTCCTCCTGGACCACCGGCTCTGCAGTCAAATGGTATAGCCCTTGGTCATGGTTGACCTCGAGAACGACATCACCATTGCGGTCGAGAACGTGACCACCTGTCCTCCCAAAGATTGAAGTCAGGTTACCCTGTTGGGCTAGCTTCTGTACGGAAATGAGGGAGATCTGGAATGAGGGGAGGTATAGGACGTTCGAGAGTGTGAGGAGTGTCTGTTTGCCTTTGACAGTGCTGAGGAGCTGAATTTCCCCAATCCCAGTGGCGTCAGCGAACGACTCATCCCCAAAGCGTACTTTTCTCGGGGGGTCAAGCTGCTGAAAGGTCTTAGCTATGAACCACTCCAGGACCGGCACCATGTGTGTTGACGCGCCGGTGTCAAGGACTGTTGTGTAGACGAGGGCAGGTGTCGTTTCACTCGCAGCATAAGCTCCAATGCGTTTTGCAAGGTCCTTCGATACAGAGTTTCCGAATGCAGTAACATAATGTCCGCTCTCATCGCCCCCTGCATTTAGCGCCTTCGCCCCATCCTCCTCCGCCTTCTTCTTGAGGTCGCGGCAGTCCTTGGTGTCATGATAGCAAAGGCCGTGGACTTGGCACTTCTTTGTGGGGCCACCGGTTTTCTTCCCTTTGTAGTTCGTCGACGAAGACGGCACTGCAGCTGCGAGCGCGGACTCCTGTGGGCCAGTGATGATGGGGTTTCCTAACTCGGCTCTGATGCGCTGCTCAGCTTCGGAGAACTTGAGCTTTCCGCCCTGGGGGACACTGTTGACGGTCTGGGAGACGAACAGTCTCCACCCAGTTGTGTCCGGCAGTGATTTGAGCAGGATCCATGCCATGAACTCATCGTCGACCGGCCGGGACATACTTGTCAGCGTCAGGCTGCCCGATCGAAGTTTGGTGAGGTGGTCGTCGAGCTTGGTGGAAGGATCCCACTTGGCCTCTAGCATTTGGACCAGGGTGAAGAATGCGGTGGCACCAACGTTGACCTTCTCGTACTCCTTGACAATGGCATCCCATGTTTCCTTTGCGCCAGAGAGATGAGCGACGGATATGAGAATGGGGTTGGAGATGAACTTGTGGATGATACCACGAGCTCGGGCATCACGTACGCGGAAAGAGTCGCGGATAGCGCTAGTGGAAGTGGTTACGACACCATAGATGGCAGAGACAGTGCTGGCAGATGCGGCTGCAGTTTCTGCGGCCGCCTGAGTCGCCGCGTTGTCCTCCCCAGAGATGATGAGGCCAACCTTCTCTCGGGCAAACTCTCCCTCCATTCGAATCTTCCAGATTGGATAGTTTTCTGCCCCGACCAGCACCGGACTCCTGCGGCTAGTTGGTTTTGCTGTTGAGCTGTGTAGCGTCCGGCTAGCGTTGCGCAGTGAAACTGGCGTCCTACGAGGGCCCGTAACCTCTCAAAACCGGACGTCCGTCCTAGACAGAATACACGATTAGCTCAGCGTCGTGTTAGTTAACAACAACAGCTGTATTATGCACCTAGACAGAATACACGATTAGCTAGGAAATACTGTAAGTAATGTATTCCTGGGTACAGAATAATAGAAGCCTCACCTCAGCGTCGTGTTAGTTAACAACAACAGCTGAGGAAAAGCTTGGCGCGTGACGTGACGTGACATGTCACCGCTAGCGATGACGCAGTTGGATTCAGAGTTGGGGAGCCTGAAATCCACTTGCGTCATAGTTGCCTAAAGATAGATTTTAGGTTTGGCTCGCTCGCTTCCCGTTGGTTTCGACACTAAAAGCGGGTAACGAGGGTCGGTGGAGCGCGGAGGGGATGTCTGCGAGGAGAAGGAAGATGGAGGGCCGAGGAGGGGAGTGGAGGAGAATACATGCATAGAGACAGCGGGATTTCGTTAGATCGCATTCGCGTCTCTCTATGCCTGTGGTCCTCGTTCTCCGTCTCGCTCGTTGTCGCCCCCGTCGTGCTTGTGGCCGTTCTCGGGGCGGGTGGATAAGAATGCCTTAAGGGCGGGGGTGGGTTCATGGAATGATCGGGTGGTGAGAGTCAAGGACGGAGAGAGGAGCAGGACCGGGAGAAGATATGTGTGAGAGAGAAATGAGTGGGAGGAAGAGGGGAGGCAGTGGGCGATGGTACGAGGGAGGGGGAAAAGAATGCTGAATTGGCAGAGCCTTAGATTTTTCGAGCATTCCGTCGGCGCGATGCAAGAGTAACCTACCTCAGCCGCATGTGCGGTGTCGAGCGACGCTGGAGATGGTGGTGGGATGTTGCTCGGTGGATTGCGAGCAGGACGGCCTTCCAGGCCCGGGTTGGGATGGAGGACGGGAATGTCAATGAGAATGGTGTGAGGGAGAGCGAGAAGAAGAAAGTGAAGGACTTGACGGCGATGAGCGTTAGCGGCTCACTCTGCGTTTTCACGTCGCTCGCTAGCAGTCTCTCTTCCAAGTTCTGTTGCACGTCCGGTCGCATTGCTTGCTGAGTTTCTGTGGTCGTGTTAGTTGGGATAGAGGCGGGTAAAGTATTATCAGGCCAGATCAGGCCAAATAATGGACTCTTTTCTGATAGGCCATCTCGGATTTCTCCGACAGAAGTAGGGCAAAAACAAAGCACAAAAACGTCTGACGTCAAGTAGAAATTTCTGGGAGAACCAGAAAGACAACAGCGATGACCTTTCGAAAGGTGTGCTCATGATAAGTTGTGCCGTTGTATCATGATAGTGGATTCAATGCTCAATCGTACAGTATATGATCCATAGCAATGCAACTGGTGAAATCCTGTCGAGAATAATCTGAATTTCAAGTTGGATTTGCATACAATCTATCTCGTGTCGTGCGACGTGCATATATATGACGAAAAAAGACAGACAGATAAAGAGAGAAAGAGATCTGGCCACATATAGCACCCCTGGCCCGTGGGCCCACGGGCAAATAAATAATTAGGTAGGGAGGTAGAATTACGAGGCACGGTCCGAATCACGCTTCTCCGCGTCACACCAAGCCACACGGGGGACAAGCAAATATCTGACGGCGAAATATACAGAAGATTGCAAAAACAGTCAAGATGCCTTTCCAATAAAAGAGAACAAAGAGTGTGGAATGTATCCGCGATTTGTTGCGACAGACATGCCTATTCTTTGGATGTCTTTCATTACCTTTCTTTGTCAGATATTGGAAAGGCATTGTGATTGGCTTTCAAATTTCTTTGCTGCACCTTTCCTCGATAGACATTTGCTTATCCCCCGCGTGAATGTGACCCACAGAAGAAAGATAGCCGTTCAGGGGCGGGCCAAAAAAACTGAGAGTCGGGAATAGAATATGATCGCTTTCTGAAAACAAAGTCAGTCGAGTGCGAGCAATAAATTTTGGAACAGAGGGCCTTACAGTCGCATCGAGTGTAACATTCTGTCGTTGCACAATTTTGTCCCGGTCCTCAACAAGCTGTGATTGAACTAGGACCAGTTGCGCTTGTTGCACTTCGACGCGTAAAGCCGAAGCTGCCTGTAGGCGAGTCAGAACAATGTTTACAGCAACGGGAGAAACGAATCAAACCAGAAGATCCTGATACGCGTTATCCAGTCGGACTCGCAAACTCCGGAGCGTTTGTTCGTTGCGGTCAACGTGAAGCAGCCGAGCGGTCATGCCTGTGCGGGCCAGCTGCTCCATTTCTAAACGAACATCGTCGAGAAGCCTGAATTCGGGGTTGGTGATTATCAAGCCGATAGAAAACGATCGAAACCTACAACGTAAAGCGATTTATGCTCTGAAGCATCGGCTGCGGAATCTGCGAGCCATCGGGGACGGCGTCTGCTATGATGTCGAGGATGTCTTTGGAACGGAGCGCCACCTCGATGGCTTCGACTTTGAAGTGTTTCGCGCGCTATGAGTTCAGATGTGAGTAAGGAAATTTATCTTTCAGTCAACACAAACCTGAGCGATGTCACATAGTGCACGCACTCCGCCGACGACACTTTTGAGGGGCGGAAACGCGTCGGCGGATTGGGCCAAAACGTGAAGGGAGGTCACAGCAACTGCGAGGAGGGTTGACGAGGCTCGGGATGAAAACCAGGGAGATCTGGTCTTCATTTTGGTCCTAGGGAGGAGGGGTCTCCTTCCCGACCGGAAGGAGAGCCGCATTGGGGCCCTTTGCGTCGGACTTTCAAACCAGCGCGCTTATAACCCTAAAGTCCTGGAGCCATGCATACAGCAGTTATACTGTATTGGGTAAGTGGAGAAAATACGCACAACAGCGCCTTTAACAGCTCGTTTGGAGCGTCAGAAAATCTGATAAAATCAAACCCAAAAAAAGGAAGAAGAAGAAGAAGAAAAGATAATAAAAAAAAGGTCGAGGGCCTGCCGCAGCAAGCGCGAAGGTCGGTAGTCAAAAGATTGGATGCAGTCTCAGAGAGAATTGCAGTTGGAGTTCATCTACAATGTTGCCGTGTTTAGAATGTGGGGACCATGGAAGGAGGCTCAGAGGCTGTCGCATGTCACTGTCAGGCCTAATCAGTTTGAGATTGATATAGTTATCAACAGCTCTTTTTCCAGGTATATAGATGGGAAGCAATAGATTTGTGAGCACTTGAACAGCCTGAGCGACAAGGCTCCAGCGGCGTCGATCGAATTTCGTAAACCCAAAGCGATTCAATGGTGTGTTTTCATACTACACTGTGCGCATTAATCCCATGTCCAGGATGTCTCGGAATAACGACCTGCCTTTCAGCGAGTTCGCCGTCACCAGAGAAGCCTGAGAAAAGCCAAAGCAGACATGATTCGAGAAATGACATGGAAGGAAGAGGCAAGCGCATCTGGATCAGATGGGAAACTAAGTGCTGTGCATGACACGCTGTGTCACATCAGGTGCCGGTGTGACGCACCTAACATAAGTACAACGCGTTTTGACTGCCATTTCCCTAGTTGACGTTTTGTTCACTCTTCCGTCAATATGAGAGCTAGAATGCTAGGATTAAAAAAAATATTGGCTAGAAAGAAGGACCTGGAACACGGAAAGCGGGCGAAGGGATCCTTTGAGCTGGTTTACGCGTCATTATGTGAGTCTACCAATATGACCGAGACCAAGAATTATCAGCGACTCACTGAATTCCAACAGAACCGACTTTCGGTATCTAATAAGTACAGATACAGCCGACCGAACGCTCAACTACTATCGCCTGAGGAATCAATGAAACAGCTTCAAGTCCCTCTGCAACCACGCTTTTACTGCAGATGCGCAGGCTAGCTGCGTCTGTCAAGAATTTTCCTTCTTTCTCAACCAGTACTGAATGCGACACACCACCGACAACAGAGGAAATGACAGATCCCTCAGTCGAAATGAACGGAGCAGTGAAGAATCGGATTGGACTCGGATCCATCTTTCCTGTGGGTAACAAGGGAAATCGAATGAGCTGACAATTCGTCCCCCCACAGCTGCAAAGCGGCACGATAGTTAGCCAAACTCGTACTGAAAATTCGACATC
Organism: Favolaschia claudopus; assembly: GCA_037176885.1. Taxonomy (NCBI): domain Eukaryota; kingdom Fungi; phylum Basidiomycota; class Agaricomycetes; order Agaricales; family Mycenaceae; genus Favolaschia; species Favolaschia claudopus. Next base: position 760,547 of record JAWWNJ010000081.1, read on the forward strand.
CTGGTCAGGAGCAAGGGAATTTATTGATATCAATCTTTGTTGCCGCAGCCGGTGGAAAGTGATGACATGAACAAAATAACGTGTCGGCCCGCAACATCTTTCCCTTCCCCTCCGTCTCTTTTTCTGTGCCATCTGCCCTTCTGGCCGACGGAGCACCCGAACTTGGCAAGTCGAACAGCCTCAAACCGAACACTGGTCGAACTGGTTCGAAATTCTTCAACAATCGGCCGTTAATGTTGTCCCACGAGTATGACGAAGATCACTTCGAGATCACAGAGAGCCAGCCAGGGAGGGGGAAGAAACGTCGTTTGGAGAGAGCCTGTGATTTCTGCAGGAGGAGGAAGAGTGCGTACTTCATTTTCTTTCCTTTTCTCTCCCTTCCTGTGGTATAATTCATCGTGCCGCTCCTCGGCTGAAGCGAGCACCATTCCTTCACACTTTGAGCGCCAAACTCACAATACATGCATTCCACAGGTCGATGTGAGTATCATTCCGTGGATCATACTCTCTGTTCTAAGTTCCTCGCTCCTTTCAGGTGACGGCACGCAAGCGCCCGGCCAAAAGTGTAGTATCTGCTGGGAAGCAAACGCCGAATGCACTTATACGGGCTCTGATGTACGTCTCACCATTAGTCTTTCGTTAGCTTTTTCCCATTCACGAGTCCTGGTTCTAGTCCCGATCCTCCGCCAAAAGGTTCGCTAGCACCCCATCTCACAAGTCAACACTAGCTGAATTCACATCAGGTCAATCGCCACTCTCGAAACCCAACTCGCCGAATCCGAAGCCCTCGTCCGCGACCTCCGCGCCAAACTAGCCAACACCCATTTCGGTTTCACCACCTCCCCCTCGTACTCCTCTTCCTCGGCGGCGGCGCATCACCACCTCCCAACTCCCAAGTACACCGAAGCCACGCCGCCCCATGTCGCGCCCGCATTCACAGACCCACGCCCCGGATCCCTGGACGGCGCCTCCGCATCCCTCTACATCATGCGTGCCGCGCTGCGCAGCCTCGCTGCGCCTCCGCCCCCGCCGTACGAGGAGGATATGGAGCATCTGCAGCTTGCGTATGAGGTGCGCTTTCGCCACCTTGCAATCACGTCTACTCACCTGCGTTAGCTACAGCTCGTCAAACCCAACTTGCCACTCGCCCCCCCTTCGAAACCGCACCGCTGGCTCGGGAAGAGCTCGGGCGCCATGCTCGTCAAGGCGGCGATTGATCTCAAGGCGGATGTGAAGCGCGAGGAGGCGGAGGCGGAGGCCGAGGCGGAGAAGCATTTGCGTGGTGGGAGTGTCGATAGTGGCGGGAGTGTTGAGAAGGGGAATGGTACCGGTGATGGAGGCAGGGATAGAGATAGAGGGGGAGAGGAGGGTACAAGAGGTTTTGGCACTGGTGATGGCTTCGAATGTGGTGCCGACTTTCGCAGCGCCAGAGCAGAGATCGCTTCGTGGACTGCGAGGAGGATGCAGTATTGGCAGTGGCGGCCGGTGAGTTTCTTTTTTGTTTGCTTCCTCTTCTTTCCTTCCTTGCTACCTACTACTACTTCCTCGCCACACCTCTCTCTTCGTCATCATACCTACACATTTTTCGTTGGACTTTATCTTACTCTCTGCCGATTTGCTGATGACGATTTAGTGGCACCGTTCCACCCCACGGACCGACTCCTTCGAATTCCCTCCAGATGCTTTGATGCACCATCTCGTGGATGTGTACTTCAAGCAGCGGAATGTGTTTTTGCCGCTTCTACATCGTCCGACATTTGAGAGGGAGTGGAAAAGCGGGTTGCATTTGAGGTGCGTGGTTCCCTACCTTTGTTTCTTTACTTTTATTCCCTTTCCCTCTTCTGTGTTTTGAATTTGGTGCGACCTGATTGTGATGCTGACGATCTTTGACGCAGAGACGACGCGTTCGCCGCTACCCTCCTCTTGGTATGCGCCGTTGGCTCGCGTTGGAGCGACGATCCGAGTGTTTCTGCGGAGGGATTGGCCTGTGGGTGGAAGTGGTTCGAGCAGACGTTGAAGGTATGTTGCGTCTTCCTTCCTTCTTTCGTTTTCATTGCTTTAGACTGACGAACTCAATAGATCCCCTCCCTCGGCGACCACCTATTTGGACAGGCGAAGTTGTACGATTTGCAGTATTACTCAGTACGTGTCGTCCCATGCTCGCTGTCCCTTTCTATGACATGCACTAACGCCTCGTTCGCACAGCTCGCGGTCATGTTCCTCGAAGGCTCGTCTGCCTCACAAGCATGCTGGACGCTTGTCGGTGTAGGGCTGCGATTAGCTCAGGATATCGGTGTACATCGACGGAAAGCGCCGATTCAGCCACCTTCCGTTGAAGGGGAGCTGTATAAGAGGGCGTTTTGGGTTTTGGTGAGTGTTGATTTCAGTTGGTTATGGAAATGGAATCTGACATCGGGATATAATATTTTAGGTTTATTTGGATCGTCAGATTAGCTCGATGATGGGGAGGACGTGTGCCGTCGAGTACGATGAGTGAGCTTTCGTATTGTTGCTCCTAATAAACGAGATTTTTGACTCCGAGTTCTGCATCGTAGGCTCGACATCGACCCGCCTCTCGAAGTCGACGATGAATATTGGGAACACCCCACTCATCCATTCGAGCAGCCCCAGGGCGCCCCTTCGACTGTGGTGTTCTTCAATAATCTTCTGAGGTTGAATCATATTCTTTCGTTGGGATTGAAGATTCTGGTGCGATTCAAATCTACATAATTACCTGGCCTTTGTCAAAAGCTGATGCGACTTCGTCAGTACCCGCTCGCCAAAGTCCGCGTCTTCTTCTCAATCAACGGTATCTGGGAAGAGTCTCTTGTGGCTGAGCTGGACTCGTCTTTGAATGAATGGCTGGATCGGCTGCCGGAGCATCGTACGTCTTCCTCCGTTTTTATATCTATTCTCCAAGTGATTTATCCTGCAGTACGCTGGGATCCAAACCGAGAGAATCAACTCTTCTTCGATCAGTCCGTAGCTCTTCACGCGGCGTATTTCCACCTCCAGATACTCATCCATCGGCCGTTTATTCCGATGTTAAGGAAGTCTGCACCTACGGTACGCAGACATTGATATATCCCTAAGAATTATCGAAATTGAGTTTGATTTATCGTCTCGGCAGGCGTTACCTTCGTTGGCGATATGCACCAGTGCGGCGCGATCGTGCGCTAATATTGTTGATATTCAGCGTCAACGCAATGGGAAGTTCCCTTTTATCATCAACCTTGTGCGTTATAATACTTTTGTTCGTTTTCATCACTGTACGTCTGATCATGTCTACAGGGCGCGGTATTCACATCCTCCATCATACTGCTACTAAACATATGGAGCGTCAAACGAAAGGGAATGCCTCAAGACCTCACGCGGGAAATGGTGCATGTCCAGAAGTGTATGGATGTTGTGAAGTTGTGTGAAGAACGGTGCGTCTTCAAGCTCTCGTGTTTCTCCCGCTCGTGTTCACGGCTTTGATTTGAATGCCTCAGTTGGCAAGTCGCTGGGTTGCTTTGGTACGAGGCTTGCTGGTTGTCTGCCACGGAAAGTACGTTTATTGATTCGTTTGCAGGGACGTCCTCGCAGAGTTGGCTTCGGTCGGTCAACTTCCGTTGCCTGGCGTATCGCACAATGCAACGGCACAAGCCCAGAGACATGGCCCGGCATCCCATTTGCCAATGGATTCCTCGATTAACCCGGTATATTCATATCCAAAACACGAAGCGCGTTCACCCGAATTGGTTCCGGTGGAACCGTGTTCCTCCTTCTCGAAGCTTATTGGTCTTCATGGCGATCCGGTGGATTTGGACATGGGACCAAGTGTGTTTGCCCCGCCGCCCGCTAACATGCACCTTACGAGCTCGGCGGCGGCGGCGGAGCATGCCAGCAACAACAATAACAGTAATAACAACGCGTATATGGATCCGGCCCAGGCGAGTCGGGAGCTAGGAGATATGATGGATTTGATTGATACGATGTGGGCGAATGCGCCGGTTGGATCGGAGTGCGTTGTCTCTTCCTTTGATTCGTGGCTCTGTGCGGCGTTCATTGACATCTTGGTTTGTAGTGTTGATGTTTGGGGAACGTACCTGGAGAGCTTTAATGAGATGGCTCAGGGGCAAGGAGAATTTGGGAGGACGGGTGAATATTAGGTTCTAGTGTATTCAGTTCATCTTCCGTCCTTTCACGTTTTTGAACTCTGCCTCCTTATTTTACTTGCAATTGCGCGTTGGCAAGAAGTGGCTAAAAGTCACTGTGGTCACATTTTCACCTGACGTGACTGATGGGGTAGTCACAGCACGGCTTGCCCTTGTCTCCTACCACATTCGGCACAGTAACCAGTTGGAGCTTTCAGCAATACGGGACTCTGCGAGATAATCTCTAAACCCGTAGCTTCATTCTATTGCTGTGCCTAATCTCGCGCGGGAGCTTTTCAACGCTTTCCACTGAGGGACTCGACTTGAATAACACGGTCACCTACACTCAAGGCTAGTGGCAAAGATATCAGTGAAGATCGGTTTTTGAATGGATGAACACTGCCTGGTAAGTAGGATCTGTACTCCTTGTTTCGACGCCTAACTCCTCAATCAATTCTCTCGTGGAAATTTCCGACTCTTAGAATTCCACAATCGAAGCACCGAGGCTTCCTGATAGGCACCAATCCCGTTAGAGCCCTTTGTTCTCTACCTCCCGCCATGTCTATCGAGCGGGTCAACTCCAGCTGCAGAATACTCAGTCAAAAGCTATACGGCCTTCGAGAAGACCCAGACGGGAGCAAAATTGCAGCCATCCTCAGCGAGGCTTGTCGTCTCGTGCGAACTTTCGATACAGCGGATCCTGTGCACTCAGAGGTGGTCGAAAGAGTCGCACGAGTCATCAATGCGGGGGTGAGGTATGGCTATCTCGACCTTGAGGTCGATTACATGCCTTCCTTTGCTCACACTCGCGAGTTTCCCCTGCTAAGAGGGCCGGATACACTTTATCGGTTTTTTCGTACGTCGTGACAGTCTTAGAAATCACGATCCTGAACTCACGATTCTCAGCGCCGGACGCGTTTAAGTTGGTTGTAGGCTGTCTCAAGATCATTTTCACGCACTTCGGGGTGCAAAACAGCTCCATCGTTGTCTTTTGGCTATGGTTTTTGAAGTACATTTTCGACCTCCAGCGTCCCAGTCCATGGCAAAATACTCCACGCCCGCATCCATCCAGCCATGCGCTGTCCCGCTTCACACACATCCCGGATCCTTTCTCCTCTCCCACTTTCCGAGCCATTTCCGAAGCCAGATGCGAGATATCCAGTGATGATGCATATTGCGAGCCGCTTCGCATCGTGAGCAACGGAAGCTGTCTCGTTCTACCCTCCATGACTGGCGAGCGCCAGCGTACGCCTTTCTTGGCCTACTACGTCCTCGCTGACGAGAAGGACGAGGGCTTCCCCATCGCAGGCCGACATATGTTCGTCGGGCTCTCCGAAGTCGCTTTCGCCGCCACCACCGACGAGGAGAGTAAGCTCATGTTCTTGGCCGACAGCCATCGTATTAAATCATTCGAGTGGGCCGATCCAGTCACAGGACAGATCTACCACGAAGCTCGTCCGACACATACGCTTGCTAGCGCTAAAGAAGAAGGTCCGCTCGCTGTCCTGCAATTACAGTCCGGTGCAACGCTGCTTCGTGCGGGCGAGGGGTATGCGGCCCTCTGGAAATTAGACAGACTTCCAACGCACGGACCTGATGGTACCGAGCGAATTGGAAAACTGTTCAAGAATGAAAGCTCTTGGGGCTGGGACGACGACGATGTCGAGTATTCGGCTGGGAGTAAATGCACCGGTAAAATCAAATTCGCCGACCGTAGATTTGCGCCAGCGTTTTGGCATCCTCATCCCGGGCATGCGGAGATGATGCTCTGCACCACTGACCCTGCTAAAAGCGGGGACTATTCCTTCGTTTCGCTGGACCTAGAACACGGGGGGAAGACTGTCGTTCGATATCTGGGGAATGCTGGTGGGATTGCCCGTATTTCCACCAGTGAGGCGTATAACAACGTGTTTGCGACGGGAGCGACCGACGGACATGCGCGTCTCTATGACACGCGACTTCCCCTTCCTGTCCTTTCTATTCGTGCGGGGACTGGTCGGGAAGACTGTGGCGGGATCGCGCTAATTCACCCCGATGGTCATCCAGGTGCGTCGCTCATTCTGTTTCTCATTCTTCAAGGGGATCCCACTCACCTTCCCTCCAGCTCTGTTTACTGGGTCCACGAAAGACCAAGTCGTCCGTCTCTGGGATCTTCGTGCACGCAAAATGCTATACGAGCTTTCCACCGGCAACAATTCCGTCAACGGAATGACCTGGGATGACTCCACCAATTCCTTGTACGTATGCACAACTTGCGACTATGTCGGTGGTGATCGTGGTACGTACCGCCGCGCGCGTCTCCCCGAGTCGATGCTCCCTGAACCCGTTCCCGGGCCACGTGGGATGCCGAACTACGACGATGCGGGGAGTTTTGTCAAGTGTTGGCCAAGGCAGGCGGCGCATGAGGAGGGGTATTGGGGCGAGGTTTTCGACGCGGGGCAGCATCGTATTTGTATGTGGGTTCGCTTGGTGTGAAGGATGACTGGCTGATTTCTGTTTAGTCCGTTACGCGTTCAAGGAGAGTCCGGACTCTGTTTCTCCTGCTTATGGAGAGACGGAAATCAGGGACCCAAATCCGTACGGCTGGTAAATCAGTCGATATCCCATAACGTGTCAACCGAATGTACTTCCCAAGCAAACAATTTGATACATTAGTGCTAGTAGCGATACATCAAGTAGGAGGTAGCAATGCGCGAAAAATCGAAGGTGGACAATGAAACGGATACATAATCCCGTATTAATCCCAATCTAATAAGAGTAAGTAAGAATATTTCTTTCGCGTCTCAGGCGAATTAAGTAGACGGATTAGCTGAAAAGCGCGGCCTAGATATTGAAAACCTGATAGTCGTATTGAGCAGCCGCACCCCAGAACGAGGGAGCACAAGCGGCGGGAGGATAGAGCCCGTCTGAGGTGGTCTTGGAGCCGAGTTCCTTGGCGGGTACGTTGCCTGAGGACGAGACGGGTGCCCAAGGCTCGAGACCCGGGGCGTTGGGGTTGCCGGTGAGGAGGAACATGCGGTAGCGCGCTTGCATCTCGAGAGTTAGCGCGCTTTGGGCGGGGGTTGGGTTGGGCGTTGTGCCGAACTGCGAATGAGGTAAGTAAGTATGAGATATTGTTGGCGGCATTGTAGGGAGGGAAGTGTAACGCACGACGATGTAGATATCATCACGATGGCAAACGTTGCCGCTTTCGAGACAGAAGGGTGTGTCGGCGTTGGCGGGATAGGTCGCGCCGAGGGTGTACATCCCGACGTATGCTGGTGCGCCGTGGGTAACCCAGTTGCGGGCAAGCGTCCATGTAGGGCATCTTTACAACAGATTGACATTCAGATTCGAGAATAAAATCAAGGAAGTCGAAAGCAGAGGAAGGAGCAAACTTACCTCCAAACATAATCCGTCGTCAAAACCTCCATCGGGTGCCGCGAATCGCCATTCGGATCGACAGGATAAAATCCAGAGTTCATAACAATGTTCGTCCGATCCTCACCCAGACTAAAATCGCACACGGGGACGAACATCGCTGCGGGTTGCGGACCGTCGGGGAACAGCAGTTCATACACCGTCGGTCCGCCCTCGTTCTTCACATTCGTAAGAAGCAGAGGTTTGTTGACAGCAGGAAACGGCGCGGTGGAGTCGAGCGGGGTCGTGATGAGCTGGCCGTCTCGAACAGGGCGCAGAGGTTCACCTTGGCCGGCGGCGGGGTCAAGGGTGTTTGCTTCGTTTTCGAGTGTGACTTGTGCGGAGAGGATGGAGGAGATGGGGAGGGCGGATTGGCAGGCGGTGTCGGTTGTGGAGCAGTTGACGAGGGCGTTGAAGGTGGTTTGTAGGAGGGATTGGGTTGTCGGGGAGAGGAAGCCGTAGTCCTTCATTGGATGATTTATAGATGCATGAGAATGGCAATATTGGAGGAGACGTACCATGGGATCGGACTGCAGAATGGCACTGTGGAAAAGCGAAGATGCCGATGGGACAGCCAAGAGAGTGCGGATCATGCTTGCACCGCTGCTTTGGCCGGCAAGAGTCACCTTCGAGGCGTCTCCGCCGAAGGATGGGAGGACCTGGCCCAAAAGCTTGAGGGCGTTGATGGTGTCCGTCACGGCGAGGTTGGTGGGGCCATTGGGAGCCAGGAGGCCAAGCTATTCAACGGGATATCAGCGGGTACGGCAAGACGACAAGTGAGAAAAGAACGCACTGCGCCAAGCCGATATTGTATGACAGCCACGATCGAGTGCGTCGCGATGGCGAGCTTGGAGCCGTCGAGCCCAGGACCGGTGGCGGAACCAGAGTCAAAGGAGCCGCCGTGGATCCTGTGACCGTTCGCGGGAGAGTCAAAATAGAATACAAGGTGCGGACACAATTTTCTTACCAGACCAATGTGGGTACTTTACTACCCGCGCTGATGTCGACGGGGACGTAGAGAATCATCGACAGACAATCCTCGGAGAAAGTCGAGGCGTCCACACGGATCTGGGGGCATTGTAGGGGAAGAGCTGCGGGGTCGTCTGACCCATTGCTTGAGAGACGAGAAAACAATAAGATGAGATACTTATTTAAGGAAGTGAATAAATAAGTAGACGTACGGAAGCTGCCATTGGGTGACAATCGTGGACGCTTTCCACCTGCTTGCAGTAGCGTAGCGCACGGAGAATCTGTTGGCGCCGTCGACGTCCAGGGTACCTTGCGCCGTGCCGAGGGGAGTCGAGACGGACACAGCTCCGGACGGGATCCGAGGAATCGCCAGGGTGAAGGAAACCAACGAAGAAGCCAGGAGCAGCAAGAGATGAGTGGCGACGGCGGCGGCAACCATGGTGAAAGGACGGTGCAGGAGTCGATGAGACCAGACAACGCGGCCGATGAGGAATCTCAAGCACAGACATCGGCTTTTATATCTTTTCTCGTTCTCCGGTGGGCGACCGCCATCAAGAAGAAGCGCCAGGAACAGTTTTATCGGATAGCCGGTGGGCGATGTCGTATACAAGGCGGTTTTGACAGCGGCCAACGACTTCTCTCAGAGTTTCCCCAGAAGAACAAGAGGCGAAATGTTTCATCATTTGAGGAACAGGCACCAGAAATAGCCAAGAAAGCGAAACAAGAACAGATGTCAAAACTGTATGATCGAGAAAACCTTTGGAAAACCCACGAAGTTCAAGTTGAGCTCTTGAAATCAATTTTGCATCCACACGACCAATTCCGACCCCAAAGAGAGGAATCTGAGGGCCAAAGCTTCGGAAAAGGGAATTCGCGTGCCCAGAAAAGGGGTTCGAGAGAGCGCAGACTTCCCTTTGAGAACAAAGGCAAGGACCCAACAGTGATGAGTCGTCTTGCTGTGATAAAAAGTACAAGGGCAGAGGCAAGCCGCTGCAGCCCCTTCGGGAAAGACTTCCACGTGGCCGGGATCAGCCGGCCGACGCCCGCCTCAAGTTCTCGGGATTCATCAGTATTCATCTTTGGTTGCATATGGCTGGAAGATATTTCTGCATGGAGATTCAAGTACTACCTGAGAAATACGTACCGATTACTAAGGCGCGGTTGAACATTTTTGGAGTCGGTGCTGACGTTCGAAATGATGAATGCGGATGGGATTCCTTGGAATGTAGCAAGATTAGATCATTTTCAGGTCCCTCATCCTCGACATTAGACGGTATACTCAGGCCTAGGCCGGCTTTCAAATTTAAAAGTAAGGTTGTTGAAACTCGGTGTCGGGATTCAACGTGAAGTTTTGGCTCCCGAGGCGTGATTTCAGCGTAGGGATTGTGAGGGGTCGGAAAATAGAAGCGTCTTAGATGTGGGAGATTGGTGAACTCAAAGGGAACTACGCACAATTTCGAGGAATTTCCAGACAATGATTAGGTATACGCGAACTCGTTTTACGTCGGGCCTGCCGAAATGTCCGAACAAGCGATTTCGCCCGATTTTCGGATCAGTCTTTTGTTTGGTGATCGTAACGAGTCACACCTGTGTGACGCTCGCGTTTTTGTCCTCCACCACAGATGCACCAGCACCTTGGATGCACCATGCGCTGAAACAATCCCCCTCCTTCTATCAGGGTATATTACTCCTCTCTACCCTCCTCTCTACTCCACACAACTAGACACGCGCAAAAGCCGCCGCCTCGGGTCTGGCAACGGGATAAGTATTCGACCTCATCAACCAACTTAACGCCCCCGCGAAACGGTTCACCTGGTGAACGAGCTTGAGGAGACTGTGACTACTGGTAGAATATCTTCCTGCGCTTTTCCCCATCTTCTACACGCTTCTTGACCGGTCTCAAATCCCCGATATTTTGGATCAAATCGAAAGCCCAGACGCCGCCGCATTCACTGCGAGTCACCGAGCCTCAAGGAGATACGAGCTTCCAGGGTTGTCTGAGTGGAATCAGCCAGACTTGCCGTACTCGTCATTAGGCTGCGCTGCTGGGTTCGAGGAAACAAGCCAGTCGATACGGGACGCATTGTGGTATGATATTGTGCGGTGATCGGTAGAGTCAGTGGAATGTTAAAGCTAGAGACCAGAGTCGGGTATAGGTGTTTCCGACTCGTGTGCCGGAGAAACGGGACGGTGACGAAGAATGGAGGCATTTTTCTCTCTCCCAGTGTCTGACTTCTTTGGCAGACGCTGACGTATCGACTCAATACTTTGTCCGCCTTCGTCCTGGAATCCTTAGGTACAGACTTCGACGTCGAAATTTCCCAAAAATATCCTATTCCTTTTTTCTCAATCTTTTTTCCCTCACAATCTACAGAATCAAATATCGATTTGCGGGTCACTGAGAACATGAATAGACCTAGCTTTGGGGACGTGACCTAATTTGGTCCCGTTGAGGTAGTGTTGAGGTCCATATGTCGAAAACGTCAGCGAAGCTGCCAAGGCTGTGAAATTCTGATCGCGGGTGTTTTGCCCCGGCGATCCGGGCCCCAAATGATCTGGAAACGACATTATCAACGGCCATCGTTCTTCTCGCTCCCTCTCCCTCCCTCGCACACGACCATGTCTACCTCACGGCCAGTTGCCAGCCAGGACAACATCAAACCGCCATCCACCAAATCCGACCCTGACATCCAGGTTCGGATACGCGCGGGTCTTGAAGAGGTCGATACGAACGATGGGAGGCCGCCGTACTTCTTGACGGTGACGGAGATCAAGCTATTGTCTATTGCAGGGGTGAGTGGATAATGTCAGTGGGCTTCACTTGCTTATTCTGCAATTTGTCTCGAGGTCGGATTCTTCCTCGATGGTAAGGATTCACATTCAAATATCCGCTAAGTACTCTCATTGAATATCATGGGAACATGTCAGCGTACGACCTCTTCGTCATCAATGTGCGTCCCCGTCCTCCCGGGCTACACACAAGTATCATCACTGACTCGAGTGACTTCACAGCCCGTTGCTACGATGCTTCAGTATCGATTATATGGTGGACATGAGCTCCCAGCCGCACTAGAAGGTGTCTTAAAGGCTTCTGCGAATATCGGAAGCGTTGCGGGACAGTTTTTGTTTGGTGAATAGACTTCCACCGGACTTGCTCATCATATTTGAGTGCCTTATGTTATCTACCAGGTTATTTTGCAGACGCGATCGGTAGAAAGGCAATATGTACAGACGCGTCTTCCACTTTTCCTGCGGTGCAAAACTGATAATAGTCTCAAGATGGCAAGGAGCTCATGCTCATTATATTTGCGACGATAATGTGTATGACTACACCGACTGGTCAGTCTGTCCTCTCCAATGTTAAGCTGGAAACTTTTTGACGAGCACAAATCAATCAAGGCTCCCTGAAGCCCGACGACTCCCTCATTTATCTCTCCGTATTCCGCATCATCTTAGGCATCGGCGTCGGAGGAGGCAAGTTAGTTCCTGTTTCGTTCATACTCTCCAGTTAACATACAGCTTCAGATTACCCGATGAGCGCCACCGTCACAAGTGACCGTGCAGTCCTACGAAAACGTGGAACCATGTTGGCGTACATCTTTGCGAATCAGGTCAGAAATCCAATTTCGTCGTTAATGAATATGCATCGACGAGGATCTTCGTAGGGATGGGGCTCCTTGGCCGGGTCCCTCGTTACAATAATCGTTCTCGCTGCATATAAAGGAGTCATGGACGGCAAAGGGGAGACAAGTAAAATCGATGGAGGTACGTCCTACCCTCTTTACTTCCAACTTGATCCATTCGTGAAGCAATTGAATCCAATTTTGTAGTATGGCGCATTGTGGTCGGAGTCTCCCTCGTTCCCGCATTCGGCACTCTATATCAGCGTCTCACCCTCGCTGAATCTACCCGCTATCTGGATTCGCAGAAGTTGAATGATAACAACACTGCAGAGGTGAACTTGGAAGAAAAGAACGACGGCAATACCAGCACAGATACGGGGAACGTCGGTGAGATTGTGCAGAAGAAGGCGCATTTCAAAGGTGTGTGCGCCAGTTTCCAATCGGGGGCTATCTAACGAGCTGAGGGCTTAGAATTTTTGCGGTATTTCTCGGAATGGCGACATCTGAAGTTATTGATAGGTACTTCGGTCTGCTGGTGAGCTTGCTATGATATTGTACAGTATGTGAGAGAAGACAAATCGTTGACTCACATAATAAAGGTTTCTCCTCGATATCGCGTGCGTTCAGCATAGCTACCTCCGCTATCGATCCTCATTCTCTTCACAGATTCTACGGCATCAATTTGAATCAAAACGTCGTTCTTCAGCAGATCGGCTTCGATGGCAAAAACGGTTCAGATTGGGAGAAGTTGTTCAAAGTCTCTACGGGGAATATCATTATTACGGCGTTGGGATTCGTTCCTGGTGCGCATGATATTTTCCATTGATTCGATGAACGGATTATAATTGCATTTTGAAGGATATTACGCTACGGTTCTCTTGATCGAGAAATTGGGACGTAAATGGATTCAGATTCAAGGCTTCATTATGGCCGGCGTGTTCCGTGATTCCTTTTCTTGCCGCTTTGTCTCGTGTGGCTGAAATGTTTCCTCAAGTCGCTATCCTGGCAGGAAACTTTCATAAATTGAGCAAAGCCGGGTTCATCGTGTGCTTTGCGTTTCTTCAGGTACACAGAGAGTTCGTTGTTTCGAATTGAGTATTGATAACGAACACTCTTTTCAGTTCTTCTTCAATTTTGGTGCAAATACGTGCGTCGATCCAGAAATCTAAGCACTCCATGCCAAGATTAACCATTTTACTCTCTTTGCAGTACGACATATGTGCGTTCGGGCCATTTCAACTCACTTTCTGCGTTTTTGCTCAAAATTGTTTCGCCGCGGCTAGTGCTATCCAGCGGAAGTTTTCCCGACACGTTACCGCAGCTTCAGCCATGGCATTTCGGCTGCTTCGGGGAAAGCTGGCGCCATTATAAGCGCCCTCGCGTTCAACTCTCTCAGCAAGAAAATTGGCACGGATAAAGTGCTCTGGAGTGCGTCCTCCTTTGCTTTCGCTCAACGATTCACTCATCTCAACCATCTATATTTTTTCCTTCATCTCCCCGCGGCGCGTACAGTTTTCGTCGCTTGTTGCTTCGCCGGGGCGCTATTCACGTTATTGCTTCCGGAAGTACGGTCCCGCGATCCGGATGAGATTTTGGCACAGGAGATTGAAGAAGCGAGGGTCGCTGAAATGCGCAACATCATTTCGTAGGCATCCTCATCTCGCCATCTCCCGTGCACAGAAGGCTCCGAGAATATTCAGGATACTACTCTGTATTCCGGCTTGCCGCCTCTTGCTACCTATCCACTTTAGTTTGAGTTGATTTTCGATTGATTTTTGGTTGATTCCGCATCGGATCCATCAATCAGTGCCGGGGCGTGAAGCGTGATCGCCTCAAACCAAGTCGACAATTCGACAAGAAGAAAATTCTGCGCGAACAAGGCCAAAATATGAACGAATAAGAAAAAATTCAAACCACAAGATCGATATCTTCACCTTTTTGCATGATCTGGCCGCTTCGCTGCTCACCGTGACGCCCAAGACCCCGTTGTCACGCGTTGGTCACGCGGGACTCCGAATTGATCGCGGTAACCGAGCCGACATGTCACGTTGTGACTCGAATCTCCTCCCAAACCGCCACCATCGTCGAAAATGCATCCTGCTCTGAAACTTTCCAGCATATCCAAGCTTCCTCCATCCCTCAGGGTATTCACGTGCTCTGAGATACCTGCCCATTGCTCAGCTTCAATCAGGCCCGCGCACAAGCTGCAGCCACAGGAACCCACCCCACCGAGATATTCGATCTCGTCAACGACCTGACCGCGTGCCGCATGCCGACAGAATACTTCTCCGGGTTTCTGCCCGTATTCTATGTTCTTCTTGAACCAGCTCGTATGCCCGAAATCCTGCGTCAGCTTGAGAATCCGGATCTCAGCTCCAGCCACTACAAGATTCCTATGACAAGATTAATTGCTGAAGCCGTTTACAGTTTGCGGGGTATAGAGATTCTCGACATGCGGGACTCGATCGTCGCTGCAGCATTAGTGGATCTATGGGACCGAGTGTCTCCGTGGATCCTTTTTCTCGACGAATATGGAGAACTTTTTGGTGGTGGCAAATGGTATGACCCACCGAACCGATATGCGCTTTTTGTCGGACTCCTCCGCGCGTTCCGAAAAAGTCCGGCAGTCGAACGGCTGGTCTACAAGAGCTTCTTCGGGGTGGTCGGGAAGGCCTGGCGTCTTGTTCTTGATGCAGCAAAGGCCAACAGCGGACCGTGGAATCGCATCAATGAGTTTGCATTGGAGGATATCTCACGTTTCTTGGCGCAGTGGGCGGGCTACTTGGATAACGTGAAATGGGATTCGACTGGCTTTGACGAGCTCCTGTTTGGTGCTGGAGGTACGCGAGCCGATCTTGCATCGCTCGTCGTCGGACACATCAATTATTTTGTTCCGACCACTGAAACAAAGCTCACCTCCACGACGATCCTTCATCTCATCGGGTTGATAGAATCAGTGGGATCCACCAGTGTTCTGGACCATGGGCTATTTGACATAGAATTCCGAAATGCACTCCTTTCGCAAGGAATAGTCACCACTCTCACGAGATTTTCAATTGCTCTCAGTCACTCTGGCCCTATGTCCGTCGTGGAGCATCCGTTGACATGGATGCTTGCGGCGCTCACAGATTACCTCTGTATATTTCCCCGCCATCGTTGGATCATCGAAGCTCTTCGCGCTGGTCTACTGCCGGCTATCTTTGCATGTGCAGCTCCTCGGTTCAAGAACTCGACTTTTCAGTCGATAGAGTTTCTTCTTGGCTCCCTCCTCCCTACTTCGACAGTCTATCATTCCGTCCTTTCTCAGCTTCGAACGTCTTTGGAGCACGTGAGCTCTACCAATCCGTTCGCAGCTAGCGGAAATAAGAAATTTCTCAAACAATGGCAATCATTGCTTGCCCTAGCGGAGGACCGTTTCAAAATCGTTGAACAATACAACCGCGGTGGTTCAATTTCTATGCGTATGCGGACTTGCGACAATCTCAAGGTAATTTCCGGATTTCGTCCCTGGATATATTCCAATGACACGATTGATAGTGCCTTAAGTTGTCACCTAAAAAGGAACTCGAAGCCTGCAGCGGCTGCGCGAGTGCCGTTTACTGCTCACAGCCTTGTCAAATTGCTGACTGCTCGAAGGGGCTGCAGTTGGGCTCAGCGGAGCATTATGGGGTGTATGAGGCTGAGGGGGTAGGTCAAATCTTGGCTATTGAATGTTTGCGACAGGAGCTGGGAGAGGAAATCGAAGGGATCGTACCATTGGGACTCGACAACAAGGCCGCCATCATCACGACTACATCCGCCAAACCTGGGCCCGGGCACTACATCTGGGATTTATTCCACTCCAGACTACGCAAAGCTAGGACGACTCACCCTCACTTGCAGCTCCGTGTCGTCTGGACACCAGGACACGTCGAGATTCCGGGCAACGAAGCAGCAGATGAAGCAGCGAAGAGGGCGGCACAGCAGGGCAGCTTCGGAGGAACCTTGAAGGCCCTGAAGTCACTGCCCTACAGCAAATCCGCCCTCCAGCAGACGCACGCGAAGTTGTTGAAGACGGAGAGGAGGAAGCAGTTTGAAAAATCCCCACGCTATGCCCGGATCAGACACATTGATCCTTCCGCGCCGTCAAACCGCTTCCGCAAACACATCTCCAAAATCCCTCGAAAACACGCCGCTCTACTCTTCCAACTCCGCTCACACCACGTACCACTCGCTAAACATTTACACCGTCTGAACAAACTGCCCACACCCATCTGCCCCTGCTGCCATACCCGCGAGGAGACAGTCGACCACTACCTTCACTTTTGCCCCGCCCACGCCCACGCACGACGACGGATGTACTCGAAGAACCGCCTGGCCCAGCATACGAAACACCTTCTGGGCGATCCCAAACTCCTCCCCTTGCTCTTTAGCTACGTTCAAGACACCGAAAGATTCCGCGCCGTTTACGGCGACTTCCCGGAAATCGACCCCCCTGACGACGCCAGGTAGATGACAGTTTCCATTTTTCTTTTACTTATATCGATAGAATATGCTCTCTTTCTCTATTTATGACACTCATATCTACAGAGGCTTCGGCCTACATATATACCTTGGCGGTTATCCGCTTCGCAAGTACATCTCGTACTTTGCAAAGTCGTAGAGTCTAACTACTTATATCACACACGGACACGATCCAACACAGTCACAGAATTACCATAGCTAGTATTATTTCTACCATATGCCGTAGGCACACAAGGAAATAAAACAAAGATTATAAAAAAAAAATTGCTGACTGGAACAATGGACATCGTGACGGATGCGAGGATCTTCGGGCACGATGACGTCGTAAGTTTTCCCCAATTCGAACAACTCACCGCTGTCCAGACGCATCACTCACTCTTGTAAACAGGACAATCTCATCTCAGCGCCCGGGATAGATCATTCTTACAAGCGCTCGTTCACCATGACTATCTCGCGCATCGGGAGGAAATCGCTAAGGAATCCATGAAGCTCAGGGAGGGAAATCCCGCATCCACACCGCACATCTATGTCGCGTTTGACTATGCAAATGGTCCCTGCTACATGGAAATTGGTCAGCTTGAAGAGCTGCGTGACACGGGCTTCGGTGTACCAGAAGATATCAGCTACGGGTCGTTGAAATATGATATAACCAGAACGCTGGAAAGTGAAGGAGCGTTAATTCTGCACTCGATGAGAATCGTGGAAGGTGGGGATGGAAGGAATCGAGGTGATAATACAGAGGATCGCATCTGGACATATCAAATTCGGCCGAAGACATTTGACCTCGAGTCGCCATCCGACGCACGACCACACGCACCCGAATCAGGGACAGATCTCGAGCAGGTATGAATTGTCAGTCTTTGTTCTCACCCCTTGTGAATCTAGATATAGGTCAGTTAAGATCCGACAAGTTGAATCCTTTGTTGAAGTCATAGCGCAATTCCGAATCGCGGGGACCGAGATGCCCAAACAGTTCTGTTGAACTTACTATGACGGCAAATTCCGACAGAGATAGTACTGTGGGCATGTTACGAGCTAGCAGAGATGAACAAGAGATGAAATCTATGTGCTCTGAACGTTGAACGTTAGATACATGTACTTCTGAATAGTAGTTTGACCATGATCAGTTCCAAATTTCGCACTCTGCTCCTTCGTTGAAGCCCTTCTCCGGGTTTAAGCAAGGCAAAGCGGACCGCCAGGATTTCCGTTGAGGACGCAACTTCAACAAAATTTGACCGTAAATTTCTAACCAATCAAGATATTGTCCGCTTACACGCAGCTGGGCGGAGTCGAGTTAAGGTTGCATGGATGATAGTTGGCGGGGCCTGAATAAATGAAGAGACAGAGGTTAGACTCTTCCCAGTGATCTCTGTGAACTAAGAATTACACTACAATATTTTTGGATTCAGTTTAACGAATTATATCATGAGGGGGTACTTAAGTTCCATCCGAGTTGCCTAGAAGTACATTTCGAAAAGCTCAGTTGAGTGATAGCGAAGGATAAAAGAATGCGTACATGGGAAACCTTGTTGACGGGCAGCGACACCGGCAGGGCCAGCACGGACGGTAACAAAGAGGGCAGCGAGGGAGACGGCAATCTTGAATGCGAACATTTCAAAACTCGGTGAAGAGGATAAAACTGTGTGGAAACCTAGCGACTGAACATCTTTTATACCTTGTAGAGCGTTGTAAATCACCGGTTCTTGAGGAAAATATTAATGCATGGTCGTAATTCCGAGTTTGTTTCGAGTTTATTTGGATAGTATATTTACGATTCGAAACAAGCTCCGATGGCTGAACAATTCAGAGGAGCTGTGGCGGTAACATCTACATTCCACCTTTAACATACGATGAAACAATGGAACTAACAGCGCGGGATGGATATCAAAGACTGGAATCTTTTGGTCGGCCGCCGGTATCCCGTTCGATTCTCCATTTTTCCTACTGCTGCGGAGAGAATGAATGCTTGCCATGAAATTCAAACACGCATCCAGTTCAAATGATTTCGCCGGCCCAAAACTGAATGTTGAAGCTTGTGTCGCTTACTGGCTGAGCCAGGCGTATCCGGCGTTCTGATACATCGCAAGACTTCTAATAAGAAGAAAATGCCGATGTATCAAGCTCTCTCATGAGAGGTGATCATTATCATTGATGCCGCAAGTGTCACGCCTTCAAAACTCCCACAAAAGGCAAGAAAAATATACCTTACCCTAACCTTTAACCACCCTAACCTAACCCAAACCTTAACCCTAACCACCCTAACCTAACCACTAACCCTGTGTATTCCCGGAGCTAGGGCGCGCTGCGCTTGCCCTAGCTCCTCGAACGGTATTATTTTGGCCTTCGGCAGTCACAGGGCGTGACGGCGTTACTATTTGTTACTTATCCCGATCCGACAGTCTATATAAGGCAGGTATTGACATGACTTGTAATCAGAGGTGTTGATACATCGCCTTTTTCTTCTACTACAGGAGGCGATATATCAAAGCCCCAGGTTCTGGTGGCTGAGCACTGAACAGCTGAGATTTTCAGTTCATAATTGAGTGGTAATCTCAACGAGAAAGCTTCGAAGTTAATTTATTACTGCGGTTTCAACATTTCTGTTGCTTCGGCAAAATTGAGCGCGGCGGAATCCAAGTGGAATCCCAAAAATTGAAGGTCCGCTTCGGATCAAAGTTATTACGTTATCGACTTGTCCTTGACGGTCACCACCTGGCAGCACGATGCTCTCTCCTTTGCTCTTGCTTTACCCGGCTACCTTGCGCTCATCTGCACCGTCTTGCCGCCGTCAACCAGTGCTCTGAACCTCTCCGACCCCCGAGTCTCCACCCCACCACTGGCATGTTTGCCGTTCTGTGTAGCATTGCTCGTATCTGGATTTTCAAGTTCCTCGCTGAATGCAACGAATTGTGCCATTCAGTATCTCTCAAGAAACCTCTCTATTTGGGACGAATAATTACTACTCTGTCCGATCTCGGTGTGTTGTCGCGGTTCCCCCACATGATCAAATTGGCCCCCTGATATTTACATCCTTGTGTATGTTTCTATCCTTGGCTTCCGCATGCCGCTCCGACTAACGTTCGGCATCCTCAATATATACTTCGCCGCGTCATTGTCGGTGCCGCCTCCTACTGCGATTAGAAATGGAACTACCACGCGCTATTATCCGTATTTCAAGAAGTTCAGGAGACGGGTGACTTATGTTTCAAAAACACTCACATCCATCGTTTGACTGAGGGCGTTCTTGTTCAGCTTGACCTTCCCGCCGAACATCCTCCGCAGATTAATGGTACTATTATTTTGAGGAGCGACGCGAACTGGTCGGGACGGAATGCACTAAGATACCATGATACTAATCGTTAGGGTTTAGATTGTCCGCAAAAGCTAGCACATACCCAGGCATCATCACTGTCGGCTTCAGAGGGGAGGAGGATCTTGGCAAAGTCAGATGATAACGGGTCTCGACTGCTCGTCCAACGTACCACGTTCTGGTCTTGCGACGGACTGGGAATTCGTATTAAGAGGGATAAATTGCTTGGGAGGGAACGGCTCGAGGTCTGCACGTAAAAATCAGCGACCGGTGAGAGCCTCGACTCGGTTTGAAATCGTACAGAGAGCCCGCGGGATAAAAGCTTCGAGTCAGAACGCTATGCAAGAATCAAACTAGAGGAATTACGAGGGGAACAGGAGCGTACCATGGATGCAAGATGTGCGGGGGTATAATCAGAATCTCAACCCTTCCTCACCTGCACGAGCCGTTTATATACGACGTACCCCGATATCGACGCCGCCAGCATGACGTTTCCTCGAATAGCTGGACGTCGACTTCCTTTCTATCCGAAGACCCCGCAGGACTTGTACTGTAAACCCTTGCTTACATATTGGCCGAACTACTTGCATCTTACAGCGACGCCGGCATTTCACCCAGCTGGACGTCGTGCCGGTGCGGACCGCTGGATTCTGAATTGTCGGCGACATTTCGGGATCAACGGGGTCGAAAAATAAACTTGGTTCTGACCATTTTCAGACCCACGGGAGTCGGGACGCGGGGAGGACAAAGAGATTGGGTTTGCGGATGCGAACAGACGACCATCTTGCGACTTTACTGCCATTCTGATAAGAATATCGTCAATATCTCACCGTATTGCTAAGCTGAGACTAATTAGTTCTGCCGAAGCAGCGTTCAGTCTTGAACCCGATGCTTCGCAACAAATCATACGCGCTTCGACCATGTCTGGCTCTGACTCGTCCCAGGTCAACCCTTCGAAAAACTCAGTGTAAAATAATACATCCGGCACGAGGAGGGCTTTCCACGCGATTCACCGTCATCCTTGTCCACACAGTAAATCCCCCGCAACATGCATGATCCGCTGAGCTTCTCTGTCAACACGCTCGAAAGCAGCAATGACGCCGAAGGGCGCAAATATCCCACAGCAGACATTCCCGGCTCCGAATCGAGAGAATAATTGATTAGTGAGCCTTCTTCAAATGTCGAGAATTATGCGTCGTTCCTGCGCTCCGGTTGGCAGTCGGCTCTGCCGGAGAGCTTTTCAGTATTCCGACAGCGACTGCGAAATGAGAATCGAAGCTAGTTGGTCGTGTACGTCGTATGTAAATCATTTTCTATATAATGCTGTACAAGTAAGAATGAAAGGAGCACAAATACAGTTAGCGCTGAAGCGTTCATTTTTTCATTCATGATCAATCATTTAATTCAATTCACGTTTCGCTTTTTTTCGCTATCCTTGCATCCTTGATCTCCTGTGCCAAAATCTCGTCCGGATCGCGGCGCCGCACCTCGGGAAGCAAAAACGTGAATCCTGCCCCGGCAAAACAACACCCGACGAAGACTGAATGCAAGTGGATGAAATGATAAGCGAAATGACTGGGCAAACAAGAGAAGCGGAACAAGAGACGCACTCCAGAGCACTTTATCTGTACCGATCTTGTTGCTGAGAGAGTTGAATGCCAGAGCGCTAATAATTGCCCCGGCTTTGCCTGCCGCAGCCGAGATGCCGTGGCTGAAGCTACGATAGCGCGTGGGGAAGACTTCCGCTGGGTAGCACTAGAGTCGATGTCGTGAGCAAGATATGCAGAAGTGGGAGAGCAGAAGACAGACGTATGTTGTGCTGGAGGGGACATAAATGACTGAGATCAACGGATAAAATTCGTTGAGGGACGTACGTGTTTGCACCGAAATTGAAAAAGAACTAGCCCGGTAGGTCGCTTTCATGAGCTTGAAAGGGGTATGCAGACTTCTGCGTACCTGGAGAAGCGAGAAGCATACAATGAACCCAGGCTTGCTCAGCGTATGGAATTTGCCGGCCAGGATAGCGACTTCAATGAGATGAAAAATAATAAACCATATACACGCTGTCAGCTTTGTTCCAGGACAGACAGCCGAGAGAAAGAAACTGACGGAAAAGTCCAGCCAACAGAAACCCCTGGATTTGAATCCATTTCCGCCCCAGGGTTTCGATGAGCAAAATCGTTGCGTAATATCCTACGAACAGTTTCGATTTCTCAGATCAATATTCATACTCGAACCTGGCGTGCCAAATGAAAGAGAGAAAGGAAAGGAAGGAAGTAAAAGGAGCACTTTGTGTGCTTACCAGGAACGAATCCGAGAGCCGTGATGATAATATTGCCCGTCGACACTTTGAAGAGTTTCTCCCAATCCGACCCGTTCGAGCCATCAAAGCCGATTTGCTGGAGGACGACGTTTTGGTTTAGGTTGATTCCATAGAATCTGGAAGGCGACAAGGGTGAGTCGTGTGCAGAATATAGCAAGAAAGAAATCAAGAAATCAAAAAGGGTGACGCAGACGTAGACGTACGCTATGTCGAGGAGGAACCTGGAGAAATAGTGAATTCCGAAATAAAATGAATACATATAAGGCTTGTTTGAGGTAACAGAGACACTCACCAGCACACCGATGTCCCGATTAACAACTTCATGTGCCTCCATTCCGAGAAGTGCAGCAGAAATTCTTAGTGCGTCCTCAGCATCAACAACTCATCTACCGCACTCGAGGAGGCGTGCTACGCACCTTGGAAATGCGCCTTATTCTGTACAATCTCTGTCACATTTCCCTTATCCCCATCATCGTCCTTGCCATTACTCTTCTTCTCCCCGTTGCCAATGACCTCCACATTCGAATCAGCCTCGGCCTCGGGATCATTCTTCTTCAAGTTCTTATTTTTCTCCTTCTGCGAATCGAGAAACCGAGTCGATTCAGCGAGCGTGAGGCGTTGGTAGAGTGTGGCGAAAGCGGGGATGAGGGAAAGGCCGACGACGATGCGCCAGACTTGTATTAGATGTATTGAATTTAAGTGGCTGGATCGATGGAGGAAGGACGTACCTCCGTCGACTTTACTCGTCTCCCCTTTGTCGTTCATAGCGTGTTTGTACGCTGTAAGGACGATGATCGTGACGAGAGATCCGACGAATGAGCCCCATCCCTTTCAATACAGATATAAATATGAATCATATTGGTTGAATGGAGTCAATGCTAACCTGATTAGAGAAGATATACGCAAGCATCGTTCCGCGTTTCCGGAGAACTGCGCGGTCAGTGGTCACTGATGCGCTCATGGGGTAATCTGGCGTCGGCAGCAGCGCCAATTAGTACATATTCAAAATCAAAGTGAACCCCCCTTCGAAAGGACGAAAAAAAAAGCATAAGTGAGAGGCTGAGTACTTGCCTCCGCCGACACCGATTCCCAAGATGATGCGGAACACAGAGAGGTAGATGAGGGAGGAGTCGGGGCTGAGGGAGCCTGAAATAATTCGATTGAGTATTGAATTATCATTCATAGGATTGCGGAGTTGAGTATAACTTATAGCGCACCGGTTGGAGTCGTGATGCACATTATCGTCGCGAATATGATTAGCATTAGTTCTTTACCGTCTGACAGAAGAAATAGTTGTTAAGTAATATCGACTTCACGGCGCAGGTAATTGCCAAAAAAGAAAGAAAGAAATTCCGAAGTGGGATGGGAGTTTTATTGTCAATTGATGTCACTCACACATTGCTTTTCGACCCAATGCGTCTGCGAGGTAACCTGTTTCTCCATTATGTTGCGGATTCACCCTCAAGCCGAGTCGACGCACCGAAGAGAAATTGGCCGATTACGCTCCCGATATTCGCAGCGGCCTTCAATACGCCTTGGAGTCCCGCTGGGAGGTCGTCTCCGCCGTAGAGCCGATATTGGAGCATCGTAGCAACGGGCTGGCGAGGAAATCAATTGAGGGCCTGAGGTTCGTGTATGACGAACCGGGACTCACGTTGATGACGAACAAGTCATAGGCTGGGAATTTCGTTTCAATTCATTAACAGCGACTGAGATCTCAATGTAACCCGTACCGTCGAGAAAGAATCCGACCTTTCAGAAGTCAGACACGAAAGCCAATGTCTTTGCTCGAATGACTGACAACTCACCCCGGCAATGGACAGCAACTTGACCTCCGTAATCGTAAGGAGGTACGGCGGCCTCCCGTCGTTGGCGTCGACCTCCTCGAGTCCCGCACGGACCCGTCGTGTCTGGGTGTCATGCTCGCGATCAGATTTAGGGGAGGGCGGGTTGAGGTTATCTTGACTGCCAGCGGTGGCTCGCGATTCGGACATCGTGGTGGGTTGAGTGAGAGAGAAAGAGAGGGGAGCGGAGAAAGTAACGGTTGGTGAGAAACTCTTGAGTCTCGAAGGAGTCCATTTATGAAAGCGTGTGGAGTAAGATGGAAGTATTTTTGAATAGGGTTGGTGCAACGCTGAATTACGTGAATTTTCTTTTTGCTTCGAAATTGCGGGTAACTGGGGCTGAGGCGCGAACCCCAGCTAGAACAGAATATTGCGGTGGGTTTTCTTGAACCTTGCTGAGGAGGGTCGCAAGCATAGAAAGAAGCTAATAGGTGCGAGGGAAACAATGGAAACTCTGGTAGGCGGTCAGTGACGCAAGAAATGTGGGTGATGTAACTTCGAAGCCGTCCACGAACGTTCTTCACGAAAACACGACTATGCGGCGGTGGCGGCGAGACGAAGGCTCGAGTTGGAGTGAACTGAATAGACCAATGCCGACACAGTGTAAGTCGCAGTGTAGGTCGTCATGCTCTGTGAAGCAAAGAATGAATCATCAGAAATTATCATAGCCTCAGATAGGTAAATTGATTCGACGCGTCGAGCTCGTTGCAATGGAAACCCTCAAAACCAGGAGAGTTGATAGGCCAGAGGTGCTGTGATCCTGAGCCCAAATCAAGAGGCTGCATTGTTTGGTAGTCGCTTCGTATGTATTAGTCAGCCCCTTATCCAGAATGGTCGTGCTCGCCTTGCTTTGAGCTCTCAGCGGCCTCTAGCGACCTCTCTGACCTGCTCCAGTGCGAGTCTGGTACACCCATATCCTCTCCTTCGCACTCTCGGGATCCGTCCGACTCCCATCCTCACCGCCTTCCAAAATTTTCATCGCGTAGAGAATCAGCCGCCCCTCGCTCCTCTCAACGCGATCGATGTCGTGCCATAAACAGTCCCAGCCGAGCTCATCGTACGATGACGATGATGATGAGGATGAGTCAGAGGATTCGGAGGTTGAGATTGAGTTTGTGTCGTCGTTGTCGGCGGAGGGGGAGGAAGGAGACTCGGAAGCGGAGGATTCGCCACCACCAGACTCGGGGTCTGAGTTACAGATAGTACCGAGTGACTGGGAATGCGATTCGGAATGGGGTTTAGACTCGGACTCGCATGACGTTTCGGGTTGGGTTTGGGAGTCTGAATCTGAATCTGCATCCGAAGCAGACACGGCCTCCCAGAGATCCTCGAGTGGGTGGACTTCCACTTGACACTGTCCTTCCGTGTAATCGAATAAGACCTAACACAAATTCGGCGACGCCTCTGGATTCTGTTCCTCAAGCGCGGCTATTTCCCGCGTGATTTGGTCTTGATGAATGACGGAGTCGTGGTGGACGAGTGCGCGCAGGAATGAGCGGTCGCGCGTGGTGAGATGTGTTTGGCCTGTTATCAAGTTCATATGTTGAGACTGTCGCTTGAGAGCTTGAGAGAAATTGGGAGAAAACGTACGACTTCGTCGTGCAGAGAGGTATGCGCATCCGTCGCGGTGGGAGTTGATCCAGTCGGCGAGTTGGCAAGATTCGGAACAGTAGTATGCGTTTTCGCATGCGCTGCATCGTCGGAGGGTTCGTTTGCGTGAAAGTCTGGTGCACTGAAAAATGAAGCGGCCAGTCATTTACTTAACACATGAAACATAAGCGAAGGATAGCGGACCTCGAGATTATCGCATGCTCGCGTGACGTTGGATGCTATTCCCGGGTATTCGTCTAGGATTTTCAATCGACTTTCGACCAGGGCGAGGAATGATTGCCACAGCTTGAGGAATCCTTCATTTCCCTCGGCAGTGAAGACAGCGCTCGTGTCGAACTCCTCCAAGCACACACGAAGTTGACACAAAACGGAATGGTACACGGTCACGCCAGGCAGCACCTCTCGGAGGAGGAATTCGACGTGCTGATACGTGAAGTCTTTCAGCCGCGGCGCAGCGCAGGCAAAGACGACGCGGAAGAAATCCACCGAAAGAGCTGAGAGAATCCATCGTTGGCGCGGAAACGTCGAGACATGGTCGACGATAGCGCCGAAGACGCCTTGAAGCTGGATGTTGACGACGTCCTCTTGAGAGCGGTTCAAAACGATAGCGACCCTCGTCAGAACCGGGATCAAACCCTCTGAGAGCAACGCGTCTCGAAAGGCATAGTCATAGAGACCGCGGATACTAGCGCTGGTGCAGCCGATGAAGTAGACAATGCCGACGAGCTGGAGCACCATTCGGTTGGTCAGCTGCGTATCGGTGGTTGGTATGAGATGGTTGAAATGTTTGATGATGAGTGAAGCGACGTCTGCGCGTGTGCCGCCCGCACCGAGAACGAGCTCGTTGAAGGCTTCCGAATTCCATGTTTTATGGCGAAACCACAAGCCAAAGAAATGACAGACATCGCGCAGCTCTTCTTCGTTATCTTCGGCTTTGTCGAGGAGGTAGCGCCATGCCCGACCAATGATGGCAACCAGGCTCGGCATACCGTCGATTTGCTCGTCGACAGCCTTGTTTTCGCGACACAGGCGGATCAGAGTGACGAATAATGAGTATTGGAGTTGGGGACCCATGATATCCATCCACGGTGTGTCCGGGAGGAATGGCTAAGTGGTGGTCTGGAAGCCAGAGACCCTGCGGGATAGCTAGGCAAAGGGCTCGATAGCAATGGCTACAGACAAGCTGGGATGATCTACACTAAAGGCTGCTGCCAAACAGAACCAAAGTGATGGCGACCCAGAAACCCCACTACATCTGCCCACCCAGACCTAAAGCGACGTCCTCGTCGCTTGGGCCCCCTCCTGAACCCAACCCAACATGCGCAGAACCCGACCTAAACCCTGGAGAGTCGGATCCCGGTCCCAATCGAGGCAGCTCGGGTCACCCGGGTGCGTAAAACCGGAGTGCGGTGCGGGCGAACGGAATGAGTGGGAATGGCGAGACGAGGTGGAGCATGCGGGGCGACGAGGAGTACGACGAGTGCGACGAGCACGATGCTGAAGCGAACGAAATGGCTTCGAGGTCGAGTCGGAACGAAGGATAGAAAGGTCGCGAGGTGGAGAACAAGGGCGAGGACTCGGAACGTCGACCTCCTCGGTAAGCGCGACGTCGGCGGCCCAATCAACAGGTAACAGGGGCGGCGCAGGGGGTACGTCGGGGAACGAAGCGGTGGGAGTGCAGGGTACAGCCGTTAGAGAGGGCGCGGAGGGAAGAGGTTCGGGAGCTGGGGAAGGGATAGGTGTGCTCGGAAGATCAGTACCGACGCCAACATCGACGGTAACGCACGCAGAAAACATTCCGCTCATTTTTCTGACCTTCTTCTTCTCAAAATCACGGCCTTCAACGAATCCCATCCGCTTCCCCTCCAATTCCCCCTTCTCATACGCATCCCGCCCGATCGCCTCCATGTCGATGCTAGTCGCGGGGGTGCCGGCCATAGCACGCCCAGCACGTAAGCCGATACCAAGGGCGAGGAGCCAGCGTTGGCCGACAATGGCCTCGCCCATATCCTGGCCGTATGCGAGTGCTTGCCGGTACGCTGCCAGACAGTCGGCGGGTTCATCTGAAAGTGTGCCGAATCGATCGTCAAGTGTGTCGGGGACGGGGGTGCAGAGGGAGGTGAGCTGGTATCGTTCCCATTCTATATCTAAGTCTTCGGCAGGAGCAGGGGATGGACCGGCCGATGCTGGAGCTGTATTTATAGGCAAAATAGCTGTGGCCGCAGGTGGCGCGGTATTTTTTCTGCGGTTCTTCTTAGTCATTCGGGAGCGGGAGTCGGGAGCGCAGCAGGAGAGCAGCAGGAGAGCAGGAGAACGCAGGAGAATGCAGGAGAATGCAGAAGAAGCGGGGGAGCAGGAGAAAAACAGAAGAAACAAGGTATCCAGATGTCGACGTGGCGGCAGGTAAGCAAAAAGCAGCGGGAAATGGCGCTTCCTGGGAAAGAATATCACTCTCGTCACCAGATGTGTCCGGGAGGAATGGCTAAGTGGTGGTCTGGAAGCCAGAGACCCTGCGGGATAGCTAGGCAAAGGGCTCGATAGCAATGGCTACAGACAAGCTGGGATGATCTACACTAAAGGCTGCTGCCAAACAGAACCAAAGTGATGGCGACCCAGAAACCCCACTACAACGGGAGGTGGTCTCGATATTCGTCGAAGAATACAATCCATGGCAACGCGCGCTCCCATATTTCGGGGAGGGCTTCTTTGAGCACCGCGTTTCGTCCATCGAGTAGGCATATACCGCGCAGACAGAAGAAGACCTGTACGACTTGTACCCGAAGATCTTGTTTCTTCGAAAGATTGGTCACTTCGGAGTTTTGCAGCCGATCGAGGATGTCGGGAATTTGAGAGAGGTCGAGTAAGGCATAGAAGACAGGGAGAAAGCCAGGGATAGTCTCCGTTGGAATTTCGTGTAGCTCGTTAACCAGTTCAACTGTTTCGCGGGGAGATGAGCCTGAGGCAGCTAGTCTGGCGCGTCTCTGGATCAAAAACAGAATGAAAATGCCACTCAGTAAACCATGAAACGCGGTGAGATCGAGTCAAAATTACCCTCAAAGAAAACGGTAACGAAGATAAGGCTGAGAGTTTGAGTGAGGGATGCATTGACCCCAGCGTTGCGGGTCAGTGGGTGGCCACTGGCAAGCGGGTGGAGGAAAAAGGTGAGTCACGTAGTGTCACGCTCACGTGTCAGTCGCTATCCTGCCCATCAATCCGTGTTTCGGCTCTGCGGTCTCATTCGGCCGAAGCACCAACCGTTGCTGCTTACCACCAACGACTTGCCAACGATCATCTCGTACCGCTGCTGCTGGTCTTCAACCGCCCGTACGCTTCCAGCTTGACCATAGACCAAGGTCACCAAGGACACGAGACGATCTGAATGACATGACACACGCCGCTGTGTGGCCGCAATCTTATCTTAGTAGAATTCCAAAAGGAATGGGAAGCTGATCATGATGTGATGACGCGCCCTTGTTCCGGACTCGGTCCCTTTGTTCTCTTTGTCTACCTTGCCCTTCTCCCATGTCCATCGCCCAAGTGAAGTCGACTTGCTCTCTGCTCGAGAGCCGGATATACAGCATCAAAGACGACCGAGATGCCAGCAGACTCAAAATCGCTCGCGTCCTCGCCCAACTTTGTAGTATCGCGCGCGCAGTGGATCCAGCAGACCCAGCGTCTGCAGACATGCTCGAAGCAGTGATTCATTCCGTGAACTCTGGAGTCGACTACGCGCGCAGGAAGCTACGATTCGACCATCTCCCCTCGTTTGGTCACACTCGCGACTTGCCTCTGTTGAAGGGGCCTGATACACTCTACCGAATTTTCCGTACGTCGAACTTTATTGATGTGCGTGAAATCTGAGCTTAAGATTCCCAGCGCCGGTGGTATACCCCCTGATTGTAATGACCCTCAACGTCATTTTCGAGCACATGGGAGTCAAAAACAAGCCGCGTACCCAGTTTTGGTGCTGGTTCTTTAAATACATCTGGAAGTGTCAAGTTCCCAAACCATGGGACACCACTCCTCGACCGCATTCCTCTAGTCATGTCCTCTCCCGTTTCATCCAAATTCCCGCCCAGTCTCCCTCCCCCATTTTCCACACGCTTTCGGAAGCGAGATGCGAAATATCCAGCTACAATCTTTTCTGCAGGCCTGATTTTCTGGTGAACAACGGAAGCTGCATCGTCGTTCCCTGCACGAAGGGTGGTCTTGCCTACTTATCGTACTATGTGCTCCCCGACCAACGAGACGAGCCGTTTCCCCTCGTTGAACGACACATGCACATCGGACTCTCCGATCCGGCATTCACCGCGGCCACGGACGAAGAGCGCAAGCTCATGTTCTTCGGCGACAACTACCGCATCAAATCGTTCGAGTGGGCGGATCCAAATACCGGCCAAATTCACCACACAGTCCGTCCAACCCATACACTCGCCAGCCACGATCACGACGGTCCGCTGGTGATTTTGAAGTCGGGGACTATCCTTCGCGCGGGCGTAGGCGAGGCGGCCATATGGAAACTCGACGGCCTGCCTACGCATGGGACGTCCGCAAACAAGCGTATTGGGAAGAAATTCAAACTCGACTATCATCGAAACACTCACCATGTCGAATATTCCGCAGGCAGTGAATGCATCGACAAAATCATTTTCGCCGACTCTAAATTCACTCCCGCAGTTTGGCATCCCCATCCCTGGCTTCCTGCGACGATGCTCTGCGCTACTAACCCCAGGGAGAGTGACGACTACTCTTTCGTTTCGCTGGATCTCGAACACGGCGGAAAGAGCCTTGTTCGGTATTTTGGGAACGGTGGTGGAGTCGGGGATTTTTCAACGAGCAAGGGGGATAGGAATGTTTTTGCGACTGCCGCAAGTGACGGACATGCTCGTGTGTACGATTCGAGGCTTCCGCTTCCCGTTCTGTCTATTCGCGCGGGCACCGGGCGTGAAAAATGCGGCGCGATCACGCTCATCCATCCTGATGGTCAACCAGGTATTTTATTTTTATTATTTTCCCCTCGATTATGGCTGGGTCTTCATTCTTCATTCTGATACGTTACCCTTACAGCCCTCTTCACTGGCTCAACAGAATGCCAAGTCGTCCGCCTCTGGGATCTCCGCGCGCGCAAGATGCTATACGAGCTTTCAACAGGCAACAATTCCGTCACCGGTATGACCTGGGACGACTCCTCCGATTCCCTATACGTCTCGACGACCTCAAGTTATCTCGGCGGCGACCGCCACACGTACCGCCGCGCACGTCTTCCCGAATCGATGCTCCCTGAACCCGTGCCTCCGCATGGGATGCCGAATTACGACGATGAGGGGAGCTTTGTTAAGTGTTGGCCGATACAGGCATCGCATGAGGAGAACTATTGGGGTGAGGTGTTCAATGCCGGGGGACATCGTATTTGTTGGTGATTCTATCTTCATTCGAGAATGGTTGACCGATTCTTCGGTTCTGTTTAGTTCGTTATGCGTTCAAGGAGGATCCGGATTCTATTTCGCCGGTGTATGGCGAGACGACGATTCGAGAAGGGAATTCGTATGGATGGTAATTGTGCGTCCACCCAAAGCCTAAAGGAAACAGCTTTCTTGAATCGTAAGCTATCCGATGCCAAATACAATCAATCATTTGAATCGTAAAACTGAGAAGTGGGACGGGACAGGTAAAAATCATCGATACGGAGGTGGTAGGCTCTCTGTATAGCCAGCCTCGCTTCTCACATCCGTATTTCCAATGCTCACACTCGGCGCATTTCCGTTCGGATTCATAAACGACATATCCACTACAAAATATCCGTCAGAAATCCAAGCATCGAGTGATTGAACCTATTACTTGTCTTTGAACCAGACTGCCCCACTTCTGGAGCTTCAACGAAAGGTTGAACAGTGCCATTGCCCGGTTCCGTTGGCACAGAGAGGTTGACTCGACTTCGCCGGCGCCGCACAATAAGCAGGCCGATCAGAACGACGAGAGCAATTCCAGCGATACCTCCTACGACGCCGCCGACGATCGGTGCAACTTCGCTTTTGGCGGGTCTGCGCGGCTGTGAGCATTTTCGTAAATTTCGAAGCCCCGGATTTCGGCTCACCCTCCATTCAAGGATGTTGTTGGTGGTGTCGAGCTCGGACTGATTAATTTCATAAGAGCGGAGAAAATCAAGGGAACAACCTTATTGCGCACCCAGACCCCCTTTCGTTCAACACGAACTTCTTGAATGAGTTCAAAATGGGATGAACGAATAAGACTCACGGATCTGTCGATGTTGTCCCATTCCCCCCATCCACCGTGACCACTGCATAATCAAATAAACCTGATGCCGTGCCGTTCGTCTTTGGCGTGTTCAATATCCAGGACAGCGTATGCGGAACATCTGCTTTCAAACTTTCGGCCGAGAAGAATACCGAATGGAATACGAATTGATTCAGGCCATCGTAGTGGTGATATACGGGCTTCTCCGAGTCCAAGGAAAATGACATATTCGCCGAACTGAGAATGTCGATGCCATAGATGTAGACAGCGGAGCCTGGGGCAAAGTGATGCAGAAGGAATTGATGGGTGATAGCAGACGAATATGCGTACCTTGAAACCTGAGCGTCCCCGTAGCTCCACTCTTCCCATCGTGCCATGTCTGATTGAAAATTGAGCCTGGAGGACTAACAATTCCTGGCTGTGCGGAGCAGTATCCACAAGGATCCGACACCGATGCAGGCACCCAGAAAGGGTTTTCCAGCACGACAGGACCTTGGTCGAATGAGAAGTAAGTTGTGTTTGTGTCATCGATCGTGATGTTCGTAGGGTTCAGGGAGGCGGCTTGGGTGAGCTGCAGCAGAGGGTGAATGAGGAGAGGGAGTAAATGCGTAAGAGAGAACATCGAGGATTGGAAGCAAGAGTCAGAGAAAATGTCCAATTTTATCCTGTTGATATGCCACTGTCAGTGTTTCATCCACATGATGATTCCATGCGAAATACGCTCTATTCCTGACTTTTGAATTATCCATAAGACCAGCTGACCACCGTTTGAGCCAGAACAAAGATAAATGGACCTTAAGATACTCATGACATGAGAATCATTGGGAAGACCCAGAACCCCCCTCGCTTATCTTTCGTCATGAAGCAATTGACTTCGGAGACTGCGCTGACAAGTAGCGAATAAATATCAGTATGGAGGCGGCAGACTCTCCGTATGAGCACTCTCGCTCCTTGCCTCCGTCTGTCTCATCATACTAATCGTTGTCCCATCTCTGTGCGGGTTCGGGTTCATAAATGATACATCAACTACATAAAAACAATCAAGCACTCATCGTAGAAGGTCATGGATATCAACTCACTCGTCTTTGAACCGCCTATCTGTCCCGTTTCTGAAGCCTCAACGAAAGGTTGAATAGTTCGGGTAGACGGTTCTGTTGCTTCGGACACCCTGGCTTGAGTGCGCCTACGGCGCAGAACCCATACGATCATGAAGACGATCAAGCTGAGGCAAAAAAATCCCTCCTACGACCCCGCCGGCGATAGGTGCGACTTTGCTCTTCGAATGCCTGTGGAATCGTAAGTGTTAATTGTTTTGTGCAGTCAATTGTATGATTTCCGTCTCACCGATCATTCGAGGACGTTGGTGTACTGGACGGATTGGGTAACTGTTATCAATGAGGATGACGCAGGCAATGTAGCGCGCACCTCGACCCGCTTTAGTTCCGCATTTGCGTGAGTTGTGTACTACTGGGAGCAATGACAGATAAAGGAAACTCACGAATCCGTCGTCGCATTCCCTGCATTCACCGTGATAATCGCGTAATCAAAGAGAGCCGACGTTCCTTTTTTATTTGAGAGGTTCAGGGTCCAGGACAGTGTGTGCGGGATGCCGTCTCGAAGATTTTGAGCCCCGAAAAAGAGGGAATTGAATATGAATGCTGCTGGAACCCCGCTATATGAATGAAACACGGGCGGATTGGAATCCAGAACGAAAGAAATATTGGCAGCACTTTGAATGTCGATTCCGTAGATGTAGACAGCGGAGCCTATAGTATTACCTGTGGATAGAAATATCGAGAGGACAGCAACGTACCTTGAAACTTAAATGTCCCAGTCCCCCCAGTCTTCCCATCCTGCCACGTATCACTGAAGATCGAGCCAGGAGAGCCAATTTTTCCCGGCTGCGCAGAGCAATACACGCACGGGTTCGACACCGATGCGGACACCCATAGCGGACTTGGATTCGGGAAGACGGCAGGTCCTTCGTCGAAGAAGAAATAGGTGCTGTTGGTGTCGTCGATGGTTAGGTTCATTGGTTTGGGGGAATTGGTTTGTGTTGCTTGCAGGGCAGAGAGCCAGAGGAGAGGAAGGAAGCTATGGGGGAGGAATGTCATTGACGGTGGAAGAGAAAACAAAGAGGAATTCAGTTAACAGACAGATTCAAAGCGCCCGGCATCATGATTTCATACAGCACTGAGCCTTGTTCTTTGTTCGCGATACCGTTATCCCGAGCGAACGCTGTCCCAGCCAATATGCGTCCGCGACTAAAACGAGATGAGAATTGATTGAAAGAATCTCACGGAAGATTTTCCGGAGCTCAAGACCTTAACTTCTCAGCCTCATCGATGCCTCACGTCTGAAGGTCGCTAACGCCGACTTGCAGCGACGGTATGCTGGAATCTCTATATTCTCCCGATGAAAATTTGGCTGGAAGAGACGCCCGTCCTAGAGGCTTGAGTTCCCGCCGGCATTGGGCAACGACACGGGAAATCCGAATTCATGACAAGTGCATGAAAAGGTTGAGGTCGGAAGAGGGTCGGGAACATCATAGTCTTCGCCGCCGACAGTGAGCTCGCTGAGGCTTTGCACTATGCTCATCGTCGTCGCCGTGAGCAACAGAGACCCATGACGTGTGGCCGGCACGGCGGCCGACGGCCCCGAGCCTCGAGGCCGGCTAACACCGAGACCTGTGTAATTAACAAACCCAAACACAAGATCGCTTGTCTCCCACTTCCATGTTGGCAACTGTTGCATCTTCCGAAGAGCGCTATGGCTGTCTCTCCTATATCCTCTCATCTGACTTCATTAAAAACAACAGTATTACAAGCCCCTCTACACCTTCTGCGGCCCAAGCTGCGGCCCCGGGGCTGCGACAGTACTCAGGCTCTAGTAGTCGACTCGGATAATGGTTAGTAACTTCCAGGTAAGTGCCTCAGCACCAGGCCAGCGGTCACTGGCTCGTGCAAGGTGCTGGAACTTCCTTGTGAAATTCCGGAATAGGTATTGATTCCACAGACACTCAACCCCACTCGCTCTAAGTAGCTACAACACGATCGGAATCCACATTGTCGAATCTGGGGGGCTCATTCTGCAAAGCCTGTGGCTGCACCGAAATTTTCTCCAAGCCCTGGTTGTCTTTCTCCGCGATCGGAATATTCCCCTCGAAATCGGGTCCAAACAGTCCCAACAATTTAAAACAATCCAGGAGAGCCTGAGGTTCCTTCGCAAGATCGTCCTCTAGTTCTAAAGTATCACCCGGTTTGTACTTCTTTGAAAATTCAAATCCAACGCGGGATGCTTCGCAACTCTGAGATTCATGTAGCTCCTTGTTCGTCACTGCTCGCAAGGGAGGGAACGAAGTCGTTACGGCCGTCCAGAATTGGGCCATTTTGGCAATGGTACGGCCACCCTCCTTGGATCGAAGGTCGTTGAGGTAATCGCCTACGGAGTAAAGATTCTTCAATTTGCGTTTGACTTTTCATAGCAGCGGTGGGACATCGTACCAGTACCGGATTTCATAGGTTCGTCCTTTACTAATGTCCACTGCCCTTTCGTCCAGAAATCAATCCGCTGTACTATGCCGTCTGGAAATGCCATGAGACTATATTAGTTGTGCTCCCGATAGATGCTCTCACCATGAAGAGGCTCGTCAAATAACGTTTTCACTGGATGGTTGGGTTTGTCTCTCGGTTCTACCTTTTCATCTTCTTTGTATTGTTCACTTGAGATGTCTCCAGCCTCCGCCTCTGACAGATCTTCAGTGGCTCCTTCTTGTTTTCTGGCTTGGTATCTCTCATACACTGATATCTTGATTTCTGGATATAATGCTGGGAACTTTTCTTCGAATTGTTGATCTATCTCCTCTGCCATGTCCTTTGTCGCCGTCGCATATGCTTCGGCTTCGCCATCGGGAAGAGCTAAGATTTTCTCTCTATCTCTGGGTCAGAATTGCACGCGCACGACTGAATGGGAGATAGCTGTACCTGAACTGTTTTATGATCTCCAAGGCGTCTCGAATCTGACTTTTATCGCTCTCCGCCGAGAAATATTCAATGTACCAGTGGCACTGCTGAAGCGTGTCCTGGCGAGTCAAGGGTGTTCTGTGAAGCCCATATAGCATGCTATCATACATATAGCGAGGTTCAAGAAAGATGTTGCATGCAAGTTGAACGTCCAGCAGCGAAGGATTCTTCAAAACCTCTGCGTGATTAACAACGGTCTTCCAGAAATTGGCGACCATTCTCATTTGTTTCTCATTGAAGCGCATGAACGTCGCAAAGAACTTCGTCTCGTCTGCCAGTGAGAGTATCACTACGTTCAGAGATTTGGTAAGTGACCTCGAAAGATGCGGCTGACGAACTGCCATAAAATCACCACCCACTTTGAGTAGTGGCTGAGGCCAGCAAGTAGCGAGAAATTGTTGAAGACGTGGGGGAAACTGTTGAGTGATGACTGGGGTACACAATCCTCCTTTTATACACGGCTACCGCTCATCTTCTCACCCGAAGCAGCTATTGTACGACATGTAGTCACCAAACATCGTAGTGGGCGCGGATAAACAAAACACCTGAACACAACAAAATGACAATAGTTCAGCTCTGTTGTTCTCGTTGCCAAATGCGATTGATTACCGTACAAAAGAGTTGAGATCTCAAACGCACGCCACAAATTGAGCGGTGCTTCTCCGAGTCTTCTCTTCTCATGAACTCCAGACCGAGGGGCCCGGATGACTCAGAGTTCCATTTCGACGTTAAATCATAATTAGAGAGGCGAGGCAACCACGGTTGCCGCGTTACATGAATCCATTTGCTCGATTTGGAATGGATCGCTCGATCGGACGCGTCATCCTCTGGCGTGGACCCACAAACACCTCGTGCGCTCAAGATGTGTTCCATCGGCAACACAGGATTCTACAGGTCTCTTGATAACTGACCGTGACAGAATTACGATCTGAAATTTGACTGCCAGCGGCCCAAGCACCGCTTTTTGACCGTGGAATCTACCTATCTACCTAACCGATTCATAGGCTTTCTGGATTCAAGAACAGGAAGTAAAACACGCTGAGTCACGCAGAACCATTCGAGGTTTTTATGGCATTCGATGCTTCATGGCGACCTTGTATGAGCCAATAATGAAATTGAGGGCAACTTGGAAGTTGGAAGACTGCGGAAGTCCATGCAACCGCGAGAAGATCGGCACAGATCGGCACGCGGCTTCGATCATTGATGTGACACGGAAAACAAGGTGTGACTGCCATTTCCTGCACTTGACTACATCACCAAAACCGGGAAAAGTTGATAATGTAATATCAAGCCTTATTAGGGTCATCGAGCATACCGTACAATTACGTTCAATTCGACAGGGGGTGTGACGCGTGACCCCATGGAACCGATTCGACAACTCGACAAACGGAAAATTTTGCGTGACCAGGGGCAAAATTTCGAAGAAATTTTTTTCAAAACCGCAAAATCTGCTCTGTTTTGCACGATTTGGACGCTTTTTCTCTCAGCGTGACGCTCAAGACGTTCGACAACGACCGTCGTGACGGCGGGACCAAAACGCAAAGTTCGGATCGACACGGGGGTGCGTGACGCGGGACATCCGAATTGAACGTAATTATACGGTATCACGCTCATCTGCGTGATGAAGAATACATCGGGCCTTTTGAAAGATCTAAGTCCCTGATAAAGGGCATTAACTTGATGAACTTAGACAAGAGCAATGCCGATGGTTCACGTTGCTTGACCATATAATGCATTCGTTGCTCACACAAAGATATGGAAAAGGGGAATATATTGCAATCTCCACATACAACACGAAGCCATATACGCAAATGCGGGGGAATGGCGTAGGAAAGGCATGGGCAAAGCGAGGACACAGCAGAGACGAGGGGTAGCGGCAACAAGAAAGATGGAATGGCCATGCACAGATCGGATGATATTGCTTGACCGCGTGCGTTCAAAACTTGCGTTCAAAACTTGCGTTCAAAACTTGCGGACTTGCTCGAATAAACCAACTGATTTGGGGCGTTGCATGAAGAGAGCCGGCTTGTGCACAAACGGTGCTTCAACAACACTCTTGCAGTCTTGCGGAGGACGAATCCCGACTTGCAGCTTGGACGCTTGGCAATATTGAGACTTGCGGGCTCGAGTGTCTTGAAGATAGAAGTTTGATGTGGGATGGACAATGTCGTAAAAGGAGAAGGAGCGGCCGCGTAGAACAGAGGACTTGAAGATGACTTGAGAGTGAGGGGTCTTGCCGATGACTGAAATTCACTGAATGCTTGAAGGGGGCATAGGATTGCAGTTTGCGTTACGTTGATGTAGTATTCTTGACTCTCCAAGCAGAAGGCAGGAATGCTTCGGCGCTGGGGGCAAGGGAGGGACGGGGCGTTGGGCAAGTGGTTAGGGAAGCTGAAGAAGGTGGGGGAAGAGGACAAGGAGTGGCGTGATCGATATCAACATGTTTGTTGTTGGTTCGTTGATTGCGCACGGACCTTCGATCAAACGATCAACTCTGTTGATCACCGCCCCACCAGGCTTCGCGCTGCAACAACCAAGGTTTCCTAAAGTCGATTGAAACATACCAGCGCCTTTGTATCTGCGCGCAGCGCCCCTGTCCCGGAGTCCGCCCATCTCACACGTTGCTTCGGGAGTTTAGATGGCTCATAGCTTGAAACACTGACCGAAGGTCGCCGCTAGCATCAAAATAAATCAAGCCCACAGTGGAAGAACAGCGGGACGCGCGCAGGTAAGGCTTTGTGAAGAGAACATCAAGCTGATATCAACTCGTAATGAAATCTCAGCCAGGTGACCGCGTTGAAAGGCGTGATGAGACCCGTCACGCGTGATGATCTACATCGGGGCATATCAAAAATCCCCGGTTTTGGTGATGTACAACCATGCTCACCGCCCACACCCATTTTTCGGCTCCCCTCTCCCTTCCTGCCCCTCAAGATTCTGAAATTTGTCTAAAATCTTCCTTCAAATTTGGAAGGCAGCCTCTCTCCCGGCCCATGACGCCACCAGTGGCCACCACTCACACAAACTCGCCTTAACGTTCGCGAGCGAGCTTTCAAGTTCCCAACTCTAGGAAGCTCATCGGCGCTAGCCTTTCGATAGGAAAGAACCTGAACCAGCAAGGTGCTACGGTTCTATTTGTTCTCGTTTTATATGTGACTACGTATCGATCAGGTTCAACAAGACAATCCAAGATGTGGCACGCAATTGTCCACAAAACTTTAATACGCTCACGCCGGCCCTTTCCGCAGATACGCCCTGTTCACCCCACGACTGCTTCACCGCGCGTGCAAACCAATGCATCCTCAATCTCCCCTCACGCTGACACAGCGCCTACAGGTGGCAGCCGCTGGCGGGCCGGACAATACCAGCCATGAGACGGCTCTCCCTTGGTTATCGGAGATCATATTAGAAGGCTGTCGTATCCTCCTTGACCATGCCTACGGGTATGACCAACTCGGGCAGCCGAGCTTCGTCGAACAGACTGTATCACAAAGCTGGGGATGCATGCAACGGATCCTGGTTGCTGGGCATGACGACCGTCTAGAATTTGATCTTCAATTCGTGAATCGAGCCTTCAACAGACTTCTGTATGTTCTGATCAATAGCTTCTACGTGCATGGCTTATATTGTAACTCAATGAAAGGGACGTTGTTGACATCGTCGTCAGAGATGGAAAGCGGGATGTGCTAGAGGCGAGCAGGGCAGAGGTGATGGCTGAGTTCCTTGCCACAATGCCAGAATATCACAAGCGACGAACTGCCTATATAGATGTTGCACCAGAGGTTCAAGTGAGCGCCAAGGCTACAAGGGAAAGCCAAAACTCCGAGTTCTTTAGCGTGCTTCGCCACTCCCGATACCATACCGTCCGGGATTGGTGTCAGGAGTTCGTCAAGACAGAAACGAGTCAGGACACGAAAATAAACAGGTTATATCCTCCACGGCCGCAGCTCAATGGTTCTTTCAGAGTGTGTAAATTCAACCCTATAGTCAAACTTGATCTTGAACCCCGATCAGAAAAGCCTTTCATGTAGCTAGCAAACGGTGGCCTACGTCTCTGACCCACAGATAATTGATGCACTGAATTGAAATTAATGGCATGGAAGCTTCGAAGTGAAAGCCTTGACGGTTCGGGACCGCCGATGCATTCGCGTCGCAGGCGATTCACGTGCAATTGTACGATGTGTGTTTCCATAATATTAGCATCCGACTCGACCCTCAATGTAAATCAGCAATACGAGAGATATATAATCCAGCCTCAACGGGTTATCTGCAATCGAGGGTAGAGAACGACGTCTTCGTCACTATCTTGCGGCGTAAAGGATTTGTTACGTGGAACTTGTTCTCGAACTCTCGGCCAGGCCCACGATTCGAAAGACGTATCCTGTGTTTCGGGTGCAAAAGAGAATTGATCTGAGTCTGAAATCGTTCAGAGATCAAGAACCAAAATTTGGGAGAGATAGCATACGCGGACATCCCTCTCCATGTAGTTTACCTGCATGAGTGTATGACCATGAATAAGGAGTCTCCGGAGCAAACATACATTTGCGGTCAGAGCTGAGAGCTTCTATGGTTCATCTATTAAAAGGAGTACTCTAGCAAAGACCCGGGTATGAGCTCAGCACGTCGATAGCACAAGCCTGCGTGAATTTTGAAATGAGTGGCATTCATGTTGCCAACACAATACTCACTTGATATGGGCAATGGATTCGCTTCCGATTTCAAAGTAAACAGCGGTTCATCGAGATGTCGAGCAACATCTTGAGTGTCCGGATCATATCCTTTGGCGCGATGGAATTCCCGCAGGGATTTCACCAGAGCTAGGTCCATGAAGTTTTTTATCATGTGCATCTGTAATTCGATTACTGGGAAGCCAGCCGAAAATGCCTCCTCATCAGAGAGGCGTTGTATTCCCGATGGATCGAACGACCAAAACGGCCGTGATTTTGGATGACCAATGCCCCATTTGTCGTCAGTGACAAATTCAGACCATGGTGGAGCAAAAAGGTATCCCCCCTGCACAATTTTTTTTGGTTTGCCCACGGTCATGGTACAATATATGCTTTGAATCAAGTCTTGAAATGGAATGAACAAGCTTATGTTATATTGCACCCTGTGAGTTAGAAGAGGGCACTCACAATATGACCTGGGGTCAAGACCACAACCAGCGAAAATAAAGCCAGCCTGTGCCAACCATGCGCCGGTATCGTCACGTCCAAAGGGACAGCCTTCCCAAAACTTCGCCTCGGAAT
This sequence comes from Favolaschia claudopus, assembly GCA_037176885.1. Taxonomy (NCBI): domain Eukaryota; kingdom Fungi; phylum Basidiomycota; class Agaricomycetes; order Agaricales; family Mycenaceae; genus Favolaschia; species Favolaschia claudopus. Next base: position 801,791 of record JAWWNJ010000081.1, read on the forward strand.
CGAAGACTCTACTGTAAGTCCCTTGCGCCCGCATGCTGAAAACATATTTCGGTAAGTAAATGGAATGGACGGAGCGCGACGCACCGCGTCCAGCCATTTGTCATCACATGAGAATACCATGGATACCAAAGCAACGCGTCGCCGCAGTATCTTCCAACTTGTAACCCTAGCTTCAGATCGATCCTTTCGCCGATGGTCGCGCGCGGCAACCAAGCAGGAACATTCCTGTCTATCACACAAGTCAAGTTTGAATAAAATGCTAGCTCCTTCCACTGTCCGTTAGACACAGTGTATACACTGTAAGGTCGAACCGCGCAGGAGCTGGCAAGGGGTGCAATGTCGATCTGACACAGTTTGAGCTCTATAACATAGTTATGGTACGAGGTAAGGCTCAAGGCGCTGTGAATCTGTGCCATTTGCTCTGGACGTAGGAGGTATTTGGCGGGTCGGAGAACACATTCAGGTGGTGTGCTTCCCCCTAAAATTGTGCAGTCTGAGTCCGCCACTTCAATGCAAAATATGCCGGAGGCCGAGATCCAACATGTAGTTCTCCCCGCTCCCTAAAGACGATCAGGAACATGTGGGTGGAGAGCAACCCGGACATACCAGCCCAGGCCAGCCTATTCGATGGCATACATAAGGGGCATGCGCCTGACTTCGGATTTAGAAGGTTATGGATCGGCAAGGTTCTGAAAGGTCAAGACCTTGAATTCGGTCCACTGTATAGCGCGACACAGGTAAGCGCATGCAAATCTACTGGTGAACCCACCATAAAATCCTGGAGGTAGATCCGGTGCGTCGGGGTACAAGAGTAAACTTCAACCATTTGTGTAATAGGGGTGAAATCTGAAAGGCCGCATCAACGGCCAGAGATGGACAAGGCAGGAAAGCAGAGTACCATGATGATGAACCACAGCATAAATTCCACCGAGCTTGGCGATTCCGTAAACTTGGAGAGCGTTGGGGTGTCTGGATGTCTTAGTGGGTAAGGCGAGATCAACAGTCAGAAATTTTACCGTATCCCCCCCTGTCGGTCAATATAATCTTCCCACTCCTTTAGTTATGGGCATCAAGAGAATTATTCGTAAGTGAAATAGTAAACGTGCCGCTTTTGCATTCTTCCCTTCGTACATTGCAACCGTCACGTTGGGCAACGTGGGTTCAGAAAGTTTCGCCGAATAGACGCGTCGCAGCAGGTTGTCCCGAAACCAGACTTTCGCAACACTATGAAACCTGTCGAGGACAATATGCCCCAACGGGATCCGAGGAAAATCTAGTTCATTGAGTTTGGGGTGGGGTCCCACGATTTCTGCGACGTACTTTTGAATTTTGTCGGGCGTTTTTCGACAATTGCGGTAAAGCTCCCGCCATTTATCTCGAAATTCTGAGCGCCGGCGAAAAATGACCTGGAAAATTGATGTCATTGACTCAGGCGTAGGGAGGAGAAGCTATACTGAGTGGGCTGTCGTCTGAGGGTGTAGCCTCCTGCCTCCGACTGCTCATCGTCTGAGGAGTCGTACATCGATAGTCTGCGTAGATGGTGGGAGGGAACTAAGAGCGGGGGAGATCGATAGTCTCGTTTCCCTGCCCCAAGATAAGCTATCAGACCTTGGGAAGAAAGAAGACGTAGGCTGTCACGAACACGGTTTGAATTGATTCCTCTTCAGATTTCCTGTACTGTGGGTTTCCTAAATAGCCGCAAGTTGCAGCGTATAGGACAAAGGTATTGCCAGCAGGGGTTACGCTTTGTTTCCTGACTGCACCAGAGTGAGAAGGACTCGTCGCCAATCCTAGTAGTAACTTGCTGACAGGTTCGACATATCGGGACCATCGAAATAGAGCCCCGGGTCGACTTTGCCGTGTGGGGAATTATTAATGGAACATTGTCGCAGGACAAGGGGTCTTAAGATACAGCTGCGGTGAATACTTGGATGCCGCTCGAAGTCAATTCCACAGTACCAGAAGTTTGCCCTGCAGCTATGCGATGAACGATCCGACGAGGTAGCACAAGATAAAAGCAATCCTATAGCCCGAGACATTCCGGCATTGACGAAGCTTGCAGCAAGCCAATGCAATCATGTTAGGCGCGAGGAGTGAATCCGGGAGGCCAGATTTGCAGCGGGGCAAGGCGAGAAGCTGATTCGCTGGCAAAGACATGGAAGTAGAGGACAAGCCGTACCGTGACATCGGTTGGGCTTACCGGGTCTCGGCATTCCGTAACTTTGCAACCCGTGATACCCCGTAATCTCGAACATGTAAGCTAAGTACTTTGCGGCAAATCTGGCATGTTGAGTTGGTTCGAAGGTGAAGAGTGTAGCAGTAAATGTAGCTCACTGGCAGGGAATTGCGTCACGATTGGGAAAGACTACTGTATTCAAGTCAGAAAACCTGTCGATATTCATCAAATATTCATTATTCGCAAATTATTCAACAAATAAGATAAAGCAAGTAAAAGAAATAACAAGCGTCGCTGTAATGAGGGGAAGTGGTTAACAAAACACCCACACGAAGCAGTCGACAGGGAATAGAACATTCCTCCGCACTTCAAACCCGACACATCCCAAACTCGTCCCACCTCTCACTCCCAACACCCGCAGCTACGATGAACAAATCCTCCGGATCGTACTTCGCCTTAATCTGCGTCAGCTTCGCGTAATTCGGCCCAAAGAACGTCGTCTGGAAATCAGGCTCGTAGATATCCGCCTCGTTGGAATATGCGCCGGCGTTGGGACCCGAGAGCTGCTCCAGGATGGCGAGGTGGGCGGTTTGGAAGAGGTGGCGGTAGGTGTTGATTTCGGATAGGGAGGCGGAGGAGTCCCAGCCGGTGGCAACACAGATCTAAGGGTAATGAGGGAGAGGGAAGATATTGATCAGTCGCCATTCTCACAGACGGCCCTCAGGGTAAGCTGCGCAAACGCCTAGCGAGTCCGACATGGCTCGTTGCTACGCCGGAGAAAAGCTCTCAACTGCGCAGGAGCAGTGGGGGCCGTTGCGTAAACGATGCTGCGACATCCCTGGATAGTTGTCGACGCCATCTGACCCAAGAGTGTTGTCCTGATAGTCAGAGAAAACCAAGATTGTGGACGTCGGGAGAAGGTGAGTTCGGCGGTTCGGCACCAGATTAACCGACGAGTCGGCTGTGCACTAAGTAACCCCATTTATTTTCTCTTTCTCTCTCATAGCACTCGCTCTGAGTCGCTCATAGAATTGATCATTCAAGCCGCAGCTAATGACAGCTTTGTGGAGCCGCTTCCAAAGAAGCGCCCAAGCAATCTTGTTTTAGGCAACAGGAAATTAAATCCCGCGCCGCAGCTCGATTGCTGTAGAACCACATAAACCAAGATGTTTCGTCGCATTTCAACGAATTTCGGATCCCTCCTCCTTCCCCCAGAAATATAATGAGGTCGAGAGGTTGAACAAAGATCTTCTCTCCGGTTTTGACTCTCCCCTAGCTCACGTCCTTCTTTAGTTTCCAGAAGGGCAAAGTTGTGTGTCAGTTCATTTTCTCTCTTAGTGTCAGAGCTACAATTTTGGAGTACTAGCGGCGGCCCGCACGATTGTACAGAGAGAATATTTTGCAGCGAGTCTATTTTTCTCGTTTTCCTGCCAACTGCCATTTTCTTATGTTGGGCCATTATATTTCGCCGCCTTCGCAATTTTTCGCAGTCGAAGGCAACAATTTCTCAGCAACCACTGCTGAGCGCTGAGCCTTGACCTCCTCTACCGGGGCGAAGCGAAGGTTTGTCTTGTAATCAACAAAACAGTGATTTCCGATTTTCCGTTCATCACGGCACAAAAATAGGCATCACATTATTCAACCCGAACAACAAACATCTCAGTCGAATATGTCCGTAGCGTACCGTCCCTTTGTAATTTTCTCAAACTTCATCGCCGCTTCTTCGACGTCGACCTTTTCGTGCTCCATTATCATATCCACAAGGGCCGCCTTGATACCCTTGGCAACACTGGCCGAACCACAAGTGAAGAACTGGTAACAAGTTCAGTAAACGAGGAGAAAAACGTCAAGGAAAAAATACCGAAGCCCCCTTGATATACGCAGCGCGAATCTCCGCCGCATCCTTCCGAATACGACTGCAGAACAAACCCTTTCAACGAACCAATAGGGGAGAAAGTTCAACACAAGAAGACTCACTGCTGCACATATTTACACCCCTCCGAATCCTCTGAAGCCCTCGAAAACGCCGGACGCACATCAACCACTCCCTCCCTCACCCACTCCGCCAAATCGGTATCAGAATACAAGTAATCCGCCTTCGGCGACCGACACCCAAAGAAAAGCAACATCTCCCCCACCTCACGTCCACTCTTCTTCTGCGCCGCCCTCTCCTGGATGAACCCCCGCATCGGCGCGATACCCGAGCCGGCGCAAAACATCACCACCGGCGTCGACGGGTTCTCCGGCGGGTGGAATGCCGCGGCGGAGGGACGCACGGCCATCTGTACGCGGTCGCCGGCGGTCAGGCTGGCGAGGTAGTTCGATCCGACGCCGAGGAACGGCACGGATGTTTCACCTGAAAGTGCCGGGGCGTCCAAGACGCTGACAGTGACGGTGATGTGCGCGGGGTTCCACAGCGGGGAGGACGAAATGGAGTATTGACGGACGCGCATCGAGGGGAGCATTTGAAGGAATGTGCCGATGGAGAGGTCAATGTCGGGGCGGTTTTCGATGATTTGGAATACGCTCAGTCGTTTGGCTTGTACCGCGTCGTTGTAATTCTGTTTCAGCTCTTCGATGTATGCGCGCGTGTTGTCGGATGAAGTAGCTTGAGAGAGCATTCCGAGGTCTTTTGTCGTGGCGGGTTGAGAAAGCTCAACGTAGCCCTGCAAAATGACAGACAACGACACGGGTTTGCCGACTGGGAGGGAGGTAGGGCCAACGGAGGAAAGGATGACCTATCGTTCGTTGAACAAAGAGAAGTTGGCTCTATTGAATCGAATCAAAACTTACCTCTGCTTCGTTAGACATGTTGAACCGCGCCAGAACGCGGCGCACATCTCGAATGGGGTTTTGTGGTAAGCTGCACTAGTAGTTTGAAAACGAACAGAAGAATCGGAAGTGGACGACTCACATCGCAACATAATCGCCCGCTAACCAATACATCAGCTTTCGAATTTAACATCGGATTCAATTCATCTCACCTTTCGCAGTAACACCTTCAGGAAGCTCGAATTCTGCCGATCAAAGCCCGACTCAGTATCATCTCAATCCCGACGCAAACAATTCCCACTCACCAATATGCCTCTTAACAGGCCCCTCCTTCGTCAACACCCGATTCTCCACCACCCGCCCCAGCAACGCATCGTCCTGCCTCAACGCCTTCGCGCGCTCCTTCCCTCCGTCAACCGTCTTCACCTCCAACGTAGACACAACGCTTTCCGAGCGGGAGGTCGAATATTCCTGGATTGAATTGCAATTAGCCGTTATCCGAACCAAACAGCAAGTAGAATTAATGAAACGAAATAGAAAGAAGCCAAAAAAAAATGATTTCGCACCTTCTCCAAAACCCCCCACAGCCCCGCCTCAAACTCATCAAACTTCTGGAAGAAATCACCACTCCCCGCATCTCCCGATCCCCGCTCAACCAGCCTCTTCGCACCATACTTCGCAAACAGCTCGTCGCACAAAGTGGGAATCTTTTGAAAGGTTGCGGTCCAGTCGGAGTTGCCGCAGCCAAACACAGCGTAGCGCACCCCATCGAGCTCGTTGCTGTTTTGAAGGTGTAGAAGCCAGTCGACGAAGCGCGCGGCGTTGTCTGCTGGCTCGCCTGATGGAGTCGGGAATGCATAAGTGACGGAAGGGGAGGGAGGGCAAATTGAGAGAAGACAAGGGAAGAAGAATATATACCTTCATAAGAAGCAGTAATAATCACAACCGGCCCATCCTTCGGCACCTTTCCCAACGCAGAATCGAGCGTCCCAATCGACGCGTTGAATCCTACATAATAACCAAACTCATCAATAACTCCTTGTTAGGAATAGAAATAAAAGAAGAATGCAACGCACCATACGCCCCGGCCTCATTAGCGACCCTCTGCGCAAACGCCTCCGACGTCCCCGTGTTCGATCCATACAGCACGTAAAGCGGCACTCCCTCCCCATGCGCCTGCGAGCGAACACCACCCGCATCCGCAGAGTCCTCGTCTCTCCCCGCCATCAACGCCGACGCGGGCGTCGCCTGCAGATGCACCCCGCCTTTTCGAGGGGAGGCGCGGATGTACAGCCCCTTGGGCTTGACAGTGAGCGTTTGTTTGATTTGCAGGGTATATGAAGGATCGACGAGGGAGAGGTCGAATTTCTGGAGGATTGAGGCCATGACGAGGCTGTTGATGCATGAGAAGAAAGATTAGATATCAGTGGCATCGAGAGGAAGGATAGAAGAGCGAGAGAAGAGACATACGTGACCTCCTGCCATGCAAAGGCCCTCCCGATACATCCACGCACGCCGAATCCGAACTATCAAAGGATCGTCGCATCAGCATTCATTTTCCTCCCCTTTCTGGATTAGTTCCAACAAAAAGCACTCACCGGCTGCCACGCATTATTCGGCTTCCCCTCAAACCCACCATCCAACATTCTCTCTGGGCGAAACTCATCCGCATCCTCGCCCCAAATTTTCACATCGCGATGTAAATCCCAGGTATTGATAACGACCGATTGTCCCTTCTTCAGCGCATACTCTCCGCGACTCCCACGGATCGTGCAATCTGCGAGAGCGGTGGTGGCGCGCATGGGCGCGGTGGCGGCGAGGCGGAGCGTTTCGCGCATTACGGCTGAGGCAAAGAGGGAGATGGTGTTAGTGATGATTGAGAAGGTACAAGGATGAAATGAGATAGAAAAAGCGCACCGATCAAATAAGGCAACTTTGCGAAATCCTCGTATTGTACCTCCCTATCACCTAGCACTTCATCGATTTGAGCGCGCAGTTTGCGCAGTTTCTCTGGATTTTTTAGGAGGAAGTACACCATGAATGTCATCATGCCTGGCGATTATTCAGATTGAGATCGGAAAGTAGAAACGAGAACGGGATGCACGTACCGGAAGAGGTTTCGTGGCCTTTGAGATTGAATCCATTCAACACACAATCCTCCCGAGAAAGATATTGAGGACGTACCAGCAATGAGGAACGTCAACAACTGTTGTACCTATCAATATCGAGATCCAATTTCCATTATTTATCCACTCACATTCTGTGCAATCGACTCCTCCGACATCGACTGCCCCGTCTTCGGGTCCGTCGAATTCAACATAATATCGAGTAAATCATGTTTCTTAATGGGGTGTGTTTTGCGGGAAGAGACGACTAGAAAAAGAAGCAAGCGGGTATTCGTCAAGAAGGCGACCATAGTAGAAGAACAAAAAATAAATGGTACGCACTCTGATCAGCCAACCCCCTCATCATCCGAATATCCTCCTCATACTTGACCTGCTTCCCCCTTATATTCGCCACCGCCTGCACGATGTTCGGCCGGTTGGCACGGTGGCCGGATTCGCCGAGGAAGTCGCCCATGCGGATGGCAAATTCGGGTTGGGTGTCCGTGTAGAATGAGTTGAGCCTGGGAGAGATAGTGGATGAGAATGAAATAAATATGGATGAAGGGAAGGGATGCAAAGCAAGAAAATAACATTGGTGAAAGAGAAGAAGAGAGGCAGTGAATGCAAGATAGATAGACCGCAAACTGCCATCGAGGAAAGTGTCCTACGGATCAAGAGCAGAAAAACAACACACCGATACGACATAGAGCAATACGCGATTGCATCGAGTGCGACTCGAGTAAAGTCGTCCGAGGGGTCGATGATGGCGTCTGGGCCGAATCTAGAATAATATAGGTTCAAATTCAGCATCGAATATCCGCCCGCAAACCATCCGCGGCGTGAGAGGGAGGGGGTACGTACCGTTCCCACTGCAAGGAAGAGGAAAAGCGCAAGCGCAAGTGAGTTGAGGGTATATGATGGGGAGAGAGAGCAAACACACCTTAAGGAGGAGCTGGTTGGAGATATCCCGCATCTCTTCCATCATGTTCTTCACCGCGAGAGTGCCGAATGCGGGCATTAGGAGGCGGTCTGTGGTTTGGATTACGATTACGATTTCGAGCGCATGTCAGCATGATGTGTTCGACGACGAGATACAAGGAAACGCGGAACTGACGCGCGATGCCCCAGTTTTCTTCTTCTGGCTGGGCCTGGAGTCAACGAGCGAGATCAGATTGTGCGAGGGTGAGTGAGGGAAAGTGGAAGCGACGCACGGTGAACAGCCCATCCCCAACCAGATTTCTCACTTGCAGCAACCCGCCAGTGACGCGTTTTTGAAAGCGAGTTTCGTCAGAGACTTCGTTGACGAGGTCGTAGGAGGAGACGATCACCACGAAGCGACCTGAAAAGTTGTACAACTCAGATTCAGCTCAACTCGCCCGGATCCAACGGAAAAAGAAGGGGGAAAAACGCCTAATTAGAAAAAGGTATAGAGGGACGAACCAAGCATATTCAATTGATAGATCTCGCCATACGTCTTGGCCATGAGACGGAATGAGTAGAGCGGGACGTCTCTATCGATGGAGGTGACGTTCCCGATGAAGGGGATAGTTGGCGGTTGAGGGATTGGGAGGGCCATTGACGGACGGCGAGGGAGCGGGGAGATGAGAAGAGCTGGAAGCAGGGCGTGGCGAGTTTATATGGACGTGGTTAGGGAGGAAGCTTGTTGGTTGACGGCAACCATGTCTGCGCCTGAGGCCGAGAGGTGATCCGAGTGACGTGATTGCGTATGTCGTCGGTAAAGGCAGTTGCCGGAGCCGGGGAGGTCATGTCGGAAATTGGCAAGTGCGTTCAGACTTTCTTTCAACGGAGTAGGACAAACGTTTGAACGGCGAATTCTCTGCAAGCTCAACACGCTGAAGCTCGCATTCCACCGTCCCAAGGCTTAAGCTTCTGGAAAAATCACGAAAATCGCATGGCCTTCGTAGATTTTCACTCCTGGGCCGCATCTGTCCGTTTATACTGAATCTAGGGTTCGGCTTGATTTTCTCCTGCCCATTCATTCATTCAATCTCGGGTACTTTGCGGAGCCAGTTCACGCCTCACTTTTTATCCGCGTATCCGCTCCCGACGGCGCAAAGTTGGCAGTCGTACTAATATTCATCTGTCTTTGATAATGCGCCTAGAAGATTGAGCACAAAGTGACGGAACTTGGCCGTCAACTCGTCAAAGGTCCGACATAAGGTCAGTATCAGCTACTATGCCTCGCCCGTTTACGCTGCGTTGCATAAAACGGAACCCCCGCCGGCTTCTCCGCGCGTCAGCGAGAATTTCGAAATTATCGGAGGACATCCGCATTCCGTGATTGAACGGCGACTCACCTAATATGCTTTCGCGTATTCGCGCCGGATGTATATGAGTGCAGATCTTCAGCGCACCCCGACCCGGCGCCGAAACCTCCGAGTTGACGCTTGTTTGGAGCGGCCATCATGCGGATCATCTCGTTACCTACGTGACGACTGTGACTTTCCCCGGCTCTCCCAGTCCCACCAACCACCACCTCCAACTGGCACCTCCGTTCGTTGTACAGTTCCAATGGCGGGGACAACATCGATCTCTCGGCACACTGAAACACTATATGATGATCACAAGATGCTCACGATTTCTGCGTGACCCTGCACTCGACCACCACGGTCAATTTTCATTGGATTTCCATCGCATCTCCTCTATTGAACGAGTACAGTGATAGAGCAAGTCGACATCGCGTCTCAATTCACCCCTGATCTGGTACTTCGGCACGCCTCGGACTCGAAGATCAAGACTCGAATTTCTGGTGCAACAGGTTGCTGGATCTTTTGGATGTTCTGCGTCGACACGTCAAACCATGGAAACAACGCACCGAACATCTCGACAGCTCAGATTCTGATCCTCCCCAGCACTGGCACTCGTTGTGCCATTCTTCTGATAATTCCGATGATGGGAACCCGCGATTTTGAGGCAGTTTTTCGACATACGTGGCACTCGATACGGTCGTGCCATCTTCACATGAAGCGTGGCGTTCGATCGACGTTGCGTGTTAAAGGTGAGAAGTTCTAGCTCAGTAGCCAGGCGTCAGCCAGCTCATACAGTTTCGGCCAAAATACAGTAAATTCTGAGGCAAGAGTAATTCCCGATTTCTCGAACGAGTGCTCATTTTGTCATGGGCCCCAGTCAGTTTCTTACCTATGAGTTGAAGGTGAATTCTCGTCGTTGCGGTTCATTCATAACTCATGTTCTATAACGAAAGTTCCTCAGACGAGCTTTCCTTCCCAGACACCGTGCTTGAATTTCTTCGATCTCAGGAATCCCGAGAACAACACGGTGAACTTAACCACTGCACCATCGAATCGCTCTCTCAGTGCCTCCAACCAATGAACGGCCCCCAACTCTCATGGCACGGCGTCGGCGTCGGTGTCTTTTGCCTATAGTAAGTCCAAATCCAAAACCAGTATGATCCCATCTCGGGACATTGATTTCTCCACAGCATTCAATTCCACTCTCTCACGACAACTCCTCGTTTGGCCAGTGTACACGGATCCCATGCATTGGTATCCGTATCTCTATACCTATGCCAGCGCCACCGATCAAGAACCTGCCACTTCATAAACTCAGAGGCTACTTCAAGCTGTTGCTTCCACCATCCGTGATGTATGTGTGTCCGCAGTGCTAACCGCTCACCCGACTTGACCAATGGCATCACCCGTCCTTATAGGGTGTCCCGGACATGAACTCCACCCCGCCCGTGAGCACAGTCAGTCCACTGCCCGTGTCCCCTTCTTCGCCTTTATAGACGAAGTGGAACAGCGCTTCAGATTCTCGACCTCGCCGTCTCCCACCTCCGACTCACCCACCACGTCTCCGATAACATCAACAAGTTCCCGTCCCGCCTCCACTCCCTCTACCTCCCGTCTCTCCCCTCGTTCCCCGCCTTCGCATCAGATTCAAATCGAACGCAGAGCAGCAAGCAAAACAAACCGCCTCCTCGCCGCCGAGCTCGGAGGAACCCTCGGCGGCGCCCTATTCCTCCTCCTCCTCGCAATCCTCATCATATTTCTCTGGCGCCGCCGCCGCCGCCGGCAGAACGAAGCTCGTCTCCCACATCGCCAAGACCAACCATTCGTAGTAAACCCCACCTGGGTGACAGGAAGCCCGCGAACGCCCACCGCCCCATCACATCTCAGCCTCCCGCTACCAAATCGCGCATTGCAACCGTCAGCGCCGATAGCGCATCAGATGACGAGTCTGCCCAATTTGAACCAGCAGTACCGCTCGCGGCGCGTGGTGCGTCCGCGTGCGAGTACCGTCGGGAGCAGCACTGCCAATCTGAGCGATTTTCATGCGCGGTCAGCGGGGTCGGGGTCGGGGGTGTCCATATCACTGCCGGGGAACAGAGCCAGGGGAAGGGAAGACGGATTGGTGGGTCGCGAAGGGCATGGGGAAGGGGAAGGGGAGGAGGATTCGGATGATTCAGACTTGGCCGCAACGGCGGCCGGTGCGGCTTCGCATTCTCATTCCCACTCGGAATCAAGCGTGTGGAGACCGCGGATTGATATTCTCGCGGCGAGACATCAACAGCAGCAGTCGCGTGTGGATGGGGCTTCGGGGTCGGGTTCAGGGCAGATGCATTCATTTTGGACCAGGGAGTGAGAAGGAAGACGGTGGGCGGTGCTAACTTGTGGCGCAGCTTCTAGATCTTTGTCTTTGTATCAGCGCTGATTGTTTCGTTTGTTGTTTTCAATTTCTTCGCAGAGTTCGTGTATCTTGTTTGTTTCCTCGCTGTAGTTGTACTTGGTATCTGTATGTGTAGATAGAAGTGTATCTATGATTTGGGTATGGCCTCTCCGAGGCGGAAGCTTAACCTTTAGGTGGGCGATGTGTTTCCAATATACTCCAACCAAATGAACTTGAATGCAAAATGCGAGAAGGTGAGTATATCTTTGGAGTTATCGGACCGGTGGGCCGTGCGTGTCGGGCCGTCGGCCAAGCAGTTTCGTCATTCGGCAGTGACAACGTGTGGGAACTGCCGAGTCACTTCGCCTCCAACGTCCACAATGCCGAGCCCACTCGCTCTGGAGTCTGGACAATGCACGCTAGCGTTTCACTTTACCACCCTCATGCAAGACTCAATTAAAGGATAAATGCCCACCCGCTACTCATCTTGGAGCGTTTCCCGTTGTTTATCGGTGGAAACTTCTTTGAAGACATCGGAATCAGTGCGTGCAGAATTTGCCGAAAGTTGAGAGTATCTCGGTGCGTATAGTACTTCTATCTTTCATCAGTGCCGCTCCAACTGAGAACCTGCGTCACCAGGGTATATAAATTCTGTGTACATAGGATAAACCGCCGAATTTAAATATCTTCCATGTCAACGTCTTGATCATTTTCCGGAATCTTGAAGTTTCCTTGTGTCATCAGTTTCACCTGCCCCTCCGGTACAAGGTCATAAAACCAAGCCAGTCTTTCGCGGGAGAATTCTTTGGTTACTTCGGCTTTGAGTTCAGTACGTCTCAATTCATTTCTCAATTCTTCCGAGATGTGATTCTGGATCCGGTCGAGCTTGAACGGGCGTAAAATGCACAGGCCTTCGAGTTTCCGTACTCTGGAGAGCATCACATATGCACTCTGGATTGAAGGGCATGCAGCGAGATCAATGCAGCATACATCCATTGATCGACCTTGAGCGTTGTGCGACGTGAATGCAAATGCGGGAATCAGCGGCAGTTGATGTCTTGTGGCATAATATACTCGGTCAGAGTTAGGCAGTTTGAAGTGGATCTGTGTGCTGATGGGCCTGAGAGTTACCCTGTGAGGGAAAGGTGCGTTTGAATCCGGATTTTGGTATGCTTTGAAGTCTGCCTTTGCAGAGATAGCATAGCGGCGCCCTTCAAATTCCTCATATACGACTGATACCAAAGTACCTGGACTGCCATTGGATATCCCCAATTCCGTCGCAATATTATCGGTGCAAAAGACTGGCATTCCCGGCAGGTATGGAACCTTACCCCCTAGATCTTGAGCCTCTTTGACCGGTATTGTCCACGCAACTTCAGCTGCTACACCACGAAGTTGGATTCTGTTTTTACCTGACCCGCGCATGTCTTTTGAATGGTACAAATGATACTCTTGGTTGATCATTCCAGAAAATGCGTCTGACATGCTCACGTTGTGTCCATCGCGTGCAGCGTTTGTGTATACAATCAACGGGCATGCATTATCAGGATCTTCGATCCATCTGCGAATATCTGTAAGTGCACGTGTCCCTGGACTGCATTCCACACTTGACAACACATACTTATCGAGTATTGCTTTATCTTCAGGTGTACAAGTCCCCTTTCGTAGACGCTTCAGAATATCGAGTAAGATCGGATCATCCTTCTGTCTCATTACTTCGTCCAGTACAACAACGTGCTCAATTTGATGCCAGACCTGGATGCCCTTGACATTCTGCCGAGTAGTCTCGTTCAAATCGTTCAGATTCTGATTCTTGTAACAATCAACGTAGCCGCGTGCAAATAATGAGGTTCCACGAGGTGGTGGTAGTTGTGTAGGATCTCCAGTTGCTACCCAATTGATGCCGCCCAAAGGTTGGTCAGTAATTCCTTTTGCCATGCCAATATACTCTGATATCCTGGACATATCTTGAGCACATAGAAAATATGCTTCATCAAGAATAAGGGTTTCCGTCGGTGAGACTCGCTCTTCGACTCCTTTCCGTATATTTGCAGAAGATTTCATTTTCTCGGGTGAGTGATGGAGACCAACTTCCGCGTGAATTGTACAGCCGCCGATGTCACTGGCAACGACCCCAGTTGGTGCGGTTAATCTCAGACGTTCAGGGCGACCGGTAAGTTGATAAAATTCTCTCCATGCTTTGAAGATCATAGATTTACCGGTCCCACCAGGTCCAGTACAGAGTAGTCTTAACGGCGGCTCTTTCTGTCCACTATGCAACTCCCGGCCGATTTTATCTGCAAGTAATAAGAAAGCTCTCGTCTGTTCATCGTTCAAGGTATATTTGACTATCAACGCCAAGCATAATCGTTGATACGGAAGGAGGCTTGCCCATGAGTGACCCGTGGAGTCTTTCTTTCGCTGAATCTCATATCGCAGTATGATTTCTTTTGCCCGAGCAGCCTCCTTAGCAAGCGTTGTTGAGAGAGCAATAGGTATATTGTCGGAGTGTCGGCGATTGTGAGCAGTTAAGTTCTGACTCTTTTCAGCAGCTTCAAGTCGTTGTTTTATCAGCGCATTCTTTTCCGTGAGCAATGCCTTACTTGCAGACTTGGCGAGAGCCTTATCGCTATCATCTCCGATTGTTATTTTTGAACCGAATCTCTCATCAGCGGGATCTATTCGAACGGAAATGGAATAGAATCCCATGTTCTCAGCCACTGCTACAGTCTGTGCCGCTTCCCTCGTAGCCCTGGTATTCTTAACAACTAATTCATTGTAGTCTGAATCCTCTCTATCCGTCACAGCTTGCATTGCATTCTCCCAAGCTGGGTCGAAATCATTATCTCCTTCACCAATTTCGATTCCGAATTCTTTTGCAGTGTGCATGAGACTGGCCAATCGTTTCCCTCGCTTTGCGGCGAAGTCAAATTTTGCATCTCGAGTCTGATACAAGAGCTGCATGTTCAGTATGATCCGCGTATGTGTGGGGGATAACCGAGGCTGAAATTCCTTCCATGCTTCAACCCATCCGACTTCAGGCACTTTCACCGGGGATACTTTGAGTTGCGACCAAGGTTTGAACAAGGCGAGTATTACCACTGCGTACTTGATGCTATCCTTTTCTTGGTCGTTTCGAGGGATGTGATATCCCATTAGCACTGGTATGATTGGCTTGTCAAGTTGTTTCAAGCAATGTGTGGTATATTCTGGATGACCCGGCTTGAATCTCAGGTATGTGTTTCTTTGTGATTTTGAGGAAGGAATCTTTTCTTTTACGAAGTTTCGCATCATATCCCAGGCGCACATGGACTCCAACTCTGCGGGACGATAGTAAATGTCATTGAACAACTTCGAATATCGCTTCTCCTCGGGCTTCAGTACGGTCTCTACGCCGCGCGGCTCTTCCAATGCGTTGGCTGATAGCATTATCATCGTGTCGTCTTCATCATCTGGAATGACCAATTGTCCAGGAAGCTCTGATGCATCGGACTCGACCTCAGAGCCTTGATCTTCAGAACTGTTTTCAGAGTCCGAGTTCTGGTCCAAAAACACATCCCGTGCCAAATCTCTCAATAGGGATGACCACCAATACTCGTGATATGTGTCGGAAATATAATGATTCTTTCGCCCCAATAACAGACTTGCCGTTTGCTGTCCACTGAGCTCGCGTTTTCCTACCAGGGTATTTGTGGTTTTAACCATCATCAAGCGGCTCATTTCAGAAGAGTCGGTGTTGCCATCAAGATCAATTGGAGGGTTTTCTTGCAGACTCTTGATTGACGCACAAAGGGCCGAGAACACGATAGAGGTATCCAGTTGCATTTTGATTGTGTAATTCAGCATATACTCAATCATCGCCATAGCACTGGTCCCGGAACCGATTTGCTTGAGATCTGTATTGCATCCCAAACAAAGTGTAGTTGTCGGATTGTGACCATTTAAATCTCCATTTTCACAGCGTATGACTAAGTCACCGTCGTCGTCGAAATGTGTCTCTGGTACAAGCGGTCGAGGTAGATCAAACCGACAGTCTGCGTCCGGATCAACAAGACCCTTGATCTGGCGAGGTATATGTTTGTAGCAGGTGGCGTTATGCTTATGGATCAGCCCAGTACTCTCACACAAATTACGGTGGTGCTGATCTCTGTTTACAGAATAGTGAGGGGAATCAGGGTTCAACGGGCGGCTCAGAACAGGGAGCTTCTTTGGCATATCTGGTTCCTGAACATAGGGTTTCGTTCCCTTAGGCAGACTTTGACAGATCAGGTCGTCATACCAAGCAGTAAGTTTTTGTTTAAATTCTGGGTCAGCATTCATTCGCTCTTTTATGTCCAAGGGAGACGCCGGGGCAAAACGAAGCCAAATCAGGATGTGGAGGTGAAGAGATCCTCGTACTTGAGCTTCCACAACAGCAAACCAACCGGCTACTTCTCCGAGAACCCCAATCTTAGATGCCCGCTCAGTTCCAAGGATAATTTCGAGGAATTTGCTTATCATCAAGTGAAAGAACTGGGCTCCTGCGACCGGATTTTCAGCTACCACCTTCGCTCGAGTAGGTCCTTCCTTATCGGCCTTGTCTAATGCACTGAATATCTTGTCTAAATCCACTTCTCTGCCGGCCAGAAGTTGGGCAATGGGATTGTGGGCATCCGCCGGATTAACAGTTCCAAAGATATGTGGTAATCCGTTACAAATGACTTTACTCTTTGCTTGTAGTTTCATGTTATTCACGTCGCCAACGGAGCCAGGAATATGATCAGACACATAGTTAAGATACTTCATCAGTTGAGCCGCTGCTTTTTCCCCTTCCGATTCAGGCTTCGCAAACGGATTGTTGTCCAACTTTACTTTGTAAGTGTCCATCGAATTGCTATCAACCTTCCGCAACAGCTCTTGAACACGAGGAAACCAGGATCGATTCACCGCCAGACGTGATTTGAATGAGGATTGGCGGCGTTGAACAATATTGCTCATCACGAATATGAACGACTTGTGAGTTTGGAAGCGGCGATCAGCAATGGAGAGTAGGTGCTGCACATGAGGCAAAGTATCAACCTGGTGGAACCCTATTTCCGAATCAGCTCGGACATCGTTGTTGTCTACCATTCCGACTCCATATGGGAAAAGAGTGGGCCAGAGCCACCCAAATGCACGCGGATTCTTGGAAGTGTGAAGTGGTGTACTGCCGGACGGAAACTTTACAAACTCCGTGGTTTGATTTTTCAACTGCTTCAAAGCTTCGAGCTTCCGCTGCTTGTAAGTGGATTGGAGACTATCAGCATCAACAGGAGTCGTTGACGTGAGTTCAAACGTGTCCGAGGTATTGAAGAGTTCTGCATCCGCTTCCTCAGAGTAGGTAGTATACGATGTGCCTTGATTATTGGCTGAATTTGTACGAAGCAGGTCCTTCATTGCCAGTGGGCAGTCAAACTCGGGATATTCTTCAAGATTGTGTTCAACGCTATTCTTGTTGATGTCTTCATAGAGAGGGTTGTTATCAATCAACCAGAATAAAGCTCTACGAATTTTTTCTCGACGAACCAACAGCGGAGATTTTCGCAACATAACAGGTGTTACTTCGGTATCGGGTGAACCAACAAGGATGACACAGATTTCATCACGGAGTTTG
Source organism: Favolaschia claudopus (assembly GCA_037176885.1). NCBI lineage: Eukaryota > Fungi > Basidiomycota > Agaricomycetes > Agaricales > Mycenaceae > Favolaschia > Favolaschia claudopus. The sequence goes on from JAWWNJ010000081.1 coordinate 819,123, forward strand.
AAAAGGGGAATCGGCATCGCATCAAGAAAGGAGGCATTGTCCTGCGGTAAGATGCAGACATTTCCTCGAGCAGCAAGCTGACCGGTTGGGCCGAGATGGATTTTGTACATGCATTTCGTGGCGCGAGCACGGGCAATACATTGCTCCTCTAAGAAGGTCAAATTCTGGAGTTCTTCTGGTACATCACCGATCCATAGACCATTCGCATAGCTACGTATTGGGAGAGATTGAAACTTATCATAACTCACAGACAGATTGCACAGGTGACAAAGAACGTAACTAGATCCATTGAGCAACGAAGATAATTTATATGGTTGGATAGCATGCTGCTGCGAGGTTTCTCGAAGTTTATCGACTGCTTTCTCAAGCAAAGAAATATCGAGGTCGTTGAAATTCCGCATTTTGACATCACAGGCAAGTTCAAACTTCCCACAGAATGAACATTCATATCTCTTGAGTGCCGCATTACTTGTACTTGCTCGGAATTCGCGGACGATGTCATCTTTCTCGTTCTGCGTCAATATGACGGGAAAAGACGAGTTGGGTGTGGAATGTTCTACAGCGGAGCGAGATTGTTTATTAGAGTGCTCTTCATCGGGCGCGGCTTTTCGTTTTTTTGACTCGGAGCGAAGATTGAGAATTAGTGAAGATTCTTGTAATTCAGAGGGAGAGAGGGGAAGTTTGGAAACAAGCCCCGCAGTCATAGCTTCGGATTCCAATATGAGACAAGCGGGAGTGCACCGATGGGACAGGAAATCAGCCCGCAGTGTTGCCGCATCCTTATGTTTGCGTCCAGGGAGGAGAAGAGTCATGCTATGATGTCGACGGACCATCTTTTTCAATACGGCAACGGTAATCTTGCGTGTTACAACTAAGAAATGAACAATCTGTTGCTTTTCTAGAACGGTGACTCGCACGAAAGGATCTCCAGACGAAGCCGGAGCGGAGTCAATTTCATTCATATTCAAAATTTCGGTCTGATTTATAGGTGGATTCGACTCGGGTTCGGTCTGAAGAACAGACATATTCAATTCGGCCTGATGCACAGGCATATTCAATTCGGCCTGAATTTCAGGCATCCCCGGAGGGGTCAAGGTTGATGCCTTCACGGCTACTGCGTCAGGCCAACCTCGGGACACTGACGAGGAGATATTAACCTCTGATGGGAGGTGTGGGAGGACTGTAGGGGAACATGTAAGCATACAGAGGAAGACGAAAAGACGGGAATCATGGCTTACCTGAATCTTCCGCACACAGGTTAAGACTGGCCTCGAATGTGTTAGGGGCAAATACAACCCCGCCCTTGAAAGCTTTAGCTCTACAAAGGTCGAGCCAGTCGGTGCCGAGCAGGACATCCGTCGAGAGTTGCTCAACAACATTGAGAGCGAACGGATGGTGGCTAAAGAAGCCGGATGAGTTGCCGACAGAGGTAGCGACAGCCATTGATATGAAGACAGGAGCAGCCGAAGAAAATTTCAGCCCAAGAGACCGAGCAAAGCGACGAGACATCTGGGATTGTCTGTGGTGGAGTGAATGGGAAGCAGTAGCGTTGCGCTCGTTGACGCGGTACATTCGCTGAGCAAGGTGATGGGGCGCGACGGAGCAGAGGGCTCGACGTGGACGTTGTGGACAAGATGCAAAAGGTCCCATCAATTTTTGACGAACAGTTCCTAACATCGACGCGGCAGGTACAGGCACGGAAGTCGGCCCGCAGTTCATCGACATCATTGGACGTCGTCCGACGGATCGAGGTCAGGGGCCGACGGGAAGGCACATTTGATGCAGTCATGCCAGATCTCAAGAGATATCGTTGGGTTATGTTGCTCATTCGTTCCAACAGGACTGCGACTGTTTTCAATTGATCTTCAAACTACGGAAAACTAAATACTAACTTTGTAAAATCTCCCTCAGCGGCTGGAAGAATCACAAAGGAATCACAATGATCGCTCGATGAAGGATGACTAAATGACGCTGACTCATACTTTGTTTGTCCCGTTGCAACAAACGCAAGCGCTTCGAAGTGGCTGAACCTAAAGGTTAAGCAATTATTGTATCACGCACGGTTTTTCGACCCGACCATTGAATCTGCGTTGCCAATATGTTTATTTAGCTCTTCGTTCGGATGTCACCACTCCCAATCCATGCACCAGTGATTCTTCCACTCATTTCATATCCCATCATGAGGTCTCCGCCTTCAATAATTGCTAGAACGGAGGTTTTCTGATTCCCACACAGCCATGCTCCTTGCTCAGCTGTCGTCGTGTCGTGCCATGAAATCAATGAGCATTCAATCTGGCAGAGCAGGACACTTGCTGACTTGATCTTGCGAGCGACATTTGAACCTTACTCACGGGTTCATGAAATTCGTAGGACGATTTGAACACAGTCCTCATACTGCTCTCCGGTAGGTAACCGATCAACCAAGTGGCATAGAATTTCGAGATCAGTTTCCGAATATTATAAGTCTTCATTACTGGTGTATACGGCCAACGTCGAGATTGACAATTGATAACCTTGAACGTTGCGTTGATCGAGATGGCCAGCATTTGAAATGAATAGAGGATTGATCAGTAGCTCATTGACAGGAGACACTGTAAGATTTTCCACGTTAGATAAAAGCGACAGCAGCTCTCTCTTTGATGGAGAGAAACGGTACCGGTGATTGGCCTTCGTGGAGCAAAATTGAAGAGACATAGAACTCTTGAGAGTAGGGGGAGCGCAGAAAAGAGAGAAGATCAGAGAATGCGATACAGTGTATCGTATCAAGCTAGTTCGTCAAGAGTGGCGCGAGGAGTGGTAAGCGACTTGAAGTAGGCAAGCTGCTGATGCGGTGACTCGAGTTGGCCCAGAAATTGAAAGAATCCTAGTGTAGAAGTGCCGCAGCTCATCTTGCATTGAAGAGGCTTGCCCAGTCTGAGACCAACAGTGGGTTGGAGATGGAATCGCGAAAATGGCCGAAAACGACGTGAGCGTTGAGAGTGAGAAGTATCGGCAGTGCGGCACGCTGTAAGTCAACAAGACAAGCTGTCCGGCAACTCGGCATAGAAATGACTCGCATCGCAACTTGACCACAACCCTCATTGCTGAAATGACATCCCAACTGGAACATCCCAAATCCCATGTTGAACGTGGGTACGACGTCGTAGCCGACAAATATCTAGCTTGGTAATCTCGCCCGCTGTCCGTCGTTCTCTGCTCGAATCCGAAAACAATAAAACGCCTAGGTCCAGTCCCCGTCCCACCACCACCCGCATGGGATACATCGAAGACCTCGTCAAAAAGCTTCCCCGGGGTGCGGAAGTCCTCGAACTCGGCTGCGGCGCCGGCGTCCCCGCAACGCAACTCCTCATCTCGCACGGCCTAAACGTCACCGGCAACGACATCTCCGCCGCGCAAATCGCCCTCGCACGCGTCCACGTCCCGCAAGCCAAAGAACTCATCCAAGGCGATATGCTCGGCCTCGAGTTTCCTCCTAAATCGTTCGATGCGGTGCTCGGGTTTTACTCGATTTTCCATCTGCCGAAAGAGCAGCAGGGGGAGATGTTTGAGAAGATTCGAGGGTGGTTGAGGCCCGGTGGGTGGTTGTTGTGTAATTTGCAGTTCGAGGAAGGGGATATCGTGAGAGAGGGGTGGTTCGAGCCGGAGGTGAAGATGTTTCAGAGTGGGCTTGGGGTGGAGGGGACGAGGGATATTTTTCGAGAGCGCGTGAAGGGCTTCAAGATGATTGTTGATGAGGTTGCGATTGAGAAGGTTGGGCCGTTTGAAGAGAGGTTTCATTGGATCATGGCCACCAAGGAAGGAGCTGGTATTGTTTGAAGAAGGTTAGGACGAAATGCCGCAACTCTATATCGCTTTTCTGTCCCTGAATTAATTTTCATGGATCAATCTCTGCATCCTGTGCATCAAGTTGGGGTTCTGAAAAGCTGTTGAGCTCTCTCTCACGCCCTCTGGACCTGAATGCACTCATAACATTAATGTATAGATTTGGTGACGTCTGCACCACTACGCCCACCTTACAGCGCAGTCTCCACTATATGTGGCAAGTTCGCAAGTTTATCAACTTCTGACGTTTGACACGACCACGAGCTAGACACGACATTCGCTGCTTATCTGACAGAACATAACCTCGCGATATTCAACTCGAAAACCTGTCGTTGCCATGGATTCTCACTTCCACTCGGGTATTATGCATCTATTTTTCCCCCTCGAGCTTCAAATTTAAACCCTAATTCGGAAGCTCAAAATCATCATCTTTTCGCTGGCTATTGACGAATCATCTGAAACTGGCCGACGAACCCCAGCTGAGTGATACCTGAACCCTAGATCCCTTCGCTCGAATTACTACCGACCATCTATCCTTCGATCGCAATGAATCATCGCATCTTCGCTCGAATCAAAATACGCCAAGAATTTATCAACAATTAATTTCCCTTCTTTTTCGTAGACCTCAGTCGGTGAAGTATGCTCTATTCAGCGGGAACGACTCGCCAGCAGCAGTCACTGTCAAAGCTGCCCGCTCAAGGTGAGAATCATCTGTCTGATATGTTCAAATGTCAAAATATAGACGCTCCGCAGAACTCAGAATGTTTACGAACTCGCAGCGCGATTTTAAAAGCTGGGTCCAGGATGTTTTTCGTTCAGTCGAATCCAAATCCCAAACGCTCTGACACGACCGCCTCAGATATTCTGATTCATCATGGGTAGCGATCCAAAGCGAACCCACTATACCTCAGCCTCGCATTCAGCTTCGCAGAATATTCAATCCCACTCGTCCTACAGCCCCGATAATTCTGGAATATCGTGTAAGTTGAGTCGTATATTTGCCACGATCTTTTCACTGAGCACGGAGTAAATTCAGATACCCCAGCTTCTCAGCAAATGTATTCGTCGGCGGGGCCGCATCCCAGTTCTTTTTTGCCGGTTTCAAACGACTCGGACCATGGAATGACAACATATAGCATGTCGTCGAATCAGTATCACTCGGAGTCGTACGGGATGATGCCATCCTCTCCTGCTCCTCTCAATTCGATGCATTACAGCCAGAGCAGCGCCTTCAGTCCTTCCTCGGAATACTCCCAACATCCATACACCCCCAACTCGCTAGACGAATACATCATGGCCGTCGGCGGCCCACCTCCTCCTACCTCACCCATGATACCATACAACTACGGCTCTCTTCCTCTTCCCCATGATCAGTCAGAAGGTTATAATGATTATTCCCACTACCAGTCTGCGTCGCAACAACAATCTTCTTCTTCGAACACGCAGGTACAAGACAGCCTCCTCAGCAAACAATGCTCCCACTGCGGCACGAGATCCACGCCCCTCTGGCGTCGGGACCCGAAAACGCACGAGCCGCTCTGCAACGCGTGCGGGGTGTATGTCCAACAGCGGGGCGAGCAGCGGCCGCAGCAGCTCATCGATGCTGATCTTGCCGACGCCGAGGACGCGGGAAGTGCGCTTCGAGGAGGGAGAGGAGAAGGAGAGACGGAATGCAGCCATTGTCGTGCAAGGGAGACGAGTGTGTGGCGGAGGGATCCGCAGGGGAATCAGGTGTGTAATGCTTGTGGGGTTTATGAGAGGTTGAAGGGGGTGAAGCGGCCGTTGGATAGAGTTAAGATTGGGAAGAAGGTTCGGCCGAGGACGAGGACGTAGGGGCTTGTTCTTTTGCGTTTGACTGACCTTGTTATTGTTTGCTTTACTTCGTATTTAATTCTGGATCAGCACCTCATCCCGACGTCTATTGAATTCAACCAAAATTGAACGGACCTTGCGTGCCTATTATTATTCGAATAAGTAAGAGCCCGGTCATTTCGATTTTTCTTTGAGTATCAGACAGAATACAACGAACTAATGATCAGTAAGAATCTCATCCCCCAATCTTACTTTACTGAGGCTGAATCTGAGCAGCCAGCATCAACAATCTAAAAGTCAACTTTCGGTTGATCCAGACAGTTCTGGTCAGATAATATTCGTCGTGCACGCGCAAATTAAGTAGACAGCTCCAAACGTCAAGGGCCTTGAGTACAGGTGTCAGACCTTCAATTCTAAGTTGAAATCCAGCTACTCTCTGGAACTTGATATGAACCCCAATCCGATATGGCAGACAAAAGGAACGTTTGGAATTGAGAACGATCTCTCTAGGTCTATGACATTCAGAGAGGTAAAATTGAAATCCCTGTGACGGATTCGCAAGACAAGCGCACCCCTCCAATTAAATGTTCACAAAATCTTCTGGGAATCTGAAATCAGCCGCCACCCGGAGATCACCGCAATATTGACGGCTGTTTGGTGCATCACCAAGACACCGCCCGCATCTTGCCCCAAACACCCACGTCCACCGTGACCGAGCCCATTTTGTTTCGTCGTTCCCTTCTCTCTGGATCATGGATGTCGTAGCACTGCTCACGCGTCGGCCCACAATCCAGCTTGCGCAGTTGAAGGAGTCATGTCTCTTGGCGGCTCGCCGGCTTTGGCATCTGCGCAGCTTACCATCATCCCATTGGGGGCCGAAGCGTAATACGCTCTTCAAATCAACCTCTTTCGGCCACAGAGGATCTGCCTCGAGCAAGTAAAATTCTATTCAAGCCTTGATCGGCCGTACGAAACTCCCCAAGCGATTCTGTATTTAACATCTTCCGTTGCATCGACTTCGCCACGAAAAAAAAAAATGGGACGACTCCAAACTCTCTTGCCACTCATTTCACTTGCGCTTGCGCTTTCGGGGTTGTCTTCTGGGAAACCTCTCAACAAATGTAGAAACGTTCCCGGAGATGCTGGGTTTCCTGATGACAAGGCTTGGGGCACTTTGAACGAGACTGTCGGCGGACGACTCGCTCCTGTTGTGCCGTTTCCTGAATTTTGCAGGGGTCTCCCTGCGGGAGAGTGTACCGATGAGCAGTGGACGAGCGGGCTTTTCAGGAGCGGGGTCGCTGGCGCGATGGATATGGTATGTCGTTTGTTACATTGTCTTCTAGCTCTTCTTATTGACGATCCCGACGACGTAGCTCAATTTCGAGCAAGGCTACGACCTCACCCCACCGTCGCTTTGCTTCCGCAACTCCACGGTGTGCGGGCAGGGCGATGTCCCGCTATATGCTGTAGAGGCTGAGACCGCTGCCGATGTCCAGGTACGTTTTTATGTCGTCTGATTCTCTATCGACCTTGCAAGCTCTGACCTTCATTTCACTCAGGCTGCGGTTAAGTTCGCTGCCGATAACAACCTCCGTCTCGCCGTCAAATCCTCCGGCCACGACCTCCTCGGCCGCTCCACCGCACCGAACTCCCTCCTCGTCCACATGGCTAAATTCAAGGATATGACTTTCACCGACTCCTTTGTCGTCGACGGGGAAGACTTAGGCTCCGCGTTGACCGTCGGCCCTGGTGTGCATCTCCAAGATGTTTTCAAGGAGAGCAAGGCACACGGGAAGATCGCCGTCGGAGGATCGGCGGCGACTGTTTCGCCCGCGGGTGGATATCTGCAGGGAGCGGGCCATTCGCTCATCTCTCCGCTGTTTGGACTCGGGGCGGATAACGTTCTCGGTGAGTTTTTCTTATTCTTACTTGACGATGAGGAGTTCCCTCATGGAATTGAATTTGAATTCGCTGCAGAGTATCAGATTGTCGTCGCGAGCGGGGAGCTCCTGAAGGCGAACAGCGTAGAGAACTCCGACCGTGAGCATCTATGCTCTCTGTCACCCACCATGCTGACCCTCTCCATTTTGCAGTATTCTTCGCCCTCCGAGGCGGCGGCGCCGGCAGCTGGGGCGTCATCACCTCCGCGACCTTCCGCACCTACCCCGCCTTCAACGCCACCCTCAGCGTCATCCAATTCGCCGTCGACTCCAACGCAGCCGCCGGCGCCATCGCAGGCGTCCACGCCAAACACATCTTCGCGCTCGACGCCGTCCGCGGCGGCCAATACTTCTTCGTCATCCCCTCAGTGGAACTCAACAAGCAGACCTTCTGGCTCATGACCGTCACGGCGAACACCACGCTTGAAGAAGGCAAGGCGCTGCTGCAGCCGTATTTGGACGACGCGTTGCAGGTGGAGGGAGCGACGTTGATTGTGAAGACGTTTGAGCAGAAGGTGATTAATGATGCGTTGTATGCGGAGGATGATAGTATTGGGGAGAATTCGGTTATGGGGTCGAGGTTGATTCCGACGGAGGCGTATGAGAGGGAGGATGCGCCGGAGGTTGTGGAGAAGGTGTATAGGGAGTTGTTGGATGCTGGTGCGGGGGCGTGAGTGTTTTTGTTCGTTCTTTGTTTCGCGGTCTTATTTATTGGGAACTTAGGATAATCGGCAGTCTCGTGGCTGGAGGTATGTCCCTATCATGTTCTCATCCAGCTTGAGTACGCATTAAGTTTGTCTCCAGGTCAAGTCTCTGCGAACGCCAACATTTCCTCGGCCATCACTCCTGCCTGGCGTACAGCGAAAACACACGTACGTCTCATCTTGAATTATCTTACCCCCACCAACGACCAATCTCTTTCTCTTTTCGACTCCTTTCCTCGCCCACACAGGTCATTGCCGCCACCGTCTGGCCCGACTCCGCCTCCCTCTCCGAAATCAACACCTACCGCCACCTCTTCCACACGTCCCACCTCGCGATCCTCGAACAGCTCTCCGGTCCGAACGCCGGGGCCTACTCCAACGAAGCGGATATCTACGAAGCGGACTTCCAGACGACGTTCTTTGGGCCGAATTACCCTAAGTTGACGGATATCAAGGGGAAGTACGATCCGGAGGATTTGTTTGTTGTGGCTGCGGGTGTGGGGAGTGAGAGGTGGGATGAGTTCGGGATGTGTCGGGTGTGAGCTTGAAGTGCTGAGGAGGTGGATCCGGGAAGTGTTGATCGCACGTCGAAGATGAGACTACTTAGTTCTTTTTGCTTTCTTTTGACTTTCCGCTCGTTTATCTTCCTATTTTATTTGCCAAGTAATCAAAAGCCCGTAGAATATGTTATTTTGGTGGTTTGGTGCTATGCTGATATTACGTTAACGTTTTCGCTCAACTGCAATATTAGCTTGAATCAAGACTCTCGTCCGCTCCACGAGCACCGTGTATAACATGCAAAGTATGTAGTACAGTACTATAGCTACTTTGAATCGAGTTGCGACAGGGGCCGACGGCACAGTGGGTTGTCAAATCGGATCAAAGGATCATGCAGCGGACCGGGGCCGATTTGCGGCTTCCACCAGATTTTCGAACTCTTTGAGGTTCACTCGCGCCCTGTGCCGTCAAATTGGATCAAAGGATCACGCAGCCGACCGGCCGGGACGATTTACGGCTTCCGCAAGACGGCCGATTTTCGAACTCTTTGGGTTTACTCGAAGTTTGAATCATGTCTAGCTTCATTGAGAGTCTGAAACTCCGTTATGGAGGGAGAGTCATAGGAGATTTCATAGCAACACACTGCGATAACCAGGTCAGATCCGGCGCCTCCTTAGCCAGACGCGTCAGCCGCCACTCTTTTCTGACACAAGCAGAGATCGCGAGTGGTGAAACATTGCGCTGAGCTAACTACCATTACAAAATATTCTAGGCTAATAACAAGAAGCAACGCCTATTTCGAACAGTGCAAATTGATGAGCTCCTTCACCTTCTCTTCCGCATTATTCGACCGAACAATCTGCGCAATCGTCGTCTGATTCGCATACATCCTCACCTCCTTATGCACCGTCGCTGCGCTTGAATTCTTATAACTCTCAACAGCAGAATCGATATCCTCTTGGGTGAGGCGGCGCGGTGGGGGGAGATTCAGTGTTTTGAGGAAGAGGTGGTCCATGATGAGCGTGAGGTCGCACATGTAGGCCATGAGACAGCGGAGGGCCTCTGGGCTGTGAGGCCGCCGGTTCAAGGAGCATGAGTGTGACGGTGAATACCAGTGAAGATAATATAATCAATGAAACATACGTTTTCTTGTAAATATCCCCGATCCACTGGATGAACATCGTTGAGAGACCAATGGCGGCCAACGCTGGCGCGGCTGCAGCTGTGATAGCGGTGCCGATGCCCATAAGGGTTTGAAAAGGATCGACATTGTCACTAGAATAGCGTTAATGGGTGAAGAGGTAGCTCAAAGATTCGCAATTTTTCTCACAACCAGGAACGTATTTCCTTATCTTCTGGAACGATGAACTGGATGAGCGAGTACAGTCTCTGTTCGAATGCTCCGTTGGTGAGAAGCTGAGCGTTGTAACAAATGAGATGTGTTCAAACAAGAATTCTCGGATAGTGCTCGTACCTCGTCCGGATCGTTGAAGTTCCAACTTGCAGTGATTTCGAAATGAATGGTCTTGAGACATGTTTGTAACGGGGAGCCAAACAGCTTCGTAGTTGACGCGAGACCGAGCCAGTATCCTAGAGAATTGGAATCAGATGCGTAGAGCACAATTAGGATACTGAATCGACCTTGCATTCCGATCCTAACAGTAGAGATCTGATTATTTTCGATGCCGAGCATTCAATTCACGACATACTTAATGGAGCCGTCGACCTTGGCGCGAGCACTCGTCCTCTGCGCCACGGCGGTGACGTACCAGACATTTTTTTGACCATGTCTTGCGTAGCTTCGACCAGCAATTTCAAAGCTGCCCGATCGGCATCCATGCCTTCAGTCAGTCCTGAATAGTTCCGGACAGGTTCAGTCGTCCCCTTCGAATCAATTGAATGTGCCTATGCTTACCAGATGTTTGAGCATACCGAACGGAATCAAATCGCTCTAGAGGACGAAGGCAAATCTCTACAAATTTCGTGGCACTTCGTTGGGTAACAATGTCGTCGCATTCGTCCGAGTCCATCTCCTCGTCGGTAAGCTCTTGTTCAACGAGACTCTTTAGTTTGTCGAATTGAGTGAACACGATGATGAGTGGGACTGTCGAGTCTTTGCTTTACACAATTTCGTAGCTTGCATTCGTGATAGATATGTACCTTTCTGGTGCAATGCGGATTCAATGAATTTTTCGTCCCCCGTTTCGAGTACGCGGCCGCCTGCGTGCGGGATTTTGATGCAGAGCCTACAAAAGATTCTTGGGAAACAATGATCGTAAAGGAATGCGACGTTTGCTCACCAAACAACATGGACTTGATCCTGGATCGCGACATGTTCCGCACTTCGGGCCTTCAGGAAAGCGATCGCATTCTGGAGGTTCGTGGCTTGCCCGGGCTCGAATCCCATCGAGTCGTGTAGAATCAGACGCGAATTATCGGGAGATGTAATCTCATCGTCGATGTTGCAAACGCCCCGAGCCTGGTGGGAAACCACCTGCAAAGATCGAAGTAAGAAATCAATATTTCAGGAAGGTCACTGGCGACGCTCACTTGCTGCTTGATCCCAAAGACGTGATTGATGAGCGAGGATTTTCCCGTGCCGGACTAGACGACAAGAGAGCCATCGGAATTAGGAAAGCTAGATATCGAGGATACAAAACATCCCACCTTTCCGACCACAAGGACTCGCAATCTGCGGAATCTGCGTGTTGGAAAAGATCAGATTGATAAAGGAACTGGCTCGTACCTGGGGCATTTGGCCAATATTTTGTCGGTCTCCAGAGGTAACGTTCCGCCGCTCTTCATTGCTCCTTATCGTTGTAGGAAGAAAGAGTGGCTGCTGAGGTATCTGGCTGTGCAGGCTCCGGTTCTAATTTGGTTATCGGTAGAGTCAGTGTCACTGTCAGAGTAGTAAATGATACTTAGTCTCAGATGAAATAAGTTCCCACTCCTTGGCGCTCAGCGGCTCGAGCGACGGGCATCGAGGACCCAGTGCTTCTAAAGCAAGCTGGAGGTCATAGGACTGGTAGAACCACTCTGAATCGGGTCTGTAGTGGCATTGAGAATGCAAAGGGTGTGAATTCCAGGAGACAGTGCAATGAGTGGCAAGAGGAGAAAAAGTCTGGACGTTGCCGATTTGTGATAGGCATCGCCCAGGCCGTTGACATGCCAACCTAGGCTTGAAACCAACCACCACCGCGCACGTATTTTTTTTCTCTCTCGCCGTAGAAAGTGCTGAGAAAGGGGTCCATTCTTGCTGTCAGTCGAAGCCCAACGATTCCACGAGAAACATGTGAACTCTCATTTCACTTGTCACTCTTATCAAGCGCCAGAAATTTATTCATGGCGAGCATGGGAGCCCAGCGGCGTTCTCTGTCTGTGTTGAGACCCTCGCGCTTGGTCATTTGACTGTTTATAAGCTGTATAAGGCCCGGGTCGACCCCATCCAGCCTTCCTCCGTACATATGGGCGCTGTCCTCGACATCCGCAGCAAATTATCGCACTTCCGCATCCTCATCCTTGGAAGGGCAAATGCTGGGAAGACGACAATCCTCAAGAGGGTCTGCAACAGATCGACCCGTCGATTGTGCAGGAATCAGCAGAGGTACATCTTCATTTGTATGACTTTTCTTCACTTCAAAATCAACACAGCGAGGGCTGCACGACATTGAGAATCAATTGATATTCAAGAGCAATCCGCAATTCATATTTCACGACTCGCGTGGATTTGAGTCGGGGTCTGAAGAAGAAATCGAGAATGTCAAGGGGTTCATCAGGGAACGGGCTCGGGAACGGACCTTGTCCGAGCAGCTACACGCCATTTGGTTAGTCAATCTCTTCCTCCAATAAATTCATGCCACCCTCACTATTGCGTCAGGTATTGCCTCCCAACTGATACAGGCAGGCCACTTCTCGCAGCAGACGAAGAGTTCTTTGAGAACGACACCGCTCGGAAAGGAAAGCCATTTTTTTGCATGAGTGTTGCACAATTGTCTGACCAACTTCAAAGTCCCCCTGGTCGCAATATTCACCAAATTCGACGGTCTCATCACCGAAGCAAACAACAGTCTCCGAGCAAGTGGATCTTCCATCAAAGACGCAAGGAAATTTCAGATTGGGAAAGCACGAGAGTTGCTGGAGACTAATTTTCTAGAGCCTCTCAAGTCAAAGCAATACCCCCCTGCTGGGTATGTACAGCTTGACGGTGATTAGTGCCCCGACAATTTCGTCCCCGAGTTCTGTTGGGATGTATTTCTTTTAGATATGCGCAAGGAGACAGGCGGCTGCCACGAACTCATCGAGACAACGGCCAACACTATCGACGACAAAGCTCTTCATTTGTTGTTTGTATCTGTGCAGCAACATAATATCGGCCTCTGTGTCAACCGTGCGGTATCCAGGTGAATCATTCGTGCCTGTTTCACTTTGGGAGTGAGTGACCGCTGGCCATTATTTTCTAGGGCTCTGACCTCAGATACTGCGTTTGGTAAGTACCGAAGGCATTGGCTGGATTACACGACCGCTGATGCTTCCTAGAAATTGTGAAGACGACTCTGTGTTGGTTCCCACATGTGTGGGTGCGTCTTGAAGTGATTCATGTTCGCCTTCAATGTTCTCAGCAAGCCTTTTTTAGAAGGTAAGGATGTGTATCGCAACAGTCTCCAATGTTCAAAGCAATTGATTTATTCTCGTACAGTCCAACGAGGTGAATAGTTCAAATTATTTCACACTGACGTCTGTGCCGGTGTATTGACCAAGAATACAGATAGTAAGCAGACTTTGTCGTATTTTGTTGACCAAGCTGACTAGTCCAAGTATGTGAGTGCCGGATTTCTTTCCGATGCCACTTGACCCCTCTCGATGTAGGATTCAGCAAGTATTGTTCGCCTTATGCTAATTTGTCACGGGTAAATGTTTCTACAGTATGTAAGTACTGTCTACGTTTTGCGGTATCTGCTGGCTGCCAACGTCCCTCGATCTGGGGCAAAGATATTTTGACATTGCATTGACATGTTTGACATTTTGACGCATGCAATGTCAGTTTGCGTCAGTCAATGTTGCTGGCATTTTCTGTCAATGGTTGAACTCACCGAAAGTGCTGAGCATTGTGTTGGGTAGTTGGTAGCGGTATAGTAGACACTTGAATACATCGTTCGGCACCGGTACATGAACCGTTAGTGATCATTGTTGGTGAGAAATCCACTGACTAAACTTACCTGAAATGTCAGTCAATGCCAGTTTGCGTCAATGGTAACGCGTCAATTTTTTCGCTGCGTCAAAGTTCAATGTCAAAATGTTAGTTTGCTGCGTCAAATGTCACTTCGCAATGTCACTCGTGACGCACGCTATGTCAGTACCGGCGCCTCGTAATGTCAGTTCAAATATCTGCAATGTCAGTTTATGTCAGTGCCTGCGTCAACATTGTCAGTCAAAAATGCCTCCGCTTCAATGGTTCCGGACTTTCAATTGCAGTTGAATTCCAACTAAACCTGCGTATCTCTTCATCAAGTTCAACATCGACGCTTGATACACAGCCACCTGCGTCCCTGCCTGCGTCAATGTGTACATTGACATTGCAGAAACAGAACTTGAGAAATGCTCACCATTGGCACGAGATTTACTACGCATACGGCATGATATGCTTCAAAATTAACTCACGCACCTCCTGCGACTGCTGTTGACGAAATAGTCAAACATTCGGATTCCATGTCATCCTTCAACCAGCCCAGAAAATTAGGGAAGCCGCGTATTCTTCACCGATATCACCGACAGTAGCGCAGGATAAATGTATCTTATGTGCTCGGAGCCAATGAATATTGCCGTTCGCGCTCGAGGGTTGAATTTGATACGACGACAAATATTTCAACCTGAACTTCTGAGTGGATTGTAATGAACTTCTGTGCAGGTTTGAATTTGTAGGAGCGTAGTTCAATAATGTCTGTTGGACCAGGCTGGAGTGGAAGAGAGAAGAGAAAAGAAGAGCCGCCGTGTCGTTGGTGAAACCATTGACCAAAAAGCCAAGTTTAGACACCACCGGTGATTCGGCGGCGATGAGTTGTGGCAGCGGCATATTGTGTCTTGAGTATATGCTATACTACTGCTAGTAGTATGAATCGACTTCCAACCTGAGCCGCGATGGGAAATGCAGAAAAGCGTGCTCTAGAAACAAACTTAGAGTGGCGACGGATGACCGGCCCGCACGTTCCGGCTTTTCCGTCTCGAACAAAAACTTTTCTACTCCTTAGCATAGGCTGCCCGAATGCCCGAGACAACTTTTCCTGTCTCCGGATTTACGAGTACTACTCAATAGTGCAAAATATCTGCTGAACTAAGGTTGCATGGGTCGGGGGAGATGATGTTATTACACAAGTGACTGTGAAAACCCTGCAAAACAGTCTTCGAAACGGTTCTCGGGTTGTAGACTGCCTATATCAAGCTGTTTTGCGAGTCGTTCACATAGTATATCTGTATATGTGATCATTCTGAACCAAATTTACGATGGTGACCCAACACTATCTATCTCCGCACATGGAGGTTAAAGTCGAAAATTCATGCCTTTGCTGGAAACGTGGTGTTTTGGAAAAGTATTGCCAAATACAATGCCTGTTAAATATGTTGTAGTACCGGTGTTAATTTTGAACTGTCTGCTCTCTTCAGATTTTCAATATCTGGGGGGGGTCAATTAGAAGGTCTCGGCCGGTGAGTGAATGAATATAAATTCGGATTTTATTTCTCAATAGATGCATCATTCACGACATCAAAACGCGTTGAGCTCGCGTCTAACATTGATTCGGGGTGAGAAGAGTCAGTGTTTCGAACTATATGCGGATGGCTGGGACACCTCGAGGTGAGGGGTGGAGAGATGTTATAGTGTTCCGATCGGAGCCTTACGTTGTCATATAACTTCAGTTATTGTTTATTACGCTCTCCTATGCATCTAGTTTGGGTTCCGGAGAAACCGAGTAGGTAGAAATGAGGAGAGGGTGGAGAATGGGGAGCGCGTTTCACGGATGATTAGTCCGAATTAGGAAAGCAACGCGAATCGTCACCCCTGTGACATGCGCGCTAAACGGGCGCTTAGCTCGATATCTTCAAGCAAAACCGAGAAAGTGCGCCTGGAAAGAGTTTCTTCGATCCAGGTGTCAATAATGTCAAAGAGGTTCGCACATAAATTTATTGCTTTACTAACCTTTCATTCAGTTTGTATTCGCCCTTAACTTTTGCTCAATTTGTGGAGACGCACATTCTAACTGTGTGCGTCCGAGGTAAGTGAGTTGCTTATTGACTTCAGCTTTGAATTACTGACCGTTTGAATAGCTTTATGAGATGCACGTTCCGACTGTCTAGGTAGGTTTTAATACCGCTATTATAAACGATTACTGACCGTTTGATAGTCTCTTCCACCCTTTGCCTTCAACAACACAAGTAGCACTTCAAAAAATTGAACTTGTCTTGAGTTCGGGACCGTTTCGATCTCTTGGTGAGCCGATTCTGTCACCTTTTCTATTCCTTTTGTCACAACCGGGTCAAGATTAGTTGCAGAATGAACGTCGGCTCACCTTCATTGAGGTTGGGTTGATTTCGTTCGGGTGAGTACGACCAGTGACTTTGACTTTGAATCTTGAGATTGACTGAATGTGTTCGATTGTGAAGGCCGCGTACGATTTTCAAACTCGTTTGAATCGGAGTTGGCTTTGACTTGGACTTGAAGCAAGGTGTGCTATCCATTCATTTCACTCTCGAACTCAACCTGACTAACCTTGGATTCTTCCAGCCTTTCGTTCTCGAGGTTGTTACCGAAACCATGTGGGTATGCATTCATTTTTCATCGACTCAAACTCAATGTCAAGGCCGGAGCTATGCCTCTCCGCACGCAGCTCTCTGTTTACTTCAAGCTTGACGCCGTCTCGGGGATCCTCAGTGGGCTAACATTTTCCTTCTTCAAGTTCGTTTGTTGATTATTCTTTAAGTTCTTACTATGGAGTTCCTTGGTGTTGGATTTGGAGCTGAGCTCGAGCTGGACTTGGTACAAGGTGCGCATCGATAATCCGTTCGCTATCTCCACTCAATCTGACTTCATTTTACTTCCTAGGCGTTCGAAAGATCCCTTAATTTGGCCCGATACCGAAACTATGCCGGTATACTACCAGGTATGTCCAACTCTTTGTAATTTTCGAGACAATCTGATACTGACTTCCCTTTTTGCACACCCCAGATGCCAAGACTATGGCTGTAATACTGGGGCATAATTATTTTGCGCCCAGCTTCGTGAAAATTCTCGCACGTCGAGCGCAAATCAGCACAAAAATACACAGCTGCTAAGGGTGCAGCATAAACACACACCTTTTTGTGCATGAAAAAAGAACACAGCCCCATGTCCTGAAGAAACCGACACAGGAGCAGTTGGCGTTCAAAATCGGGCAAGTCAAAGCGCGGACGGATCACACGGATCAAACAAATATCCTCCGGCATCACAAATCCGCTCACCAAACACACTTAGTGCCTCAAGTGCACACAACCAGGTTCCTTTTAGACCGTAATAATTGATTTGACTTTGGCTAGAGACAAAGCTACGCTTCCGACAGCTCTGCATTAATATTACTGCCTGATCTGTAGAAACAATGAGGGAGTACTTGGTGGTATCGGCAGATTGCTTCTTCATTGTATTTGGCTGGCCATAAAATATTCAGTTTCAAAGACCAAAGTCTACCCTCTCAATGTAAGCCATATATCTCTGAGGAATTATAACTGCAAAGATCAAGATCGAAGACGCATCACAAATATGCCCAGGCCATCACTTCGGCAAGAGCCAGTACATCTGCAATGTGCCAAACTTTGAACTTGTGCGTTTTTAGTAACCTTCAAAGGTGTGCATTTCTCGTGGGGTGTGTATTTTTGCGGCCCATGCACACACCTGTGTATTTTTTTGGTGTAACCTGTGTGTTTTTTGTGCTAGGTGGTGTGTTTTTTCATCGAAATCGGACATAATTATGCCCCAGTATTACCCCCAAACAAGACCATGCCAATCCGCACCAAGCTTTCAGTGTGATGCACGTTTGACGCCGAAACTATGCTAGTTTCGTCTCGGGTACGTTCTATTCCAATCACTTACTCTGATCATGGACCTGAATTTCGCAGGCCAAACCTACTAGTATGCCGGCTTGAATCGCGCTCGAGCGTACCTCCACAATTGAACGTATACCGAAACTATGCCGGTATGTATTCAAATTCTATTTCAATGCACGACTCGAGTGGATACTGACCTCGTTCTTTTACACCCTAGACGCCGAAGCCGGTTCTGTCCCAGGTATGTTTGATTTCAATTCCTTACCCTGTCAGACTTGAATTTTGAAGGCAAATCTATGCCCGTATCAATCGCGCGTGTGTGCCCAAGGTATTCATATCTTGTATTGATTCAAGTAAGCGAAATTCACCTTCCTTCATGTTAACTCAAGTTGACTTCAACCTTCCTCTATTACAGCGCGGCGTCCACTAGACAACCAAACTGAAATAAAGCAAGCTTGATGAACGTATACCAATTTATCCCGAGGTAAGCTTCCCTTTCCTTCTTTCGTTCAAATCGATTCGAACTAATAAGTTCACCTGTGTTCGATCTTCAGCGGTCTCTCTGTCCAGCATGAACATCTACAATACTTACTTCAAGTTATGTCTCGAGTTCAATTTTATGGTGCATCAAGTAATTCAAACCCAAATTCACTTCGACTCTGTCTCTCATGAGGTGAGTTTGATTCTAAAATATGACTATCGCCATCCTGCCGACCATTGCCAGTACATTAGTTTGGCTGCAACAGTAGTGTCAACACCAGCCTATTGTGCACACCTGTTATAACCCCTAACCCTAGGTACCCAGCGACCAAAGTGGTGCAGCTGTTTGGTCGCAAGCTTGCGATGGGTTTCTGCCACCGCATAAAGGCGTGGCAGGCGTGGCATGTGCCGCGGCTGCCACCAGGGACGGTAGAAAAGGAGATTCTGGCCAAAATAGGTGCCATCTGTGCCACCATGACCATATTAGGAAATTTTGACCAATTTAGCGTGCCATCGCTGCCATGGGGTAGATTTTCAATATATCAGTAATTTTTGTGACCTTAAGCCTGCCATCGTTGCCACCGATAAGATTTCATACAGGGTAGCGGCTAGCGTGTGCCACGGCTGCCATCGACCTAAAGCGCAAGGGGTACCCCTTGGCTTCATTGGCGTGCCACGGCTGCCATCGACCTAAAGCGCAAGGGGTACCCCTTGGCTTCATTGGCATGCCACGGCTGCCATGCACCTAAAGCGCAAGGGGTACCCCTTGGCTTCATTGGCGTGCCACGGCTGCCATCGACCTAAAGCGCAAGGGGTACCCCTTGGCTTCATTGGCGTGCCACGGCTGCCATCGACCTAAAGCGCAAGGGGTACCCCTTGGCTTCATTGGCGTGCCACGGCTGCCATCGACCTAAAGCGCAAGGGGTACCCCTTGGCTTCATTGGCGTGCCACGGCTGCCATGCACCTAAAGCGCAAGGGGTACCCCTTGGCTTCATTGGCGTGCCACGGCTGCCATCGACCTAAAGCGCAAGGGGTACCCCTTAGGCTCATTGGCGTGCCACGGCTGCCATCGACCTAAAGCGCAAGGGGTACCCCTTAGGCTCATTGGCGTGCCACGGCTGCCATGCACCTAAAGTGCAAGGTGAACGGTGGTCTAGAAGGAGTTCGGCGGCGTTGTATAAGGTGTTGCCTCTCGTGAGGAAGATGCGGGTGAGCTTCTCGTAGTAGTTTGCCATCATGGCTGGACGGGGTGCCTTCTGAACATCTTCGACTGAGCGGAAAGAATTTGCAAGGGTATACCCTTAAGTTCTTTACCGTGCCACCCCTGCCACGCGTGTCGCTCTAGCTGTGACTTGGCACAATTTCTGCAACCCTGCCACGCCTGCCACCGCCCAAATTCTCAAGGGGTACCCCTTAGCCGCTTTCCGCCTGCCACCGCTGCCACCGACTCAGTTCACCACGTTATACCCTTAAGTTCCTTACCCTGCCACGCCTGCCACCGACTCCGTTCTCAAGGGTATACCCTCAAGTTCTTTCGCATGCCACGCCTGCCACCGACTCAATTCGCAGGGGTATACCCTCAAGTTCCTTACCCTGCCACCGCTGCCATCGAGTCAGTTCACAAGGGGTACCCCTTAGGCACTTTCGCCTGCCACCGCTGCCACCAGGCTATTCTGTTGCCACGCCTGCCACGCGTCTCGACCTTTGCCACCCTTGCCACACACTCAAATTGGTGCCACCCTTGCCACGATCACAGTATCAGCTACTATTCTTCCCCATCATCCTCCTGCAGTACTAAGGTGGTTACAGAGTCAATGACAGTTACAATGTCCTCATCCTCGTTGTCCACCTCACTATCTTCGCTCCCTGACTCCTCTGCATCTGGCTCCATTCCCTGCTCCACTACTTGGCCACCTTCCACATTTCCCTCCCGTTCACCCGCGTCTTCCATCTGAATATCATCAGTAACAGGGAGACGAGTCCCCACCTCAAGACTTCCTGTAAAGTCATCGCCCAGTTTTGCTGCCAACTCCCTCAACTTCTCCATATGAATGGTGTTAAACCGGCCCCGCTGGTGTCCATACCGACGAATGAAAAACGCTAAGACGGGGTTACCCTCCTCCACCTCTCTCCGGGTTTTGAGCAAAAGCTCCTTCTCATCATCCATATAGGTGACAAATCTTTTGATTTCAATATTGAGCCGCTGAATCTCTTCTTTCGCACGCTTTAGCTTGTGATATGAGTCCAGCAATGTCCTAGCTGCGGGGGTAGCCCAGGCATGTGAGACAATATGACCACGGATATCTCGGAGTATATCAAACTCAGCCAGAAATCCATGCTCGATTATGTCCTCCTCCTTCAGGCTGCGACCAGGAGGAGTGAGGGCAGCAGCAGCCCTGTTGTACTTGGAAACAGCGTTGCGGAGTGCTTTAGACCGGACCTGCATTGCCTTAGCAATATGGGTCCGGATTTTGTATGCTGCCACCGTTGCCACCGAAAATCAATACTTGGCCATAATTGTAATATTCACACTCACGTAAGCCTTTCTGCCCAATCTTTGCAAACTCCGAGATGCGCTGTAGGGCAAGCCTCTCCATGTCATCCACTGCTCTTCTGTACTTTTGATTTGCTAAAAGTTCTGCGGCATTCTTCCATTCTGGGTCACCTTCAGTCCACCTGTTTACAATACCCATTTGAACCTCCAGCCGTTGCACCAGATTGAGTGCCTTGTCATAGCTCTCATTGGCATGTCTTCTCGCCACTCCCCCCTCGGTTGAATCCTCAACAAACACCTCGAGAAATCTCTCGCTAAGGGAGGGGGTGGCAGCGGTGGCAGGAATGGCAGGCGTGGCAGCAGGAGGTAACGGTGGCAGGGATGGCAGGCGTGGCAGCAGGAGGTAACGGTGGCAGGGATGGCAGGGGTGGCATTGGGATGAGGGGGTGGCAGGAGTGGCACGGCGAGCAGACGGTGGCAGGAATGGCAACATTTGTGGAGATGGCAAGGATGGCATGTACGGTGGCAGCGGTGGCAGCGATGGCAGGGGTGGCATACGATCAAATTCATCAGTAAAGCGCAGGCCTTCTTGTTGACGGAGTACATACCGTCTCTTGTGGAGGTTAACCAGGGCCTTGTAGTAGTCCATGCTCTCTGTTTCCTCATCTGGCTCCCTTGACAGGCCCTCCAAATAATTCTTTTCTTCCTGCAAGCGTCCCTCCATTATCTCGCTTGTCACTCCTGCCTTCACCATGAGCTCATGAACGACTTTCTCGGTATTCAGAATCCCCCGAGCTTGCATATAGTTGTTGACAAGGAATTTGCCTGGGTTAAAATAGTCAATTATGGACTTTGATTTGACAAGTCACATACTGAGGTTCGCATAGGTATCAAAAGTGTCCAAATGTGCCAGATATGTCCTGTACGCTTGACGGCGATGGAACACAGTAGCGTATCTTGTACATTTAGCAAGCCCATTTGTTTGAGAAAACTTCCTCTCGCAGCCCTCTAAGTCTTCCAGTCCAAGGCCGGTGACATAGGTAGAGAGGTAATCTAGCTGGCACTTGCGATTATGAGCATGGCCGTGGAATGCCCCCACAAGCATTCGGAGTCCATTTTCCTTCGCCAAGGGAGCCAAGGGTGAGTTTTCAATTGTAACTTCAAGTCCACAGCCGCAGTCATAGCCTCCACCATGCCGCTTCTTGCAGGGGAATGCAGTGAGAATTTCATGGGCCATGGAAAGTGGATATTTGGCTCTAAACAGTGTGTTAGCCACTCTGCCACCGCTGCCACTCCTGCCATCTCTGCCACGCACTGTTCACCACTTCGAACCATATCTGAACCCTTCATTGTGAATCCGTGCCGGCACAGAGCAAGAAAAAGTCCGGTCTCATCAAAAATAGCCCACGATTTTGAAGTGAGATCCTCTGACATGTTTTTCCACCTGTCTTTGCAGTGGCTTTGATTTGTTGGGTCGTCGTCAATCTAATGGACAAGTCAGAATGCCACCCCTGCCACCGGTCTGCCACCCTTGCCACATACCTCATTCTCCATCTCGGCAGCAAGCCGGTCCTTCGACCACCGATTTACAGCCTCACGGGAGAGAAAATAGTCTCCTCCAGCTGCCTCAATTCTGGGATCCGGTCGCTCCTTGGTCCCTCGAACAGATCCTCGAACCCGCTGGGCTGACCTGTTTCCATCCATGCAGTATAGTAGGGAGAAGTGCAGGTCCTCCTCATCCTCAAGATCATAAGTGCATGCTGGGCAACAGTTCTTGAGCCTCCAATTCGGTGAATCTCTTTTAAGAGCTTGTTTGACTCTAGAGTCAACAACATCCAGAATCTCTTGATAGAGGTCAAAGCAGTTGGTGAAATGATGGGTAACGGATGAGTTGTAAGGTTTTCGGCTCAGGTCTGCCAGCGTCCTGAGCCACGCCTGCATACCAAGACCTGGAGAACGTAGCTTGGCTAAACGAAAAACCTCCAACACCCGAATTGAAACTGCATATTTAGGGTCCCACGGCGAGCTGGGAATTAAGCCTTGAGCTATAATAGAGCAGCAGATGCCCTTGTCCCCTCGAAGCAGCGGTACATCATAAGAGTAAGTGTCTGAGTGTGTAGTGAGATAAAGGACGAGATTGCCACGCCTGCCACCGTCAATGCCACGCCTGCCACACTACGCTGCCACGCCTGCCACCCCCTGCCACCCGTGCCACCCTATAGCAGGGATACGGTGGCAAGGGTGGCAATCGAGGTGGCACGGGTGGCAGGTCGGTGGCAGGCGTGGCATGGATATTAAAATGGAGCAAAACTCACTCCAAATGTCTACCACCGTCATCCTCCGTGTCCCTTGTATAGTTCCCCCTCTTTCAACGGCTCCTATGTCTGTCGACAACTCGGGATTCCGAAAGGTGAACTCCATATAGGCTTCTGTCATGTCTTTCATCTGAAGCCAAAATCCGTGCACCCTTCTCTCGATAGCATCAGACCTGTCCCGAGACCCCTTACGAGCTCTAATAAGGAATGAGGTCACAGCACTTCCGTGGAATACCCAACGGGGACAACATACCTCTTATTTCCTCCAAGAGCTTGTTTTATGGCCTCCTGTAAGTCAAAAAGCTCTTCGGTTACATCCTCAGTGAGGGTTGGTACGTCCCGCCACGCATCCTCTTCCTCCAAAACCTCATCCACTGGCGGCAAATCGTGGTCCGCGAGATCTCTCGATCCTCCTTCTGCTGGAGAAGAGGCAAAGGGTTCTTAGGTATACTTTTAGGTTATTAGTTGTTGCAAAGGGCACCTGAAGGTCCCGCTAAGAACAACTCTGCCTCTCTATCATATGCCGCTTTCTTCCTGCCAGTCACCAGTGTTATCTTGGAGCCTCTCAAGACCGTTTTGCCACCACTGTTGAACTTTGGTTTCCTGGTGTTTCGTATTCGTCGCATATGAGAGGAGAGGCAAAGGCCTTGTGAAGAATCTTCACTGTGGAAGGAAGTAAGGAGCGGAGACGACACGTCAACAACCCACTAGCCGAATGCTGTACCTCGAATAACCGAATAGCGGGTGCCGTAGATGGGAATCAAGCAATGCCGTCATTGCCATGGTGTATTTGCCACTGCTGCCACCACCTTTGGATCTTTGCCATGCTTGCCACCCCATATTTATTGTGCCACCATTGCCACCGAATACAGACCTATGTTAATTGTACACAAGTCGGTCCTGGTGTCCATCCCAAGTGTAGCTACCATCCTCCTCCTCAGCCACTGGCCTTTCCAGCCTGAAACGAAGGGCCTGCAATGCCCGCTCCAGAGAATCCACTGTCTGACGACTCACAGATTCATCGTCTGATGGATTTGCCCCTTCTAGCCCTCGGATCGCCTTCTCCGCATCCACCAGCGCCTCCGCTTCCCGGATGTAGCTGCCCCTTGCAATATGAGCTGCAATATGGGGGTCATCAGCCTGATACAGCCCACCCAGCGTGCTCGCTGTCAAGTCAGCAGCGGCGGCATCGTATGAAGTCCGCACCGAGCCGCTACCCCGGACTACGAATAGTGTTGTAGTGGGGAAGGGCGCGGAGGGAGGGGGGGACAATGGAGGGGAGGGGGGATGAGTGTGCTCCCCGGCATCACAGCATCTGTGCCATGCTGCCTCAAGTAGCTCCCAGGACTGGTATTTGACACAGCGGTTGCCTGGAAGACTCTGGACAGCGGGCCTGTAAAAAAAGGTTAGCCTAATATTGCTGGCAAGGCATCCACCACGCACCACGAGGAGTAAACCCCCTGTCTTTCCCCCGCAGCTGGGCCAGTCAGCAGGTAATAGGTCTGGAGTTCATCCAGGTTGACGCCAGGTTCGAGGTGCAGAGGAGGCGAGCAGCGCGAGTTGTTCGTCATCGAGGTGGGAAGTAAAAGGAAAAATGTCACATGTGACGGGTGACTGTAGACGTCACGAAGTGTATTTTCGACAATCAAAGTCCATTTGCCACTCGTGCCACCACATCTGCCACCCCTGCCACCGCCTGCCACCCCTGCCACTGAATGCAAAAAGACTCATGAATATTGCTTTTTAATCAAAGTACTGGTAGGATCCGTCTGAAAACTGAATACGATACTCACCGGGAGCCGGGTTCCACATGGCATGCATCACCCGCTCCCTAAAAGCATCCTCGGCCCCTGATTTCATCAACTCATACTCCACCTTATAGTCCCGCGCCGTCTCCCTCTGTTCTTGCTTTCTATTCGCCTCCTTCCTACCATGCTTAACCTCTGCAGCTTCAGCCCTCTTCTCTCGTTTCTTGAAAGCCAGGAGCTTTTGGTTTCTAGAATTGAGATGAGAGGTGGCAGGAGTGGCAGAGGAAATATACGAGCTTGAGGTTGTAGGTTCTCGAAGCCTCCTTGCACTTTTCTTGATATTCGGCAGCAGAGGAGGGATTGCTCTTCTTTTGGAGCCTATATCTTGATTGAAATGTGGCTATTGGCTGTAGCAACACCGAAAGTTACAAGAGCACATACCTGGCAGCCCGAAGTCGACTTTTTTCAGCCAGCTTGGCTCGATTCCTATTCCAAAAGTCTATGAGAGAGTGTGGGGGATGCCTCCGATCTCACTTTTCAAGGTAGCGAGCACACGCAAGAGCTCTGGCTTCAGGAGAAAGAGAAGGCGTCACTGCCTTTGCTGTTGACTGTGACGGCTCAGTAGGCCTGGAAAAGAAAAATTTGAGCCCCAGGAGAGCTTGAGACATTCAAGAGAGGATTTACAAAGAGTTTGGAGCCATGAATAGCAAAACAGGAAACCAGATGGTGGCGAGGAAAGAAAAGAGGTCAAGTATATATATACAAACAGACACTAATTAGTGCAACTTCATGTCGAGACACATTTCTTGACACACAGCAATCCTAAATTCACAACAAATATTCCTGTAAGATATTTACTGAATACAAAATGAACTGTCAACTCAGAATCTGAATGAAAGGTTTGTAGGAGGCAGCATACGCGATATCGTGGTGGGACGAGTACGCGATCATGCCGGGAAGAGTACGCGACCAGCTCTTTTTTGTGCAAAGTACCTCGGTGGCAAGGGTGGCAGTCAGTGGCAGAGGTGGCAGGACGCGGTGGCAGTCGTGGCAAAGTGGCAAAAATCCTTCCATTTCTACCTCTACGCTACGATAGCCGCTTCTAAGTCACTAATAGATGAGAATAACCCTGCCCCCGCCATTGCCCGTTCCAATCCCAAGAGTCTTTCCTCCTCTACCTCCGCTGCTGTCAAAGTCTCAAAGTAATCCATCTCAGACTTAAAACCCCGCTCAACCCAACGAAACAGCCCCCCCGCAGTGTACTGCGTGAAGGAGTACCGACTCTCCCCTGCTGAGATGAGGGTATTGGAGTGGAAGAGGGCGGCGCTGGGAATTAAGATGGTAGAGCCCGGTGGGAACTCCAAAACCAGCTTGCACTCCCACAAGACCAAATGTCCGCCCTTGGTATAGTCGAAATTACCAAGGGCAGTAATTGCGCACCAGCCAAAGGCTAGGTTTGCAAAATCTCGATGGCCGAGAGTGTATGTACGTGGGCCCAGATTGAAGGTACACGCGGACCAGATGCTATTGAGGAATGGTCGGTGAAGGTGGGGGTATTGGTGGTAAAAGTCAGACATATAATCTACATAGAAGTCAAAAACGTCGGGGGCCCAGTTAGCAAACAGGCCTAGTTGAGGTCAGCCAAAGGGAATAGAACTTTCATAAGGCAGCAGAGGACATACCTGTTGCAAATCCAGCCAAACGGATGAACGCCACGTTGCTAATGAGAGCAAGGAAGATGGCAGCGTTAACTACCCCGTTAGCCACGGTGCTGGGTTCTATTCTACCGTTGCCATGAGTCTGCCCACCGGTAAGCTGGTGAAAGTTACCCCGCCGATGGTACTCGGAGCCCGCCTCAGCCGACATCTGCCCCCGAGCTTGCTCCAATGCTGCCACCGCAGGGTCATGCACGTCCGCCATGAATCTCGGGTCATTCTGGGGCACACCCCCCTGAACCCCGCAGATCTTGCTGTCCATGTCCACAATCGGACGAGCACAGCCGCTAATGGGAGTATTAGGCTGATATAAAGAAGAGAAAGCTCAAGTTAACGCACCTGGGATGAGCCTTTACAACTTTAAACCCCTCATATCTTGGTGTTGGGCCCACGAAGTCTCCCAAGCAGTGAACGCCTTGCGCCAAGGAGTTTTTGGGAACGCCAATCCAGCCGGTGGTAGCGATACGAGTCTTCATGAGGTGGAACTTTGCTTGAATTGAGGCCTTGAGCCCACCCGCGAGATGTCGGCGGATGTGAGCAGGTCGGTTGTCCTCGATGGCATCTTTTGAAGCACTGGTGATTGCCCTTTGCTGCCTACGCCTTTCTCGGTAGCGTCGTTTGTCGCGGGAGGTAGCGGTGGCAGCGGTGGCAGGGGTGGCAGGGGTGGCAGAGGGGACTTGTAAATTTTCGAGGACGGGGGGCGTGGCAGGCGTGGCAGGCGTGGCAGCAGTGGCAGAAAAGTGGAGCGGTGCAGCTAGGGGCACTGGTGCAGCGTCAGCTTGGCTGAGATCTTCGTCTTGCTCTTGCACAGCAGCCGCAGCTGCAACGGCGTCAACGATGGAGAAGTGAGGGACGTCGATTTGGGCCCATCCAGAGTAGGGCCGGCCAGAGCGTGTCTAAACGTGATTAGAGGACGTGTAGGGGTTGAGAATGACATGCTGCGTACCTGGCGAAAGGAAAGCACGTCGAGGGAAGAAAAGACACCTGGGAAATAGTCAATATGTGAAGAGTGGCACAAGGGAAATTAATGCAAATAATTTTAAAAAAAATGAGGGTTAAGGGATGACAGGGTACCCCTGCAGGAGTTCCACCGTCATCCCTTAACCCATCCGCCTCCGCGTTGCTACGTCGACACGGCTCGAGAGGGTTCCCGTGCACGGGTGCCACCCCAGAGCCACACCCCAGTAAGAACGGGGAGACAGATAGAAGAGGAGGAGAAGGGAGAGGTAAATGTAGTACATTTGCCTACCCACCTTTCAAATTGACCATTGAGGAAACAAGATGCTGACTGGGAGGTGGAAGAGAGAGAAAGAGAGAGACGCGTTTGTTTGTTGACAAACGCGCACGTGATGGTGACAGTCACACTGTCACCATCAATCGGACTTCGTCGTTTTTTCGTCTCGTCCACCACCACGCCTGCCACCCCACCACCACGCCTGCCACCCCACCAGCTCTTGTACTCAGGTCTGGCCACAAAGGCCGTTGGATGGCAGTAAGTCTTCTCTTAAATCATATTCCTTTACAGTACTGATGGACAGCAACAGAAGGTGAAAAACCGACATACCATCTTCAGCAACCCCAACAACCCCTACACCGAAGTCGGCGCCCCAGCAGCGGAGCCAATCGACATATTCGCGATGACCGACTCTCCGACCCAACCACCCCGTCGCTCAACGCGAGCGACCACCGCCGCCGCCACCGACAAAACGAATACGAGCACCGCCGCAAAGCGCGGGAAGGCAAAGCGCTCGGCCGCCGCCGCCCCTGCCGCCCCTGCCACGGGATCTGCCAAGCCTGCCAGCGCCGCTTCCGCAGCGACAACCGCTGGAGACGCTGACGCCGACTCCAGCGGCCCGAATATTTCCACCGTCGCGACGCCCCCGGAACCCGACACTTTCGCACATGGTCCCCCTTCCGGCAAGGGCAAGAAGAAGTCGACAGCGACAAAGAAGAAAAAACCAGTCTCGAAAGCCGCCCCCAAGAAAACCGCCGAGGCCCCGCCCTCCACACGCGCTGGCTCGCCCGGCCCACCCATCTCGACGCTTGAAGAGCCCACCGACTCGGTGGTCGGCACGCCCCCGCCCTCCAAAATTCCTCCTTCGACAACGAGCGCCGCCGCCGCTGCCCCGGCCCCCAACGACCCTCTTGCCGCAACGAGTGCTGGCGCCGAGTTCGACCGCAGGTTGGCAGAGGTGACGAGCGCCGATGCGCCGCTTCTGCCCCCCGCCGGCAACTCAGCGGCCGCGCTGGATAGTGTTGTCACACAACCCACCGCGGACCAGCCCTCTTTGCCACTAGAGGCCACCCCGCCACCCACTCCAAACCCGTTTGGCGTTGCTCGCCCTCTCCCTCCCGCCACCGACCTCTCCCACACGCCGCCACCCCCGGAGGCTCACGATGCCACGCCTGCCACGCCGCCCGTCCCCGAAAACTTGCAAGTCCGTTCTGCCACGCCTGCCACCCCATCCCTCCCCGAAAATACTCAAGTCCCAACTGCCACGCCTGCCATGCCTGCCACGCCTGCCACGCCCTCCGTCACCGAAAACGTACAAGTCCCGTCTGCCACGCCTGCCACGCCCCCTGCAACAACGACTTCTCCTGCCTCGCACTCACTTCCACGCTCCCCGCCCAAGGCTCGTGGCCGCCGCATAGAAGCCCCTTGGCCGCCGCGCGGTGGGGAGGTTCCGCCGCCGCTTACGGAGGAAGAGGAGGAGGAGGCGAAGAGGAGCACGCTGGAGGGGTTGCGGTACTTGAAGGCCAAATGGAGAAGCCAGGATGCAGGGGAGCGGAGGTATGACGCACGCCGGCAGGCCACCGAGCATGAGCGGCAGATGGAGGAGAAACTGCAGCTCATGTTTGGTTTCGGGAAGGAGGAGATGTCGGAGGCGGGTTACGAGGCCACCTGGGTGGGGATGAGCGGCCAGGAGAGGCATGAATTGATGGGGTATTTGGCTCAGGATGAGAGGAAGGGGAAGCAAGCGCAGGCGGATGAGGGGAAGGGGGGGAGGATGTTTGTGGAGATTGTGAAGAAACCCACGAGAAAGGCAGAGGCCAAGAAGGTGGAGGCCGAGGAGGAGGACGAGGAGGTGGACGAGGAGGTGGAGGCGGAGAAGGAGGACGAGGAGCCAGAGGTGGATGAGGAGGAGGTAAAGAGGAGGCGAGCAGCAAAGGGGAAGGGCCGGGCGGTACCAGAGAGGATGAGGAGTCGGCTGATGAGAATGAAGGGGATGAGGGAGAGGAAGAGGGTGGGGAGGGATTGGAAGGTGGAGAAGAGCAGGTCGAAAGTGGGGAGGAGGACACCACCCGGACGCGGTTGCCCATACCGCCAACCTCCAGGCTGCCAACAATGCCAGGAAGGCCAACCCCGCGTTGGAGACGTTGGGGGTTGAATGGCACGCTCTGTTCGAGAAGACGGCGGCAGAAAACGCCGCGAAACACAACGTGACCGTGGAGGTGGCCAAGTCCTTCATGCTGGCGGAGGCACGGCGGGTGACGGAGGAGGAGAAGTACAACGTGGAGCGGGCGAAGGTGTGGGAGTTTTGCAAGGTGTACAATCGGAGTTTGAAGAAAAGTGAGTTGTCCGGGTTGGCTCTTGTTTGAATGCGTGCAGAGATAATGCTAACATGCCCTTCCATCTAGATGACAAGCCGATTGGCGCGCCACAGGCCTCAACACTTTTGAAGGCTCAGCGGGCGAAGGGGGAGGAGCGGGAGTGGACCGAGGAGCAGCTCGAAGACCTCAAGGAGAGGTATTTGGCAATGAAGGAGCGCAAGCTCACGCAGCCGAAACACAACGAGAAGTTGGTAGCGGCAGACGTGGCAAAGACGACGAAATGGGCTGGAAAGGAGGTAAGTCCGAAATTCCGGTGGCAGCGGTGGCAGACTCTAATCCCACCCAGATAATGAACCTTGGGCTCCGAACGGGCACACGCGGCTTCGTTGTCGTCGTTTCCACCGACGTGAATAGCGGCAACGTCGGCCAAATCCTTGGCTCCACCGACAGCCTCAATTTTTTCTTGGAGGTGATGAAGAAGACACCACTCACCTTCATGAACCAATACAACGCATGGGCGGTGACCGATGCTGCCCGGGACGAAAACGAGGAGGACTCCGACAGCGACTCAGGCTTACCGGCCGACCCGGGCGGCCATAATAAACGTCGTACCCAGATTTCCAGGCAGTTGGCCAAACAACTCGGTGCGTTTTCTTTTTATTTCTTTTTAATCCCATTCTAAAGCTTCGGTTAGAGGACATCACCAACGGCAAGGTCAAGGGCATGCAGTACGAGCTCTTCCACACCCTCATCGGCGTCCCCTACGGTATTGGGATCAGGAATTGGCTGAATGCGGTTCCCTTCAGCAGCCCTTCCAATTGGGGCAAGAAGACCACCAACATGGTGCTGGACTTGTGGAAGTGGGTTATGAAGGGAAAGGTGGAGTTCTTCCACCTGGATGCGGCGGGGAAAAAAGAGGCTGAGGCGTTGGCGGTAGTTGAGAAGCAGGAGCAGAAGGAGAGGTTGGCGGAGAAGGAAGCCAAGGGGAAGGGGAAGGCAAAGGGAAAGGGGAAGGGGAACAGCAAGGTCGCAGCACGGAAGGGGAAGAAGGCAGCGGTTGAAGAGGATGAGGATGAAGAGGAGGCAGAGTCGACGCCTGAGCCAACGGTGAAGAAGGGCAAGAAGAGGCAGCGGGAGGACGAGCAGGAGGACGAGGACGAGGACGAGGACGAGGAGGATGACGACGAGGAGGAGGAGGAGGAGCCTCCTAAGAAGAAGAAGAAACTGCAGCGCCCCCAGGACCCCAGTGACGCGGAAGCCGACGACCAGCAACGTTCCAAGAAGAAGGAATCCACCAAACGGTCGTCTGCCACCGCTGCCACCACCTCCCGTTCCACTTCGAAGTCGACTGCCACTCCTGCCACCGCGCCTCCCGCCAAGAAAAAGAAGTCGACTGCCACCCCTGCCACCCCTGCCACCCCTGCCACCGCCGCCCCTTCCGCCAAAAAGGCCAAGTCCGCTGCCACGCCTGCCACCGCCCCCGCCAAACCGACTAAACGCAAGGCGGTCGCCTTCGAGGATGAAGAGGAGGCTCCAGCAAAGCGGAAGAAGGTGGAGGCAAGCAAGCCCGCCTTTGCGAAGTCCCGCAGGGCCATCAGCAAAGCGACCATCACCGAGAGCGATGATGAGAGGGCTGAGCACGATGGCAGCGGTGGCAATGCCAAGGCCAGTGGCAGCGGTGGCAAGGCCAAAGCAAGTGGTAGCGGCAGCAAGTCCGTGGGTCGTAGCAAGCAGACGCCGATGGAAAGGCAGCCGGAGTACAAGCGTGTGGCTGCGGAG
Source organism: Favolaschia claudopus (assembly GCA_037176885.1). NCBI lineage: Eukaryota > Fungi > Basidiomycota > Agaricomycetes > Agaricales > Mycenaceae > Favolaschia > Favolaschia claudopus. The sequence goes on from JAWWNJ010000081.1 coordinate 851,049, forward strand.
TCGATGGCGAAGTGGAAGAAAGAGCATCCCGCGGTCGCCTCCTCCAGCAAGAAGCCCATTCCCCCCGCCCGAGGACTCTGATTCCTACGAGGATGAGGAAAGTGACGCCGACTAGCACCTCTGCCTGCCCTTCATTCCCTGCTGCTCGTGTGCTTCAAGCTGCCAGCCTCGTCTTCCCAAGCTCGGGCGCGTTTTTTTTTCTTAAATTGCTTTACCTACAAATGATTACATGTATGAACTATCTGCTGATTTGTGCTGTGTAAAAAAATACTGCTGAATATATTGCTCCTGTGCTGTGAATGTGTATGAGTGCCAAGTTTAAGTGAAGACAAAAAAAATCCCCGTGGCAAGGGTGGCAACACGGCAGAAATTCTGCCAAGTCCAACCAGGGACATCGGCGTGGCAGGCGTGGCATGCGAAAGAACTTGAGGGTATACCCTTGAGAACGGAGTCGGTGGCAGGCGTGGCAGGGTAAGGAACTTAAGGGTATAACGTGGTGAACTGAGTCGGTGGCAGCGGTGGCAGGGCGAAAGCGGCTAAGGGGTACCCCTTGAGAATTTGGGCGGTGGCAGGCGTGGCAGGGTTGCAGAAATTGTGCCAAGTCACAGCTAGAGCGACACGCGTGGCAGGGGGTGGCACGGTAAAGAACTTAAGGGTATACCCTTGCAAATTCTTTCCGCTCAGTCGAAGATGTTCAGAAGGCACCCCGTCCAGCCATGATGGCAAACTACTACGAGAAGCTCACCCGCATCTTCCTCACGAGAGGCAACACCTTATACAACGCCGCCGAACTCCTTCTAGACCACCGTTCACCTTGCACTTTAGGTGCATGGCAGCCGTGGCACGCCAATGAGCCTAAGGGGTACCCCTTGCGCTTTAGGTCGATGGCAGCCGTGGCACGCCAATGAGCCTAAGGGGTACCCCTTGCGCTTTAGGTCGATGGCAGCCGTGGCACGCCAATGAAGCCAAGGGGTACCCCTTGCGCTTTAGGTGCATGGCAGCCGTGGCACGCCAATGAAGCCAAGGGGTACCCCTTGCGCTTTAGGTCGATGGCAGCCGTGGCACGCCAATGAAGCCAAGGGGTACCCCTTGCGCTTTAGGTCGATGGCAGCCGTGGCACGCCAATGAAGCCAAGGGGTACCCCTTGCGCTTTAGGTCGATGGCAGCCGTGGCACGCCAATGAAGCCAAGGGGTACCCCTTGCGCTTTAGGTGCATGGCAGCCGTGGCATGCCAATGAAGCCAAGGGGTACCCCTTGCGCTTTAGGTCGATGGCAGCCGTGGCACGCCAATGAAGCCAAGGGGTACCCCTTGCGCTTTAGGTCGATGGCAGCCGTGGCACACGCTAGCCGCTACCCTGTATGAAATCTTATCGGTGGCAACGATGGCAGGCTTAAGGTCACAAAAATTACTGATATATTGAAAATCTACCCCATGGCAGCGATGGCACGCTAAATTGGTCAAAATTTCCTAATATGGTCATGGTGGCACAGATGGCACCTATTTTGGCCAGAATCTCCTTTTCTACCGTCCCTGGTGGCAGCCGCGGCACATGCCACGCCTGCCACGCCTTTATGCGGTGGCAGAAACCCATCGCAAGCTTGCGACCAAACAGCTGCACCACTTTGGTCGCTGGGTACCTAGGGTTAGGGGTTATAACAGGTGATTGTGCAGCGTCAATGTCTTTAAGGTGCATTGTCACTGCAATGTCAATATTGACGCTGCGCATGTCAATGTCAAAACCTTGCAATGTCAGCGCCGCGTCACTTGCAATGTCACAATGTCGTTTTATCCCTGCCCCTCGATCTGGTAGCCGAGAATGAGGGTAAGCGCAATCTTTTAGATGTCTCTAATCATGTTAACATATAGCTCGTAGTCGGTCAGTAAAACTTGCGTCATGGCGATTCATTAAATGTACTGACAAGTAGCATTTCAGGTATTTGTGAGTCGAATCGATCTTGCTCCCGTATAGACTTTCGGAATATTTCTTTCTGTAGCTGGTACGCATTATCGAACTTCAAGTATTGTTGCATACTGACTCGGAGTAGTTGCACATCGCGGACGTACGTATCACCTCCCTTGCCGTTCCACTGAGTGTCAATAGGACCCTATTTTTGCAGCGGGTAAGGGCACATTGGAATACTTGAGTTGCTAGGTTCACCTCCCGAGGGACATTACAGAACGAGGTTTAGTCTTTCTTCGAGACTCAGCTTGCCGCTAAATCATTTGAAGGTGTGTCGAGAACGGTCTTCAATGTCATTGGCACTGTAGAACAACCTTCTAGACCGTACGTGATCTTCCTAGCTGATCAAAGAGCTTCTCTCATGCATCACAGTGGGTGAAGTCAACCCTTTGGACTTCGATAATTAAAACTCACTCTATGATATTTCCAGCAAAAAAATCTTGAGCTCTGCGCCGAAGTTGTGCGTGCCAAGTACCCCGATTTCGAGCAGGATTCATTGTCGGCAAAACATCAATTAATCATGGGTACGTGATATTCAACGACAGTGGTCTCCAACAGACTAATCCTGATGTAGCGATATGTATCTGCGCCGAACAAACGTTTTCCGAAGGCTCCGCCAAGTCTCAAGGGTTTGTTCCGGCTTTCGAGGACGCAATGGAACACTATGTTGGCTCGGAGCTGGAGAAACATGCTCTTCACGAGTACCACAAGTCGTTGCGTGCGTTTCTCTTGGAAGATGCTACGGAAAGGCTGCTGATGTGAGATGAAGCTGCATCCAGCGACAGGTACGAGGGACGGGGAATACTGAAGGATATTATTCTGAATCATCCTCTTCGTGGGTACCCAGTCCTCACATGCGTATCGCATCATCATGTTTGTCCAGGCATCGGTCCTGCTGCTCAGGCTGCGGAGAATTGGCTTACATCGGACTAGAATTTCGCTGCGTTAGAAATCTTTGAAGGTTGTACTTACTTGTGTACCAAATCGATTTGAATCGTGAAATCTGTAAGACTAGCCATAAAATTCGATAACCTCCGGAGAAGGGTCTGAAAATGAAGCCTCGCAATCCCGTACTTACCCGAATGTGTAATGCGTGTCTGAGTAGTTGAAGCAATGAAGGGGGATAGCTGATGCGATGAGATGAAACGAAACAAAATCAGAATTTAGATGTGAGTACGAGTACTAGTACTTCAAGTTTGCATTTTGAAGTCTCAGTTCCTAATACGCGGCTGGTCGAAACACTTTTTTTAAAAATTCTTCAGCGACAGCGTGACGACAGCTGCGACGGCAATGGAGTCCTTCAAAAGTGTGTCATGGGCTGGAGATTAAGCTAAAATTCAGTGCCGCAGGTAGGCTGGGGTTCGAAGTCAGAAACATTCATAGCTTACCGAGCAAGAAATGCGAACTCGACGAATGAAAGCCTAGATCACTTTCGGGCAAGTTTCAGGCGGAGCGCGTCGAAACTTACTGTACTAATTCGACCAGTTGTTCACGTTATGCGTGACGCCGGCTCATGAACTGAACAATTCCGAGAGGGTGACGGGTGACAATGACTTTTTCGGCCCAAAAAGGGCCCCAAAATCGCAAAATTTTCCCGGCCGGCACTGGCCGAGATGTGCCGACCTTCCATATATGGCAATTTTGCCGTGATTGCCGTGATGTGAACTACTTGTTGGGTGAACAATTAGGGTGACGGGTGACACCCGGTGAACGATTGGTCGAATTAGTACAGTACTGTTCGGCTTTCCCATCAGAGTGATCGGCAAGCTCCGGCAAGCCAATCGTCGAGCTCAAATTGCCTCAAATCCCAATCGAATCCTGCTGGGCAGGCAAGATAAAGGATGATGATTGTATGTTGCAGGCTTTCTGACCGTTGCTGACAATAAGTTATATTTCTTGAATCTAGGATATGAATGGCGTCTGAAACAGCGACCCGTAAGTTCACAGCCATGACAAGCTATGTGCTGTTTAGAATCTACTTGGGTGCCGGATGATATCGGAAATCGACCTCCGGCGTCGAGTCAGACCAACTTGAGCTCGCCAAAACCGTTTGAAATTTCTTCAATCACCAACTGCCAAGCCAATGCGCCAGATTTCGGGATACAGTAAGTACTAGTAGCTGGTGTATAGAGGAGAGATACAAATGCGCAAGATGTACTGTTGAATTAAGGTTGAGGAGATGACCGGTGTCTGAGATCGCCACGGAAGTTGGGATCAAAGAGCGTGTTGTTTATGTTTAATTATAACTGCGGCTTTCGGCAATCATCTTAGCCGGCGCCGCAATCTCTTGCCACGTCGTCGTCAACGACGCTGATCGCACCCTTGACGCCGTCGACCTTGATGTCGACCTTTGTCCCTCTCCGGCGTTTCTTTCAGCAGATTTTGCTCACTCCAGCATGATTCGCAAACCTCTGCATGCCCAGCACTGGCAGTTTTTCTGGCACCAGATTTTCCTCGTCCCTGAAGCTTCCCCCGACTTCACTATCATATTGTAGGGATTTTCGAATTCCGCGTGAAACTTCGCATGCATAATGTCTTGTATATCCGAGTCGTCGAGAGAAGGAGTTAGGAGAGGGAGGGTGGTGCTAAGGTGCGCGCGTTTCCTCTTCTCTTCTAGCCAAGGCTTTTTCTCACAATGTGCAGGATTCGTATCCGCGCCAGCTCTTTGCGTCCATCTCGGAAAGATGCTGCGCAGATTCGACAGCACCTTGAAGCCGTTTGCGCGTCTACGGCTTCGTCCTCTCGGTATGTGTGTGCACGACATCCTACGCATCGCCGTCAAAAGTTCCGGACGAAGATGAGAAACAATTCGATCGGTGCCCTCATCGCCGCTTGTCGGCGCTATCCACCTCGCACCGTCGGCGCATTATACCCTTGATCGCTGTACCGATTCCCACCAAGCCAGCCTTTCATTTGGGGGTCAGGGCTATGTCCGCGCTGATCCAGTCCAGTCGACTGGTATCGATTTCCATTTCCCCCGCCTCCCCTGCTCGCTATCCATCATCGCGTCGCCTCCATGTGCCTTTGTAACCCTCCCCTGATCTCTCCCCTATGCGCTCTCCGACTTATCGGTCTTTGCTCCCGCCGCCCACAAACGATGAACGACGGAGCGTGATACAGCCTCGACAGCGTCTCGCTGCTCCTGCTTCCGTCGATGCGCTCTCCCTCCCACCCACGGTGATCCACCTTAGCTCCCGCCGCTCTCAGACGACCAACGACAGAGCACAATACATGAAGCTCGACTGCACCCCACCGCCGCTGCGCATGTCCGAGAGCTCCCACTTCCTCCAGCAAGCATCGTAATACGACCGGCTTCGTCCACCGTTCTGACGGTGTGGCTTCCGGTCGGGGAGAGATCGCTTCTCGTCGAGGAAGGGTCAACGGGAGCGAGGTGTATGTAGGCAAGCGAGGGAGATGCTTCGGCGTTGGGTCGATTCCCCCCAAGCCAGCCCTTCAATCGGGGCCTGGGCTATGTGCGCGCCAAGTTTCATCCAATACACGCGTATCGGCTCCCCATCCCCCCGCCCCAGCCTTGCTGGCTAAATCCCTCTACCTCCATCTTCCTTTCTGCCCCTCCCTACATAGCGCGCTCTCCGCCCCACGCACGTTTACTCCCCGCCACCCACAGACAGACGCCGTAGCGCGAAACCTCGCCCAAGCTCGAGAGCATCTCGCCGCCGCTGCGCAAGCGCCTTCGAGCTCCCGCTTCGTCCAGCCAGCGTCGTACCTGGACCGTCTTCGTGGGCACCGTTCTAACACGACGCACGTGCCTTCGAAGTGCGGGCGAGAGTCGCGCTGGGTCTCGGTCAGCATCAGGGAATGTCGGGAAGGTGTGTGAGGTGGAGGTTAAGTGGGGTGTAGGTCTGGGCGGAGGAGAGGAGGTGGATGAAGCAAGCGAGCGTATAGGGTCGACCTGCAGATGATGACGCGCTGCAATGCTGGGTGTGGAAGTCAGCGTGGGAGTGGTCGGCGCTGAAAGGGGCGGATGATTGGGTGCGGGCAGCAGAAGGGGGTGGACGAGGACTAGCAGGAGCAAGGGGAGGAGTAGAGTACGTCTTCTTGTCTTTCTTCCTTGCCTGTGCGGTGCTGACGGGGAGGAATAGTTTGCGGGAGACGAGGTGCATGCTGAGGATGGATGTGGGACGCAGTGCCGGCAAGGATTCGGTGAGCTGCCTCGCTCGATTTCCCCATGGCGTCCGCGTTCGCCAGCAGATGTCGAGGCTCCCCTCCGTCCTTCATTCTTCCAGTGGCGTAGAGACGGGCTCCATTATCTCGCTTCCCATCGTTCGCGAGGCTCTGGCATCTGGACCACAATCCGCCCATCGTACAAGGATGCCAGACGTAGAGCTGCGCATACTCTCGATGTATGCCAGGGTCATTATCTGCTCAGCCTTCCGGCGAGCCCCCGAGGAAGCGGTGCTCCTGCGGGGGTCAAAGGCGGCGCGGGTGTGGATGAGCCCAGAGCTGGGGGGGGGATACGAATGAGGCTGGCAGGGGTAAGAGCTCGAGTGCCGTGCGAATGTGAGAAAGAGCGGGAGGAGGGTGATTTTTTTCGAATGAAGAGCATTCCTTTCACAGAGTTGAGACTGCGGGACGACGGGGCTGCGGAGTACGATGATGGGCTCGTATTCCGTGAGCTCTTGAGTGTGAGGAAGCGAGTGTGTTGATGCACTTTTTCGGGAGACTGACGCACTGGTGGCGAATTCGCCATCTTTCGTTCCGGCGTCCCGTTGTTTTTCACACAGACTTTTTCACGCTCCTTTTGATTTGAATTCCGCTCTCCCTACTGCCTGTCCGGCGATGAACGCTTTCTTTCTGCGCCTCCCAGTCAAGTCAGCGACATGCGGTCAATCTGCACCGCCACGTAGTATTTCCTTTCTGGGACGAAAAAGTGGGGTCGATATCTTGATTTTTCAGGGGGAAGGGGCTTGAAAGCTGGGCAGGCGAGACACTGTAGATGCATGCACGAGACGCTCTCGATTGGACACTCTATTTTTTCGCTGCTGCGCCGCGTACTGTCGATATCTTGATTTTGGATGCATGACGCCTTTCCATCCCATTTTGTGTTGGGGAAATTGGCGTTGAGACCGTAGCTTGCTAGGCGGGATATACTCGTATGCACGGGAGGGAGAAGTAAAGATTCGATCTCACCTCGTTGACGGGTCGATTGATATTATTCGATTCTTGTACTCGGATTTGATTCACCTGGGTATTCATCTTGATCTCTTGCCTTCTGCTGCAATGCAGAGGCGCCGACACCGGGCAAAGCTGTGGATTCGCCAATCCTTCGGTGCGATCGCTTCACAGGTTCCAAATTTTAAAGTGCTTGAAACACGAGGCACGGCTGAACCTCGAAGCTTTCCTCATCACCCATTTTTCCTATCGATGAACATTCAATGAAGCTAACCACAAGACAAGCCTATTTCGAACAGTGCAAATTAATAATATCCTTCACTTTCTCTTCCGCCTTATTGGATTGAACAATCTGCTTGAACGTCGTCCTATTCGCGTACATCCTCACCTCCGTGTGCACCTTCGCTGCGCTTGACTTCTGATAACTCTCGACAGCGGAATCAATATGCGCTTGAGTGAGGCGGCGCGGTGGGAGAAGATCCAGTGTTTCGAGGAAGAGGTGGTCCATAATGAGGGTGAGGTCGCAGATGTAGGCCATGAGACAGCGGAGGGCTTCTGGGCTGTGGGATAGTGAGGAGATGTGTGGCATACTCAATATCAATGAAGATATTCAAATAAACCGAACTCACGTGTCCTTATAAACAGACCCGATCCACTTCATGAACATTGCTGAGAGGCCGATGGCGACCAAGACAGGTGCAGCAGCAGCTGTGAAAGCGGTACCGATGCCGACGAGGGTTTGAAAGGGATCGACATTGTCGCTGAAAATTAGCGGCAACGGCCCGGGATCAAGAGATACCCCAGAAGATTCGCAATTTCACTCACAACCAAGAACGTATTTCCTTATCATCCGGAACGACAAACTGGATGAGCTTGTACAGTCTCTGTTTAAAGGCTTCGCTGACGAGAAGCTGGGTATTGTCACGAATGAGCATCTTTCTCAGAATAAGGTTGAATTCACTCATGCCTCATCCGGATCATTGAAATTCCAACTTGCAGTGATTTCGAAATGAATTGTCTTGAGACAGTCCTCCAGCGGGAAGCCAAAAAGCTTCGTAGTTGACGCGAGACCGCGCCAGTATCCTGGGACAGCGGCGCACTCGAATTTTGCGAACACAATCAGGATATAACACTGACCTTGCATTCCGATGCTGACGGCAAAGATATAATCAGTCTCGGTCTGGGGCAACGAATTAATGGCATACTCAATGGAGCTGTCGACCTTGGCCCGAGCACTCGTCCTCTGTGCCACAGCGGTCACAAACCAAACGCTTTTTTTAACCATGTCTCGTGTAGTGTCGACCAGTGCCTTCAAAGCTCCATGATCAACGGGCACTCCCGAGCCTTCGGTCAGTCCTGAACGATTTCACCGTACGAACACGCTCAACGGCCCCTCGCGTAATAAATGAAGCGCACCAATGCTTACCAGATGTCCGAGCATACTGAAGGGGCTGAAATCTCTGGAGCGGAGGATCACAGATCTCTGCGAACTTCGTGTCACTTCTCTTCGCAACGATCGCAGCACATTCGTCCGACTCCATTTCATCTTCGGTTAGCTCTTGTTCAATGAGACTGTGTAATTTGTCGAATTGAGTGAATACAATAATAAGTGGGACTGGCGAATCTTCAATTTAACAGGTTCATAGCTTGTATCGATGATAACTACGTACCCTTCTTCTCCAATGCGAATTTAATGAATTCCTCGTCACCCGTTTCGAGTACACGACCTCCTGCATGCGGAATTTTGATGCAGAGCCTAAACAAAATTCTTGAGAATCAATGATCACAACGGAATGCAACTTTTGCTCACCAAACAACATGAACTTGATCCTGAATCGCGATATTTTCCGCGCTTCTGGCATCAAGGAACTCCTTCGCATTCTGAAGATTCGTGGCTTGCCCGGGCTCGAACCCCATCGAGTCGTGTAAAATCAGACGAGGATTATCGGGAGATGTAATCTCATCGTGGATGTTACAAACTCCCCGAGCCTGGTGGGAAACCACCTGCAAAGATCGAGGTAAGAAATCAATATATCGGGAAAGTCACTGGCGACGCTCACTTGCTGCTTGATTCCAAAGACGTGATTGATGAGCGAGGATTTTCCTGTGCCAGACTAGACCACGGGAGAGCCGTCGGAATAGAAAGTTAGATATCGAGAGTACAGAGAATCCCACCTTTCCGACTACAAGGACTCGCAATCTGAGGAATGTGCGCGTTAAAAAAGATCGGATTAATGCAGGAACTGACTCGTACTTGGGACATTTGGCCAATATTTTGTCGGTTTCGAGAGGTAATGTACCGCCGCTCGCCATTGCTCGTTATCTTTGTAAGAGGAGTGGGTGGGTGCTGAGGTCTCAGCTTGAGGTCTGGCTGAGCATGCGCTAGTTCTAACCTAGCTATCGCGCACCCGGTGTGTCAGTGTCAGAGCAAATAAGGTAGTCTCGGATGAAATTTCCCACTCCTCGTCCCTCAAGCGCTCGGCATCGAGGACCCGGGACTTCCAAAGCAAGCTGGAGGTCATACGACCGGTGGAGCCACCTCAATGGTCTGTACTGGCATTAAGAATGTAACGTGAAGTTCACAGCAAAGAGGAAAGAAGGCTTTGGACATTGCCGAAATCAAAATCGCAGGTGAGGATGTGTGAGTGGTCGGCATCGTCAGGAAAAAAAGCCAATGCTACGTCAAGAGATGTAGCCGAAGTAGCCATGGTAGCGTGGTAGACAAGTCCCCGATTTTATCGCGCGTCATAGCTGCCGCTTAGATTTGATAGCATCTGATAGCTGCCGCAACAGATCTAGTACACCACCGTTTGTTCCGGACCTCCGGAGGACGTTTTGACAGATGCTGTTAGCTGACATCTCCGAAACATTCCCTGGAGACCGAAACATCGATTCCCAGACAATCCGTCGGCGATGATGTCCTGGGGACATTCTGCGCTGAAGCTCTCCAGGACATTAGAGCCAGTTTGCTGACGGCGCTTGCCATAAATAATATTTGAATTGCTTCTTAAATTCGATCAAAATACAAATAAAAAAATGGTATTGCAAGCAACAAAAGTATACATTGAGTGGCTACACAAATGATTCTAGGAGGGAGAGGAGAAGAGGAGGGAGAGGAAGTAAATGATAATTTTCCGGAAGATGGAGAGAAAGAGAGGTGGGGAGAGGGCCGAAGCGTGTTGATGAGAGAGGCTTGGGGAGGACGACGGCAAGGACTTTGATGAAGGTTTGCATGGGTTACACTCTTGAGAAGTTTTCAGCTTGCGGCCTTGGACTCTTGCGACCGTTGTCTTGCAGTCTCAGCCTTGCACAGTGAGGTTCTTGGATCTTGCGGACTTGCGACTCTTGCCTGAGGTGGAGAGATCTTCGTGCCACAACGGACTTGAAGAGGCTTGAAGATTGAAGCTTGAAGGGATGTTGAGGAGAGATGACAGTGTCAGAGGCTTCGAGCTTCCTTCTGGGGTGTCGTGAAAGACGAGGAGTTTGGAGGGGGGATGAGGGAAGAAGACAAGAGAGTGACGTGGCAGCGGAGACCGTAATGACAAACATCACCATTGAATGATGCCACGTCATGATGCGATGTGGGGACTTCATCGTTTTCTCGAGTTCGACGCCAAATCCAGCAGCAAAAGGTTGCGTCCGCTCGAGGAACTTCATGAACTTCCTTGGAATACATTGTGCATTCAATACTAAGTCACAAGGAGTTTATTGGGGGATATAGCTACTCCAAATACAGTACTTGTTGAATCAGACGAGCTTAAGATTCCAGTATATATCTTAAGATTTGAACAACCTTCTAGGATGTCCTTCAACCATCCACAGACTGTCCCAACCACGCTTCTGAGGACATTTCGAAATTGAGAGCTGTTGGAGCTCGCAAATCATGGTTCCGAGGACATCACACCTCGGACATTATTTTGACATTTGAATAAAATGGTGGTGTAGCGCCCTATAGATTCTGGTAGCGCACATTGCATCGCGCTACCAGGGCTATTCTGGCTATTCCAGCTCTCATATAATTCATATCCTCACACCAGGCAATACGGAAATGTTTTGAAATAGATAATATTCGATACTACGATACAGGATAATGTACTACAAGGTAGATATCAACACGAGACGTACCTGCGCAGTGAACAGACGACCGAGAATGTTGGCTGTTGGGACAGGGGAGTGGGGAAAGGATAGGACAATAAGAGTTTACAAGTCTGGAGAGGCACATGAGTCGAATATACCAATCGGAGAACAGAAACGTACCAACGGGGCAAGGCACGGGCTCTTGGACACGAGTGACCGGTTGTTGAGAGCGCTGGCAGACAAATCAGGGGGCGGAGGATGAAGAGGGCTCATATCTAACGCACCTTAGCCCAGCTCAGTCTCGAGGGGGCTTGTTTTAGGGAAGCTCGATGAGCATCAGAGAGTGGCTTGGATGCGACGTTGGCTGGAAGGTGGGCAACGATGATCTAATAGAGAGTGAGTATAGATCCAGCAGAAGCAGAGAAGATACGCACCAGGTATCTACCCTCTGAATTTCAGCCTGGCTTTGTGCTCAGCGTCGTCGCAGACACGACGCGGACCCACCATACCTAGAAGAGACGACTTTAGAGTGGGGGAGTTGGGGGGGTTGAAGTGACTCACCAGTTCGTGTCCTCGACGACAACAACAAAGCAATTGAGGGAGGAAGGGGAGGCGTCGGAACGTTGAAAGGGAGGGGAAAAAGGGAAGAGAAGGTGAGGGAAGAGGAAGAGAAGCGCAATGTCACAGGTCACAATCCGAACCAACATCATATGATGTGTCAACAATCACGCCATTGATCCACGTGCTGCGTGGACTTAGCGATTTTCATCGAGTTCCTTGCAAGTTCCTCGCTTGAAGTAACTCAGAGTTTTGGACTGAGTACCGATAGAATTTGAATACAGAGAGACTTTCTTTTATGCATGGATGTCCTGAGCTTCATGTGAAGCCGTTTCCGAGGAGGTGATATCACAGTGATTATTCATCGCCTATTAGATATCGGGCCTATCAGGTCCGTTGCCAAGGATATCAAGCCTATCAATCGCTATAGAGTGCCGCGGGCTGCTACCACGTCTACAGCGGCTCTCAGATCTAAGCGGCAGCTATGGATCAGATCCGTTTTTCCTGACGATGCCAACTTGATGCTAACGGTGGCTTGGAAGCGTCCACCACCAGCCACCACGCTGTGTGTTCAAGTTTTGCCACTTTTATTCTCCCTCGAGCGGCGTAGAAAGTGCGGAGTAAAGGGGCCCATTCTCCCTGTCGGTCGAAGCTCAAGCTCTGACGAGAAGCATCAACTTCACTTGTCTTGTCGCTCTTATCAAGCGCCGTGATACTATTCAAAGCGAGCCTGGGAGCGCAGCGGCGTTCTCTGTCTTGGGATTCTGGCGCCGCACGTTTTCGGTCATTTTGACCGTCTATAAGTTGTGTAATGTCTCCCGCGTCGACCCTACCCAGCCTTCCTCTGCGCGTATGGACGCTGTCCTCGACATCCGCAGCAAATTATCGCATTTCCGCATCCTCATTCTTGGAAGGGCAAATGCTGGGAAGACGACAATCCTTAAGAAGGTCTGCAACTCCGTCGAAGACCCAGAGATCTTCAACCTACGCGGTAAAAAGGTACGTCATCGGGTACTGGGCAGGAAGAGACGGTCACTGAACCCCCGTAGATCGATCCGTCGATTGTGCAGGAATCAGCAGAGGTATAGCTTCATTTGTATGACTTTTCTTCACTTCAAAATCAACACAGCGAGGGCTGCACGACATTGAGAATCAATTAATTTTCAAGAGCAATCCCCAGTATATCTTTCATGACTCGCGCGGATTCGAGTCGGGATCTGAGAAGGAAATCGACACAGTCAAGACGTTCATCACGGAACGTGCTCAGACAAATACCTTGGCTGACCAGCTCCACTCGATTTGGTTGGCTGGTTTCTTCCTCGATCAATTTATACCAACTTCACAGCAGGTATTGCCTTCCAACTGATACAGACAGACCACTTCTAGTAGCGGATGAGCAGTTCTTCGAGAACGACGTTGCTCGCAAAGGGGAGCTCTCATGTTGCATAAGTGTTTCACAATCGTCTGACCAACTCCAAAGTACCCCTAGTTGCAATATTCACTAAATTTGACGGTCTCGTCACAGAGGCATTCAACAGTCTTCGAACAAGTGGAACTTCCGTCAAAGACGCAAGGAAATTACAGATTGAGAAAGCACGAGAGTTGCTGGAGACTAATTTTCTAGGGCCTCTCAAGTCAAAGAAATACCCCCCAGCTGGTTATGTCCAGCTTAACGGTGAGTCGTACCCTACACTTTCGTCCCCGAGTTCTGTTGGGATGCATTTCTTTTAGATATGCGCAAGGAGACAAGTGGCTGCCAGGAACTCATCGAGACAACGGCCAACACTATCGACAACAAAGCTCTTCAGTTGTTGTTTGTATCTGTGCAGCAAAATAATATCGGCCTCTGTGTCCACCGTGCGGTAGACTGGTGAGTCATTCGTGCCTGTTTCACTTTGGGAGTGGGTCACCGGTAGCCATTTTTTTTCTAGCGCCTTCGGCTCAGTTCATGTGTTTGGTAAGTACCGAAGGCATTGGCTGGATTACACAACCGCCTATGCTTCCTAGACATTGTAGGGAAGACTATCAGTTGGTTCCCTCATGTATGGGTGAGTTTTGAAGTAATTCATCTTTGACACCGTCAATCTGCTCAACAAACCTCTTGTAGAAAGTAAGGATGCGCATCGCAACGGTCTCCAATGTTCAAAGCAATTGAGTTATTCTCGTGCAGTCCAAAGAGGTGAATAGTTTGTATTACTTCACACTGACGTCTATACCGGCGTATTGACCAAGAATGCAGATAGTAAGCGGTCTTTGTCGTATTTTGTTGATCGAACTGACTCGTCCAAGTATGTGAGTGCCGGGCCTCTTTCCGCTATCACTTAACCCCTCTCGATATAGGATGAGGCAAGTATTCTTCGCCGTATACCAATTTGTCGCGGTTAAACGATTTTACAGGAAGTAAGTACAGTCTACGTTTTGCGGTATCTGCTTGCTGCCAACGTCCCTCGATCTGGCAGTCGACAAAGGAGGTAGTCGCAATCTTCTCGATGTCTCTAATCATTGTTAACATATAGCTCGTAGCAGGTTAGTCCAACTTGTGCCATGGCGATTCACTAAAGAGACTGACCGAGGGACATTTCAGATCATTGTGAGTCGAATCGATATAGCTCCCTTATACTCTCGTCTGAATATCTCTTTCTGTAGCTGGTACGCATTATCGAACTTCAAGTATTGTTGCGTACTGAATAGTTGCAGAGCTGGCGAGTACGTATCACCTCCCTTGCCGTTCCACTGAGTATCAATAGAGCCCTATTTTGCAGAGGGTAAGGACGCATTCGAGTACTTGCTAGGTTCACCTCCCGACGGATATTACAGAACGACGTTTGATCTTTCTTCGAGACTCAGCTTGTCGCTGAATCATTTGCAGGAGGTATGTCAAGAACGTTCCTCAACGTCATTGGCACTGTCCAACAACTTTCTAGACCGTACGTGATCTTCCTAACTAATCAAAGATCTTCTCTCATGCATTACAGTGGGTGAAGTCAAACCCATGGCTGGACTGATGATCACAACTCATTTTTATAATATCTCCAGAAAGGAAATCTTAGGCTCTGCATCCCGATTATACAAGCCAAGTACCCCGACTTTGAGCAGGATTCCCTGTCAACACAAATTCAAGTGCTCATGGGTATGCGAGGTTCAACTACGGTAGAGTAAAGCAGATTAATCCCGATCAGCGATATGTATCTGCGCCGAACAAACATTTTCCGAAGGCACCGCCAAGTCTCAAGGGTTTGGACCGGCTTTCGAAAACGCAATTGAACACTATGTTGGCTCAGAGCTGGAGAAACATGTTATTCATCAGTACAATGAGTCTTCTGGTGTGTTTCTATTGAAAATGATCACCGAAGGATTACTGATGGGAGATGGAGCTCGACCCCGGGGCCGCGACGATTACGAGAGAAGAGATTTACTGTGTGTTATCGTTCAGAATAATCCTCTTCGTAGGTGCCCAGTCCACCCATTCGTTTCACACCATCACATTCGTCCAGGCATCGGTCCTTCTGCTCGGGCTGCGGAGAATTGATTTATCTCGAACGGGAATCTTGTAACGTCAGAAGGCTTTAAGGATCTGCTTGTGTATCAAATCAATTTGAATCCCGTTTGAAATCAGTAAGACGAGGCATATGTAAAATTCGATAAACTCCGGAGAAGAACGTTTGAAGACGAAGGCTCGCAATACCGGTACCGTACTTAGCCGAATGTGTAACGCGCGTTCTGAGTGGTTGAAGGAGTGTAAAAGGGGATAGCTGATGAGATGAGCAGAAACGAAATCAGAATCATTTAGATGAGCGTACTTCAGATTTGCATTTTGAAGTCTCAGTGGCCAATACGCCGGGGTCGAAAGACTTTCTAATTTCTTCAGCGACAGGGCGGCGACGACTGGGATGGCAATGGAGTCCTTGAGATTCAGAATTGTGTTTACGGCTCGAGATTAAGCGCCGCAGGTCTGCGTTCAAACCAGTACTAGTACTGAGAAATATGTTCACTTGCACGAATTCAGCTTTCTGAGCACGAAGTCTGCCGTTTAGTCAAGAAATGCGAAATCGACGAATGAAAACCCACCGGTAATTGACTTGATCGAATCCGTGCCTTCATATTTCATCTTCAGGCAAGTTTTAGGCGGGCGCATCGACGACTTTCCCATCAGAGTGATCGCCAAGCTCCGGCGAGCCAATCCTCGAGCTCAAATTGTCTCAAATCCTGTATGCATTGCTTGACAAGTTGCAAGATGACAATTATATGTGAGAGGCTTTCTCATCGTTGATTATAATTCTTTGGGACCTATGAATGGACCAGAATGGTATATACCCGTTTCGTCGGCATGTGTTTCGATGGGCCGTTGCCGGATCCGCGGATGACACAGGTAATCGATAGTCAGAAATATAGCGCCTATGTTCACAACTTACAGCGTCTGGCGTCGTCGACCGTTCAAAATTTAAATCGAAATTCAGGCCTTTTCTTGACCGCCCAGCTAAGGCGCCGGGTTTCAGGGTAACTAGCACATTCAGGACAGTCTCAAGATCACAGACAGAATGTTCTCTTGAATATAAATCGAGGAGATGGCTCGTTTCTGCGATCGCCATGAAGGTTGGGAGCAAAGAACTGTCGAGCCGCCGAGCGTGGGATATTGTTTATGCTTGACATTTGTTGTGGCTTCCGATCCGGTTTCGGCAATCGCTCTAGCCGGCCCCCAAACATCTGCTACGTCGTCAACGACCTTGACCGCGCCCGGTATCCTCAACGTCGTCATCCTCGATGCCGAGCTTGGATGTTCTCCTCTCTGGCCTTTCTTATCAGCAATCTCGCACTCTACGACATGATTCGAAAACCCTTGCTTCAAGCCACATCTGCGCAGCACTGGCACTTTTCTGACACCAGTTTTGCCTCGTCCTTGGAGCTCCTACCGTTGCTGGTATTCAGTTGTGAAGTTAACTGCGTTTGAGTCGGATGTCGTCTCATTGTCCTTGAATATCTGCATCATCAAGCTTGCGTGTCGCGATACTAGGTACGCGTCTTGCTGATTCATCCATTCAGTGCTCACCGCGCTATTGAAAGCTGTATGCCACTCGGGAGGCTAGGGAAGAGCGTGGTGCGATACCACCCCGGTCGTCTATGCTCGAAGCCAAGACTGCACGGCTCATTGCGGAAGGCATGGCGTCCCGTGGACGGTGGCTTTATTCGTATGCCGAAGATCCATAACGGAGGTGGAGCAGAAAGTGGTGGCCACGGTGGAATTCGTATCTGTCTTCGCAAAGTATGCATACACGTCTTTCCTTACTCTGCTTTGCCTGACTTCGCTATCATATCGTAGGGCTATTTGAATTCCGCTCGAAGTATCACACATCGTACATCCAAGTCACTGAGAGGAGGCGACCGAATGAGTGAGAGAAGGGGCGGTACTGAGGTACGCGCATTTCTCTCTATCACAAACAAAACTTTCCTCACAATGGGTGGCCGCAGTATCTCGCTGATGTCAGGCATGATCAAATCCGCGTCAGCTCCTTCACCCCCATTTCGAAGGGATCCTGTACACATACGACAGCACCTGCCTCCGTCTCCATCTCGCTTCGTCGTCTCCTTAATCACCGTAGCTGGCCTCCGTCGACGGCCAGGGCTTTCTAGTCTGCACAACACTTGCGCATCGACATCGACACGTCCAGGGGCGCGCCAGGCTAGATTACGCGGACGAAGACGATAACGAGCTCCATCGACGCCCTCACCGCCCCTCCTCGAGCTTACCCACCTCGCACCGTCTGCGCATTATACACCAATGACCCTCGACGCGCTATGTCGATTCCCGCCAAGTCAGCCCTTGAACCGGGGTTTGGGGAATATACGCGCCGTATCTAACCAAATAACACGCGTCTCGATTCTCCTTTCCCCCTCCTTCCCCGCTATCGATCGTCTCGTCGCCTCCATGTTCATTCCATGCCCCTCTTCCGAGCTCTCTCCCCGACGCGCTCTCCGACCCTGCCGTCTTTGCTCCCGGCACCCACAGACGACGAGCGCGAAAGCGGGATGCGCGCCCTTGAAACCCGACCGCGTCCCGACGCTGCTGACCAACTCCTGCTTCGCCCCTCTGCCGTCGGTCTGGGTGCGCTGCTGACGCCCGCGCAAGCTCCTTCGAGGGCGGTGTAGTTTTCTGTGGGAGAGACATCGCTCTCCATCGATGCAGGGAGGGGGGTGAGATTGGGGTGTGGGTGCGCAGTGAGGAGGGGAAGAAGGGAGATACGGCAGCGGGATGCCTCGGTCGCCGTGAACGTGGAGGGGACAGGGGCGGGAGGTGGGAAAGTTTGGGGTGCCAGTGAGAGGCGGGGAAGGTGGGGCAGAAACTGAGAAAGGTGTGTCTTTTCATTCTTTCCTCTTCGCTTTGCTTGACGTCGGTGCTGACGAGACGAATAGCTCAAGTATCCACGTCGGGAGTGAGGATGGATGCTAGTGTGGGACGGCGCGCCGGCGATGATGATGAGGGTGAGCAAGAGGGCGGGTCGATTGAGACATGTGTACCCCCTCCCTCTCCCTCCGCGCCCTGCCTTCCGCCGTTCCGCTTTTCCTCTCGGTCGCTCCTCGTCGATGATGCGCTCTTCGATGCCTTGGCCGCCATTCGTGTCTCTGCTCATCGTACTCATCTTGATGCCATTCGCAGACGTAACCCTGATTCTCGAAGCACCGATGGAAGAGACACTGGTGCAGGTCGAAAGCGGGTGCATGCGCGGACATGGTCGGGGATCCGATTAAGATGAGCGTGGAAGAGGCACGAGGATTGAAGGAGGATGATTCGCTTGATGAAGAGCATCTCCTTCACGGAGCTGAGGCCTCCAAGCGTGGCTGTGAGACGGCCGAGCTCGGGAGTGCGATGGGGAGCTCGTATTCCGCGCGCCCTCGAGGGCGAGGAAGCGAGTGTATCGGCGGTGGTCTCGCAGGGACTGACGCACTGGAGGCGGCTTCAGGGTTTACCCCACAACGTCCCGTTTGTTCTTCCTACAACATTTCTGCACGCACCTTCTGCTGCGGGGCCTGCTACCCGTACCGTCCCACTCCCGGCGATGGTCGATGCCCCTTCCTTGTGCGCCTCTCAGTCAGTGACGTGGCGCACAGCGTCGGTCAGCAGCACCGCCCCACATAACGAAATTTCTATTTTGGGACGGAAACGTCGCGTCGATATTTTTCTTGATCTTTGGAGTGAGCGGCTTAAAGGCTGCCCAGGGGCGGGACGCTGTAGATACATGCACGAGATGCCTGCTGTTCGCTTGTGCATCTCATTTTCTCCCCATCCCTCCTCGTACTCCCAAGTTGATGCACTTGCGCCAATACAATTTTAATGTCCGCAGGAAATTCTTCTTTGTCTGGCTTCCATGTTGAATCGCTTGCCTGTTCTGTTTTGGTGATATCGAGCTTCGGATTTTCAAACCTCTTGCCCTCGCTTGACTCCACAATGTACAGAAAATTGTCGATTCTTCCTTGATTTTGGCTCTTCATCGCATGAATTGGCTTGCATGGCTCGTTCCCTCCGTGAACTGTCCGCATGTTTTTGCAGTAATCTCAATCTCCGACTCGATCGCTAGGCGCAGAGATGTGCGCGCTCATGCGAGCGAAAAGACGGAATTTTCGATTTTTTCTCTGAATAAGAAACTCATAATTTTTTCTTGCTTTCAGATAGCTCTCGCGATACAAGCTCGTGGCGCTTTTGGAAGCCGAAACCTCGCTGGCGAAATTATCTTCTCACTCACCCACCCAGTACCGGAACGTTGCGGCTCGTCGAATTCTCTAAGCGAAGCTAGACCACATGCAGCGCCAAGAACTTTGTGCGGCACGTATTCGGAAGGGTGAACCTCCCTGCTTGCGCTGGTAAATTTGGTTGTAAGTTTATTTCTTCTTATTCTGAACTCCTTCCTGATTATCTAAACCCTCATAGTCTACAATAAATTCCGTGACGATATTCAGGTACTTTTTGAATTCGTTTTGACTTGCTTGAAGGCATCCTTGGGGTATGTGGTCGTATCCGAAGTTGTTGCGGATGAGTCTAGGCATTGAAGAGTATATAAATCACCGGTTATGCATCCTTCACATTGCATCTCGCTCACAATTCGGTATGCGCGTCAACACCCCCAGGTTCGTAGCCCTTGCTTCTCCGTTATGTCGCGCAATCGCACTAATCAACATCTCCCATTCTCATTCCTCTTCATTTTACCACCGCTCTACAGTGTCCTCTTCGCCATTTCCTCCCTTCTCCTCTCAGCCTCCGTCTCTGGATTCACAATTTCCGCCCCCGTCAACACGCGCGCCGGCCACCTCACCGATATTCACTGGACCTACCAGCCAGATCGCGATCCCGCCACGTTCAACTTATTCTTGACCAACGCGAGCTATGCATTCAATGTGCAGGCAATCTTGGGAGAGAATCTGAGGAGCGAGAGTGGTGGGATTAGTGTGGTGGTACCGGCGACGGTGAAGGCTGGGTGAGTTTGCCTTAAGCGACGATTCAAGCCGTTTTTGAATTTCAACTGAATTGGTGAATTAGAGAGGGATATGCGTTGCTTGTGACGAAATCTACGTGCGTTTCTCGAGTTCTTTTGTTGTGGTTTCGTTCATTTGGATCTGATTCTTGACGCCAGAAATTGGGATTGGATTTTGGCTTCGAGTCCGACATTCTCGATTGCTGCGGCTTGAGGACTCTGCAATCGGGTCAAATGAGGGGTGCCATGAAGGGTTTTAAGAACAATATTTTGATTGCCAGTCGGGTTTCTGTATCTATCGCGAAGAACTGGTGTGACACCTCAGGCGCATAGTAAGGATGATTTTTGCCGATAGGGCGGCGTACCGAAGAGAGTTGTCTCGGCCCGAGATGAAAGAAGCCAGCGAACTCCACGCGAACGTGTCAACTTGAATGCCACCTGACAGATCAGATACGGAGCAAATATTCCCTCACAATTCTTTGTTTCTTACGCTCATCCCTTCTCCCGCGACGTTGGTCTCTGAGGTGTATTGGCAGCGAAATCTTCCACTGATATCTGGGCTTCTGGGCGCCAAAATTGGCCCATTCCTGACATCTGCTGCTCATGGATGTTCCCCAAGAATCTGGCGATACCTTTGCTCTGCGCTTCAAAAATCGGATCTGGTATACGCTGTGCGTACTTGAGATTGGCTTGTGGTCAGATTCCGTCACCACTGCACATGTTCTTCGGGCAGTTCTCGATCCCAATGACATTCTGTGGGCATGGGAAGATGAGGATGAAGCCGAAATCCAAAACCTCATTGACCACACTCCGGACACTGGGCGCTGGTGGCAGCCAAAGCAAGAAGAGGAATTGATCCGCTGTGCTTTAGACGCACTCGAGGCACGCATTAACGAAACCCAAGCTCAAGTTGGTCGTGGTGTACTCGGGCATTTGGATTCAAGGACCCGCCTTCGATTCATGACCTGGCTCTTGCTTGTGGTCTCGTCTGTTGCTTCCACTGAATCAGCCCACATCTCTGTAACTGGCTTAATGAATCGCTGGGGTCTCTGTTGTGTCTCCCAAGTCAGAGATGACCAGAACCAGGAGCAGTGTGAAATCTGTCACACAACACAAATCTTGGACTGCTGGCTGGAAACTATGCTGCTCTTGTACACAGTAAATGATCTTGAAGCAATGCAGGGGTGGACTCGATGTCACTGCTTTTCCAAGTGAGTTTGACAATTCATTAACCTATTTCATATTTCCCTGCTGATTGTTGATAGAAAATTGAAGGAGGTGCCTTCACAGCCCCAAGATTCAATGGAGAAACAATCAGAACACAGTTTTCTAGCTCATCGTCTGTTGTTTGGGATCTTTGTCCCCGTATGGCCCAGTATTCTTTGGATGCTGTTTCGTATGACAGCTCTGGACCAAACCGATCCACTGCCGACATTTCTCTCCCTTCTTCATGGAACAAACCATAACCTTTTTACATGGGATTCCACTGACTTGACATGGATTCGAGCTCGAAAGACTCTGAATGCTTCATTTATCCAGAAATGGTATGAATGTGTAACCGAGATAAGGGGGAGAAGCTGGACAGACATTGCTAAAATCACCAAAGTAAATGGACAGCGACATCACTGGACTTCTGAAGACTGGGGAGATCAAGACAACAGCTTGCGCCTGCACACATTCTCTCTCCTGGTCTCAGACAAACTCCAGATTCCAGATAGCCTCAAGGAAGTGTTTGATCCAGGGCTTTCATCTCCCCCGTGGGCTCAGTTTTCACTCTGGGATAGTGCAATTCAATCTGAGTACCGACCACAAGGATTGTATGAGTCAAGAGTTCCATCTCAAGACTTTTGGACAGAAGCGAGTTTGGGCCAGTGGCTTTTAGGTCAAACACTGAATTTATGTCATGATGTGTGGGAGGCACCTTGTGAAGAGGGTACAGCAGTGGAGAGGGTCTATTGGATGTATTATATCTTGAAATATTGGCAGGTGGGTTTCTATCCTGTGACTTGCAGCACTTTTTACTCAAATTTGCTGCAGAAATTTCTACCTTTGTGTGGATTTCACCTGGTTGTTTGTGTAGTACCTTGGCATATGTAAGGAATATATTGTTGATCTTCACAATAATATCAAGCTCACCTTATCATATCACAGACACCAGTCAAGCTGGCATCCAAAGAACTACCTACATCAGCATGTATTGGCATCATGCATTCAGTATCGCGCACATTTTGAGTCGCTTGTCAAATTTTTGCAAGCTAATGTTCAATTATTTGCAAGTAATCCACACAAACACTGAAGCTTTCCACTGATTGAATCTTAGGAACCGACTCAAAAGAATCCTTATTATCTGCATAATCATATCACCAGATGCCTTTTCCTACAAGGTGTTCATATGGTTCGCTTTCTTATGGATGATGACAACTACCAAGAGCTCTTGAAAACTCGCGGCCCTAATGCTCAGGCACTTCTTGATATGTTGCAGGATGTAAGCTTCATTGTTTTTGCTGTCTCAAACTCTATCTCATTCTGTTGACTAGTTTTTGGATCTCGAGTCAACCTTGCATGTTCGTCCAATGCTATTCAAGGCAATGTCTAGTCTTGCTCGTGCATCTGGCCTTTATCCTCAATGTTTTGCTCTTCTGCATCTGACAATAAATGGAGGTCAAGTGGGAGGAGGAGCCTATTCTGATATTTGGAAAGGGGAACTGGACGGAAAAGGTGTCTGCATGAAAATAATGCGAATTTTTGAGACAGCAGATATGCAGGTTGCATTCAATGTATGAGCTCTTCTTGCTCAGTTTTATCTTCTTGCTTATTATTCAACAGGAATTTGGCTCCGAGGCGTTGATCTGGCGCCAGCTCTCTCATCCGAACCTCCTGCCATTCTTGGGTGTCTATCACCACCACAATAGACTTTGCCTGATCTCTCCATGGATGGATAATGGAAACATTCTGACATTTATACGAAGAGATTCACCTGACACCGACAAACGACTATCACTTGTAAGTTGCTTCTCAGTCCATGTTCCTGATTGAGCATACCATGAATAGATTTTGGATGTTGCCCTTGGGTTGCAGTACCTGCATGCCCAAGGAACAATTCACGGAGACTTGAAAGGGGTATGAACACAATTTCTACTGCTTTCTCGTTCCATTTGCTTAGCAGCATGGTTGCTAGCTCAACATCCTTGTGACACCTTCTCACAGAGCCTGTATTGCGGATTTTGGACTCTCTTCGCTTGCCAGTGCTGTAACCTCCAGACTGGCTGCATCCAGCGTTCAAAACCATCGGGGAACTCCCCGCTATTATGCACCTGAATTATATGAACGAAATGGACGTAATTCATTTGCCTCTGACATCTACGCTTTTGCATGTGTTTGTTACGAGGTATCTAACACTCTGACATCTTATTATGAGTTGAGCACTCAAAATTGTTCAGATATTGACAGGGCAACTGCCCTTCTATGAACTGTCAAATGATGTGCAGATTATGTTTGCTGTTCACAAAGGCGAGCGACCTATACTAACACCAGCATGCACTGGTACAGTTGCTCTTGATAGCCTTTGGACCATACTACAAGAATGCTGGGACGCAGATACAAGCAACAGGCCCACAATTTCAGACATCATTATCAAGCTCACATCAGCACCAATTAATGCTGTTACTACATCATCTACCGCAGACTGGGAGGACAAGATCACTGCACGTTTCCGCCGTTCATCGACTCTGGGCCATACATTACCTTCTGTCAGTCAGATTGACCATATGATGTTTGGAAACAGGCTTGTCACATGAATGGAAGTACAGTTTCTTTGGTTGAAAGTAGTATTTAGTGTAGCTTTCTAAATTTACTACAGATCAACATAGATTCTGTTATTTTGCGGTGTTTCTTTTGGCTCAGAGAGCTGCTTGAAGGTCAGGTCAGTTTTATTGTGCTTTCCGTGATCTGAGAAATTTATGAGTCGAGAGAACTTTAAGAGAAGCTTCAGAAAGATATAGTGCTCCGGGCAGACAGCGATCAAGCACCGAGATATGCCAAAATTTTGGAAATATCTGACGTAAAAATCCAAAGAGTGTTCGATTTTGCGAGTACCCGGCGGATAATTCTAATTGGCAACCCCCTACTTTTTCCGGGGGTTGCCAAATAGAACAAAGATGGCATCAAATGTGCCGCCCTGCCGAGGGTCTGCTCTGTGCAAAATCTATCAAGTCTGCACTGAGGTGAGTCCTACTAGTGGAAGTTAGTCTCGGATACCCAGACGTACTACTTTATGAGCTGCCGGATATCTTTCCGTATATGGTGAATAGAGGACGTTTTTGACAGCTGATTGATCTTGGGGGGTGGGAGAATTTATTGACGGTAGTACGTCTGGGCCGGTTGAGCCGTGGCACCTACCATCAGTGTTGTACTTAAGACCTTAAGACCTTAGCCTTAATATACCCTTAACCCTTATTAAGGTAAGGCCTTAATATCGGGACCTGCACATGTGAAGCCCTTAATAACCCTTAAGCCGGAGCTGATGCCATCAATTGGAAGCTCCGAGAGAGCTGCCATTGACCGGCATTAGGATATGCTGCTCCAGTGATACCTTTCGAATGCTTTGCCGTGTTGTTCCCTTGCAAGCTAATCAAACTGCCATCAATATTATGTTGGTACGAGGATGTGGCTCTCGTTTTCGACCTCTCTCTGCATCAGCACATCAATATAAGGACTTGTCTGCTTACTTAGGGTCTTTTGGTGCGATCATGGGGCTCTTTCTGCAGACAAGAGCATTTGTTGAGCATTTGGTAGATTTTTCTGGTCTTGCCATTTTAGGAAATAACCCTTAATTTGACCCTTAATTTAGGCACCCTTAATAAGCCTTAAAAAGAGCTAAGCCCTTAATTTTGGGGAGCACCCTTATTAAGACCCTTAAGTACAACACTGCAGGCTACCATCACCATATTATTCTGCGCGTCGACGTGTTTCCATCCCCCGAATCCTCAGGGAATGCCTCAGGGCGACGAGGGACGCCATCCCGCCCTCCGTCTATGCTTAGGTGCATCCTCTTATCCTGTACATGGAACCCAATTTCTACAGGCAGATGACGGGAGTGGGGGTGATGGTAGGTGTCACGGTTCAATCGGCCCAGACGTATACAAGCCCCACCATTTTCCCACATGCCAGAGATCAATCAAACTTCAAAAAACGTCCTCTATTCACCATATATGGAAACACCTCCGAAAGGTGTCCTACGACTCGAATTGCTTGTATACGTCTGGGTATCCGAGACTAGTGGAAGTAGACGAGCAAAGGAAATTTGAATGCCATATCATTCGATTTCTTGACACCATTGACATGGCCAGCTCCAACAACACTCATTCCTCACTGCCGGCTGGCTTGTGGATATTGATGTCCATACCTTCCTGTTCCCTACGACCATTGTCCATTGCTTATGAGGGTAAATGTCCTTGTCCCGTTTCTCTATGAGTGCTCTCCATTATTTATTGACCCGAGTTGCATTCAAAAATCATTGTCTTTGGCAGAGTTCGGAATGGTTCTCAATGATCGCCGCCTTAATCCAGCCATACTATTTCAGATAGGCCCGGAGAGCTGGCTCATCTGCCCAGCATAACATACTCAGCCTGCAATAGTCCTGAGAAACCACTGGCTGTACAAAATGCGGACCATTCAACTGTTCATACATCAGTAAAACTGCACGTTGGTCTCTGAGGTGTTTGAGGTGTTTGTAAAGACCTCAGAGACCTCAAAGACCTGCCATAAGTTAGAGTTCGCTGGTGTTTATGGAGATGGGTCAACTAACTCTATAGATATCTTTCTTATCGTCAAAGTTTCCAAAGACCTCGACGGTATCTGGCGAGTGCCAGAGTATTCTCGAAAGATATCATTCAAAGACCTCTACTAGACACGCATTCAAAGAGCAGAATAAATAGTGAATATATTTCGGAATCATAATTATGGCGATGGCATACAAATATTTAAATCTAGCTGAATTCGATCAGGAGCGGTGTTTCTTCTTCGATGACCATCTCGACATCCGAAGACGACGAGCATGATGCGGACCGTGACCGCGCTCGCTTATTCTTGGGGAGGTAGCTGGCTGCGACACTGTTGATCTTTTCCCATTGCTCACCCTGCAACTGTTTCAGCGAATCGACAAAATAGGTCGCACGTCGCATGAGGCGCTGCGTTGTAGCACTCTCGGCAGTGTAATCGCCCCAATTGTCGTTGGAAAACTGCTCCTTCTGGGACCTCCCGGGTGGTACGTACAGACCGGTTGCCCAGAAACCGAGCTCGCGTTCCATCTGGAAGATTGTCATTAGTTGATGTCAATGCGGGAAAGACGAGACGCACCGCTTGAGAGGCAAGCAGTAGAGCGCCGATTGCGGGCGCCTCCACATCGAGGCCACCGGGCAGGGCCGCAAGGAAGGCAAGGTGGTAGGAGTAGGTGAAGAGAATTATAGACGATTGAAATAGCCCCTAGGCGCTCTTCAGAAAAAGTGGGGAAAGTGAATAAGATTGGAACGTACGGTGTACTTGTCCTGCACCTCATCCCACTCCCTCCACTGAAACACTTTCATCTTGTAATTTGCCTCATCTAACTCGAGCATTGAAGCGACATAGTCCTTCATGCCTTCCGGAGTATGGAGCGGAATCTCGTCTGGAGGGGCCGTTCCGTCTACAAGTCTCATGAAACAACGCGTTAAACCACGACAGGAGACGCACCTTCGGCCCGCTTCTTTGCGTTATCTACCATGTCCACTACACACCTGTGGGCTTGAAGAGGGAATCCGGCGCGCCAGGTGTTGGTCCGATACATAATCTATCGAAGACGATCATTGTGACAGAGCGGCAGCGAAACGAAAGCTAAAGACGTACCAATCCTTGCCAAACGTCATCCTTAGCGTTCATCTTGAACTTCGTGAAGAACTTATCAAGCACCCCTTGCACCTGGGCGTCGCTGAGACTGTGCCACGGCGGCAATTGGCCAAGTTCCTTGCGAAGATTTGGCCAGACTGTGTCAGTGAAGGTATCGCCATTGCCGGCGGGGCCAGGGATATGTTTGACCGTCCAGCGTTTGGAACCGTCACCGCGCAGCTCCTTCTGGGTGACACGCTTGGCTGGGGCGACGATGCGTACGATCGACTGAGGGAGACGGTGAGAGAAGAGATGTGACAAGATGTGACGATGCGTGCCTTACAGCTTGAGCTCTCCCCTTGCCTTTCTTCTCGCGTTCCACGATCTCGTCGGCGTCGTCGTCAATAGCGGGCCCACCATAATGAACCATACCATCGCTGTCTTCTGTCCCCTTCGCTTCTCTACGCTTGAGTCTCTCCTTCGCACCGGACACCATCCCGGACTTCTTCGCAATTTTGGTCTTCTTTGCGACCGATTTTTCTCTGTAACAGTGTAAGTAATCGTGGTCTGTGTGAGATAAGATCGCACCCGTTATCATTCGCTTTTCTTTTCCCCCCACCACCGCCAATTTCTGGAGTACCGGTAATATCTTGGGTCTGACGCGCCGCCTGGATGTCAGCGCGGCTGAATTTCTTGTTCTTCTTACGAGGTGGGGCCGCAGATGCCCCTTCGTCGTCTTCGCTGGCGTCTGGCTCATCTTCGTCGTCGCCGGAGTCATTGGACTCATCTGGCGGTCGGAACGAGTCCGAATCACCGGATTCCGAGTCGTTCGCTTCAGGATCTGCATTGCAAGTGAACAGAAACTCAAGCGGTAGAAACTGCAAATTTTTACCCAAATTCATTTCCTCCTCCTCTTCAGGGCTGAGCTGTGGTGTCCGGATCCGACGTTGTGGACGAGCTGGCGGGGGAGGATGATGAGCGGTCTCGCCATACTCAATGTCTTTGCGCCGCTGCTCATCTTCAATTGCAGCAATGGCCGCAAGTGCGGAGTCCTTCGTCCTGTCCGACTGTGCTTTCACTTCTGCTGCTCGCTCGTTGTCTTCAGCCCTTTCCTCGGCCGTTTTGGGTACAAGCCCAGCGAGCTGGGCCGGGTGTATGTTCTTGTTTCCAGCCCGAGTCGTGAGTCCCGGGCCACTGGGTTGGTTACGGCGCTTCGTTGGTGGGGGGAGAGACATGGGTATAGCGATGTTGGGGGAAAAGAGAGAGCGGCGAGAGAACACGTGCGGATAGTTGGTGTCGTCTTGACAATCTTTTTTGCAAATTCGTTTCAGGCACGCACGGGTGCGTCAGCAATGACTCGGACTCCGCAAAGATCGCGCCACTCTCCTTTGTCATTTTTTCTCCCCACTCTCTCTTTGACCGTTCAGCAATGCTAAGCCCCGCCAGACTTACCAGAAGAAATTCAAGCCCAAGAATATTCCTTGCCCATACCCGGGATGCAAGAAGTTCTGTACCAACTCAGGGGGACTCACCCAGCATATGCGGATCCATCAAACCTTTCCCCGTCGCTCCGCACCGCGGCCGCCTGACTCCCCGCCCTCTCCCGCTGGCCGGCACTCGCCAGCAGGTGGAGGCGACGCAGGGCTGGATGATATGGAATGGGAGCCGTTTGATCTTCCCGGGCGCATCAAGCGTCATCCTGACTTGAATGGTACGTGCTTACAGCTCGGTCTTTGAGCTTATATTCAGCGACGATTTTGACAGGCAGAATTTGCGACCGCGATGGAAATTTTCTTGCGGGAAACAGTCCTCCGCCGCCTCCAGAACCACGAGCGAAGGATGACTATACACCGTACAAAGACGACCTTGACTTTCATCTGGCCGACCTCCTGTACCGCAAAGTTCAGATGTCTGCTGGCGATATCGATGCCCTTATGCAGATCTGGGCGGCCAAACACCCCGACTCCGACCCTCCCTTTGCCGACCACACCGATTTGTACGCGACTATCGACGCCACGGATCTTGACCACATTCCGTGGCAGTCTTTCGAAATGTGCTATAACCTTCCCATTCCCCGTGACGACTCCACACCCTGGAAGAGACAGAAATACACCGTCTACTTCCGGGATCCTCGCCTTGTCTTGCGCAGCCAGCTCGCCAACCCCGATTTCAAAGGCGAAATGGATTACGCGCCAAAACAGGTCTTCGCACGCGATGGAACCCGCGAGTACGAGGACTTCATGTCGGGAAATTGGGCTTGGAATCAAGCGGTACAATTATATTCTGTTCTTGAATAATATTCTCTAACAACACTTTACTAGACCCAAATTGCGAAAGATCCCAAGACACATGGTGCGGTCTTTGTTCCCTTCATCGCTGGAAGCGATAAGACCACCGTCTCTGTCGCCACTGGGCAAAACGACTACTATCCGCTGTACGCATCCAACGGGCTGGTCCACAACAACGTGCGGCGTGCGCATCGCAATGCTGTGACGCTGATAGGGTTTCTCGCAATTCCTAAAAGTGCGTGGACGGCTGCGCATGTCTTTTTCCCGTACTCATTTTAATTTCTACGCAGCGGATCGGGAGCACGACAAGTCCGCCGAATTCCGGACGTTTCGAAGAAACCTATTTCACGGGTCACTCAAGTACATATTTGAGTCACTCCGTGATGGGATGACCACCCCTGAAGTCGCACTCTTCGGGGACGGTCACTACCGTCGCGTTATCTACGGGCTTGGTCCCTACATCGCGGATTACCCCGAGCAGGTTCTCCTCACCTGTGTCGTGCAGGGCTGGTGCCCAAGGTGTGTCTCCCTTCGCGTTTGGTGTAATCATGCTAAAATCAATTCAGGTGTACCGCGACGAACAAAAATCTCGATGGTGAGGGTGGACGGCGTACTAAGGCCCATACCCAGCGCCTCTTCGAAGCTCTGGAAGCCGACGCGTTGAATCACAAGTCGATCTGGGATCAATACGGTGTTATCAGCGATGTTTTGGTGCGTAACTATACCTGCCATTTTCCTCTGTTAACTGCTTTCTAGCCATTCACCTGGACTTTCCCGCGGGCGGACATACATGAGTTGATCTCGCCCGACCTTCTACACCAAATCATCAAAGGTACATTCAAAGACCACCTCGTTACCTGGGTCGGCGAGTATCTAGAGGCAATCCACACGAAGAAACGGGCAGCGCAGATCATGGCAGCCATCGACAGACGGTATGTCTTGACTCTTCCTCTTTATGATTGTTAAGACGTTGTATGAAATCTTTCATAGTATCGCAGCCGTTCCGCCGTTCCCTGGCCTACGTCGCTTCCCAGAGGGTCGAAACTTCAAGCAGTGGACAGGCGATGACTCGAAAGCGCTCATGAAGGTTTTTATTCCTTATTTTGGAGTAGCTTCTTCGTTTAACTGTACCTCGCAGGTCTACCTGCCCGCAATCGAGGGCTATGTACCACCCCAAATGCTTCGCGCATTCAGCGCATTCCTCGACTTTTGCTATCTCGTCCGCCGCAACGTCATCAATGAGGCGACGCTCGCAGCCATCAATGACGCCCTCGCCCGCTACCATCATGAACGCGTCATCTTCGAAGAGAGCGGTGTCTGCCCCAATGGCTTTTCTCTTCCAAGGCAGCATTCCCTCGTCCACTATCCATATCTGATCACCCAGTTCGGCGCTCCCAACGGACTGTGCTCTTCAATCACCGAATCCAAGCACATCAAGGCTGTAAAAGAGCCATGGCGACGTTCTAGCCGGCACAACGCCCTCGAGCAGATGCTCACAATCAATGACCGCCTCGACAAACTTGCCGCTGCTCGAGTAGACTTCACTGAGCGTGGTATGCTCGACGGCCCAGCCGCACGACAGCTAGCATCATCCTCGGCGGCGCCGACTGCAGACCGAGACGACGACGACGAGGAGCTGGGCTCCACCGATGAGCTGGAGTTCTTGGGGGAGGTGAAGCTTGCGAGGACACCTAGTGCGTGTGTTATCGGACTAGTATTGACCTAATTTTCATTCTCTTGATTACAGTCCGCAATTACCCCACAAATCCCGAAGCGTTGGGAGACTACCTCAAGATCCCTATGCTCCCCGCCCTCGTCCGTCGATACCTCTATGGTCAAGAGCATGCCGACAACCCTGACCTCGACGTTTCCACCATCGCGCTAGATGACTGCCCAGATGCACCGCGCAAGATCAAATGCTTCCCCTCTGCCGTCGCCACCTTCTATGCACCAAGCGACCAATCCGGTCTTCATGGGGCCATGCGCGAGCGTATCCGCGCTGTTCGCTCTTGGCGTGGCAAGGCTCCCCGTTACGACTGTGTCTACGTTGAGGCGGATGCAGAGCAGCCTGGATTTCGTGGCTTGCTTGCCGCTCGAGTTTTACTCTTTCTTTCTTTCAAGCACCGCGGCACTTCTCATGAATGTGCCCTCGTCACCTGGTTCTCCACTGTCGGCCGTGAGCCCTGTGAGGATACAGGCCTGTGGATGGTGGAGCCGGATTTGGATGGGCGCGGGCGCCGTATTCATGACCTCATCAGCATTGACTCCATTCTGCGCAGCGCGCACTTGATACCTGTTTTTGGTGACACATTCCTTCCACGTCGTTTTAAACATTCAGACTCCTTGGACAGTTTCAAAGCGTATTACATTAATAAATACGCAGACCATCACTCTCATGAAATAGCATTCTAATTTACCTCTGTGTACTATATCTAAATTCTCTTGGATATTTTATTTCTGAATTCCATTTCACTAGGAAATCAACGCTGTCAAATTAAAGCTTTGTGTACTGACGAAGAACTTTGAGCGCGCGAGGTCTCTGAGAACTTCAGCACTTCCCAATAAGGCAATCAATTTCGCAAAGATCTCCCGTTCGCAAAGTCCGCAAAGACCTCGCTCAGACATCAAAGACCTGCCCACAGAGATCGCATACCTACTTTCAAACACCGAATACCTCAGATACCGATGTGCAGTTTTACTGATGTACTTGAATCGAACTATGGACAACCTCTGATCATTGGCCTCGATCAGTTCCGGCCGATATGCCGTCGGCAGCAGGGTTGCCAAATAGAAAAGTTCTATTCGGCAACCCCAAACTAGCTGGCAACCGGGTTGCCAAATAGAATTATCCTTGTCATGTCCAACTTTTTAATATTTATCTTGAACACTTTCAAATCAGATTCAATTTAACGCGCATCAGGGGCCACCATTCAAAATTTCGGGCAGTCTGTGCACCAAATTGATGCCAATTCCAGGTAATAAGGCTCTTCCTACATTCGAAATCTAGAGAAGATGGCCTGTGGATTCTGGAATCCAAATTCAAACACTTGGTTGTTTACGTCAACATTTCTTCGGAACTTGCTTCCGACCGGGTTTCGGCAATCACTGTAACCGGCGCGGCCGAAACATCTGCCACGTCGTGACTCCTCGTCGTCGTCGTTGCCAACGACAATGGACATTGACTCAGACACCCCCCACGTCGTCGTCCTCGATGCTGACCTTGGATGTTCTCTTCGAGTTCTCCCACTCTGCATGGATTATGTCTCCCCCTATGCGCTGATCCAGACCGAGACCAACGCCTCCATCGCACGACACGTATCATCCCGATGAACATTTGGCGGGCTAGCCAAGGGCCCAGTGGTATGCGCCGAATCCCCGCGCCCGCACCTAGCGCTGCCGACACATCAATCCTTACTATCCATCATCTCCATCCCGTTCCCCACCCACTCCGTGTCACCTTTGTCTCCTCTCCGCTGCTCTTGCGCTCTCCATCCCACCCACCTTCTCATGCCGCTCTACGCGACAGAGCGTGGCGCAGTGAGCAACGGGTCGCAGAACGTCCCCATCCCGCCCTCTGTCGTTCCCATCCGCTCCTCGACCACGCTCTTTTCGCCTCATCAATTGCGTCTTGATTGCCCTTGTGTATCTTCGCGCCGTCGACGAGGTAATCCTAGGCGGTTTCCATCGGCGTGACCGTCGGGTACGCTCACGCCTGCCCGAGTATCGCTCCTCATCAAGGAATGACAGGAAGTTATCCGGTGTCGATGCGGTGGAGCTCAGTGCAGGTGTGCGTCGAGGAGAGGAGGCGATGGTGGGTGGAGGAGAAAACGAGTATGTGAAATGTGCGGGGTCTACCCGCCGGCGACCTCACGATGGGATGGGATGCGGAGTGGATGTGGGAGACGGAGTGGGAGTAGCAGTGGTCGCCGCTGAAGGATGAGGTGCAGGAGCACGCTGAGTGACGAGGGAAGAGGGG
Source organism: Favolaschia claudopus (assembly GCA_037176885.1). Lineage (NCBI taxonomy): Eukaryota > Fungi > Basidiomycota > Agaricomycetes > Agaricales > Mycenaceae > Favolaschia > Favolaschia claudopus. Next base: position 884,365 of record JAWWNJ010000081.1, read on the forward strand.
GGTACAAAAGTATGGATTAGCTCGGCGGGAAGATATCCGGGATCGGTATGTCTTCCTCTCGTCTTTCGTTCCTGACCGGCGCTGATGCGAGATGATAGGTTGCGGGAGACGGGGTGCATATTTGTTGAGCACCGCGGTCACGGTGCAGGCGGGGATTTGGGGAGCTTCGCGCGACATCGCTCGGTTTCCCTAAGATGTTTGCGCTGTGTATCCACGGACGTCGAGGTTTTCCTACCTCGTCTTCCGGCCACGCGTGGGTCATTCTTGCCCTTGCGTGTAGACGCGCTCCACGGTCTCGCATTTCCCATCGACGTCCGCGACGTACTGGCGTCTTGTACCGCGACCCGTTCCTCGTACCTGTATGCCAGTCGCGCGGAGCCGCGCATACACTCGACGAATGCACGCCGTCACCATTTGCATAGCCTTCGCTGTGCCCTATGAGGAAAAGGTGCCGCGGTGGGAGTTACAAACAGCGTGGTAGGGGCGGATACGGCTGGGAATGGCAATGAGGGGGGAGGCGCTACTGCATGATGGAGGTCGAGAGGAGCGAGTAGAGGATCGCTTTGATGAGCATCTCCGACTTCGACGATGACGGTGGTGGCTTGAGAATGGCGGAGCTCGGGGAGTACGGCGGTGGGGTCGTGTCGCCCCCGCCGTCGAGCGCGAGGCAGCGAGTGGATCGGTGGTGGTCCCGCATGCGTTCGCCAGATTGAGGCACTGGCAACGGACTCATCATTTTGCCCCGGGCCTGCGATCTCGACGTCCCATTTGTTCTTCCTAAACGATTCTTTTACGCCCCTTCCGCTTCGGAGCCCGTTCTCCCCACTTCTTTTCTCCTCAATCGTTGCGCTCATAGTCCACGAGATGATGTCGGTTTGTCAGTCAGCACTGCCACATTTCCCTTTCGGGATGGAATGAAAAAAGTTGTGTCGATGTCTCGATTTTGGTGGGGAAGCACTGAAGAGCTAGTCGCACGGGACGCGGTAGATGCATGCGAGATTCCTTTTGGAATGAGGATCGAAGTTTGGTATCCTTCGGCATTTATCTCAAGATATCTCATTTCCTATGCTGTCCCCAGACTCGTATTGCAGTGTGATGCATTTTGCGATTACGTCTGGTGTGAGACCAGGATTTTCCGGACGGCATGTGTCTGTGGGAAGAGGAGGAAGCAGCAGCTTTCCAACTCCGTCTTTCTTCTCAGCTCTCTGCAGCTGCAGAAGGTTGATAAATGCTTGATGGAAACCGAGTCGAAGGAGTATTCTCTGAATGCGCTTGAGCCGACTTCTAGCACGACTGCGATACCGTGGCGCGCTCGGTCACCTTGATTCCCATGCTTTAGGTGTTCCTCGTGATATACTGCGATGCGATCGTTTCCCAGCGTCTAACTTTAGTGTGCTTACAACAAAAGGCAGCGATGGATCAAGAAGCTCTCCTCCTTTCCCACTTTCCCTGTCTCTATGTCGCAAGAACCTTTACACTCTGCCTTGGCCTTCGCTGAGGAGACTCAACACATGTCCCTCTTCCGTCCTAGGGTTCAGGCTTCCTTCTATCAATGCCGAAATGTCACGATAAACGGGGGAAACTTCACTTTGCAAACTCAGAGCAGCGAGCCCGAGCTTGAAAGTGCGTTATCATTTTTGGAAGTATTCTACTGCACAAATAAAGTGATTGTGGAACAGATTTCCGACGAATTCCCGTTGGAGATGTCGTCTTGCGGGAAAATCTTGCTGTCGTTCAAAGGGTGGGGTGGACGGGGAAGGCAGTACGACACGTCCATTCCGCTAGAGTTGTCGGGGTAGACGGGGCCATGACTGCTGCCATATTTGAGGGCGAGAACGTGAAAGAGGTGTGGCACTTCAATGGTATTTCCGTTGGCCTATAATCTGGGCATCTTCGTATCCTAGGAGTGGGACAATTACATAGCTATCCATCTGAAGTTGCGGTGAGTAGCATACCTTTTACACGATGACTCCAGTTATTATATCGGAAGCACAGACATCCTAACGTCTTTCAACTGTATGGTATTTCACACTCAGAGGATCTGCATGTCGCAATTTACCATCAGGGTGAGGGGTTTTCATTCGCATTTCGTCAGTCACTGCCTGAGCTTCCTCATTCAGAACATGTTCCTATTGCATGTGTGCGCAAATCTTACAGCGCAACGCCAACTCACGCAATTTACTTCGAATTATTCGTGGTATGAAACATCTCAACGGTTGGTGTTAACTGACGATCATAGCGATCTATCAGAAATCGGAGTTCCTGGTACATGGTTCTTTACTCAAATAGAGCTGCCTCTCATACAAGTAAAGGCTCATGCGCCATACATTCAACATGTATGCAAGATATCTATCTTGGTCAGAATTTGCGTTTATCTCTTCCAGAATACTTACCCCGCTGACATGGTTCTAGTCCTCGACGAAATGTACAACTTGGATACAAACCTCCGGGATTCTGTGCATCGAAATGACTCCGCCATCACCGAGTCAAGGCATGAAGGCGATTATTATGAGTCCACCTCATGCAAGCCCATCCATCAGAACTTCCAAATGCCTGGCTCGCGAGCTTCCGGAAATGATCGAGTTCATTGGACTCGACGATTATCACAATTCGCTGCTTAAACTCCAGTTTTGCCAATATCAAAAAACTCCGCTCGCTGAGGAATCAACGGTTCGACCTTTCAGTGTAGTAGCCCAAGTGGAGGGAGAATTGGATGTTCAGACGATCGCGCACCTGGCCCAATCCGCCGATCAACGCCTGGATTGGAGTCTTCGGACTTCGTTGCAGGCACAAGTTATGCGAAGCAAATGGAGCCGGTAATCTCGCTATCTCTTTGTGGAGATCAGATCAGACTTATTGTAGTACCTCCCGCAGGATACGTGCTCATGAACTATACGGCTCCCACACTGCCGCGGGAACTCAGGAATATTTCCAGCTTTGGGTCTGCTACAGCGCAGCACAAGACTCAAGTATCACTCAGGCTGCATATTTGACTCAAGTAAACTATGTCCTGTCTTGCGTCGGCAACAATCGTGATCCCCAGGCATATTGTAAGTCAAACGAAATCTTGGGCCCATCCTTTCTCATTGCACAATTTGCCACAGCCTTCGTTGCTTCGGTCGAAGCTCACATTAAACGTACGTATAATGCGTGCCGCTGTCCAGACGCCTACCTCTTCCTGCCCCCGCAATCCGCATTCTTGACATCGGATCGCACTCGAATCCAGTACCCGAGTTTGACGCCATTCTGGTCGCGGGATCCCGGCGGCGGAGAACGACTCTCAGAGGAAGAAGCTGTTTATCTCGGTCTCCCAACTATCGAGATTGAAATTGAAGTGAAACATGCGTTACTATGCGACGGAGTTCACGAAGCTCTTTGTGAATTCTATCAAGGCAAAGGATTTGATCCTGACAGTGCACAAATCGCAAAGCAGCTAAATCTACCGATGATGCACTTCCCAGACGAGGCAGATCCCTATCCTCTCAGACTATGTTGTAGGTTTCGCCTCTTTTTATTCGATTTCCAATGATCTAACTCATCTCATTCAGGGAGGAATCGATACCATTGGCTCGACCATCTGGGTGATCCCTATAAGCCTCTCCCGCGGCGTCTCCCGTCAGAACCTGAGGTTGATTAACAATAGGACCTGGGAAGATTTGTCTGCGATCCTGGAATTCTTCGTTCGCAACTTCTCTGCTTATATATTTCAATCCTTATTCTTGACTTGTCCTGGGCTGACTTTCCGCCAACAAAATATACATCTATTGAATTCCCAGAGTGGTCTTGTTATTGGGTCAATATGCGACGTAGAGCCTTGAAAACTTTTGCTCCGAAAATGATTGATTATTGTTTAGGCACAAATACCGTCACGCACAGCAGTGAAATGATTTTGTTTTTGCGAGTTTGAGAAATCCTTGACAAGCTGGGTATGGAATATTAAAAGAGAGATTTGCCAACGCCAAGCTGACTTGGTGAAAGTGCGCGACGAGACCGACCTACGCGTAACGCGATCGATCATAGTCATGTGACCGCGATACTCCGTTCAATTTGGAGCCAGACTTGTTGAAAAGCGGCAAAACTCAGCATCCATGGGACTGGCCTCCTGTCATTGTAATCCTACGTAGGCTACATCTTCGAATCCGGATTTTTCAACTGGCACTGCTAAGTTGAACGTCACTAATCGTACAAGAATTTGTAAGTAATAGATATTCGACGTCGGGCTTCGAGACACTGCAGAAAAATTCAACAAGGCATGTGCATTGTGCATAGTGGTACGGCTATAGCCATGGTATTCCGAAGTGAGCGGAAGCAGGGATAAGATGAATATGGACGCCGGAATTCGATAGTACTTCAAGTTATTCATTCATTCATTTGTTCTTGGGAACGACGCTGACTGCAGACATAGTACAATCTCAACAATGAACATAGGTATAATCAACAATAAACGAAATAAAAGGAGGATAGACTCCGGTGCGAAAACAACAAGAAAAACGAATACTCCCGACACAACGCAGAATCACAGCTTCCTCCTCTTCTGCACATACAAAAACGCCACCAGAATCTCATCCACCAACGCATCACCGAACTCCTCGCTGAGCTCCAACGACGCGTCCTTCGCTTCGCCGACGACGCCGAGTGATTTGGCGTGGAAGTTCGCTACGACGGTGCTTGGTTCGTTCTGCAATTCCATCTGAATTGTGATGGTTCGAGTGAGTATGAATGAATGGGTACGACGACGAATTTATGCCGGTGCAGAGAAGGATGGGGAGGAGGAAGAAGCAAGGCTCACAGTGGTCCCGAACGGCTTGTACCTGCAGCGGAATTCGTGTTCGGTGGAGGAGGTATAGCCTAGTTCGCTGCAAACTCATTCGTCAATGGGGTGAACCACAACTTACAAGGGAAGCGGGGAAGGAAAGGTATGTAGGACGAAGAAAGATTTAGGAAAGACTTACGGCCCAAACAACCCAAACCCAACCGACCGAAACCGGTCCTCGCTGCTAAACTCCGCATCCCCAATGCGGATAGTCGTGGGCCCGACGACCTTCCACAGGATTTGCGCGAGGAAGCCGAAGCGCGCCTGAGGCGATTCGGAATCCGCGTCACGTTCTAGATCTTTCAAGTTTTGCCCCGATGACGATTGAGAAGGCGGGGACATGACACGGTGCGGGACGTCGTCTGCTAGGCGGCGCGTAACAGTCGTGACCGTATCGTGCACTTTCATCTCGGTGTGTACTCTGTACAGCGCGCGGCCGGAGGAGGCCTCAAGGTACGTCGCGTTGAGGGGGTTTTGCGGGGTTATTGTGAGGTGCATCCGAGTACTGTCGCAGCGAGTCAGAGTAGAGTCAGAGTAAAAGTAGAGGAGAGGAGAGTGGGCGGCTGCGGATTTCGATCGCGTGGGGAACGGGCGATTGAAGATTCTGGCTGGCAGGAATTTATGTACCTACGTACCTGTTGACATTCTCCGCAGCTGCGCGAACGATTCGACCAGTAGGAGAATGAGTCGAGATTCTTATCCTTCCACAGTATGTACATAACTAGGAGGGAATCAGGCTGCGGCTTCGCGATACGCCGGGAGCAATATTCCGGGGAATACGAGTCTGTTCAAAATAGAATCGCCGTCGTATTCACTATTCACAACATAGCGCAGGATCCGATTGAGCGCTGGTGCTGAGGATTAAGTAACATGAGATGAGGCGTTAAGTTCGAGTGATCGAGGAGGGAAGAAGTGGAGCGAAGTGAATTATGGCTTGCTTAGTTCATACGAGGATAGGTATTCTGAATGCCAACGCTCAATGATTCTGGGTCTGAACAAAAGAAAATCGAAATTACATGTCACAAACCCGTCAATATCGATGCGTCGCACCTACTCATTTCCCCAGCGACGCCTTATACGCCCGCACACTCTCCAACAGCCCCACATCCTCCCTCAACCCCAACTCCCTTGCCCTCCCCACATCAAACCTCTCCGGCCAACCCAAACAAATCCTCTCCGTCCCCTCATCCACCTCCTCCACCACCAACCCCCTCGCCTCTGCCCCACCCACCTCCTCCAACACATCCAGCATCTCCTTCACCCCCACCGTGATCCCCGGAAGATTCACCGCGCGGCTCATATACTTCTGAAACCTCTCCTCCGGGATGTCTTTAAGTAGGATGAGGTTGCGCACGACCGTGCCCGGGGAGCAGAGCCACACGTCCAACCCCTTATCGACGGGGAGAACGGCTTTCTCGCCGTTCAGAGGTTCGCGGAGGATGCCGCTCATCCAGCTGGAGGCGGCGCCGGTGGGGGCGCCCGCGCGGACGACGACGGAGGGGAGGCGCGCGATGCGCGCGTCGAGGATGCCGCGGCGGGTGTAGTCGGTGAGGAGCGCCTCGATCATGAGTTTTTGAGTGCCGTAGGAGGTCTGCGGGAGCGGGAGGGTGTGTTCGGTGAAGGTGCGGGTGGGGCCGGCGGTGGAGGGGGGGCCGTAGATCGCGCAGGAGGAGGTGAAGATGACTTTCACCGGAGGGGAGGAGGGGTGGAGGCGGAGGAAGTCGTAGATGTGGCGGTGGGCGTCGAGGTTGACTTTGTAGCCGAGCTCGAGGTGGGATTCGCTCGTGGAGGACATGACGCCGTGCAAAGCGTAGATGGCGTGCCAGGCGGGCTGGGAGGAGAGGAGGGCGGCGACGGCGGCGGGATCGGTGAGGTCGGCCTGGACGGCGGTGGTGCGGGAGGGGTCGGGGGAGGCGGGGGAGACGATGTCGGTGAGGGTGAGGTGGTAGTCGGGGGAAGAGGCGAGGAGGGCGGCGGCGAGTTGTTGGGCGACGAAGCCGGCGGCGCCGGTGATGAGGATGTGGCGGGTCATCGTGGTGGTGGTGGTGGTGTGAAGGAGCAAGAGCTTGGGCGCGGAAGAGCGTCCCGGGCTGAGAGTTTTGCCGGGAGGACACATGACACAGAGGCTGGAATAGAAGCACGAAAAGAGATTGAACGACGCGCTCCATTTTGAACTGTGCAGTTCAACGCACCTCAGCGAGACTGTTCTACCACTTCATTGTCCCCAAATTTCGACCGATTTTATTTGAAAACTTGAATGATTTCGTCAGAGAATTTGGACTCGCAGGGGTAGGTTCCAGGAAGAGCGACGTCCACATTGAAGCGTTATCCCGAGCGTAGCAAAACGCCGCTATTTATCGGGGAAAATCCACACCGTCGCGGCGTCGACATGGTGGTGGTATGGGAAAGCACAAACGACGCGAAAGCCACAACAACAAACAGCCGCAATTCGACCGGAACGGCTCGGGACGGCCCCGTTGTCTCTTTTCTTCCTCATCCACCTGGACAGCGACTCGCCGTTGGCCGGTAAGAGTCTCTTCCGCTGCCTGCTGACCATTCGGTGAGAAAATTTGGGAAAACAAAATTGAAAATATTTGTGCATCAAATCCACCGTCTTGGAGTGACTAGACAATTTCCGACCAACACCGGCATTAATGGGGTAGTGGTAACCTGGGTCGTTGCCATAGTACCCTACTGCTTACATGCTCGACCCGCCGGGGGTTCGATTCCCCCTTAATGCACTGTGCTTGTTTAATCACTAAATTTTTGGTTCCACTGTGTGTTACTTAGCTTTTTGCGGAGTCAGACTATCGACTATACCGTTTCGGGCTGAGTACGCGGAATTCCGAAGTGCAAGAAATTCACACTCATAATCGAAAAGACGTGAAACGCTGAGACCGGGAGCCTTAGAGCCACCATCGCGCAAAAATCTTCTGCGGCGGCTGAGCGCTGAGTTCGCAGTTCAAACAGATACTGTAGATTTTGGGTGTTCGGGGCTTGGTTTTCTTTCATTTCGACTCGGAATCTTCGATCCTTTCCCGTTTCCTGCTTTGCATGTTTTTTCCTCTCCCGACGCTTCTGTTGTATTTCACTGCAATATCTTGAAAAATGAGCGGTTGGCTGTCAATGCTTGGCATTGGCGAACTTGAGCTCGAGCTTCATATGCATGCATACCCTCGGCGGAACGCGTTTCCTCTGGGGGTACAAGCCGTTCAGTACGTATACCTGGACCTCCGTGAGTTCTTCTTCATCCGCTTTCCTCTGTCTCTTCCCGGTTCCGTCTTCGTACTCAATTCGAATTTCTACTCATAAATTTGCAATTCAGATGGGGCTACAAGACGAATCCAAACCAACCACCTTCGTTGCAATTCGCGAATTTCCACACCAGTCGCCGGCGAAGCGAAGGATTCGTCGTTGGCGGTTGGGGAGGAGTACTAGTTTGAGGATGTGGGAGACGAGATTTGATTTCGGCAGTGTATGTTCCTCTATGTGCGGTAGATATCGAGGATGGAGATATCGTCGATCGATAATCGTTTTCGAACGAGGAAAGTATACCTCCAAGGAGCGCCGCATGATTCTGTATCCTGATTGAACATCCGAACAAAACTGACACACAAGACAATCCAGTGGAAGTCGTTCGAGTGCTAATACCAAGAAATCGAAGGTTGGGCATTCTGCAGTTCAACACCCCGGTTCCAGCATTAGAACATGAATTATACGTACACAGGAGGTCCTGTTCTAAGTCAGCGGGGACTCGGTCAAGGCAATGCGGAGGGTTGCAAAGAAGGATTAAAACGGCGGTTCGACGATGTTTTCTGTGGGGCTCTCAGAAAACCCGACGTGGGGGATCAGGTTTCACTGCGGGCGTTGAATTCCTAAGAAACTGTTCGAAAGCGAAATATGAAAAATTCAACCCATCGCTATTTCCCATTACACCGACTATACAATACCGTTGTACTTGACCGCCATAAATCTCTCTTCCCTTTCTGTGTCTCTGATTCGCACGTACGCTCAGAAATTCCCCGCAACAGCACCGATAACCGAGAAATCAGCGCATTCGGGGCTGCCGAATGTGATATCGTTGAAGTACGGGCCTTAATTGATTAACGCGGAGTGGTTAGTCGAGGGACGGCAGCATCGAAGGGAGGGGATGGAGGGGGAGAAACTCACCAAGATGGTTCACGACATTGAAGTTGATCAAGCTGTTGCCGGTGGAGCAGTTGATGTTGTCCTGTCCCTCGCACGCAACGAGGTCCTTTTGGTCGCCGTTGATGTGGATTTCTCCGCTGCACGATTGTTAGTTGATGAAGTCAAGTAAGCGAAAGAGTAATAGAGCGGACCTGGAGTGCTGGAATCCGAGCGACTTCGGGGGGACGATGGGGACGGGGTCGTGTTTGTTGGTCACGAAGGTGAGGCCGAGCTATAACATGAAATAATATTGAGTTCTATGTTAGGCAGAGCGAGATGCGGGCAAGAGTAAAAGTGGATGGAAGGCGAGGGAGGGATAAGGGATTAACGAAGCAGGGGGGTGGGGAATGGTAAAAACCAGCGAGACGAGCCAACAACGCACCTTGCTATCAAGGAAATCAGCCCAGGCCTTGTTACCACCACGCGGCATCCCAAAGGTCGTCACAGTAACGTCGACATCGGACCCAACGTTGTCTTTGATGAGGGCGCCGGTCATGGAGGCCAGGGCAGCGCCTGCGCCAATGTGAGTAAATTGATTGGATTGAGGAGGAGGAAGACGAAGGCAAGACGCACCGAGACTGTGTCCCGTAACCAAGACCTTCTTCACACCCGTGCTGGCGAGGCCAGCCTTGACACCCGAGAGAAGACCGTCCGCGGTGCGCTCGAACGTCTCTTGGAAGCCGTCGTGCACTTGGATGTCGGCTGCAAGGTAAATGAAGAAAGTATTTGTCGTTAGTCGCGCATTTATAGGAACGATATAATTATGAGGAGAGGAAGAAGACAGACGTACTGCCTGCGGCTTCGGGGAAACGAGAGGCGTTGAGGGCGACGAGCTTGAATTTCGCGTCGTTGATGATGGAGAGGCTGGATTGGATGATTATGAATTAGCCTGATGTTGCGAAGGGGAAGAAGATGGGAACTGACAATTTGAAGGGATCGGTTCCCTCGTGTGCTACGACGAGAGTCTCTTCCTGAGTGTCGTGGGCAATGAAGTCTGGTATCACACATGAGTAAATTCGTTTTGTAATTACAGCCGAGGATGGACGTACAGAGCGGCACGAGACCCGCGTCTATCGAGAGCTCATGAGCTTCATGAATTCGAAGACCAGAGCGCTGACGCGAACTCACCACCACCGGACTGCAAGAACTTAATCCCCTTCAACTCCTCACACGGCTTTCCACACTTCCACGCCGTGATCTGCTCACTCGGGCAATACGCAACCCTCGAGAACTGAGCCGGGCGGACAAGGTTCTTCGTAATGTCATCGGTCGAGACAGGTGTCGGCTTGTCCGAGGAAGAATCGTCGGAAGTGGAGGGACCAAGGCCGACAGCGGAGGAGATTTTGTCGCCAATGGAAGAGAGGTCGATTCCGAAGAGGGGTTTCGGGGTGGGGAGCGAGAGGACGGAGGGGAGAAGGGGCAGGAGGGCAAGGAAGGCGCGCATTGTTGGTTGGTTTGAAGGGATTGAGTGGTTGGTTGATTAAGAAAAAGGAGAGGGCAAGTACTAAAATGGCGCTGCCAGGGAGAAGTGAAGGGCAAAAGAATGAATGAAGAAGGAAGAAAGAAAGAGAAAGGGACCGGGCAGCGGTGAAGCGGGGAGGGAAAGGGAGAGAGTCCGTTGCTCGTGTGAAGGAAATTTATATACGATCGGCTTGGTATCCTGGCCAACACGCCGCGTGGCGAGAGATCATATATCATCAAACCGGATTTTGGGATGGATGTCGGCGTCGCAGGGATGATTCTTGAAGACGAGTCCGAACCTTTGGGTAAGGTATGCGTCGACCTTTCATTGTCAAAGCGCCAATATTAACGTACACTCAAGACTTCGTCGAGATTCTCGAAGATATTTGAACTGGACCTGAAATGGACTGAAACAGTCAGATAAGGTGGATCTGTCAATCAATTGTTCCGTGTGGGCGTCGTGATTTCCAGCTCTTCCGACTTACCTTTTGGTCGGTTTGTCGGCGTTTCGAGTGGTTCTCTTATGGGTTGCTCCTGGACCGAGGCGCTGAAGGCTAGCAGCAGGTGCCACTCTGATTATTTTTTTTGGATTGGTTGACGATTGGTTGACGAGCAACAAGAGAAGTTAGAAACGATCGACGGAGAGAGTTACCCCGCGGGGCACTGGGGCGTTGGGGATCTTCGAAAAATGAAGCGAAAGGATCAAGAAAGGTTCTTCAGTCGGGCAGTCCCGGTTTCGTCCCTTGTGTGCGGGATTGCTGGCGGTAGACTTGATCTAAGGGCACCTAGACGATGAGCCCTGAATTCGATGGCAAACAGCGACAGGAAGATCAAGGCAGAAGCAGCGGAAAGGCCAAGGTGCTGACGCCAAGGAAGGAACTGGAGCCGCAAATCTCCCACGATCACGGAGCATGATGGCACGTGAGATTCTGTTGAATTTGCGTTTTTATCAAGTTTTTATAATCTGAGAAGACTAATCGGAGAAGCACTCAGATATGAGCCCAATTCTTCAAAGGTCCCGTTTCTAATCTGGTGTCAAGTAAACTGTGTTTGACACGGCTTCTTTGGCTGGAGTTCTTCTCATTCATAAAATTGTTGAAGTTCGCACAAAAAAAGTAAATTCAGATGACCCTTCATGAGTAGTAAGATGATGATACATTCCCTATTTACCCAGACACAGCCCAAGCAACCAAACATTAAAGGGAGCATATCAAACAGGTATCAAAACTACAAGGAGGTTCATTCTGCTTCGATGAACCTCAGCATAGAGAAACAGACATGGTCTAGAAAGCATCCAGAACAGCTCTGAAACCCAACAATTAACCTCCGACTACACAGAGGCAAGTGTAAGTGTTGGTGCCTCTACTTCTGCAGGTTGTGTCTGCTCTGGTTCATCCTGGGCAGAGTGATTCATGATCCTACTCTTTGCTGCGCCTGGTGTGGCTGCCATGGTTGAGCGATTCTCAGCACCTCTCCCAGCCTCACTTCGGTAATCAGGAGGCAGTTCCACCACTTCCTCTGCCTCTGTGATAACAGTAACAGGTGCTTGCCCAGCATCGTGATGGAGCACATATGCTCTGGTAGGTCTAGACCATACAGATGATGAGTGTGAAGGCTGTCGTCGATTTGCTTGCAAGGTCGGAGCAGGGGATGTGAGCTCTGACATGCCACCAGAAGAAACAAGTTGGCTTTGACTGCCAGGGGACACTTGATTGTTGGTAGGGTTGCCAGAGAGGGCATCATCACCAGTCATCCAAGTCGAAGTTGTTTGATCACTGGGTGATTTTTCTTTTTCGGTGTTATATCCTGTCCAGTTGTATGCATCAATGTGAGAATGTTCTTGGTTGGTCTTGCGAGCGAAGAAGCGGACGTAGAGATAACATAAGAGACAAGCAAAAATAGCTGCCCCGAATGCACCTCCAACGCCAGCACCAACAGCTAGATTGTGGGCTTTGGAGGAGGGACTGTGATAGGCAGAAGCAAGTATGGATTAGGTGGAGAATTGATTTGCAGCTCATGACTTACATAGATCCTGGTGCCACTAGAATGTATTGTTGAATAAAACAAACAGATATAAGACAAAAATAGCTCACAGCACCCATTTGGTCCGCCACCTCCAGCATGCAACGGACCATACGACCACATCTGACCATCGGAGCTTGCAAGAGAAAGGAAGAATGGCGATGCCCATGACTGAATTCAACACAATCAATTTTGAATGTCCTCATTCATGCAGATGTTAGAAAGGAAACCAACACACCAGAGAAACTGTCCAATCTATCGTGGTCATCGAATTCACCGTGATGTTGTATGGTGGATGCAGGGCAGGTGCAACCTGTGAGTCGAAAAACGCAACCAGAGATTCAAAACACAGCTAAATGAATTGAAGGCATAACACATACCGTGAGTGTAAATGGAGGCTTCCCAGATTTCGGTGTAACAAAGAGATCTGTACACTGATTTCTTGTGTTAGAGCAAGGAGGAAACATGCACACAGCACACACCTGGTCAATCCACCCAAATTGTGACATGGGTCCAGTGGGCACAGTTGCATCCACTTGCATCAGAGCGGGAAAGGTGATGTTTTGACAACTATAGTAAAGCCAAATCAATAGTGGAGAAATGGGAAGTAGGAAGACAGACCTTGGGCTAGCAACCTTGGAGTTTTGAACAACAGTATATGTGGCCTGGCAGCCGCCAGGGACTCCATTCTTGTCCCACTGAACAGCCAATGATGAATGAGTTACTTTGCTCTGCAGCTGGCTAAACTAAGAGACAGACCATGCATATTTGGTACTGCACATTGGTTTGTGTTAGCATTTTCAACAGAAGAATTGCTTGCTGCAGTCACATACCTGAGTCCCAGGTGCAAAAGGTACTGTCCAATCCTAGCCACATCGTCTGTTAAAGAGAAACAGATTGAAAAGAAACCACATACAAATGAGAGTGCAGTGGCATTGCCTGTTGCAATGGTGAAAGGTGTAATGAATGTCCTAGCAGATGGCATTTGAGTGATGAGAACCTTATCAGATACTTGAAATCAGGCACGATGTATAGACAACCATTGAATATGGTGCCACAGGGTTAGGTCCCGTTGCTCCCTCTACCGTTGGCTTCAGACATTTCATATTTGGGTTTCAAAATGTCAAAACGCACGTCTACCCCACTTGAGATGGATTGTTTCACACTGTTCTGTGCGGGGAAATGTCATATTAGCAAAACTAGAAAATGATCATGCAAGAGCCAATGTACCTGTTACTGGAATCGGAACGGGCTGTGCGGGGACATTGTAATCAAACATGAAGCCCTATGATCTCTTTTCATGAGTGCTCTATCTTCTTGGGTGATTGAATGTGCCTACGCACCTGCTGTAAAAACGGGACATATTTGGCGTATCCAATTGCAAAGAGGCATGGCAAAACAAGGAGATGTCCAAGCCACCAAGAAGTGGAATGAAGATGGGGCATTGGATTCACTGGCGACTACCAACAAGATGTTGGGGACAAGAACTTGAAGAAGAAGACACAGCAAAGGGAGTGTCGAGTTGTTAAAGAGATGGTGGAAGAGTATGAGATCATTTTTCGGTATTTATTTGAGGTGGAAGTGCGAAGAGCATAGTTTGGATGTACTCACAAGTGGGAAGTGAGTACTTTCAGGATACTTTCAAGTCGGTACTCCCAAGTTTTTGTCAACTCGGAAGTCGAGCACCGAACAATGCGGAGATTGTTACCATGTCAATGTCCGAAAATGGTAATCTGAACATCGAACTCCGAACTCGCAACTTTCAAGTCGCAATAACATAGCACAGCTAGTAAGGTATGAACTACCAACTGAAAATTGGGAGGATACAAGGAGTCCCTTGATCTGGCCGTGAGAAGTGTGTCTGATGCCCAGAACTGTGTCTGATGCCGTGTCTTCCCAATCAAAATAATCGAAATAACGAACCGGGACAATGCTAAGAAAATCATCCGACTGCTCGAATAGATGCCAGACAGCCCAACAAAAGCATAGAGGGGTAGAAAGGGATAGATTAGCAATAGAATACACTGGTCATTGAGTCAAAACAATTCTGGATGCATTTGTCTAGCTAATACCAAAGCCTGCGTCCACAAATTTGCCACCTCCGCATCTTCCACAGCACCAAAAAGAGGACCCAGCTGGGCATCCATTTCTTCCATCTCCAACGGCGACAGCGGGCCAATCGGCGGATCAACCAACACCTCATTGAGTTGGTCTTCGGGAGGCGGGCCAATACGACCGATCCAAGAAGTTGTGCCTTCATCGACTGTGTTGTTCTCCTGGCGCGACTCAAGGAGACTCTCATCGTGCAAACCTTCCCAGTCCACCCCGTACACCTCCAACTCCTCGTTTGTCATGGGCTCTTCAGCCACGCTCGTTCCTCGCACACCATGCACCAACGAGTCGAATCCAAACATGTCTATTGGGCTCCGGTTTGGCCCGTCACGCATGCGGATCTGGTGGTGGTTCCACGATTCTTGAAAGAATTCGAGCTGTCTGTTGATTTGATCCAAAAACAAATAATGTAAAAGCCAGATGTGAAAAGAATTGTTGATATCGAGGCCGTGATGGAGCTCCAAGAGAATGAAGACATCGGCCCAGGTGGCGCCAATTTGAGCCGTAACATCCACCCATAACCGTTCAATCCGAACATTATGTACGCTTCTGTAAAATCTGTGTCAGTTCTACCCTCGACGAGCAATGAAAGCTCGAACCTGCCCCAAAGATATGATCCTCTGCCCTCTCCATGTAGAGCGACCATGTACGCTGCAACTAGAAGATTCTCCACCCCGTGGTCTCCACGCATGCGGGATGGAGCTAGATAAATAGCTGCTGCTGCCAAAAATAAATCTAAAACAGTCTGAGCGCGGTTGTTATCGCTTGCGCGGAGACCTGTAATGAGCCGAGAATATCCGTCTATGAAGCCATGAATGACAATTCGCCAGCGGATCAGTCCTAGTATAAAAGATGAGAAAACTGAGAGATGAAGTCACGGATATCTCACCGTGCTGGCCATCATGGTGCCAAAGTGAATTGGGGCCAGGAACATGGTAGGTGCGTCTACGTATAGTGATTCTTTCGAATACACGGTGAACAGGATCGATTCGGATGAGAGACTGTCTGATCCTCTCTCTCGGGACGTGGTGACCGAGTCGCCGCAGCATACCATCTAACATAGTTACACCCGCCCTCCGATAGTGCCGCCGCAGACTGATGAGTAGAGCGTCGAGATCGTCTTCTGATATGGTAGAGAGAGGACCGGTATATGATGTTAGATTGGGGGCACCAACTTCCTGCTCCTCGTCGTTCTCTTCAGTGTCGTTTACCCGGTGGGCAGCTGCGAGTGGGGCAGGCTGCTGACGAGGGGCAGCTATGCCATGCTCGAGCAGAGCATATCTAACTGTGCGGCGGCTGACTCCCAGAAAGCGAGCGATGCTAGATGTAGATCGCAGCGAATAAGCCCAACGAAGAAAATCGGGGTCAATCTCGATGGAGGGTCTGCCTCGAGAGCCCGTATGAACAGTACGGACTACGACAGGGTGGCCATGGTGGGACCGATCAACAGCATCTTGGTATTGTAGTCTTATATCATTTTGCATTGTTGCTCCGTTTTGCAAGATGAGAGTGAGTTCTTCTTCAGGAAAAATACCGCGATACTACAGACAATTCTCAGAGCCAATGCTAGACTGCCTCATACGTTCACGCTACCTCGTCTACCAGTCCAAGATATTGCTCCAAGTCGTCGCCGAGTCTCCAGAGAACCATGGCATCCGCAGAGTTAGCTATAGCCTCATGAACCCTGCTTTCATAGCGATGATAATGTTGTCGAAAAGCATTCAGAAGCTCTTCAGACGCCGCCCCAGAAAGCGCCATAGCAGTAAAGCGGAGAGATAGTTCACCGGGCCGGACAAGCACACGATACATGTGACTCGAAACAGAACCAAACAAACCCTCGTTCCTTCGTGCTTCAATGACAACGATGGCGACGGGTGGTCTGCCACCCGCCGAAATTGTTTCCTGCACTGTCGTTGCTCTCCCAGATGGTTCCTCCCATTTTGATTTGGAGTCGCACGACTTTTTAAACCTTTTTGTCACTGGACAAGCCATTGCATTATATCCTGAAGATTCCGACTCTTCGTCCATTCAACTATCGTCCCTGGTGGGCTCCATTCTTTTCCAAGTTCAAAACCTATCAAATCCCCATTCGGAATTGCCCATCCTCCTTTACAATATCCTTTCGAACCCCCATCTTCGTCCTCATATGCAAATTGCTACGACTTCAATCCCGATATTTGACAGTCGGAAGAAAAATCCGGGATATGGCTACCGTAGCCTTGGTTCATTCCATCAGTTTCTTCCTCCATATTCTACCGAACGGCGTATCGACTCAGTTGCTCTCGACAGGGCGTGGGGGGAGATGCCCGAAATCTTCACTTACAAAAGATGTCTTCGAGCAGTCGGTCTCCGATCCTTTGCAAAACACTTCATTCTTATTCTGTCCAACCTCCACGAGCAACGCTCGCCCATATTTGACCTCAGCTTCCTCCCATCTCTACCTCCTGCATTGCCAGACGAAGCTTCGACCTCTAATTCTGCTTTGCAATCATTTGTTACAGAAGCCCCAATTGATCAAAATGTCGGGTACTCTCTAGACAATGGTTAGCTCCTTGTTTGTATTTTTTATAAAGCCAATCTAATCACATTCATTCCGCTCAGCTTACCCTTCCTCCGAACTATACTTTCCCCTCCCTGGGTCATCGCCTTCAGCCGCAACAGTTTCAGATCTACCTGACCTCTCCTCGCCACCCACCCTCCCTTCCTGTCTGCCCGCCCAACCCCTACTTGCCAACTTCTTGCTTTCTCCGGAAATCACAGAATATGTCGGTGTAGCCTTCATTCTACAGAGGGCTGGATTTACAGACGACGAAATAACTCAAGGCCGTCACCAAGAATTGGGGACACTATGGGGCATGATTCGGAATCACCATCATGCATGCGAGATAGTTTCTTGGTTTGGGCTCTCCGTTGTGAAGCAGGACAGTTGTGTAAAGTTTAACGGAGGCAGGAAGCTCACCACAGCAGACGTGGTCATTGAGCTTGGCTGGAACCCAAGCACCTTCGCCAAAAAATCCAAAGCTTATCGCAAGGCGAAGGTTCTTGCTCGCACACATTCCTGGAGAAATTCACCCCCGGCCTTCGCTTCTTCGCCGACCGCCCATACTACCTATGTATTTTGGCAAGCCGTTAGGTCAATGTTTGGGCCCACCGGATTCTGTGATCAGCCTTTTCCTCCCAGAAACGATGCCCTCGGCAGCAACGACGAACGCCGTGTATCTACTCTGTCACAGAATGAACTTTACAGCAAACTGACCCAACTTGTAGCCTACCTATCTCAGTGATTATGATAATCAGCTTTTCCCTTCCATCCATTCCACCCTCTGCTGTTGTATGCTTTCGCTTTGTTGTCCACCTTCCCCCCCCCCATCTCTGTCTGCCCAGCTATCCACCCATGTTTTCAACTCTCACATCCTGCCTTGCCGGCTTAATTCATTTGTATTATAATCCGGTCAATCCTCCCCAAAATAATCTCACTGTACTGTATTTACGATCACTTGTGTCAGTTCAGTCCTCCCCAAAACAATCCCACTGTACTGTATTCACGATTCAAATGAACTCTAATGTGATTCTGGAACGGCGCCGACAAGGTGCATAACAAAATATTCTGTAAGCAACAGAAAGAAGATGATTCATTCCGGTTAGTTAAAATACAAAGGTTGGTATACAAACAATGCGGGACAGCTGTACCGATTTCCCTTTGAGCCTCACCTCCATGCCGCCCTCACGAGCCGGTGCTAGAATGGGTAGGAGTGTGGTTAGTAAGGGGACGTGTACGCGTCTTCGCAAACGACATCATCGGCATTGCTGGTCCTGAGGTATCGAGGAGGGTGGTTGCAGCGACTAGCGCGTGGGAGGGGTGTTGAGGGTGGAGTCGGGAGGGCGGAATGGAACGAATGCGTCGGAGGCGTGAAAAGGCGGTGAACGAGGGTGCAGCGGTGGCAGGCAGATCGACTCGGGTGGGGCCGTGATATGAGTGAAGGTGGGGAGGAGGCGGGCTAGAGTGGAGAGGGTGTTGTTAGTCAGATGAACGAGATGAAGCGGCGGGGCGTACGTTGATCTGAATACTTCTTTGTGTAAGTAGGTACATGACAGCGTCGGTTTTGCAAAGCGAAGGCGGGTCGTCGGCGGGACGTGGGGCGGGAACTTGTGGTATGTGAGTCACCGAAGGGGCGGAGATGAAAGCGGAGGTCGGTGCGACGGCAGAGAAAGAGAAGTAAAAGTGACAGAAGCTAAAAAGAAGTTAGCGTGGCGCGGACACCAAACTAGACGGCGGTGACGGACCTTTCTTGACGTGAACATCATCACAGACGAGTCAGGGGGGAGGGAGGGGGGGCAAACACAGTAAGTGCAGGGCGGGAACAGCGTGCGGTTGGGTGTAAGTGAAGTATGGGTGAGTTGTGGAAGTGTTGGTTTGACGAGGGGAACATAGGGTGTGCGCAGAAGGGGTAGACAAGAGAACGAGAAGGGGAGACGGCAGCAGCTCTATGTACTAGATGCGAGCTGGAAGCAAACAAGGAAAACAAACCGACACGCACCTTTGCGCATATGTGCGTGACGACGAGGGCAGCTTCAAGTTACCAAGTGGTGTTCTCAAGTAGCGAGAGGTGTGGGTAGGACGAGTGGAAGAAGGATTAGAGGAGAACTATTGTGCCAGCGTTGGGAGGCGGGATGAGGTGTGGCATTCAGTGCTAATGATGGTGATGTAGACGAGCGCTGCGGCAGTGAGTCAAGAACCAGGAGCTGAGCACTGAACTGGCAGTCTTCTGCACATAAACTGTGTTGTATGTCAATTTTCGGAGCAAATAGCGACGGTGAAAGCAGACGACGACGAAAGAAGAGCGAGAGAGGTGAGGACACCGTGAAATCGGGCGGAGAGGGTCCGTGTCACAAACTGTCACACTGAGTCGGAATCATGACCCGCAAACATTGGGTTATGGGGCCTCAATTTTCAAGAGAAACCTATGCTGAAAAAATTCAGGGGTGTAGAGGAGTCTCCAAAGAATACAAGAAAAATGTGATCAAGGATTTGTTCCCAAAGATGACCGCATAGCGAGGGTTAGAACAATGGTACTCTAGAACACCGTGACGCGTATGAATATTACACTCGCCAAATACTCGATCCAGACTCAAGGGTTTGGCAAGTGGCTAACACAGGGTGAATGTTTTGTACAGGATAAAAACACTATTCTCATTGACAGAGCTAGTAGATACACTGCGTGGAATCAGTCAGCGACTCGAGAGAGAGGTAAAGACAATGCAGAGAATTCGAATCTGGATGCTGTAAATATTGTATCAATAGATTGTAAATTGAGTCTCTTTCAAGCCAGACTGCACCCAAGAGTGAAGACTAATCAAGTTGCGGGGATTGTGAATTAGTATTAATTTTCTGCTAGGTAAGACGAATTCGCTTGCTACGACGCGGACCGTCCTCAGGAATTTCACTTCCCAACAGCTCATCATTCTCTTGCTCAACGAAGGCGATAGGGTGTATTACCCTTGCCTGAGCCTCCTTCCTAGCGATTCTCGCCTTCGTGTCAGTCTTCCGAGGGCGCCCAGGTAGTCCCGTCTTCTCCTGGCAACAACCAAGTCAGAAAAAAACGGTTCAGAAGATTGACATCGCACAGACTTTACGTGGGCGGCCGCGGTGTACTAAGAGCTTGGCTTGCTCTAAATCTGTCTTATTATTCACTTGCTCACGAAACGACGCCCTTCCCAATGTAGTCGCAAAACCAGCATTCGTTACATCACTCAACATAGGCTCCTGAAGTCTGTGAGCCACAGACCAATCATACCCATAGACTAATGACGAACCTCGACTCGTGTTTTCCAGCCATTGGGAACCTGAGCGTTGATGATATGGTATCGGTTGGTGTTGCTTGCGGGGAAAAAGCGCACTGGGACGTCCTTCCATTCGTTGGTGAGAAGCGTAACTGGTTTGGTATACAGAGTCCCTGGAAACATTTCAGCTGGTTTGTTGACAAAGAACGGTAAAGAAGTGGGAGAAGCGCTACCAATTATGTGGTCTGGATCGAATAGACCGTTCGCAAGATAAAGGTTGTATAGATCCCGACGAACCCGTACCGATGTGCGGCGGTAGACTGGTACATATGAAGAGAAGAAATTGCGATCAGATGTTGTGTTAAACGCGAAGGGATTGAGGGAGTTGGTTCGGCCGGCGCATGCTTTGAGGTATTGAGGGGACTCCCAGCGAGCCATGAAAATCGGGAGATGGCTGCGGAGGCGAGAGAAGGATGCGTCGTCGGTGCATAGAACAAAGCTGGGAGTGTCGGGATGAATAGCAACTTCGTAGAGGAAGTCATTGGCCAGGTGTTTCCCGATGCCACCACCAGGGCCCTTCGCCTCGGTGAGAACGTCTACGATGCATTTCGTCTTGCGTTTACCCGACTTCAAAACATTGTCTCGCCAATGGTCCAGGCATGCCAAAGCTTCGGGAAGCTCAGACACCCAGTCAGGCCCGCCGGGGAACGCCTTCCAGAGGCGAGACTTCCACATCTGATAAACAAGAGTCAGCTGCTGCAAGATGTATTTTGAAAAAGAAACTATACGTCTGAGCCAGGGAGCAAATCGTCTTGAGTGACCAGAGCCGACGAGCTGAGGACACAGAGGCGAATGAGCCGGCTGGAGTCGCAGATTACGAATGCAGTGTTGGCAGTCACAACAGCCGCGAATACGTTGACAATGGGGTCTTCCAGGTGGCGGGCACGATCACGAAATCTTTCCGGCAAAACAAAGCTTCGCATGAGGGCGGCTTTATCGCAGTCCTCATTGGGACCATCAATACAATTCCAAGGCGCAACCAGTGAGCGGTAATCGACCACTCTCATAGGGATAATAGTCGCCTCGAGCCCGAGGTGACACACCACTACATGCTAAGAAAATAAGGTAAAGCAGGGGAGACGACGTTTGGCCGATCCAATGAACTCACAAAGCCTGCAGCAAGAGCAAGAGTTTTGCCACGGACGGCAACATGAACGGGTCCAGCCTTGAGTTGGTGTTGCGCAAGATAGGCCCAGTCGGCATTTTCAGGAACGCGGACACGGTCCCATTTGTTTTCGTAGTACCGGAGATTAGGGAGAGGCTCTTGAGATTCAAGGTAGTCCCCGCGATCTACGGTGAGCGTCGTATACGATTTCACGTTCGTTCCCACTGTAAATGACCTAGGCAAAATCTCGAGGTGGCCTAAAAAGACATTAGCGCGGATTCCATATGAACGAGACAACCTTCGCACCTTCAGGCCAGTCCTGGGAGATTTTGGCCTCGTCGCGTAGAGCCTTCTCAATCTCATGCTTCAAAGCCTTTGCTATGTCAGATTCAGGCATTGTCGACGCGTCGATGTTGTGGAAGAGAGACACGACATGTCACAACAAGTCACATGAAATGGCCGTCTACAACCCCAATCTCAGCTCTTACACCGTTCTTTATTAATCACTTACTGAAAAACTGGGACTCATCCCGCACATATCATTTTCTTCGAAAACCAACTTCGTTTTATTCAAATTCATACTTATATTGTGCACTGCATCACTCTACGCTACTCGTCTCGACTCGCCTCTCCGCCGCCAATCTCGATTCCATTTGCCTCCCGCCCGAGCACCTGCGCGCATCAATCTTGCGCCGCGCTGTTCTCGCCTTTCTCAAGTCCTTTCTAAGCGCGAACATCAGCGGCAGACACGAAAAAAACATGAAGGCAGCTCACCTCAGCTCACGGTAGCGTCAGCACAGTCGATGTGATCAGGGAGTTCAGGTACGGCGACTGTGAACCGTGACTGAATCGTTGCCATGACTTGCTGGTCTGTCTCTGACGCGACGAAAGTCACTGCAAGACCCTTGGTACCGAACCGACCTGCATGACTGTCGGCAACGTAAGCTTCTCTTCGTATTCAGTCCTGAACACACTCACCCGACTCGGTGGAGGTAGCTGTCAGCATCAGGCGGGCAGTCGTGATTTATGACAATGTTGACCCGCTCCACGTCGATGTCCGCGACCGAAGATATCAGTGGCAACCAGTATACGCTTCTCGAACGCTTTGAATGCCGTGTATCGGCTGATACTGCACTGGCTGTAGATAACAAAACGAATCACACAACACACGACATACCGCTCCTCCTGTGCAAGGCCCGAATGAATACTGATACTCGGGAAGTTGCAAGAGACCAATAGCTTGTCGAGCTCGTTCGCCCGCGCCACAGACTTGACAAAGATAACGACCTATAACAGTAGGTCAATATGATGGTCATTCACTGAGAAGCAAGAACCGACCTGGTTGAATTCCAACGAATCTAGCAATTCGTTCAACTTCCTGTTCTTCCCGTTCTCCTCGAGTTTTACGTAGTGTTGCTGCAAACCATGCAGGGCTAACTTCGTCTCATCGTCCACAAAGATTTCGAGAGGCTGATGGATCATGAGACAAGGGTAGATGTGAAAACGAAACAACATACGTTGGCCATGAACTTCTTGCATGTGCCCCGAATCTCCTTCGCCAACGTGCCGCTGAACATCATCACTTGCTTGTGGTGCGGCGTCGTCCGGAAGATTTCTTGAACATCACGGCGCGTGTCTAGTGGGCGACGTTGCAATTAGATAGAGATGCTTGGCACCGACAGAATCACTCACCGATGATGCTCACCCACCTTCTGCCCAAACCCACTCCCCAGTACCACGCGGATTCCCGTCTCAGGTAGGTCTGCCGCTGATGTCGGAGGAACAGGTCGAAGATGGGCGGTGGAAACAGGAGTATCGATACCGGCGTCTAACGCGTCATCGGGCGTGTTGAGGTTGGTCAACATGAGAGACGTGAGCTGAAAAGAAAGGGCTTAGACAGGGCTTAGAAAACGAAGACAACGAAGACGAGGCGAAGAGTATTATGACGCACGTTGGCCAAGTCATACAAATTGGTTTGTTGGGGAAGGCGGTAAATGTCTGCGTTGGTCCAGAACATTGTCGAAGTTACTGACAACGCCGTCGGCGACGCGATTCGGAACCATCGAACGGGTGTCCGCGAGTCGCTTTCGGAAAGCGACGAGAAAACAACTCTCGTCAAAGTCGTGCTCGACGTCGGTGGCGCCGACGAACATGTCTGTCATTGTCGAGGCAGGTGGTGGCGTGGTGGAGTACCCATGGCGTCGGAGCGGATGGGCGGGGCGTGAGCGAACACCTTGCGTTCGAAAGCGGTGGCGTGGTGATGTCTTCAGGGTGTGAGGGCGACGGAGGAAGAGGCGCTAGGGCCGACGCGACATTCGGTGCGCGGTCGTTTGATTGTTGTGAAGTCGCGCTCGACGTTAGCGGCGACAGTGTGTATGCCTCAAAACCTGCGGTCGGAGGACCTACGGATTTTGGTATTGATGACGAGAATGGTATCGAAAGGGATGTGCGATTGGGTTGCGACGATCGTGAACGAAGGCAATCGGCTTCTGAGATTCAGCTTTTGTTGTGGGTCTCTCCCTTCAGCCGCATCGCCACTGTCCGCTGACACATTGCGACACAAGTGAGAGCCGCCTCCCCTCCGATCACCGACACTCGCTGCCCCAGCATATGGCTGCCACCAGATCCCGACTCGTCGTTGGCGCCTGCAAGAACGGCACTGCGTTCGGGTGAGAAGTGAGATTCACGGAGGGAGAAAAGGCGCTAACATGCGGGCGTGGAACGCAGACTGCCCGGTAAGAGCAGTCAGAAAGACAGAAAGAGTGGTTGAGGTGGGGTAGATCGCGCACCTGTATTTTACTCATTAGAGACGTGGCTCCGACGTAGTTTGCGTTCCGTTACAGCAGTTGGCTGGGGTGGTCGGCAGGCAGGCACCGTCTTTGAATGGGCGCGGACTTGAGTGGGATTTGAACAAAGAATTCGCGATCTTGACCGAAACAGCAGGACTTGAGGGGCGGAGACGGCGGTATCTCTTTTATTGAGTCCACGCTGAATGGGCTATTGAATTGATTGGGATACTGTGGCGTGAAAGCGGTCAAAGAGAGAGGTCGAGGTCGGGGTTGGGCTAGATCACATACCTTTGTTTGAATACACAAGCGAAGCCGCACAAGGGTGAGGGTACCAGGAGACAAAGTGAGCTGCCAAGAAACGCACGGCTTAGACAACGAAGACGAGGCGAAGAGCAAGTCGTGCAAATTGGTTTGCTGGGGACGACGGCAAACATCGGCGTTGACAGCGGGACGGCAGTGAGACGAGACGGCCAAGAACATCGTTAAGGTTGTTGGTGTTGGGTTGCGCTCGACGTGTGGTCCAGTGGAGGAAAGAGTTGAGTGACAAGGGAGTGGAAGGAGTGAAGCTGAGTCGAGAAGGCGGCGGTTTCGGATGAGACGGCGGTTGCGGAGAAGAGAGGGGTAGACTATGTGCGTGAGCGGACGCGTCGCGTTCGACAGCGACGGGTCGGCGATGTGTTTGGGGTGTGAGGAGAAAAGGCGCGAATGCGCGGTCGTGGAAAGGCGTGGAAGGCTGTGGGTGGGTTGACAGCGTCAGAAAGAGAGAGAATGAGTTGAAATAACGCACCTTTGTTTTCCTTGTGGGCAGGTTCGCGCAACCCGGACGTGGTTTAATCTTGTGCTGTCAGCAAGCGCCGGGTGGAGGGTTTTGGGGAAGGACGCTGGTCAGGACGGGCTTTGAGTGTAAAGCCAGGGGTAGCGACAACGATGTGAGGGCATTTGTTCTTGTCTCGAAGCGTCTCTGCGTCTTTGGCTACTGGAGTACCGCCGTAGAATGTGCTGACCCGGACATCTGGCATGTACTTGGCGAAACGTGTGTACTCGTTTTTGATTTGGAAAGCGAGTTCACGGGTGCGACAAAGAACGAGGACTGAAACCTCGCCATTCACGGGCTTCAATTGCTGGAGGGTGGCGAGGACAAAGACCGCTGTTTTGCCGCCCTGATTTCGCCTGGCACAAGACGTCCATCCCAAGCACGGCCTGGGGAATACACTCCTGTGCACTGAATGAAGACGCAGAATGAGCGACAAAGAATGTGATAGACAATGCGAGGAGTACAGACCTTCAGAGGGATGCTCAAAACCAAGGTCACTGATACTTAGTGGGCTTTGAGCAAAGAATGCAGACACAGCAGGAGGTGAGGTATCAAGAGGAATGCGGGCAAATGAGTCCGCCGAAGTGGGAGCTGAGTTGAGGTGTTTGCGTTTGTCAACGTCGAGAGACTCAGGCACTGGGCAGAGAGGGCGGGAGAGAGTTTGTCGTTGTATTGATCGACATCATCATTGGCCGCGGCCAGTCCTCCTGGCCGCCTCCGACTCTCAGAACACTGATCCTCGACTAACAATTCGTCTACGTTCTTCGGCGACTGCTCTTCTGAAAGCGCGAATGCCGGCTCAAGTACTGTATCATGTCACCTATTCGACTTAAACGAAATTCGGTTCACTCGTACACTGGCAGCCTTATTTTGCCGACTGCTACATGCTCTGCAAGCCCTTTTACACCCACGCGCAACCTCGTATGTAGTTCTATGCTTCCTCTCTAGCATGTGCTAATACATTACGCCTTTGGGCTGCTATCTCGCTCAGCCACCTCATACACATACAGCGGGCGAATCAAATTCTATCTTGCTGTTTACAGCTTCTATACCACTCTATGCCAGCTCCGCCTCGAAAAAATTCCAAGTGTGATGCTCCGCCGGTCTTGCGGGGACTTGACTGCTTCTATCGGAATTCGACAACCAACCCAATGCCGACTAACCTTCAATTCACATTTCGGCGACTTTGTTGAGTGGGTTGATTCCGCTGTGAGCCTCACAATCAGCCAGCCCTTATTTATTCTCAATGTGCATGAGATGCACATTTAGACTGTGTGCGCAAGGTAAGTGAGCTCCCTATTGACTTCCAACATTTGAATGACTGACCGTCTGATGACTTTGTGAGATCCACATCTCGACTGTCTAGGTAAGATCTAATACGGCTGTATCAACGACAATTGACTCTTTTCATAACTTAGTCTCCTTCGCCCTATACCTTCAAGCGAACGCTTTCAATTCAACTAACACTTCAAAACTCGGACATGGGTTGACTTTGACGCGGACTCGGGGATCCCGGAGAGTCAGCCTTTTGTTTCTTTCGCACTTTGCTCTTCGTGTATTGACGAAATCGAGCAGGATTGACTTATATAACGAATGTCAGTTTGAAAGTGTTGAGTTTGGGTGGATTTTGTTCGGGTAAACACGATCTTTAGCCTTGTGCGTCTAATCTAACTAAAGAAATCTAAGCACTGCATTCGTTCCTTTAACATACTCTAGAGTTGCCCGGTGTTGAATTTGAAGCGCAGCTTAGGTTGCGTTTGGTACAAGATGCGCATTTCCAACTCGTTCACCATTTGAGTCAATCTGACTTGTTACAGGTTTTTTGTCGCATGTCTTGGCTGGACACCGAAACTATGCGGGTACACACTACCAGGTATGTCTGATTTTTTTTTTGTTTTGCATTTCTCCACACATACCAATACTGACTTCGATCTTCTGAAGACCGAAACTATGCAAGTGCACCGCAAGTTTTCTGTGTGTTTCAGGTTCCAAGCCGAAATTGTACCGTAAGCATTCATGTTTTTTTACTTCAACACCCAAATGATACAATACTGACTTCACTCTTTACACCCTCGACGCCTAAAATATGCCCACTTTGAATCTAACACCGAAACTATACCAATTTCGTCTCAGGCCTTACCCTAAATATTGCCTGTCTGACTTGAATTTTCAAGGGCAAACCTATGCCGGTGTAATTTGATTCGCGCGCGCACCTATACAGATTCTAACAGGTAATTAATAGTTGACTCAAGTCGAGGCTGACAGTAACTTTCATTCGAAGGTCTCGTTCAGGTAAGTAAACTCTCGTTTCGTTCGTCAATGCAACTAAAGGTAAGCCCACTTTACTTTAATCGTTATCTGCTTCGCTCGGTTCATCTCCTTCTTACAGTGACCATTATTCACCCAGGTTCAGATATCTAATGGATTTACTTGTCTTGCGCATACAACCAATCTCTCCAATACTAACCGACTTCATTCTGTAATGAGATGCACCTTTCGACTGGTTAGCGCAGCCTCGCACCAGGTAAGCCATCCAAATTAGATATCCTTTCATATTAATGTGTCGCTTCGCCTAAAGTCGGCAGGTTTTTTCTATTCATTCGTTTCATTCGAGTAGCGCATTGTATTGAGTACTTTGGTGAGTTGCCAATCGGTTTTGTTTCAGTCTATTCAACTGATTCTCTTGATTGTATAAAATAGATCGCACACTACCAACGACACTCCCTTCAACTTGATTTTGAAGCGCGTTGAGCTCGAGGTGAATCTTCAAATACATCTCGTTCAACTCAGTTCATTATTTGCTGACTCCTTAATTGCACTATCGAGTCTTGTAACACATTTTTCGGTCTCCCTTGTCACAGTCTTGTTCAATTCAGCTCAGCGCACACTTCGAGTATTCATCTTGAATAGTAAGTTTTATCTGTTCGGACGTCGAAATGGCGGTCGTCGCGTCCGCCCATATGAGCCGGCGGGAAACTGAACTGAAGGCAACACTGTGAGGTTGCAGAAATGAAACAAATCAGTTTGAGGGGAATGGGGAAAGGAAAGCACAAACTTCCAGTAGAATCTTGTACCAATTGGAACTGAGAAACTAGGTGAGGGGGAGTCGTCAATGCGCGCGGCGAGGGCATCGCTGACAGATTTGGGGGAGGGATGGGCAGGTACATTGAGCAGGTCCCCTTAGAAATCAGTAGACTTGACGGCTGCAGAAACAGTGTCTGCTGTTGGAATGTTAATAGTATCCGCACGGCCCACAACCATAGCAGCCACAGTCATTTTTAGCTTGCAAGATCGCCCAAGGCTTCCAGCCAGCCGCTCTTGAAGGGGTTGAGCGAGGCTTCCTCTAGCAAGCCTGTATAAAAGGTGTAGGCGTGGTAGATAAAATCTTGAAGATGTTCGAGGGCGAGAGGAGAAGTGAAGGAGGCGCGACGCAGCGACTCGAGAAGCTTATGGAAAGCGAAAGTCCACAAACGAGGGATGATGTTGTATTTGGTGGGGATGTTACGGAGGGATACGGGAACGCTGGGTGCGAGGGATATTTGAGTAGATTGTGAATGATCTCTGCGAGTCTGAGAACCCGTTCTCGATTAGCGAAGTATTCAGGTATTTGGATCCGAGAATGAAACCCAGCCTTTGTGATCCTCGATTTGACGCTTCCACTTTTCCCATTCCTCGTCGTGTTCAGATATGATGCAGCCATATAAAGATCAGAGATGATGCAGAAACATATCTGCCAGCGGATTTCGGTGTCAGAAATGCATCTTGAGTGTCTTTGGTCTTGAGCAGAACACGACCGGAGTCCTAGGTCTCATCCCAGTGCTCTCAAAGGACTCGCAACTCAGAGAAAAGTCCAAGAAAAGTCCCATATGGGCGGAAAACTGAGTTGACTCAGATCGGAATTTGTTCGGATGGCACAAAACAGAAGCAATGGAAGTAGAATTCGTTGGGGCGCTTCTGAACAGTCGCATACAGGATAGAACTAGCTGGAACGAGTCCCTGTTAGAGTAGTACTTGCGGTTGCGCGGCAGAAAGGTGTAGGTGTCACATATGTCACAAGGTGTGACAGAAAGGCGTCGCAAAACTTGAGTTATGGGGCCTTAACATTCAAGGGAAACTCATGCTAAAAAACCTCATATGTATAGAGTATTGTATGAGCTACAGAGGAAAAATGTAATCAAGGCTTCGGACCCAATATCGACGACGCAATGAGGTTTTTGAAATGGGGGTATCAGAACCACTCGGATTCAATTGTTGAGGCGCAATGCTTCGTTGAGAGCTTCGCTCAACTCAGGGAGGTTCGGAGGAATTAAAGCTCAACACCATTTTCATTAGAGCAGACAAAGCAAGTACATGTTACACAGTAGGTGGAGCACTGACAGATTGAAGGAGAGAGAAAACTACATCATACTATGGCGACCGATAGCGATGAGAGATTGAGTCAAAAACCAGTAATCAAAAGCTTCTTGGAAATCGCGAGGTTCTCCCTCTGGAACATAGCGAGCTTCAGCGAGGCGAAGGGCGTATTCGACTGGGAAGCGGATGCTGCGATGGCAGGTCTGGATATGAAAAGTACCTTCCCTGGCCAAGACATCGCGCTCGGCAGCGGTACTGCCAGGAACTCCATAACCCTCTCCATGGGTGTTGATAGGGCCCAACTGTTAGGCAATTAAGCTCGGTTTATGAATCAGAGAAAAGGAAAGACGCACCGAGATACGACCGCCTGCTGGATCAACGAAGGGCGAGCCTGTAGCAGCCCACGCAAGCATCTGAGAGCGGAAGGCCGGGGAGTCGATGCGGTCTAGGTCGATGATGGAGTGGAATGCGCCCTTCGCGGCAGCGAACATTGCAGGACAAGGAGTGCCGATGCCACGCAGGTAACGCTCGATGAGCATGTGGAAGGTGAGAGTGATGTCGCCTGTGATACCGCGTAAAGAGTCGAGGAGTTCCGCCGAGTTGGGAGCGTTCACAATGTCGAGAACAGCGAGCAGAGAGTCTGCAGAGCTGATGCGAGAGGTTTCCATCACGCTGAAAAACGTGTCTGACCCGCCTTCGAAGTTGCGGATTGCCTGCGGTGAAGAATTCAGTAAGCAGGTTGAGACGTGAATGAAGACAACTCACCCAAGGCAGGTTGACCCCGTTTCTGCATGCCAGAAGATACCCCGTGCGGAAAGAGGTGGGCTCCGGTTTCTCGAACGTGTCATTCGCGACGGTAGGCAGATAAAGCATGTGGACACCAAGGGAGTCATGCGTAGCACGGTCGCGGTAGCGGAACGCTGCAGCCTGAACTACGATTGAGATTACAAAATAACAAACAGTGCAGACACTCACCTCTGCGCCATGATAAGTGATGAGATGGGTTTGAAAAGCACTAAGATCATCCGTCTCGGAAGTCGCAAGGAAGTCTAGCACTTGGCGCGTGAGGGCGGGGAACCATTCATAGGTAAAGTTGCGCGAGAGGGCGCGGAGATCGCAGTGGTTGACAATATACTGAAAAAGAGCGACACTGATTGGGGGGATCGATTGACCAAGGATGTGGGCAAGGCCGCAGAGAGCGCCCAAACGTTTGAATTTGACGAGCCGTGCGGGCGAAGCAGGGATGGATGAGGGGAGTATGCGAAGGGTGAGCACATTGTCCTCTCCGTGGTTGAAATAGGTAGATTCGTCGGCAAGCTCCCGTTGGAGCGCTGCGTGAACAACCTCGCGTTCCACCCCTTCCCCCACTGCCTCATCCGTGGTCCTGCACTTGAAGTTAGACAAGAAGGATTCCAAGTTCAGGAAAGAACTTACATTACAAAACTGCGCTCCGGATTCAAGAGCTGTGTATAATCACCTGTTCTGCCAAGCCGATCTATTACTGCTACAAATGCGTCCACCATCTCGTCGATATTGGCTCCGCGGATTGACAGGGGAGGGACAGATCCTGCGCCTTGGACAGCCCACTGCCTGAGGTCATGCGTGAATCGGTTGGGGCTGAAATCACCACGAGAGTGAGGCTGGTATGTGTTCTCGTCGCCCCAGATCCTACGAGGAAGAGAGAAGTCGGGCTCCGGGGACAACGAGCGCGTGCGGGCTCGGGGGACGGGGAGGTCACCAAGCACACGGCGAGAGCGAGGTGGGCGAGTTAAGGCAGGTGGGGCGGAGACGGTTGCGGGCGCAGGTGCGGCACTGGCGGTACTGGCGGGATCGCGAAGCACGCGGCGCGGAAGCTGGGAAGTGGAGGTGGCGGCGTCTGCAGTGGTGCGCACACGCGGACGGCTTGGTGTGGTGGCTGGAGCGCTGCCTGCTGGAGTGTTTTGAGGAGCAGGTGCAGCGTGTGCGTTCGAACGCGTCAACCGAGGGGTCTGGGCGGCGGTGTTGCGAGGGGTGCGCTGCGAAGATATCAGTTGAAACGAGAAAAGCAAAGGAGTTTTGCTTCCACATACCCAGAGCAAACGCGCTACTGTGCGCTCTTCTTCCTCGCTGTCGACTTCCTCCCCTCCCGACGTATTCACGTCGTCATCAGAGCGCATACTGTTGCCATCGCACGGAAACAGCGAGTAAATGTGCTGACCGAGGCAGTCATGGCCATGGCGGCGGCCGTCCGAAGAAATGTAGCTCAGCTCAGTTCCCATGACAGCTGTTAACATCGTGAGTAGGCAACCGAAAGTAAGAAGAAAGGCACGAACCGAGTCTGATAATCCAAGATCCATCCCGGAAGCTCCCGGGATCGGCGAAGTGGTTTCTGTCGAGCGAGAGCTCGTGAAGGGTCGTCTCGAGGGGTTGAGGTATGATGCGAAGGCGGGGTCCAGTAAAATGGGCAGAGGTCCGCCCGCGATCTGCAAGTCCCAGCGGCTGGACGGTGGTGACCGCAACTGCCGCGGCAGCAGATGACCGAATGGTCTCTTCGAAGCCGAAACGAGCGCCCGAAACAACCATGTCACCATGAGCCATGCGCAGGACATCGTTGACGCGCGTATTGAGGGGAAGGATGTATCGGTAAAGCAGATGGTTTTCTTCCAGGATCTCCAGAAAGTCGAGATGGAGTATGTTGTAAACGAGAAACTCGCGGGGCCCGGCATGCTGACTCTGAGGTTGTGAATCAGAGATAAATAAGAGGATAAAGAAAGATTGAAGCGAGCTTACGAGGGGGGGATATACAAGGACGATGATTCTGGCTGTCGGAGTGTCTGCATTTGCCTCGAGGCAGTGGGAAACATCTGGAATAGCTCGTCGCTGCGGGCGGCTCGCGAGGACCGGCCCTCCGCGTGCTGGACCTCTGGTGCGTCGATTGCGAACGGCGAGAGAAGATGTCGAGCTGCGAGGAAGGGTGGCGAGAGCGTGATTGACGCGGTCACGATTGACGGCAGAGGTATTGAGATTGGAGACTCCGAGTCTTTCTTGATTGACGTGACGAGGATTCGAAGGTGCAAGGGTGGCTGGACCCAGAGCGGACTGATAGGATGGCGGAGCTACGAGTGCCTGTGTTTGAGCGCGTGCGCTCTCATAGCGATCGCGGACAGGAGCTGAAAGTGCTCAAATTTAGTGTCAAATTTCATTCTGACGGGTTTGCAACGCACCTGCACTATTGTCCCGATTTTCATCCTCCGCAGAGGCGCCAGTTCTGGCTGCGGGAGTCGGCGTTGAAGGAAGGGCTGCCGGAATGTTGTTGTATTCCGGGTGGTCGACGAGGAATCGCCGAAATTGGTGGATAATCTGAAACCCAGGAGGGATGTTGTTGTGATTCTCATTCGTCTGAGCTCAGAATCAGTATCCAGAGAATCGCAAAAAAGACTTCAATGACGAACAGCCATTTTTCCAGTGAAGGATTGGGGCAAAGAGGGAGAAGCAGAGTCGATGAGAGGACTTGAAGAAAAGAGATTTGACCATGGTCATTTCGGCGATTCTGAGTGAGCGGTGTGGTTGATGGCGTCCACAGTGTGCCAGATATTGCTTTATATAGGGGAACTGTGGCTGATGGCGCCAGGAGTCTTGAGCTCGTCTTGCAAGTTTGCGGTAAAGAACATTGCATCTCGTCTCCCGATTAGGAAGTTCGGACTTCGGTCATCAACCATGGTGTTCATGGACTCACTTCAACGTGTCGGCCGAAACAGCCCGTCTGGATTGTTGCGACTTCGCAACTCAGAGTTCGAATATTTGCCGATAAATAATGCCATAGAAGAGCGCCATCAGATCGGGATTCACAGAACTCTGAACTATCAGTCTGAAACTTCGAACATATGAGTCTGTTCAACTTTTGAGAAGACTGTCAAGAAATTGAATTGAAGTTCAAAATAGACAGTTTACGCCACTCTTCAGATAGAAGGATTTACACATATCTGATATCATCCGATCGTATCTTGCGCTAACCGAATCAAATCCGCAGGTGATCAACATATCATGGTATCAGTGTGGGATAGATCTTTGCTACATTTTGTCTGTCAGTCTTCAGATATTCAATATGAACATGAGTGATGCAATGATTTCAAAACCCGTACTTGGAACGGTGCAGCCGTTCTGTGTCATCGTCCCCCCAGCTGGGCTTTTTCGAACCCCGAAAGATGTGTGGCATACCTTGTGGTACGCTCATTGGCCGGAAAAGGCTTTATGGCGTGGGCGTGGATTCCAGCGGGAATCTAAGAAGGATGATATGTTGACCCACAGCGGCAAGGGAGTAAAGTTCGAGCGGGTTGCGGAGTTAGTCATCTTCCTGGAGTCTCGGGTTCACATCTTCCAAGTTCTATTGCTGGATGATTCACTCACCCGACGGTAAGGCGGAGGAGTACCGATTCCACATACAATAGAACTATTTTCTCTGGACAAATCGCGATCAGTACTCACTCCCGAGCACAGATTTTGTAAGTGGCGTCAATGTAGCGTCCACCATAACTGCGAGCATCAAACATTTTTATCTGCCGCCCTGGGCTCTTGACGTTATAGCGCTCAATTGAGTCACCTCTGATGAGCGCTATATCGTAACCGATTGCGTCTTTCTGTATCGCGGGCGCGGTTATGCACACCGACCGAGACAACGTTGCAGACTAACTCAAATTGGATCAACCCTGAAAAAGGAAAATAACCGAAAGCGGAGAAAGAAAAAGCTCGTCAAGACTGTGAGTGGATTGTGGAACGAGAGCAGTTTCTTAGTTTCGGGAGGTGAAACACGTACAGAGTGGTTAGTAATTTAAAGTACAGACTAATTTTGTTCGACGGTCGACGAAGGCAAGCGCCGGTTTGAGTTTTAGGTCCGGGTTCAGACCGCGAGAATTCAAAACGGCGTGCCCGACGGAAAGACCATCGGCGCGCGGACTTCGTCTCGCTTTTCCGCGCCACAGAGGAGTTCGACGAGGGTTAGCGCGAAGGGGAAGGCGGTGCCTGGGCCGCGGCTGGGGTGGGTGGTTTGGCGTTAGCGAGAATTGGATGTACGGGAAGAATCTTTGAATTACCTGGTTACCAATTTGTCGGATATGACGACGGATTCATCGGAGTAGTCGTAATCTTTCAAGTAATGCGTGTGAGTGGGGGAGGGAAGTCGAATTTCAATATATATAACTTACCGTTTGCAAGTTGGGTCTTTACGCTTGGATGCGAGGTAAGTGGCTGACGAGGAAGTTTTGAGGTGAGCGCCGTGAGGCTTCCTAAGTGAATTCGTTGCGTGGAACGATACTTAGATTATTGAAGTCGACGCATCATAAAGGTACACACGCACCAGCGCAAATCATCCCTACAATCTTCCCTTGCGCAAGAAATTCTCGAACGAGATCTTGCACCCCGGCGTTATTAGACATGGTTTCCGCACCCTTGGCGCCACCGGGGATTATCAATGCATCATATGAGTTCTTCGAGTGAATGATCAGCTCATTCTCAACTGTAAAAAACAGCTCCTCCAGACCTACCGGCGAAAATCGCGCCGCATCAAAGACTTCATCGTACATGATCCTGATCCCACGGGATCCAGTGGCATATGCGGGAGGGTTCACGTCGGTTTGAGGAGGGACGTAGGCGGAACAGCACTTCACTCCGGCGCGGACCAGCGTATCAAAAGTGATTGTGCTAAAATCCCGTTTGGAATCCTGGAAGCGTGGATAGACGAGAATTCAGAGCATACAACTCCATTTCCTCCGTCCCATCGGCGAGAAGGACTACTGCCGAAGGCATACTTATTCCGTTGGTGGCCGCTTGCGAGGTGATGGGAGAGGAAGAGAGGTGTGACGAGTCACGAAGTCACGTCGCTTCGTCATCAAATGCCGAGTTGCCGACGTGGCTTGCTCTCCGCCTTTGCGGTCATTCTCTGGAAATCCAGCCTATCGCCTCGACAAGTGACTCCACTATGGCAGAATTCTAGACTTACACTTTGGCGACCTTATAGGGCTCGGTATGAAGCTTTACATGTGTAGAAAAGAGGCTTTCGGATCCATCTAGGCATC
This sequence comes from Favolaschia claudopus, assembly GCA_037176885.1. Taxonomy (NCBI): domain Eukaryota; kingdom Fungi; phylum Basidiomycota; class Agaricomycetes; order Agaricales; family Mycenaceae; genus Favolaschia; species Favolaschia claudopus. The sequence goes on from JAWWNJ010000081.1 coordinate 919,913, forward strand.
CCAAGTCCCCGACGCGATAACGTTCTGGCATCCTCGTCTGTAAATTCACTCATTTCCCGTTCTTGGCCGTGAAAGACGGAAAACTCTGCGTCAAGCAACTGCACGGTTCCAATAAGAAGCCCGAAATACGAACATCCTCCACCTAGACCGCGCGCTCATGAATGCCAAGTTCGACTCTAGTTTGGTTGCTCTCCTATTTTTCTCAAGAATGGGCTGCTCGTTGTTTCAAGATTCAACAACGTCGCCTCTGACGCCACTATGACGGTTGACTATGCGAATCGGCGGCGTACTTCCCAGCAAGCCCGGGCCACGAGTCATTCATTACGACAAGAGGGTCGAAGGTATAAGACACCACCAGTCGGCATATGATCTGCTGTATTCTCTCTGAATCCTGTCACTGAGAACGCAATGACCACAGCAATGAAAAATCTATTCGAGACTGCCAAAATCAAGCATCTCGCACCCGATACTCTGGAAGTGACGAGCAAGACAGGGCTTACGACCGACCACGGTGTGCCTGTACCCGACACGGATAACTGGTACGCACTCTCCTACGCGGAGATTCGGCTACTATTTATCATGGAAAACAGGTTGAGGGCGTCCGATGGCACTCACACAGGCCCCTTTCTCCTCGAGGACCAAATCGCCCGCGAGAAAATCCATCGTTTCGACCACGAACGTATCCCAGAACGAGTGGTACGTCCTGCTTTCTTCACCTCCCTCTTCATTTTCTTCTCCCCTTCCCAACCACAAATACTGATACTGGTACTCGGCCTACAGGTCCATGCCCGGGGCAGCGCCGCCCACGGCTACTTCCGCGTCTTCGACTCCCGTGCCACGAAATACACCACCGCAGGCGTTCTCACCGACCCCAGTCGCACCACGCCCGTCTTTGTGCGTTTTAGCACGGTGCAGGGTGCGCGCGGGAGCGCGGATAGTGTGCGTGACGTGAGAGGGTTCGCAACGAAATTTTATACGGAGGAGGGGGTACGTGTTCCCGTTTCAATCTGTTTCTATTTTTTCTTGTCCTTTATCCTTTATGAAGTTGGCGAAGCCTGACACGACGTCTGTGTAGAATTGGGACCTCGTAGGGAACAACATCCCCATCTTCTTCATCCAAGACGCGATAAAGTTCCCCGACTTTGTGCATGCGGTGAAGCCGGAGCCGCATAACGAGGTGCCGCAGGGTCAGACGGCGCATAATAATTTTTGGGATTTCGTCGGTGAGTTTTCTCTCCCTTCTCCAATCCTCTTTCATCTCTTCTTCCCTCCTTGTTATATTTATACCATGCTCATATCTGCGACGACATCAGGTTTGCAGCCGGAAGCTTCGCACATGGTCATGTGGGCCATGAGCGACCGTGCAATTCCGCGTTCCTATCGTATGATGCAAGGATTTGGTGTGAATACGTTTACATTGATTAACGGAGAGGGGGAGAGGTTCTTTGTCAAGTGCGTTCCATTCTTCGACGTCAATTCCTCTTGAGCAGTGAACATGGTTGTCCTGATCGTCGTCGGCCTGAATAGATTCCATTGGATTCCCGAACTCGGCGTGCATTCCTTCGTTTGGGATGAGGCGCTGAAGATTTCCGGGCAAGATCCAGGTACGATTCTCTTTCCTGCCGTCCACAACCTCCACAATTCGAAAACTCAACCCGACTCAACTCAGATTTCCATCGCAAAGACCTCGAAGAAGCAATCAACTCCGGCGCCCCCGCAAAATACACCCTGGCCCTCCAAATCCTCCCCTCCTCCCGCGAACACGACTTCCCCTTCGATATCCTCGATGCCACGAAGATATGGCCCGAGGAGCTCGTCCCCTTGCAAGAAATCGGCGAGATGGTGCTGAATAGGACTGTGGATGAGTTCTTCGCGGAGACGGAGCAGGTGGCGTTTTGTACGTCGCATGTGGTGCCCGGGATTGGGTTCAGCGACGATCCGTTGTTGCAGGGGAGGAATTTTAGGTGTGTTTTGTCTTCTTGCTTCATGTCTTTTTTGATGTTGAATGCTGATCATTGAACACAATAGCTACTTCGACACCCAAATCACCCGTCTAGGTATCAACTGGGAACAACTCCCTATCAATCGTCCCGTGTGCCCTGTAATGAATCACAATCGCGGTGGACAGCATCAGAATCGCATCATCAAAGGGCAGGTGAATTATTGGCCGAACCGGTTCCAGGCGGGACCGCCGATTCCGAAGGAGAACGGCGGGTATATCGAGTAAGTTTCCTCGACGTCTTTTTATTGCGACGCTGACTACGTGTACAGGTTCGCTCAGAAGATCGAGGGCATGAAAGCGCGAGTGCGAGGGGCGAAGTTCGGGGAGCATTATAACCAGGCGGAGTTGTTCTTGAATTCCCTTAGCGAGCATGAGAAGGTGCGCACTCACTTGCATCTATTGTTTCTCCGCAGCATGCTAATGGATTGACTTCTAGATGCACCTCATTGACGCCTTCTCGTTTGAACTCAGCCACTGCGACGACCCCCAAGTCTACGAAACTTACACGAAGCTCCTCTGCGCCGTCAACATGGACCTGGCCAAAACCGTTGCAGCCAACGTTGGCGGTCAAGTTCATTCCTCCCCCACGCGCAAGCCGCATCATGAGAAAAGCGCTTCGCTTTCGCAGGGGTATTATATGCCAAAGAAACCGACGATCAAGTCGCGAAGGGTAGCGATTTTGGTGGCGGATGGGTTTAATGGGGCAGAGGTTGAGGCCATGAAGGCGCTGTTGAAGGCGGGTGGCGCGGTGCCTTTTATGATTGGGCCGAGACGCGGGAAGATATGGCCTGCGGGGAAAACGTTTGGTGGGGAGGGTGGGGTTCTGATGGATCATCATTTCGAGGTAAGATTATTTATTATTTCAAGTTGCGGACGCTGACGGTAGAGGATTTGCAGGGACAACGGAGCACCTTGTTTGACGCGTTGTTGATTCCGTCGGGACAGCAGTCGGCCGATACCCTTGTCGCCAGTGGGCGATGCATCCACTGGGTTCGAGAGGCGTTCGGACATTTGAAAGCTATCGGTGCTGTTGGTGAAGGTGCGTCAACTACCTACAACTTCCGTGCCTCCATTAATCTCTCGCTGCTTCCCAGCTGTCTCGGTCCTCCATCGCGCTCTGAAACTTGAAGTAACGCAACTCGAATTCGCGTCCTCCAACGACACCGCCGTCACCTCGTCTTACGGCGTTGTCACCACCGGCAAATACAACGTCGGCTCTATCGCAACGGACGCGTTGGAAATTGTGACTGGCGGTGAGGCTGGGTTCATGTCGAACTTCGCATATGAAATCAGTCAGCATCGATGCTGGAAACGCGAGCTTGATGGGCTGAACTTCCGCGTTGCATACTAGCATTTCGATCAAACATGTAAAATAAATTGTGATCATGTACAACTCTGAATCTCTTGTACTTATAGCTCATACGTATCTCGTTTCTGATACTCGAACCAATTTCGACGAGAGTTTTCTTTCATGGTTCCGAGAGCGGCGATCATTCTTATCAAGCTAGACGCTCCGGCAGCCTTCCGTGGCTCGGCGGCAGATGATCGATGACCGCTCGGATCCAAAGATCAATTCCAGTAATATACACGGAGCTACTTGCCCACATTCCGCCGCTGATGTGACATCCGAATAAGGAAATTTGATGGCACCCAACGTCTCAGCGAAATTCAGAGCAACTGCATTCCTAGTCCTTCATTTGCGCGAAGGGGACCAACCATTCGCGGCCCTCCCCTCCCTCCCTGCGCTCGGGGGGTCCCCCAAGCCGGGCCGCTCAGGTTGGCACTCTAAAGCCTCGTTCGCGCGAATTCTTCTGTTCCTCACCCCCCCCACCCCCCCCTAACCCTAACCACCTAACCCTAAGCCTTAACCCTAACCAAGTACCTAACCCAGCATTCTTTTGGCCTTCGGCAGTGTTTTGGGGGGAAACAAACCCTAACCACTTAACCATTGAATTTTTTGGCCTTCGGCATTAACAAAAAAAATTGTGTTACATTCAAGAATCGAACCCGCAAACTGTTTGTGCAGCATAAACTCATGATTACCATTAAAACCTCCACACCAACTGGTAATTGCTGGTTTGCCTTTTTTTTCGTACACATTGTGTCTATCGTAGTCCCCATCAAAATGTACTGAGATATCTGTTCAGTGAGAACAGCCACCATCAAATTCCCTTTTTCAGGTGTCACATCAGCGGCGGAATGTCGAGAGTGCACGGAGCTGGCAACCGGCTGATTTCCAGCGTTGATCGCCGTGATCCACTGTATGTCGGCAACCCGGCAACGGATTGCAATGGCTTCTGTTGGACTTTAATGGAAACCAACGGATTCCATTGGAATCGAGCGGGAACGATTTCCGGTGGAATCCAGCGGATTCCGCTGTAATCCCAAAGATTCTCAGCATTTTCTCTTCTGAAAGGTACAAACGGGACGATGATTTGAACGTCGATAAACAACGATGTTGCGATATTCGATGAGTCTAAATCGACCCAGAGAATAGTATGTGAGGGTGTCCCATGGCCATTCAACTGGGATTGTTAATAAAATGCATACCAATGAGTTTTGTGTAAAGAATCATTTGGCACAACAATCTTCATGCTTTAAGGGGCCATGAACCGTCGTTAAATCCCTCTGGGGAGTCCGAAGCTCCATCTTAGTGTTCAATTCAATGGGGAACATGATGCAAATTGGGCGGATCCTAACTTGAATTAATTTCCAGTAGCCAAAGCTTACGCTGGAAGTTTGAGTGGAGTTGTCTCTCCACTCTATGATAGTTCAAAGACCTCACTCAAACGACACTCTCTGGTTCTTGAGTTTTTCTTTGAGCATAACATGCCTAACTTCCATTCGCCGTTGAATTTCAGCGAATTCCAACGGATCCCATCGGCAGGACCGCGGAGCAACGGACATCAGCGGTCCAACTCCGCCGGTGGGAAACACTGCCTAACAACGTCCGCCAGCGTCCGCCAGTGTCCAACGGTGTCCAGCGTTGGCCGCCAGCGGACTTTCCAGCGGAGAGCATATTACTCAATTATTGAAGAATTGATCGGACAAGGGCAAAAAGAGATATTCTCGATTTCCGTAGCAATTGAATACATATAGCACGGAGTAAAGATAGGCACATTAACGCGTGGATCCAACAAATGCGTTGAAGTTGTAAATGTTGCATGAGTTCAAATCGATAGAAAGCCCGCCCGTGCCCTGAGTGATGACAGCTCCGTTCCTCTCCAGCTTGAACGTAGGTTGACCGCTGCCCATTCCGGTTGAGAAGTAGTTGATGCCAGCCAGGGCTGTCTGCTTGAGCGTGTTGGATCCCGAAGTGATAGTAATTGTAGCGGGTGAAGCGAGGAGAGTTGCGGCCCAGATTCCATCAGACTCAAAAGAGGATGAATTGAGAAGAATAATAGTACGAAAAATTCAACGCACAGGAAAGCTTTGCCCAGTGGGAGGACCGAGGAAGGGATCAGAGCAGCTTAATCCCTTCGGATGGGGTCGATACCAATACACAATATTCTCTTGCTATGGTAAGAAAGAGAAAATGAGGAAAATTTCGGAGCAGGAGGGAAAGACGAACAGCAGTTGATATTGTTACTGGCCCTCCGGTCTTATAGGCAGCAATGTATGGTGTGATAATTTTGCGCCAGGCACTGAGGCGTGAGTTCAATCATAGAAAGACCTTCTGAATAGTTTAAGACTTACTCGTGAGGGAATCCAGGAGCCTAGTTGAACGAATGAAACGTGAAAAGCACCGCAACGAGCAAAGTCATTGGTCTCACCCATTGAATAGCACCATCAGGATTACCAGATTGGGCGTACACAGAAGGTCGTTCCGGGTGCAGGGGGCCTAATTATAGTAAGAGTTTGCGCTGAATGGCATGCTAATCATAGAATGAGGGTGTGCGTACCAATATAATGACTCTCGCCGAAGTCGTTCCAACTAATTAGTTCGACCAGCTGAGGCTTCAAGTTCAGTATTTGATTCCATCTATCAATCAAGAGTGTGTCCGAGAGGTAGAGCCAATTCTTATCGAGTGGCGGACGATAATGCGTAAAGAACCATGGTGATACTCCCGCCATGTAGGGCGAGGTCCCGAGTTGAGATTGGTAACTAAAGTGAGACACAGGAAAAAAGTTGTGATTTGATTGCCAAGAAGACTGATTTCCACTAACAATAGATCACCAGCAGTAGACATGGGCTGATTAATGGGTTGATCGTCTTCCGACGGCCAAGCGTTCCATTGAAAGAGGCCGTCAGTGCTATCTTGATGAGCCAATGCCGCTTGATAGAATGGGATTATTTCGAGCGGGGCGCCCACAGCATTTCGGACCGCCGACCAGTCGAAACCATCTAGGGCAAGTTGATCAATATTATTTCTATTCAGGATAAACAAAACCGCACCTCCTCCGAAGGTTGAGACCAGAGCGCCGTTACCCCACTGCAGCTGAGCGGGATCGGATGCATAAAGCTTCAATCGAGGAACGATCTGGGTGTTGAAGTCGTTGAAGCCCGGGGCAGCCAGAAAATCGAATGAGATGAAAAGCTTGAAGTTGGTGTTCCGTGCAGCGGCATATGCGAGTACCAATTGCGGGTCAGTCCAAGTGTCGGTTCCGATGTTGACTTTGTGACGAGATGAAGGATATGAGAAACGAATTAAGTATAAATCTCGATACCTCGAACTCACGCGCAAAGCCATCGATCCCGGTGGCAGAAGCGAGGGCTATATCATTCGCCCAATCCGCTTGAGTGTATCCGTCGACGATGCCGACCTCGATGTTGACGTAAATCAATGCTTCAAACAAAATTGACTGGATGAAGACTCACCATGAAATGCGCGAAGACGAGCTTTGGCGTCCCTGCGCGTTTCAAGGCGGTAGTGTTCGAAGGGGAGGCATGGACCAAGGCGGCCATTGAGAGTAAGGGAAGTCCAACCAGATGCAGCTTCATATCAATGCGGCGAAGGTAGGATATGGGTGCTTGAAACTCACGCATCTGCTCTTATACCAAACGGAAGACTGTGATAGAAACGTGTTAAAGATAGAGCGCTAATACGAAGTTATAGACCGCGGCTAACGTTCCGTGCGAGACCGTCGTCCAATACATTGTACAACACAGACCCGATCTTTCTTGGGCGCCGAGGTCATTTTCCCTGTGGTTACTGATCTGTTGAACGCGCTGTGCTTGATTCAGCTCGGTGGCTCGCGGTCATTCGAAACCAAAAATTCAGGGCGTGCTCGAGTGATAGCTACACACCCAGCGGTGGCAGGAAGGTTATAAAGTTAGATTGTGAAGTGTACGTACCCGGGTGTACTTCAAGTATTGTTCCAAAGTTCGCGTGGAGACAGTCTGCATGCTTCCGCTTCCACGAGACAGCCTCCCAAGGTGAACCGATTCGAGGCTGCCGGCGATATGTGGCATTCTGACGACCAAGGGAATGGAAAGAAGATCCAAATGCAGCGATCATGGACCCCTTGTTGAACGGGAGGAAATGATACATCTCCCGCAGCCTGTCGCTTGCTGACGAATAATAGAAATAGAGTTGGCGCGCGGAGGTCATCTGCTGAGTGTCTAAGCAAGTACGGATGAGATTTAGAACCAGCTGACGTACCTTCATGTTTTTGGAAGAAGGCAGTGCGCAGAGAACAAGCGATCACAGATGCATCATGGATGACGGGACTTGACAGAGTTCCTAACAGTGCAATACCGTCGGAAGAAGGTAGAATAATTTTTTGGGAAAAAAACCGGATAATGTAACCTCCAGGAGATTCTCAGGCTCCCGTACCCCACTCTAAGTGCCGCAAAGCTCCCACCAGCCCAAGATTTATTGAATCTCAATTGAATCTCGTTTATTGTACGCTTCCAAGACACAGCTGACGATGGCGAGAATCAGTGAGGAAGAAGTTTGAACGTCTTGATTTCGCTGCCAGGGACCGATAGCTTTCATTGAGGGGCCGCCTTCCAATTTGCCGCGGTGGATACGCCGGGACGGTCGTCGACGTGGTGGTACAAGATCAGGAGTGTCACGTTGGTCGGGTGTGACACAGTAACTGATTTGATAGTATCACCGATTGATGATGACGGATCACTGCCACCGGCTAACAAACGTCTCTTGCCTCTTCCCTCATCCTTTCCCGCAAAATCACGCTCAGTCGACGCAAAATGGCATAGGTCATGTGCAGTGGCCATGGAACTACTAAACAAAAATCCTTTGGGCCCTTATAAACCCCGCAGATAAGGGAGTCACCTGTGTTTTGGAGTAGACTTATCGGCGTTTGACTTATCTTTTCGCAGCCCGAGGTTCTTAGGTTCCTGGCTATGATTGAGCTATGAATAGGGATCGCCGTGAGACGCCAGTGATAGAGCGCATGCTATGCTTCATTGCTAACCTTTACTTTTGACTATGCGGACGCTTACACTTTCGGAGTATGTGACACGTTTTCCTGAAGGTAATTATTGACATAGGTATTCTTTCGCGAATCAATTTTGGAGGCATTCATGGCCGTAGAGATTACTACCCTCTCTCTCTAGATAACCACCGGGTCCACGGCCAAATTACTCCCCGATGAGGCGAGACTGAAATGCACGCAGGGAGTTCACCTTGGAGTTCACCGCAATTTGCGCGCACCTAAGGCAAACAAGACGTGTGGGCCCGCGGTCTGCCAAGGTGATGGCGGAAGTTTTCAGGGTCCGCACTCGACACTATTGTCAATCTCATTCCTTTTCCGATAGATTTGGCCGTGGCAATACTCCTAAAATGTCTCCCGTGTTGTGGCGTTCCGAAATCTAGGGTACCGGATACGGTGAGTTGGTTCCCTCAACCTCCGGAAGAAGGTTTCTAAACCGGCGCCGCTTCTTAGCGTGATCAAAGATAAAAGACCACCTCAGTTCTTATCATGCTGGACGACTAGCTTCCACCTCCTCACTTACCATGCCTCAAGATCTGGACGCAGGTGCTGTAGTAGGCGACACTGTCATCCTCGCACCTGTCACATATGCTGACAACGAGAGGAAGGTAACGCACGACAACAAGAGCCAGAGCTTTGACGAGAAAGCCGAATCCGTCTATGATGCGGAGAGGAGCGACGGTGCTTTCGTCGACACGGACGACATTGCCGGGGTCAAAGGTAAATCGTCGATCATCCATCCTTCAAACCTCAATCTTACCTATATGCATAGGCGACGACGCCGATCCCGCATACGCCGCCCTTCCACGCATCGTCCGCGAGCTCTGCACATTCGACGACGACCCCGACATCCCAGTCCTAACTTGGCGGTGAGTAGTCGCCTCCGCCGCCTCATGCTACCATTCTTTCAATCGATGGCTGAACGACTGCATTCATCTCACTGCGCCACCTGCATGTATAGATTCTTCTTGCTCAGTGGCGTATTCACCGCCCTCGGAGCATGGCTTACGCAGATGGGGTTCTTTCGAGTACGTATTCAAAGTAGCTTTCGAGACCGCGCTGCGCTGATCTTTATCCTTCTTTCCCATCGCCACATAGACCACATATGTCCCATATTCGAGTAAGTCTCTATCTTTGCTCATCTCACGCCATTCTGATGTCATTTGCGTTCAGTATACTTCGTCCAAATTGCTTCTCTCTACGTCGGTAAACTCCTCGCCGCCGGTCTCCCGTCCAAGCAGATTGGCTGGGGTAAGTTTACCTTCGATCTGGTGAGCGCGCGCCGTTTGCGGAGAAACTGTGGAAGTGGTGCAGCTTGCTGACGTGTTTCGAAGAACCCAGGACCCTTCTCGGTGAAGGTATTCCTGTTCCACCGACGACATTCGCGGACCACTCTGACTGACGACCCTCATTTCTAGGAGCATGTCGCAATCGTCTTAGCGTAAGCTCTCGTTCAATAACGAATACACTTTCATCCTCGAACACACTGTTAACGTTTCAAATAAACTTACAGTGCTAATACGGGCGCAACGAACAACCTCGGAGACTACGTCCTAGCTCCGCTTGCAGTATTCTACCAACAGGTGCGTCTTGGATCCTTTCATAGATATTTACTTATGCCACCTCGCATACACAGCCGATGAACGGCTGGCTTGCAATCTTGTTCATGTGGAGCGCTGTCTTCGTCGGCTTCTCGTTGGCTACCTTAGCCAAGACATTCTTGATCGACAATCCAGCGACAGTAAGCGTAGAGCTTTCTTTGGGGTCAACATCCCCTCAAATCACTTTCCCAGATGTTCCCTCTGACCCTGCAACAAGTCTCTGTTTGTGCGCGATATCTTGTTGGTTGGCATCAATAGAAGGTTGACTGAAATTCTTCCCTAGTCAACGCCATGCGTGCCAGCTTCGAAATGGACAATGCAACGGTGCATTTCAATTTATGATGCCAATTTATTCAGCCGCTATTAATTCATGCGATATAGGTTAAAAGACAGATGCGCGTCTTTTGGTTTGGGATCCTCGCTCTCTTCTTGTGGGAAGTGAGTTTTAGCGTTTCATTCGTTCATCTTAGAACTTGAGCTAATCTACTTGATGCTAGTTCTTGCGTAGGGCTCCTCAATCTTTCTATTGCCCGCTCGATGACAGAGCTTTTAGCGGAATACATCTTCCCTTTCACCTCATCTCTCGCATTTCTCTGCTGGGTTACGAATGACCCGACGGTCAGTTGGGTTATTTCCCTGACTTCAATGCGCGTGCTCATTGCTCCCAGGCAAACTTCCTCGGATCAGGGTACGTTGTTGCTCCCGTCGATGAAGCTGCTTGAAGCTAACGACGGGATTTCCCGTCCTTCTAGTCTCGGCGGCGCCGGACTCCTCAATATAACACTGGATTGGTCCAACATCTCATCTTCGATGATATACTACCCGTATTGGTCGCAAGTTAACATATTCGTCGGCTTCGTTCTCGGGGCATGGATTCTTGTGCCTATAGGTGCCATCGGTGGCGCCTGGCAGAACGATCTGTACCCAATGCAAACCCAGAGTCTGTTCTTGGCCAACGGATCGATGTATCCGACGGCTCAGCTGATGAACGCGGATTTCACCATTAACGAGGCGTTGTTTGAGGAAATTGGAGCGCCGAAGATGAGCGCACAGCTGAGATGGGGGTATTTCTTCTCGTGAATTTTCCTCTCTTCCTTGCAAATTTGAAATGTGGAACTGACTTTGAATCCCGGGCCTCCCTAGATACACAGCGTACCTGGGTGCCTTCGTCAGCCTTTGCCTCTTCCAAGGTCCTATGCTTTGGCGGACATTGAAGTCGGTTCGGAGCAAGGAGCGCATCTACCACGACAGGCTCTGCCAGTTGATGGAACCATACCCCAAGGTCCCCGTTTGGTGGAACATCACGCTGTTCGTCGTGCCTGCAGCGATCATTATCGCGCTTGGTGCGACAGGGAAGCTTTATCTCCCGCTATATACCGTGTTCATTGCGTTTGGATTTGGAGCGCTCATCGTGAGTTTCCTCTTTGGGCACGCTGATCATCCTTCAAGATAGATTACTGAGATGGCTGTTAGGTCGTGCCGATGGCGTATGTGTATGCGGTATCGGGATATCAGGTTCCTGTTGGGTCTGTTCTCCCAGATTCTCACTCCACGTCACTTCGTTTGACTTGGGGTTCGTAGGTACTTCAACGAGTTGCTTTACGGCTACATTATCAATGCGGGAGGATCGAGGCATCCTGTTGGCTCTCTCGCCTATCGCACTATCTCTGGTCAATGCTGGTATGAGGCGTGTAGTATGCTTTCGGACATGAAACTGTGAGCAATTTTGAAGGCATTCCCGTTCAAAAATCACTCATGCAGGGGAAATAGCGGACATTATGTGCGATTCTGGCGTTGTAATTAGTCATCGATGCCTATCCCGATTATTTTAACAGTTCCATATTCCTCCTCGTACCACGCTTTTCGCACAAGTCTGGGGCATCCTCATTGGGGTTCCCGTCAAGTACGCGATTTCTTCATTTTTCATATATATATTGACATGTAACTTCACTGTCAGCTATGCTACCATTTTATGGGTTTGTGATCTATCCCCTCCGAATTTCATCCCTTTCAATGATGACTATACAGGTGGTCAACACGAAGGGCAGCTTTTTGAATGGTTCGGAGATTGACCCAAACAATCAATGGACGGTGAGCTACGTTTTGTAACGCTGGATATATTCTCGATCCGTATTCGTGCCTTAGGGACAAACGGTGATTTCTCTCAACAATCAAGGTATTGCCTTTGCTCTTGTCGGACCCAAGGTGATCCTATTTCCCGTCGGTTTCTTGGTAGGTCTGATCAGGTTGGTAGAAACTCTTTGCCGATCCGATGTACACCATTCTCGTAGGCGACTTTTGCAAACAGCCGAATTCAAACTTATCTTTCCTTAGCCATATGGCTTCGTTCTCGGCGCTGGCATTCCCATCCTTCTGTATATTCTGCACCGCCGCTGGCCGCGAGCTCGTTTTGATTTGTGGAACGTTCCTGTACGTACAATCCTCTTTCCCTCCACATCCAGGCACCAAATTCTGACGTCTTCCCTCAGATTTTCGCCACTACGATGGAAAACTACTACGGCAACATATCTAACTATATCTTTACATGGTTCATTCTCGGAAGCATCAACCATCTATACTTTAAGCGGTATCGGTACAAGCTCTGGAAGACCTATGCCTACATCGCAGGCGCGGCTGCGGATACGGGATTTAATTTGAACATGCTGTTCTTGTTCATTGCATTTTCGGCGGTGAAGGTGACTGTTGCACCCCATTGGGTATGTTTCTGATTTTATATGTCGTCCTGCACTTATCAATTTGCCGGTACTCAGTGGGGCAACAATGCTCAATCTGTGGAACGGTGCTTCTCACGGGAGCAGTAAACGAGCAGTGAATACTATATATGGTACAAATTTGGACGCGGAGAACAATAAACACATATGCTTTGATTACTCGAGAGCTGTAAGGAAGTGAATATATTTCCGATTCTTGAATTTTCGAAAACGGATCTTATCTTATCTTATCATTACGGAAGGCGTTATTCCTAGATCGTCACATCATCAGTACATCACTCCCCATTTTTCTTTCGCCCGTCATGCACCAAGCGCTAGAAGCAAAGAATCTGGATAAACTGGGGGAGCCTCACCGGGTGTGGATTGAATTCTTACTTGCCTTGCACTTTGTTGACCATTAGTTTCTTATCCCCCGCCCAGACACACGCCAAAACTGCATACGAGAGCGACCGCACTCTGCAGGATGTCCAGCGGGTCGTAAAAGACTTCCAGAACGAATCATCTCGGTCAACGAGGCTTCTATATCTTCCCGTACTCTACCAGTGTCTTGTCTCCGTCGACCCGCCCTCCTCACAGGACCTAAAGACCCGCTCACATGCTCAAACTCGCGTCGCCTGCGCTGCCCTTTCTCTACGTGCCATTTTTACCTTTTCCCCCTCCGACACGTCCAAGAGTCTGTGGAATGAGCTCTACGCCGCCGTCTGGCCGTGGATCGAATTTCTGGATGACAATATCTACGACCTCCCCAAAACGATTGATTCCCCGCAGCGTCTCGCCTACGCCGAATTCATCATTTTCATGGGTCGGGTGTGCGAAGCGGAAGATAGCGTCATGGAGACGTGTGGCTTCTGTAGCATTCTCGGAGAGTCGTGGCATTTTCTGGAACAGAGTCGGCGCACGAATGCGTTTGACTCGTGTTTGTATTACCTCGCGTTCTTCCTGGGACGTCTCGACTTCACGCGCGATGAGGATTTAATGGAGATGGCAGAGGGTGCGGGAGGGGATTTGGATAACCTCGCGCGGCTTGTGGTCGAATATATCGGCTACCTAGCGAAGCCGATGCGCGATCCCAGCCTATGCGGATTCTTCCTTCGCAGCATCGTGTCGTTCATCCCGGTGCTGCGCAAGCATGCGGATACCGAATACTACAGCATCAACGATGTCGACCCCGCTTCACACACGGCGTTGCAGAAGGGATTTATCGAAAGCTTGCTTAAACGTGGAGTCCTTCCTGCTTTCGTGAAGGCGCTTAACTCTCTCTTGAGGAGCACGGAACAGGACACCGAATGGACATGTCGCGTCGTACTCCACTTTCTTGGATATCTTTTGGACACGTCGAAGCCATATCGCTGGCTGCCCGATGGCATACGTGCTGGTCTTCTGCTGGCCCTCGCACGCATCTACGCTGGTTGCACCTCCGCCGTCGCGGACTCGATCCATTTCCTTATGGGAAAGCTGTTGCCCGACAATTTGATATACTACCACGTCGTTATTGCCGTTGGCGAAGCCTTGGGAACCCTGAGAAGGGTCGTTGATACGAAGGAATTTGAGGAGCTCGAGATGTTTGATATGTGGGATGCGTTTGTAGGGCTGGCGGAGCGCCGATTGGTGTTGGCGCGTAGGTTGAATGAGGTAGATTCTATCAAGTTAAAGGCATGTGATAATCTTGCGGTACGTTTGAACTTTTTATCTCGATTTCACAAAATCGGCTGAAATTGCCGGATGGAAACAGTGCGGCAAGATTCGGAGCAGATCTAAGTATCAACGATGCTCAGGCTGCAATGCGTTTTACTATTGCGATCGGACTTGCCAGCGGGCGGATTGGCAAGAAGGAGGGCATCAGAATATGTGCACTCAGAGCAGCACAATATCTCTCAGTAAGCACGCCGTTGACTTACTTTACCACCTCTTCACATACTGATTAAATTCTTCTCATTTCATCAGCTGAATCGTCTTTGTGCGAACTCGGCTTCCGCGAACGCCAATTTCTCCGAGCCCTAATGCACGAAGAATACCAACAGTCCCTTCTCTCCATCTGTGACCTCCAAGTCGTTCGCCTTTCAGACTCCGATGACTCTGAGGAATTCTTCACTTTATTCGACTTCACCCACACACCCGTACAGATTTCCCTCGAATCCACAGGCGAAGACTCACCGTTCTCAAACACGTTGCGCGAAACAAGCGGGGAAGAGTGGACGAACCTTCTCGCGCGGATGCGGGAGAGCCAAGGGCGGATGCAGCTGCATGTGATCAAGGTTGGAGATGGATCTGACATGGGGCTGTGGGTGGTGCCGTTAAGGTCGAGTAGTTCGACGTTGGTGAATGCGTTGGTGGATTATGCGAAGGGAATTCCGCAAAGGTATGATGAGGAGGAGATTGTGGACGATTTGAGGATGGTTTTGAATGGGGTGGAGGAGGATCTGGTGGAGGTTCATTAGCTGGCACGGTTGATAATATTTGAGTTGCAATTTTACTGACCGTGGCGGGTTGACACGTTTTCGAACGAATTTTGGTTCGAGTCACGTTGGAAATTCGAGAACATTCGAGAGCTTTTTTCTTGCCGATGACTCAGGATGACTCGATTCCAGGGTATATAAGGAGGGAGAGTCAGCAAAGAATTCAGCTAATATTGCCCCCACTCCGAATCGTACTAATTTGTGCCGTTTTTATGGTTCAAAAATCTTCGATTTCCGAGGTTTATCATTGTTGCCGTGAGCTGCCACCACTACCATCGACGGCATCGTCGCATCGCCACAATTAGTTGCGTGACAAGCGTCACACCTTCGCTCTTTGTCTTTTACCGTCATCTCCTCTATCCTTCCTCCATCCACTCAACCCGTTCGTCGGCCTCCCATTAGCGAAGTCGAATAATTTAACCCCAATTCACCATCTATTAGCTCGAAATCATGCCCGTATGCGACCGCTGCGACCGTTACTTTGGTTCCTACTCGGCCCTGCGCCAGCATGAGCAGAATTCCCCCAACCATCACTTCTGCGACGACTGCGATCGCGATTTCGCCACGGATTACGCCTTGAAGCAGCACTACGCCAACAGCCCACGTCACGATTACTGCCAGTCCTGCGATTCCCATTTCGACGATGAAGACGAGCTCGAGGAACATTACATTGAAGACCATCACTACTGCGGCAAATGCTGTCAATTCTTCCAAAACGAAGTTGGGCTGCACGAGCATTACAGACAATCCGCGAACCACCACTACTGCGGCGAGTGTCAGCGCCACTTCCAAACCGCCAACAACCTAACTAGCCACCTCAATTCGTCCACCCACCGCCCCAAGGACGTGCGTTGCCCCGGGAAAGGCTGCGGCATGTCGTTCGTCTCGCGTTCCGCGATGCTCCTGCACCTCGAAGCGGGAACCTGTAAATCCGGTGCGGATCGAAAGGTGATCAACCGCGTCGTGCAGACGTACGATACCCAAAATATCATCACCAACCCGGCGCGGCTCATCACTGGCGGAGGCAACACGACGTACGGGGCGAGCGAGCGCGCGTGGAACGGGTATGCCTACGAGTGCTACCTGTGTCATGCGGACTACCGCACGCTTGCGGCGCTGAACCAGCATTTGGCGAGCCCGCGTCATCAGGACAAGATCTACGTCTGCCCGTTGTCGAGTTGTCGCGTGCAGTTTACGACGTTGAGCGGGCTGTGCCAGCATATTGAGAGCGAGAGGTGTGGGGTGGCGAAGTTTAGGGTCGTGCAGAATACGATGGACGACCTTCTGGGAAAGATGCGTCGTTTGACGGCGGCTTGAGCCCAACAATTCTTTTTCCTTACTACGAATGGTTCCGGCGTTACCTTAATTCCCTGTACCTTCAACATCTCACGACACATGTGATCCCCTTTTCTCAGCTACTGCATGCGTTACTTGTGTTGCTGTCCGAAATTGAGCACTTGCGAAGCTTGACTCCCTCGAAATACCTTCCCTTGTTCCCTCCCTCGTATTCTTTTCAGCTGAACGGCTCAAACGTATCCTACGTCTTGCTCCCCATACTATACTTACCTACCAATTTCTCTAACACTCTGTCAATTGAAAGCCATTGAGGTTTCTCCTCTGCAAATTGTTAGTCATGATCAGTATGTGTATAAGTATTGTATCCAATGTCATTTTATTTATTGATTCATCCACTTCATTAACTCGTTCCCTCGATCCTCCAATTCAGATATCCTTGTTGAACGTCGGCTCGCCCAACCGTGCACGAATGCGTTCGCCGTATCTGCATTCAAACAAACAACAGTAAGTGAGGTTTTTTTTCTCGTGATCAATGAGAGTGAATGGGAAAGCCGAGGAGGAGAGAGAAACGAATAAGAAGATGAGACGCACATCATTATCCACAGCACCGGTAGGAAGAATAAGACCGATACCAGTGCATAGGTGAGGCCGCTGAATTGGAAGCCGACTTCGTCGCCTGGAGATTGGATACCGAGTCAATATTTATCTGATTTAGCACCGGGAACGCAGAAAAAAAAACGCACCGTATCGAATTGACCAGAAGCCGACTGTAAATGACATTTCTGTAGCGGTGTTACAGTCAGTGACAATTCGAGAAACGGGATAAGATACTCACCTTGCCGTGCAAAATTCAGCAATTGAACGACTTCGGCTGATTGGGGTTTGTAACAGTCGACGCAGTCTGCACAATTCACATCAGACTGCTGCTATCGAAGATACGTTGGGGACGAATAGAATAATAGAACGTACAAGCGATAATCGGCGTTTGGATCATTTGTACGGCGAAACCTGTTGAACCGTAATTCAGAATCATATTAGGGCAAATAGAGCAGTAACAACAGCACGCACAAGTAACCGCCATACCCACAGCCGCGCCGATATAAGATTTTTTCAGTTCGTGATTGGCGATGGAGAAGCCGAAGATGAGAAGGCCGCCGGGGAGGAGGAATATTGCGGGCCACATTCCATGGAGTCTAGGGTTATTTCCCCAAGTCAGCTTGAGAAAAACGACGGGGGATGGAAGGAGAGCAAAACCGTACCGTGCTTCGGGACGTACGTGTCCCTCACGTTTTCGTGCGCGTTCCATTAGTTTGTCCTAGCGGCGATTTTGAGCAAATAAATCAGTTGAATGTATTTCGCGTGCGAGGGGAAAGAGAACGACGTACGATGACGGGTCCAGAGACCACTTCACCTAGCACACCGCCGACGGTGGTGGATACGCTGAGAGCGACGCCGGTGCGGGCGGAGCCCCATCCGTAGAAGGTGCGGAAGAGCGCGGAGACGGTTTGTGCGGGCATGACGCTGTT
Source organism: Favolaschia claudopus (assembly GCA_037176885.1). Taxonomy (NCBI): domain Eukaryota; kingdom Fungi; phylum Basidiomycota; class Agaricomycetes; order Agaricales; family Mycenaceae; genus Favolaschia; species Favolaschia claudopus. The sequence continues at coordinate 937,925 of JAWWNJ010000081.1, forward strand.
CGGTGTTTAGTGTTTGGTATGAGAAAAGTGCGGGATAGGGAAAACGGGTATGGGGACTTGCCTGCCGAGTGTGAATGCGACGGCTAATCAAATCAATTGTGTGAGTATAAGGTGTTTTTGGGAAAGTGATTAGATTTACCTGCGAAGAAGCCTAATACGACGATTGGGAAGTATTTCAACCTTTACAATGAGATTTCGATTAGCAAAGCAATGTTTGTAGGAAGAATAAGAACAGGGAGAGAACTGCACGCACATCTGGAACGGCCTCGCAAAGTCGATGAGGCTCAGCTTCTTGTGCGCAGCCTTGGTACCGGTGATTCGCATGCGGTAGTATTTTCCCGTGGGTTCTGTGGGAGGGATACCTCTGACGTAGAGGGTTTCTGGGAGAGCGACGACGATGAGGACCCAGCATACAGCAGTAAGAATTGAGGGAAGGATGATGGTCCATCGCCAGCCGACGTTTTGCGCGATGAAGCCACCGGGAAGGGACGCAACGTGGGGCTTTAAAAACGAAAGAAGAGATATTTCCACTCAGTTTCTAAGTAGAAAAGGAGGACGAGACGACACGTACCCCATTAATGAGCGCAACAGTAACGAGCCCAAGCATCTTGCCGCGCTCATGCAAACAAAAAACGTCGGAAACAACGGCGAATGTAACGACGTTACCGGAAGCGACGCCTAGGCCGGTGAAAAACCGACCGACGATGATGGTGCCGTACGTTTTGGCAAAGGCAGCGCCGAAGCCTGCGGCAATGGCGATGGCTTGGGAGAAGATGAGGACGGGACGGCGGCCGTAGACATTGCTTATGGGTGCCCAGATGAAGCTTCCCAGGCCGGCTGCAGCGATTCCGATGGTGCCTGCGTGTGCTGGTTGTCAGGGACCGATGGTTCTGAAGAAAGAGAAATTTCATCGACGCACCGATGTATGAGGCTTCAATTGCTGTTACATCTAACGCCAGTCCAATTTGCGCGTACGCGGGGTTCGAGCTGGCTAGTGCGAAAGTGCCCTGAAAATTGATTTGAGTGCGGGGTCTTACAGGTGCCGCCCAAGACACCCACAAAGAACGCGACGAGGGATGCGATGGCGACGATGATATACTTCTGGCCGCGACTCCAATTTAATGGCTACGAATTTTCAAGGATTACTGGGAGAAAAGCAGATGAGCTGGCACTGTTACATACGTCTTCAGGATCGTCTGACGGCTGTGGAATGAGCGGAAGGCCATGGTGGTCAAGCTTCACTGGCTCCTCCTTTGACTCGACCTCTCCGATACTCCTTTTTTCTGTGTCAGCCGCGTCCATTGCGAGTTCAGTCATCCGAAGACAGACAGAGGACTTCGAGGGATTTGGTCAAGACGAAAAAGCTAGACGGCGCGAATGGTTATAAGTAACGTACTTCGCAGAGGACAAGGCGTGTGACGAGGGAAAATTTGGAATTATTCCCGGAAGGGGTTTGTTTGTCTCAGGAGGATGTCTGTGCCGGGATGTGCCGGCACCCGGTTATTCACCGGCTCTTTGGTTTTGCCATGATGAGGTCAAATGCTGCTCTGCCAAGTCGACCCTGTTCCTCCCCTCCTCGCACTCTATGAAGGGCAAAATTATCCTTGAGGAGGCGTTCAATCTACCCCGCCTGGCTGAGGAGGAAGCTAAGCTCTATGCCTCGGTGCATGGCGCGGTTCTCTTGGGCAAAGCGCTGGCTGATATCGACGGGCGTATTGCGGCAATGGATGAGGCACGTATCATTCATTCTGTGTGTTCTTGAGCTGAATTTGCTGTGTCTCAGGCGGGGGTAGAGATGCAAGTACTCTCACTGACGTCTCCAGGCTGCCAAGGTGTCTCGGATCCCGCGGAAGCGCATAAAATGGCGATGGAGAGCAACGAGTGAGTTCGTATTCTTTCATTCATACACACATTCCAATTTGAATGTGTCTTCCCCCAAGCTATATCGCAGAGAAAGTCAGGGAGAATCCAACTCGATTTGCATCGTTTGCAGCAGTCTCGATGCACGATCCAAAGCAAGCAGTTCGAGAATTGACTCGAGCAGTCGTCGAGCTTGGCTGCGTTGGTGTCATGCTCAATGATTTTCAAAGCAGTGGTCCCGATGGGAATGTAAGTCATTTATACATTGTCTCATTCTCAGTCTCTCACAAGTCGCAGACGATGTTATTTTATGACGATCCCAAATACGACGTAAGTTTCCCTGCTTTCTCGAGAAAAATTATTCATTCTTAGTCATGTACAGATATTCTGGGCTGCGGTCGAAGAACTTGACATCCTAGTCTATTTACACCCTCGACTTCCCACCAAAAGAATTTTCAACGAGCTTTACAAAGACCGCAAATGGCTGCAAGCTTCGGCTTGGGGGTTCGCGAATCAGCTTTCGATTCATATTCTTGGCATCGCGACCTCCGGTGTCTTTGACCGCTTTCCCGGCGTTCAGCTTGCGTTCGGTCATATGGGAGAACATGTGCGTGTCATTGTTGGGTTAAACTATTTTCCTCCCGCTAACTTTTGTTTCTTGCCGTTCAGATCCCGTTTGATCTTTGGAGGCTTGATCATAAATTGGATCGTATGTGGCCATTCTTGGGTGCATTAAGCTGACTCAATGCAAATGGGCTCCAGGCGATCGCTTTCCAGATATGCAAATGGCGAAGAACAAGACGATTCGAGATTATTTCGCAACGAATATGCACATCACCAGTAAGTAAATCGTCAGAATTAGTAACCGGGGTTCAATTTGTCTCATCCGCGAATTTAGCTAGCGGCCACTTTTCCACTCGATCCCTCCAAGGCGCCATTGCCGAGCTTTCCGCCTCCAGGATCATGTTCTCCATCGACTATCCCTATGAAGACGGACTCATGGAAGGGAGCACCTGGTTTGACAACGTACCACTGTGAGCCTATTCACGTCCCGGAACCCTCTCTTGCAACTCCAGCCGTTACTGTAAACCACTCTATAGCTCGCAACCCGACCTCCTTGCAATCGGCAGAGAAAATGCGCTGAAATTGCTCAAGCTCGACAGGGCACCGCATAATTTGAAGCCCGGGCTAAGTTTAAAGCAGTTAGAGGTTGGTGGATTGAGTGAGTGTTTCCTTTCCTTTTGATGTTCTACTAACGGATGTACGAATAAAAATAATGCGATAGAGGGAGCGATATATCCCGACGATGCCACACATCTGCGAACGCATACTCGAAGGGCGTGAAAAAGATAATTGATTTCAAGACGATGCACAGTTTTTTACACAAATGTAATCTTGTTCCCTTGTTTTGTAAATCCAGCACTCCATCCAGCTGCTTACGCAACCCATCTGATCTATCCCGCGACTTGCCGAATGACCGTCGTCCGACGTGGCAGTGTCGACCGTGAGAAGATCTGCATCGAGTCAAATTCACGCCGGCCACCTCACACCGACTCACTCAAGACTCACTTGTCGTAATTTTTCATGTCTGAAGAATTATAAGAAGGCTCCTGCGGTTCTCTATGCTCTCTCAATGAATCATCCCTCATACGACCTTTTGGTCGTTACCGATGCCACCGCGAGTATGGGAAGCTGTACGTGCCATTCATGATTCACCTCTAGATCTGCTTTTACTCTACCTATCTTTCCATTTGGCCTGGCTCCTGAATGTCTGAGTCAGATCTCGACTCCCTGCGCTCCTCAATCCCAGAAATCCTCGCCCTCGCCCGACTCTCTGGCGTGTTCTCTCGCGTCGGAGTCCTCGCGTACAAAGACTACACCGAACCCGACGAACTCATCGCCTGGTCAGGGTGGAATTCCGATTCAGCCCTCGCTCGATTCGTGCAAGACTTAGAACACATTGGCGGTGGAGACTTCCCTGAAGCCGCCAAGACTGCCCTCATCCGCGCCTTGCAAGCCGTCGACAAAGAATCCAAGACCTTGATTCTGTGGTACGCCGACGCGCCGCCACATCATGTGTCGGTCCAGAGTCTCGGAAACGATGTGGCAGAGACGAAAGCTTTCCCTGCCGGGGCTGTGGATTGGGTGAAGCTATCTCACACTGCGCGCCGGCGAAACTGCACCGTCTTCACATTTACTCCTAACTCGATGGACATTGCGCACGCTTCGTTCTACATCCTGTTGTCCGAGCTCACTGGCGGAGTCAGTATCTCCTCGAAGGCTGGAGCGAAATCAGCCGCGGTAATCTCGCGATTGACGTTGGGGGTTATTCTGCAGTGGATAGGTCAGAGCACGACGAATATGGAGGAGGTTCTTCGCGATGCGGCGGCGATGTTGCTGAGGTACGAAGAGTCTCCCCGTACAGCGGCTTCGAAACCAAAGGATGAAGGATCTGGATCTGGTGGATACTTGCCTCCTTCACTGAAGCTTTCGAACGGCACGCCTCTTCGACGGATTCTCAGCACTGCCTTGGATATCTCGCACCTTTCTCCAACTGCCTCGGAAATGGTTCCCCTTGACCTTTCTAAACGCTTCGACGATGTTGGACAAACTCCGTACCGCAGCCTCGCATATCAGTCCCTCGAGGATATAATCAAGCTCAATGTCGCATCACTCACGTACAATCCTATCTTCGGTCAACTCTGGCGCGCCGTCTGTCGGGATCCTAGCGAACGCCGAACTCATCTTGTTGATGCGTTCAGCGACGCAGTCGGTAGAATCACGGATTTCGAAAAGCGTGCAGCGCTGCGACAGTGGTTGGAGGAGAGCTTTGACCGTACTGCGGAAATTGAGCAGATTATCCTGCGGCATCGTGACAGAGATGAGGGTGGGGAATCTGCCTCGGTCTATTTGGACCTGGATGCGGACATTCGGTTGACTCGCACAGAGCTGCTTGATGTATCACGCAGCTGCTATTCCGGCGTTTTGAAGAAGACTGCAGCTATTTTTACACACTTAAAGGTACCAGCCATTGTTTTTTCACATATTTTGTTTCCCTCGTTCACGGCGCACTTGTCCATCTTAGCTTGCCGAATCCAACGCGCACCTGCTCCCCGGACAACGGTCAATCCCACTGACCCTCCCTCCCCGCGACCTTTTCCGCATCCTCCCTCACCTCATCGTCCCCGGTACCCTCTATCCCACCCGCGCAGCCTCCCTCACTGCCATCCTCGCACTCACCACCGGCGTCCCCTTCCTTCGTGATTCCGCCACCGCGCTCCTCGAACCCACCAAAGGCACTTGGCTCGATATGCAGGTTCCGGAGAACATTAGCTTCGACTGTGCGAAGCTGTTGTTGAGTGCGCCGCCGGGACTGGTGTTAAATGCGAAGGAGAAGAGGGTGTACGAGGGGATGCGGAGGTATCAGCTTCTTGAGTTGAATCTCGATGCGCCGCTTGAGGTGAGGGTGCCTTGGACGCCGAGGAAGACGAGAGGGGTTGGGGATGTCAAGGTTCAGTGTAAAAAGTGCGGGATTCGGTGAGTCGTTCATGTTATCTAGGAATATTTTCCAGTACGTTTACACGGATATTATCTCAGGCGGAGTATCACGATTATGAGTCACGTACACAGTGATGTGTGTGGACTTTGCGTGCGGGGAGCGTTGTCTGCTGCGAAATTGGCTGAGCGCTATCCGGACCTCGATGATGTACGTGGATCTTTTCTTCTATTGTATGTTTCACCGACGAACTCTCAGAGAGAGAGCTGCTGGGTCGAATGCTCCCGTCGTACGTGCCGGGCCCACTACGTATTGGTTGACGTGCCTGCTCTCAAGGCTCGTTTTCTCAAACTTCTTTGCTTCCGAAATGTTTTTGACTTTATATCAGATTCCGCCGCGTTGTTATTATTGTCGCAACGGCGTCGCTTGCCCCTGGCTTGAATGTTCATCCTGTTCGAACCGAGTCATCGTCCCCCAGAAATTTCGCACTGCGACGGATAGTAAAGCTTACATCTGTCCCGCTTGCACCAACACCGCTTTGAAAACAACGGTGAAGGAGAATACCACAGCGCGCGTTCTTGTCGCGCAAAACGGCATTGGGTGGCTTGGATTCTCAGAGGATCACAAGAGTGACATATTCAAAGGTAAATCGGCATTCAAGCTCATGCAGGCGTTCGGGGAGGTCGTCTTCGGGAATGGGAATGTTGGTTCCAAGAGTGTACAGACTCCCGCAAGTCTTGTTTTGAACAACAAGCGCATTCGCGATACGAGGGAAGTTCTTCGGCAAATTCAGAACATCGTTGGCCGAGGGGAGGTCGTGTTATCGACCTGTGCGCTCTGCTTTGAAGAGGTGCAGAGTACCAAGCTTGTACAAGCGTGTGGCCGGACGGGGTGCAATCAACTAGTCGATGAGAAGTGTTTGCGTGCATGGGTGGGTTGTCTGTCTTTCTCGCCACATCCTTCCGCCTCCAGTCAAACTTACCCCTGTTTAGTACGGTCAAAACGCTCCGGGAAAACTCCTCAACACGATGCAGTTCACCTGCCCGTTTTGCCGACGCAAGCCCACCATTAAAACACTTTTGAGGTATAATCGTCATGCGATCTCGCTTGGAGGATTGCAAGTCGCTTTGGAGGACCGACTGCGCTTCTTGTACGCTTGGTGCCTTGATTGTGGGTTTGCGAAGCCGGCGGTCGAGAGGTCGGCGTGTACGTCGGATACCGATGGCGTACCTGCCCTCGCAGATTTTCGGTGCAGGGAATGTGAATCATCTTTGCGCGAAGTTAATTCGCGAATCGAAGCAGAGGAATACAGGTTTTTGAAGGATCAGAAGAAAGGGAAGATGAAGAAGGAGCAGATGTGGCGGGACGTGCAGGGATTGAGGACTGTTGTGTGTCCTAATGAGGCATGTGGTGCCAGAGTCAATAAGGTTCGTCGGCAATGCCTTTTGAACTCACTGAATCAAAAACAAAATCGTTGACGAAAAATACCCCGTAGATCGATGGGTGCAACCATATGGTGTGTGTATGCGGAACACATTTCTGTTACGCGTGTGGCGAGGCGTTTGGGGAGGAATGGATTGGGCGTCATGCGTATCGCGAGCATGGTTCGATATATGACGAGTAGAGTGCTCCCTCAGTCGCGGTAAAAGAGATCAATGCCGGCCGTTCCTACTTTATTGTTGTGCTCGGCATTGACTTTTTCATCATAACTAGTCTCGGGGGGCTTCCGAAGAGATGGGGAGCCATACATACACGATCCTCCGGCCTTCTATATACAAGTCTCTTCGAAAGTTCTATAAAAACAAAGGTCCATTGACCGGTTTTCTTCTGATCAAATGGGGCACTACTATCCTTGTTCTGTTTCCTGTTCTTGGGAAAGAAGACCCGCCGATATGCCAGGCCAACCTGGAGGTGCGTGTGGATGTCGCGATTCGCCCCACGAACGCCGGATTGCGCGATCCGGATATGTTGCGTCTACGCCGTCTAGTATCACCACTCTGGGTCCGCCTGGTACAACCGGAGAAGCTTTGATTTTGCCTCTACTGGAATAACGAAGCCCCTTCCGAGTCTATGCTATCTCATCGGACAAAGCACATAAGCCATCCCTCAGGTACGTTCGGGATTCTACTACATTTGTAGGGCTATTATCGGAGGCCCCGAACCACCGAGAACAGTTCAATCAATCGTTCGTGTCTCTAACGGCTCTAGGGTGGGGGGAAATAACTCTTGGTGTCAGAGCGCGACGCTGAACAAAGATCGGCAATAACCTCTCCCTCGGCTTGAGATCCGAGTGAGTGACTGTTAACGCTGCATTTTGAGGTTCACATTGAAAGTGGGGTTCCGACAACATTGTTGAACATGGGCACCAGATTGGATCTTCTATTGTGACCCATGCGCACCGGGCCATACGTTTTCAGTATAAAAGCAGGTACGTGCGTGGTGCAATTTCTTCATCCCACCTTTGCTCGGATCCAAATGAAGCTGCATCTGCATCTCCTGGGATTGCCCTTACTGGCCGCCTTGGTCCACGCCTCACCTTCGAACGCCACCGTGGTTGCACGGGCGGGAACCCCCGGGCCGAAGCTCGTCTTTGCGCATTTCATCGTCAGTCCAGGCTTGTGCTGTTTCAATTGTATCGGCTGACGTCGCCATCCGCTTTGAAGGTCGGTATCGTAGACGGATACACCCAAGCGGACTGGGCGAACGACATCGCGCTCGCATCCGCCACTGGTATTGATGCATTCGCGCGTGAGTCTTTCTTTAGGTTATTAATATCCTGTATTCTCATCGCATTGCATCCCATGATTCTGGTTCCTTTTCAATTCTTCCTTCTTATGTCCTTTCTTGATCGCCACTTTGACCCACCGTGACCTAGTGAACATCGGTACTGATTCCTGGACCGATCCGCAACTCGCCCTCGCCTACGCCGCGGCACGCAACACGAACTTCAAGCTCTTCATCTCGTTCGACTTTGCCGCCTCGCCAGGATTCAGCGACTTCAACAATCAAATCGTCCCTCGGCTGAGACTCTATGCGTCGGATGCCGCGCAGCTGCAGTGGGGGAATGGTGCGCTGGTGTCGACGTTTTCTGGAGGTGCGTCAGCGTTTGTTCGTTCATTCATTCATCTCCATCTCCATCTATCCATCTTTTCTCGGCGCTGTTCCACAAGGATTATATCAGCGGTGACTGATTCAATCTGGTTCTGGTTTAGATGGTTTCGACTGGTCGGGCGTGCGAAGCGCTGTGGGCACCCCACTCGAGATAATTCCTTTCTATCAAGCGGCGTTCGCTCATCAAGATAGCACTGATGGGCTCTTCCAATGGAATGCGTGGCCATCGCAGGACAACCAACCCATCGATCAGACGATGTCAACGGCGGGAGATTTATTGTCAGCTCCAATTCAATCTCTACTCTAACTAACTAAATCCTAATCCTTGTTTGCCCACTGGCACTTTAGCTATCAATCTCAACTCGGCGGCTCACCTTACATGGCTGGCGTATCCCCTTGGTTCTTCACGCATTATGATCCACAGACGTTTAACAAGAATTGGCTGTATCTGTCTGATACTTTGTTGATTGATCGGTGGAATGAGATATTGAATTTACAGCCGCAGCTTGTTGAGTTGATTTCGTGGAATGATTTTGGGGAGAGTCATTATATTGGTAAGCATACAGCTCACCGACTCCGAGCGCGAAATTGATTACTATAATCAAAACAGGTCCTCTTCATCCGGAACGTCCGTCTGTGTATGCGCCGTCTGGTGACTCTGACGGTGCTATTCAATGGGTAAGTCCATCTACTGGAATGATGGCTTCATGTATCATTCATATGTTGATCAAGGTCGCCGGTTTCCCTCACGAGTAAGCAACTAATGTTAACAAACTTTATTCAACTAATTCTAAATTTCTCGACAGTGCCTGGCGGAAAATCATCACACCCTACATTGCTGCTTACAAGAATGGAGGGCCAGTCACCATTTCTGCCGCTGTTCGTTCGAGTCTTTTCTATAAAATTTCGAAGTGTTTGGCTTACGGTATTTCGGTTGTGTTTCGTTTGTTGATAGCAAGAGAACATCGTCTACTGGTACCGACCGCATCCAAAAGGTCTGAGCTGCTCCGATCCTTTCCTTGGGCCTCCGACAGGGCAGAGCTTCCCCGTGCGTTCCTTTCTCGTCCTCAATCCACATCATATAATTGACACCCTCATGCTTTACAGGCTGACGGCGTATGGGCTGCCGCACTCCTCGCCTCCCCCGCCACCATCACCATCACTTCAGGCTCTTTCACCCTAACGCAATCTGCGCCCGCTGGGATCAACTACTTTGCAACGGGCATGGGCAGCGGACAGCCGACCTTTAAGTTGGAGCGCAATAACGTTGTCATTACGCAGGGGACGGGTGGGCTTTCGATTGATTTGAACTCGTGCAATATCTACAATTTTAATGCTTTTGTTGGGAGTACGCGTTGATTGGGAAGGTGGTTCACTTGGATGGAGATGTTGTAATTTCGTTGTATTCCAGGACCATTTGAATGTTGAATTGAAATATCCCTTTTTCCGTGCTGTACTTGATTGACATTGTCCCACTCCGGATCCGTCCACCTCGCGTCGCACCACCGTGCGACGGTCGGGTGATTTTCTGCAATAGAACATCGCTCCCGAGTTGGTTGGCAACATTCGGCACAACTCCTAACTGTCGGCCGACTGGGCATTAGGAATGTCTGCCGGCGGCGATTGTCTGCGCCGAATATCGCCGAGACGGATGTTACGAGTGCCGCATCATCTTGACCGAGGTGGCATTGCGGCAGTAAGATGCGGAGACGCTGGAAGCTCGGCAATGCGTTCTGTTGAACTTCACATCTGGTCCGCGGAATCAGCGAAAATCGACGGTCCGACGACGGACTTCAAACGACCACCGGGTCCGCAGCGGGCATATGGCCGAGGTTCTTTTTATTTTCGTTCTGTGCCACATCATGAGGGGCCAGGATTGCGCCTTCTGACCATTGACCACCACCACCAGTCACCCACCTGGAGTTTCTTCTTTGTAGCTAGCGAGAATGAAGCTCAGCTCGTCGCTTCTGCTGCTGGGTTTCTCGTCCCTTGGTCTCTCCCGCGACCTGTCCCAATCTTTACTCCAGCGCAAGCTTCAAAACGGAGCATTGGATTCGCTCGAGTAAGTCAATCAAAAACTTGCCTCGGCTCTCAGCTACCGTGACAAATATTCAAATCGCACAAGATCGCGCCAAACTAGTAGCTCTGGAACCCACACATTCATCCAAGTTACCAATCACTTCCCCAACGACCCGTTCTACGGACCTCCGCCTCTCAACGAAACATTCATCCAGAACTATATCGTCAACGACACGTTCTACAAACCCGGCGGCCCAATATTCCTTCTGAACAGCGGGGAAACGTCCGCGCGAAGCCGCGGCAGTGTTCTTCTGACGGGAGTTGTGGCGGAACTCGCTCAGGCTCTCAAGTGCGGTTTCTTTCCCCATTTTTTCTCGTCGATTGAGGCGACTTTCTTCAGCGGAATGGGCATCATCCTTGAACACAGATACTACGGGACGTCGTTCCCCAACTCGGGTCTCGTCGCAAGCGATGGTTTGACAACGGACAATTTGCGCTGGCTCACGACCGAGCAGTCCATCGCGGACATTGCGTATTTTGCGCAGCGTGTGGAGGTGCCCGGTCATGAAGATGAAGATTTAACGGCACCTGGTCGGCCTTGGATTCTTTGTGAGTGTATTTCAAGCTCTTTTGACGGGTATTTGCTCAAATTCATTCTGAAAGACGGAGGATCGTTAGCTGGTGCCGAGGTAGCGTTCACGATGAAAGCATATGGGGATGTCATCTATGGAGCGATTAGTTCGAGCGGGACGGTGAAGGTGTTCAAGGGATATCCCCAATGGTGCGTGTCGTGCGACTCAGCCCTCATCGACGATCAAGAATATCTTTCATCCAAGGTATTACACTATTCAGAAGAACGCACCGCAGGAATGTATGCGGAGTATCGAAGACATCGTAGACAAGTGGGTTTCTTCTCCCGTAATCTATACAACGAAATGCTTTCCTTGACGAACCCTCATGCAGGATGGACTTCCTCATCACCACCAACAACACCGCAGCGCTCACCGACCTGAAAACCATCTTCGGGCTTGAGGCTTTGCAAGACATCCGGGATTTTGCTTTGACGATTGCGGTCAGGCATTTGAATCAATGCTAAAATTATCCCTGACTCAACGACTGACCACATGCTCAGTTCCCCATCGGAGTACGTTCCTCTCACCTTATCTCTTCCTAACTCTCCGCTGACCTTTCTCTTCTTCCTTCCCCTTCTCTCCATCTTATTTAATTTTCTCCTTGCAATTAGAACCCCGTCTTCTACCCAACCAACACCTGGCAAGAGCTCAACTGGTCACCCACCGCCGGCTCGGACGACTTCTTTCTCTTCTGCGACGCCGTGACTGCAAACAACTCGACGCTCGCTGGGGTGGATTCACAGCTGAGCAAATACACCGGCGGCAAGAAGTGGAAGAATCTCGGGAATTATGCGAATTATATCAAGGAGAATATCGTGCCGCTTTGTCCGAGTGGCGTGAGTTTGGATTCGAATGAGTGTTTTGGGACGCATGTGAGTAGGCGGTTGTTTTCGATTCGAATTTATTGGAAGGGGAGGGCTGATTTCTGATATCGTCTTTTGTTTCAAGAACGCAACAGCCTGGGCCAACCCGTTCGATACCTCGGGAAATCGAGCATACCTCTATCAATCGTGTCTCGAGGCTGGACAGTGGTCGGGTAAGTGAACTGCCTCGAACTTCTGTGCAGAATAATGATAACAATAATAATAACGACTTTGAAAACACAGAAGGCGCCCCTCCCGGCCGACGAACCCTGCTCTCCCGCTCGGTTCAACCAGATTACAGCGAGCAGTGGTGTCAATCGGCGTTCCCTCCAGGAGAATTTAATAAGATTCCTGCGTCGCCGATGCTGGAGAGGTGGAATAAGTTTGGTGCGTTGAGGATCCAGGCGGATCGGTTGGCGCAGGTGGATGGTGGGATTGATCCGTGGCAGTATGCGTAAGTTTCTTTTTCGTTTTTCGTTTTTCGTTTTTTGTTCCTTATTCTTTTCTTCGGCTTGGAACTTTGGTTGACTGATTCTGAATTCAATTTTCTCCATAGATGTGTACATTCCCCCGACGGATTTCCGAGACAGGATACGCTGCTTCGGCCGTATTATAAAATCGAGGTTCGTTTCCATGCGTCGCACTTCGGATCCTGAGTTGCTGATATCATGTTTTCTCAACTTGTAGCAAGGCGGGCATCACTGGTTCGTTCTTCCTTGTTTATCGTTTCGTTCACCTGCCCCTATTGAATTTGATTATTCTCTGTCCACAGGGACGAGAACGGCCTATTGAATATCTCCGCTGAGCCTGAATTCATTCAGGCTATTCATAGATATGAGATTACGGTTCGATCATCTTTTGTTTCGTGGGTTGAAAATTCCCTAATATAATGTGGATATAGTTCGTCAAGAGCTGGTTGGCCGATTTTCCTGCGTGGTTGACGGGTTTAAAGTCGTGAGGAGGTGGCGTATGGGGAGTTATTAACCTCGATATATACTCCTTCAAGTTTTAACAAATGTCTGTGCGATACATTTACAATTTGCGTGCCTAGATATCTGGCTTGGTTCGGATGAGGCGTAGAATGGGCTGGGGTGAGAATAGGTAGAATTTCAACCAATAAACCGATTTGGGGATTTGCAAGCTTGTGAGGTCCGCGTAGAAATAGGGACGAACAGACCCCAACGAGCTCTCAAGAAATCCGAACGCTTCGCACCGAGTGAGTGGATGGAGTATTAGATTCAAGAAAAACTAAAGACCACTCACAGAATCTAGAGCTACTTATACTCTACTGTACTTACTAATGTGGAACAAGGGAATCTCTGAGTCAAACAAGTCGCAAAGGGAACTACATACTGAGAACAAGGACCATGAAATAACGACTCCTGCGGTCAGTGGAACGTGTATCCGAGTCCCTACGGCTGCACACCGCTTCCGGTGCCGGGAAATGCCGAGATGCCGAAAGTCCTAACCGTTACATTCGCCCTCTAAGGCTTGTGTCAAAGATTCAAGCCCTCAATCTCTGGACATTTGGCACTCTAATACGCGCCCTTCGCTTCAAACTGAACCGGCGTGAATATTCCTTCAATCGTTGTAATAACATTAACGGATCACAAATGATGACAAATCAATTTGATGATTTGCATCATCGATCAGAGTCCTCTTGCTCTGAACCCTCACCTTCGTTATCCATCTCGCCGCTACTCTGCTCATCTGCTGAGGAATATCTCGCAGAATAGGAGTCTCCATACACAGCTACATCTTCGCTGCCAGAATCTCCGCTTTCTCGGCTCAAGGAATCATTTTCCGACTCGCTGAGTCTCTGGCGATTTTCTGCTGTTCTCTGTCGAGGCTCTCCTGCTCTACTCTTTTTGACGGATTCCGAGCTGCCAATCACTGCCTCGATAGCGATTCTGAGCAACCAGAGCTATTTGCGAGCCGTTACTGGTGCTTGAGCCCACAAGCTTGGACCTCTCCAACTGAGCTTCATTCACACGATGCGTGAGATTGCGCGCGGTTTTATCGCCAATAATACAAGGGTAACGCAAAAATAGAGTTGATACTATTGATAGGCTGAGATGAGTCCTTTCAATTGTTTTGCCTTATCCCGTCTTTATCAAATTTCGATAGCCCATTGGTACGACTGAAAACGAAGATACAACGGTCAGCTCGGTGGAACGTGGTGGGGGCTTCATTGACCCTGTGAGCGCCTCTTCATTCTTCCGTCTATTTCTGTCTAATCCACATTCTCGGAACCGGTGGCGAAACAAAGTGGAGCACTTCACGGGCACGATTCACAGCCAGCTCTGTTGACCTCGATTCGGTTTGATTCACGCACCCGGTAGCCACCAAAGGGGGCCGGATTTCAGATGATAAAGCGCGTTTTCCTCCGCTTGGCCGGCTGAAAACGAAAAACTCACTTGCTGGATAGTGTGCATTCGTCAATGAGAGTTTACCGTTTATGTGGTGCGTGGCGTTAGGCAGAGATCGAGCGTACAGCATACCTTTGAGCGATAGGAATTAGTACAGTCGTCAATGGGAAGCCTCCCGTGCTCATCTATTCGTCGCCTATCGCTATTCATTCTGAAAGCTCACCCGACGCTCATCTTGAAAACCACTGGCAACTGCGCGCTCAAACAAAAGAACCTATTCTCGGAGAACCAGTGTGAGTCGTTTATAATAGCCCTCGACTCAAAAATAATCATAACCAATAGGATGCTTTCGATTCCTCAGCGCAGTTCTACTCTTAGCAGTGACTGTGAGATAACCCGCTGATCATTTGCTGGTATTCCCAGTGTCAACAATTTATCACACAGTAAACCACTCTCTCGGCCCCGCCCACACATGTACCCATTGCTACGGCCTCCAGTCGGTGTACTTGTTCCCCTCGTTGAGACGAGTGGTCGCCTCGAGATATCTATGAATAAATAATGGCTACTTCCGGGTAGCACCGGTGCGTGCTGTAGTATGTGCATCCGTGTTCATAATTTATTCGAAGTTTTGATTTATTCCAGTCCATTGGGTCGTTACGCGCTAGATAGCGAGCGACGAATGTTTTATTTCAGACCGTGGATCAGGCATCTCTTGCTACGAATGCAAGAGCGCATCTTCGTCGTGACATATTTTGGCTGGAATGCGGTCTTGCATTCGAGTCAATTTCAGTCTAGCGAATTCAATGCTCGAAAACAATGAACTCAATCAAAGATATTGGGCGTCGAGCTCAATTTACGGTTTTCAATGATAAGACCCAGTGCAAGGGTGTCTTCCCATCCGACCAGTGCTACCGGGCTTGCCATTCTCAGGCTCAGCCATGCTCTGCTCGTCGCTCGTCGGTAAACTTCACTCATCCAATTCCCGGAGGACGCAAAATAAACTTATCCAAGGGTATAAAAGCCCACTACAACTGACCCTGATACTCCAGCAGACAACAGCGTCTCTCCTTCCTCCGAGTCTCTCCTCCGGTCAACCATGTTCTTCAAGCACCTCGCCGCCACCCTCGTCTCGCTTGCCACTCTCCGCGTCGTCTCTGGTTGGCACCATACCAGTTCTCGCGATATCGTATTCTGACCATGGCTCGGCGCTACTCTTCGTTTGCTTTGCTTTTAGGTACCCCATACCCCCGAGCGACGTGTGCTGGAGGCCAACAGGTCGCCAACGCCGCCTGTTGTGCGTGGTTCCCCGTTCTAGAAGATATCGTGCCCAACTTGTTCGACAACGAGTGCGGTGATGATGTGAGCTGCTTCTCATATCATCGGTTCAAGGCTGACAATTTGTTGCCCAGGCCCACGGTGCTCTGCGTCTCAGCTTCCACGACGCTATCGGCTTCTCGCCGACTTTAGGCGGAGGCGGCGCCGATGGGTCAGTCATCGTCTTCCAGGATACTGAGCTTCAATGTTCGTTCAATTCCTAATCTTGTCATCTTTATGATAATTATGCCCCGATAGTCCCTGCTAACGCAGGCCTCGACGACCCTGTATGTCTCTCGCTTTCAGAGAAGCCGAATTTAAATTCATCGTTCTGTAGATCGGAGATGAGGCACCGTTCATTGCGAAGCACAACGTGACCCCAGGAGACTTGTAAGTGACGATCTCCCTGCATCGAGATAGCTTCCGAGTCGACTCATCGTTTACTTCAACAGCATCCAATTTGCGGCCGGTAGCGTTACATAACCTCGAGTTCATTCAGCGCAACTAAACCGTATTGACATTTCAGCTGTCTCGCTCACACTGTGCCCCGGCGCTCCCAGGGTTGGCTTCATGATGGGACGCCCGATGCCCACGGAGCCTTCTCCTGCGCCGGGTACGTATAATTCTCTTTGCAAATCTGAATTCCGAGTTGAGTTGTTAATTATTTATTTTTGAAGATGGTCTTGTCCCGGAACCATTCGGTGAGCTTCGTCGGATAGAGTTGATTGATTTCAATTGTGTCTGATGGATTGGAAACAGACAGCGTCCAGAAAATTCTTGCTCGGATGCACGATGCCGCTGGATTTTCGCCTACTGATGTCGTAGCTTTGCTTGCTAGGTTGGTTGATTTTCTTTCTGCGCCTGTCGAGTCTACCACGTCTAACATTGATTATTTCAAAGTCACTCGGTCGCAGGTAGCCCAGCCTTTGAATTTCAAGATTAATATAGCTGATTCATTTCAGGTGCTGATACGATCGATCCCACAGTGAGCATTTCATTCGTTCCGCGAATGGTTCTAATTGTTTTGATAGATTCCTGGAACGCCGTTCGACTCAACCCCGTCGGTTTTCGATACTCAGGTATTCATCGAGGTGCAACTGAGAGGTACATTGTTCCCGGGGTGAGTATTCAAAATGCCTGCCACGCTTGGCCGTTTTAGATCTCAAACCACATTTGCATAGCTCTGAGCCAGGTCAAGGAGAGGTTCAATCTGCCGTCCATGGAGAAATGCGGCTCCAATCGGACCACTTGGTTAGACTCTCTTTCTTGATAACTGTTATGGTTGACTTACGAATTAATTTACGAATCGGACATGGTTAGATGGCCCGCGACCCCGAAACCAACTGCGCCTGGCAATCGTTCGCCGGAAACCTCCCGGCGGTCCAAAGCGCGTTTACCTCCGCATTCAACCGCATGTCCGTTATCGGACACAACCCTGCGGATCTCATTGATTGCTCGGATGTTATCCCTGGTGCGCTGCCGCTTCCCCGCAACGCTGGACCGCACTTGCCCGCTGGACAAACACAGAGTGATATCGAGCAGGCGGTAAGCGTCTTGTCGTGTATTCTGGGGTATTGTTTACATGATTCTCGCTAGTGTGCTACGAAGGCGTTCCCCACCTTCACCGCTCAGCCTGGGCCGGCGACGACTGTGCCTGCTATGTACGTCGTCTAATTCCGTTCTGTATTTCTCCAAGATTGATAAATCGGCCCGCAGTCCCCAAGCTTAGATCATACAATTCCCTCGTTCGGTTTTGAGATTCCATTCTTTCTTTCTACATCGTTATGTGTATGACATTGCTCCGGGTTTTGTTATCTGTTTGCGAATATATATGGCTATCCTCCCCCATGGTGTGACGAGTATCTACTCTCGATGTTCGATCACAACAGCAGCTTATCAACATTCCCTATGTCATCCGGTTATGTAGCCTTATCCGCCGTTCACATATTCTCGCGAACCGCAATCTCGGCAAGATCTCGGCTCAAATTGCCTAATTCAGCTGCAAAGCGGTTGTTTGGTCGAATTGACTTGATGTGACCGTAACACATCATCTCTCCTCCTGCCACGACGACGACGAACAAACCAATGCAGCTGGTCTTGCCCAGCTCTTGATATTCTCATCCTGTGAGGCGGTGAGCAGTAATTTCAACCGAGGTCTCCTCATTCCGAGTAAGATTTCCATCTCACAGATGTGTTCCTGTCGGTCCTTGCTCCGGACCCGAGTCTGGGTCCCATGTCATGCAGTGGGCACGAGGTCAGAAACTCTCATGAACACTCTCTCCCTCCATCGATGAGTGCCCGTCTAAGCGCGAAAGCTCAGGCGTCTCAATCGCATTCAGCTCAGAGTGAGGAGATACTGAACTCCGAGTCCACGCCTGGTTTCAGCGCTCTAGAGAGTCTCGATGTCACTCATCCAGGCGGAACATTGTCCTCGAATGCAAGCAACTTCAATGTTAACGGCGGAACTTTCATTGCCATGGCGGGGGACAATGAAACGAAATTCGAGAGTTCGTCAACAAGTTGATTCAACTTCGACCTGCTAACGACCTTGATACAGAGTTTCCGAGGATATCGACCATGTTAACTTCCATCGACGCTGCGAAGTCCAGGTCGCTTTCTGAACAGGTGATCGCTGCTCTCCTCAAAACAAACGACATTCCGCCAGAAGACTACACACCGGCAATCCGCAAACGTTTGGGAGAGGCTCAAGATAGGTTGATCGCTTGTCAGGCAGAGAGAGACACTCTGTATGGGCAACGGAAGGTTCTTCCAAAATTTTTCAAGGACAGAACATATCGAGATAACACAACACAGATACAGGATGTCAGGAACGCGGGCCATAAAATTAACGAGATGAACGGTCGGATCAACCGTCTAGAATGCCAGATATGGGTCTTTGTTTCAATCTTGTCGCCAGTGCGACGGGTCCCTGCCGAAATTCTGTGCGAAATCTCCCACTTCTGGCTTGCAGCGGAGAAAACTGGTCATCAGGATCGATTCCGCAGACCGCCTCCCACGGCGCCGTGGTGTCTTGCTTGTGTTTGTAGATACTGGCGCGCAGCGGTCCGTGGCGACCCGCACCTCTGGACGTATATTCGAATTGACAGATATGCTCTCAATTGGAGAGAACCCCTTGCTGCTGTGGATGCTCAGGTTGAGTTATCCATGCAGACACCTCTCCGTATTGAGTTACTCGACGTCCCAGACAACTTAGCCTACCTGCGCTGCCCTAACGACGGTATGCCCACATTTGCCGATATCCTCCGCACTCTCGTTTCCTGCAGTAATCGCTGGCAAACGTTAACGCTGTCCCTTTCCAATCTGGAAGCATTCAGCTCCGTTATCCCCATCCTTTCGACAATGAAAGGACATCTTGGAGGCCTACAGTCGCTCCGTATCGAGGGACCGTTCAACTCATGGCCCAAAGAATTCGAAAACCTATTTGAAGAGACTTCGAAGTTACAAAAGGCTCTACTCGGCCCGAGGCTTGGAGAGAATTCTACCTACCCACCGCTTGGGATTGCATGGAGTCATCTAACATGTTTAGACATCTATGCGAGGGCGGACGTTCTCCTGGGAATACTGCAACAAACTGCCGATTTGCAGGACCTTGTAATGGAGGGATGGGATAGCGACGAGCCTCTTCTATCTACCTTGATGCATAATGTCGTGGTCCACAAGCTACGACGTCTTCTTGTGGTGAGGACGGAGATGGTTCGGTATCTCACGACTCCCGCCCTGGAATTTCTCCATCTCGTACTAGGCAGCAATACAATCATCCCAGACTTCCCAGATTTCCTCCTTCGCTCAAAGTGCCAGCTTCGCCTGTTGGCACTGACTGCTTCATGTGAGGAGAAACCCGACATCGATGCCGTGGAGAAACTACTCCAGGCCGTGCCATCGTTGTTGTCTCTCGAGCTATGGTGTCAGCGCTATGGCATGATATGCTATCACCAGGTTCTTGAACGTCTCATCCCGCTGCTGGCAACCGAACCCACAGCCAACGACACGCTATGTCCGAAATTGATTTCCCTGTGCATTCAATTCCCTGGTGAAACAATCGCAAAAAAGTTGGGCATTCCTTTGTGCGAGATGCTAGAATCTCGCTGGGGTGCTACGGGGGAACAGCGGTTTCTTCGCTCGGTTCGACTGAAACCAGATGATCTGAGATCTAGCGTGGAGTTCACTCCTGCTGTGTGGCGGCGCTTGGACGCATTGAGAACGGCGGGGCTGGATATCGAGGGTTTGCGATCGACATTTGATGGTTAGTGTGGGATTTTCTCTCTCTCTCTCTCTCTCTTCTGTTCGGAAAGAAAAACGAGAACTTGAATATATGTAAATAGCACGCTTACGAGAGTTTTCGTAAAATCTCTGTTGTTTCGGTGTACCGTTGTTGATATGTTTTCCGAATCGCAAATTGTTTTTGTCAAAGTCAGCCCATTCACTACTATCTCACCGGATTTCACAAGAATATTTATTGAAACCGACTGTTGAACACCAAGTGTAGAGATACTGTATACTTTCGACCAAAGGTTCACGGGGTGTCACCCGTCACCTTCATTGTTCACTGAACAAATAGTTCACAGCACAGCAAATTACCATATATGGTAGGCCGGCGACAGCCGGCCCGCGATTTTTGACGTTTTTTGCCCTCTTTTGGACGAAAAAAGTCCGTGTCACCCGTCACCACCTTCAAAATTGTTCAGTTCACGGGTCCCCGTCACCCGTCACCTGAACCTTTGGTCGAAAGTATACAGTATTTCCCGAAGCGTCACGGACTAACGGACCGATGGTGTTTTTGGACAGCCTGCAGTGCGTCTCCAGGAATTTGTTGTGGGTTGCTTAAACAGTATAGGTAGGGATACCGTGCTGGAATTCACGAATTGGAGACAATTTGACAAAGGCAAAAGTGGAGCTGACGCCGGCCATCAATCCCACTGCTTGATGATTGATCACCGTTTGACTAACCCTAACCCTAACGCTATATGTTTTGAATACATCCCGTCGCCAAACACCCCACTTCCTCCCATATCTTTCCTCCGTCTTTCATCACCCGCTCGCCACTCCACCCCTTCAAACACCTACGAACCTTACCTTCAAGTTCAAGTGAAGGGCTAGCGCTGCTTTTTGAGCCGGCGGAAACGTTGGGAGCTCAGGAATATCCTGAGCGACGAGAGGCAGAGGGTCTTCGGAATCGATTGTCTTGGGGCTAGAGTCTTGCTAGAGGGTATCTGGGGCTCCATTGCAGGATTAGTCTCTCGGTGAGTGGCCTTGAATGACTCCGGATGGCGTGGCTGATGAACTGCTTGGTCTCTTTCTTCCTCGCTTTGATCTTTCCTTTTTTCGCTGACTTTACTCTTTTCGACGACTCGTTGAAGGTTCTTTCTGTCCTCAGTGGCTTGGGGTAACTCGTCTACGTCGGTGCCGCCCAGGATTTGCGTTTGAGAAAGAGGTAGAAAGAGAGAAGAGGTGTGTACCTATGCCGCTCGCTCCTATTATGTGCCCAGTACTCATTTCGTTTGCGGGGCACCTAGCTCGATGGTCAATGCTGCCCGCTACACATGCACATCCACACCCAACAGGATCAGGAACGGGGACGGGGACGGGGACGGGGCCGCCCGCGAGGAGGAGTATTCTGGGGAGCTCGAGGGCGCCGCCGAAGGCTTCGACTTCCTCGACCGCTGCCAATGGAAGTGGTAGTCTGGGTGGAGGAGGGGGCGGGGGAGGGAAGAAGGTTCATGGACAGGGACAGTGGCTTTGGGAGGCAGGAGACGTAAATGTCAATGCGTCGGGGAATGGGAGTGGGACGGGTATGGGAAGGGGGAATGGGAATGCGCATGCGCGGGAGAGGGAGACGGTGCCAACGGTGCCGCAGAAGCGCAAGAGTAGCGCGCCTGGCGGCGGTGTCGGTGGTAGCAGCAAGACGAGGCGTCTCGAGGGCGACGAGCAAGTCCGCCATCGGCATCGCTCTCGAGAGCTTCCCTCCGTGCCGGCCTTCTCATCCTCCTCCTCCGCCGTGCCCTCTCCCGCCCTAAATGCGAATTCGAATACTCTGGTAGACGTCGAAGCCGGCGACCCAAACGCGGAACCCATCCGCTGCCGGTGCGGCTCGAGCGTGGACGCCGGGCTTAGCATCGCGTGCGACGAGTGTGGAAGGTGGTGCCATGCGGCGTGTTTTGGGGTGGATACGGCGAGTGTGCCGGAGGAGTGGAGGTGTTGGGTTTGTGAGGGGGGGAGGGGTGAGTGGCTTTGTTTTCTGTTTCTTTCTTTTGTGGAGGATTGTCTTGTCTCGTCTTTGTGAATTCAGCTTCCTTGATTTGTTTTGTGGATTGGCTATCCGCTCGTCGCGTTTCTGCCTCTTCCTCGCCTTTTTTCTTCGTTTGGATTACTGAATTCGACGCTGACATATTTTCTTTTTTTTTACTACAGATACCAACAACGTCTTCCCGCCCAGCGGCCACACCACCAACAAACGCCGGCGGCCCTCCGTCTCGTCGCGTAAACCCCATTCGCATGCTACGTCTATGCTCGATGCTAGCCCCTCCCTATCCGCCACTGGCGGTAAACCGCATTCTACCGCATACACCAACGCCAAAACTAACGGGGGGACGACTATGAATCACACGAATGCGAAGGCGAACGGAGGAAGCAATACCAATAATAATAACACCAACGCCAACGCGCTGAACGAATGGTACGAAGACGAGCGGACGCAGTACGTCGTGATGGAGGAGGACGTGGTGCCGCATGAGGCGACGCAGGAGCGGTTGCGGGCGTATGCGCGGCATTGGAGGGGGGTGGGGGCGTTGGATGGGCCGAGGGGGTTTCATGCGGATGAATATGCATATGACGGGGAGAGAAGAGATGGAGATGGGTATCATAGACCGGTGGTGTTCGGGGAGGGGGAGAGGGTGGAGGAGCATCCGACGTTGCTGCAGGCGGTGGGGGCAGGGTCGTACGTCGCCTCCTCGTCCTCGACTTCCTACCCCGCCTCTTCCTCCCAATCCCAATCCCACTCAATCCTCCCCCCCTCCTTCGCCCTGCACACCGCCCTCCCCGCGCCTCCCCTAACGCTCCTCGCGAAATACCCCGCCACCATCACGCCCTCCGCTCACTACCTCGCGCAGGCGGCGAACGGGTACGCGCATCTCGGCGCCCCGAAGCGATTCGTTCATATCATGGGGAGGCCGCTTGGGGTTGCGGTGGATGCGCGCGGGGGAGGGGGGAGGGGGAGGTGGGTTAGGCGGGGGTGTTGGCCGAATGCGGAGGTGAGGGCGTATGTTTGTGGGGGGAGAGATGCGAGCGTGGATCGAGTGATGAAGAAAGGTGAAAGGGGGGATGTAGATGAGAAAGAGAGAACGGAGAAGGAGGGGAGGAAAGATGAGAAGACGGAGAGGGCGAGGGGAGAGAGGAAACGCCAGAAGGAAAGGGAAGATGACGAAGAAGAGCCAAAGACACATTTCGGCATTTTTGCGACGAGGGCCTTGGAGCAGGGGGAGGAGATCGTGGTGGGGTGGGAGTGGGACGATGCCAATGCGGTGCATCGCGTTGGAGAGGTTGCGCCGCCGCTGCCTGAGAGAGGTGAGGAGGGGGTTAGGTGCGTGTTTTTCGTGCTTGTTTTCTCGGCCGCTCGAGATTCGCGAGCGGAGATTCTCATCCTGCGTTATCGCGAGCACTGGCTTCTATGCGGCTCCGTGTCGTCGTCTCGTGTCGGGTTGCCCAGGATGTCGAATTTCGCTTTCTTTTCGTCGCGAATCGGCCTCCTTTCTTCCTTCATGTCTTCGCTTTGTGTTGTGGCATACTGAGATTAATTTGTATAGACCTCCACTCCCGCCTCTACCGCCGACCCCGGCGCAGAGACACCTCATCAAACAGCTGGCGAATATCTTGCATGCGTTGGGGGGTGAGGGGGAGTGTGCTTGTTCGCCGGTGTCGAACTCGCATTTTCCTCCTCCTCCACCACATCCTCCTCGTTCGAGTGCAATGGAGGAAGACGGCGAAGAAGAGGAGGAAGGGGTGGAGAGGGAGGACAGGGAATGTGTGGTGCGGACGATGGAGAGGATTGTGTTCCCGCCTGCGCCTGCGCCGCCGGTGCAGGTACGCTCGGCGCGTCCGAGATATCTCAGGGCCGAGGAGGAGATGGATGTGGATGTCGAGGGGGAAGAGGGATCGCCTCGGTTTTTTGCAGCGTCGTCGTCATTCTCGATGCCCGCGTCGTCGTCGGGGTACTCCCTCGCCTCTACCTCTACCTCGCATGCCCATGCGCAGATGCCGTCGTCGTCGTCTTCGTTTCCCACCGCATCTTCATCCTCCTTTGCATCCGCTTCCACGTCTCGAGCAGCCCCGAAACATTCTTCGTCAACCGACCCCGCCGCCTCCTCATCATATTCATATTCATCGTTTGCCACCCCCGCCGCCCCGAAACCTTCCTCATCGATCGCCGCCTCAAAGACGAAAGCGCAGTCGAAACCGAAACGCCTCGCAGGGCCCGGCGTGCCGCCCCCGTCGCCCGACCCAGCGGCGAGCCGAAGGTGGGGACCGCTCGTTGGCGCGGCGCGGGGGGTGCGGGCGCAGGAGGTCGTCGGGGGGAGTGGGGGCTGGGGTGGGGTTGTGGTCGATGAGGGTGGGTGGGGGTATGAGTATGATGACGGTGTTGGGGGTGGATATGGGTTCGCGGATGGATATGATGAAGGGAGTAGAAGAAATGGCAAAGGCAAGGGGAAGGAGAGGGAGAAGGGGTATGAGGTGATTGAGGGTGTTGGTGGGTGGGTCGTCGTTCCTGAGAAAGCGAGGGTGCCGGGGGAGGAGGAGGAGGACGTAGGAGAGACGGCAGGGGAGGAGGAGGAGGAGGAGCGTGTGCCGCAGCCGCAGCCGCGAGCGTCGGTGTGTCCGCCGAAGATGCGGAAAGCGTGGAAGGGGAAGGTTGGTGTGGGTACTGCTGTGCCGCCGCGGTTGGATAAGGGCAAGGGGAAAGAGAGGGGGAAGGAGAGGGTTGGTGAGAGGACGGATGCGGATGCAGCTGCGATGGATGTGGATGTGGCTGCTGGTGCGGCAAGGTTGGCGATAGGTAAGATTGTCTATTTCTTTCTATTCGTGCATCGTGTCAGGCTGATTTGGGTTATACAGATACGACGCGCATACCGTCGTCGTCATCGGCTTCGTCGTCCTCCTTCGTGTCCCTGCCACCCGCGGCGTCGCGTCAGCATGCGTCGCCTACTCCGCTCGTTGCTGCTTCTTCCTTGGACGGTCCCTCGCCGAGTACGCATTTCGCGCAGCTGAGCTTGATGTCGCCGTTTGTGTCGAGCGCGCCGCGGGTGGGGTTCTCGTCGGCGTCGCACGCTGCTGATAAAGATGTGTTGGGTGGAGATGGTGGCGGTGGTGTAGGGAAGTGGGGGCGGAGGAGGTCGGGGGTCGAGGAGGAGGTCAAGGAGAAGGAGAAGACTGCGCCTGCGGAAGATCAGGATGATTCCGCGGCCGCAGCGGCTCCTTCATCGCCTTGGGGTGATGTGGAGATGATACCGCCAGAAGTGTCTCCGCGGATGCCTAGCGGGGGAGACGGTGATCACCTTGCTCGGTCTCCCAACCTCCCGGTACATGACGTCCACGTCGAAGACCACTCGCCGCTGATGGCGGTCGACGTGGAGGAGGAACCGTATCGCTCGTCGCCTGAGAGCCCTGCCCCCGTATCTGAGGATGACGAGCAGGATCAAGGGGTGCTTTTCGTCACGCCGTCCACTGCGGTGGAAGGGGAATCAGTAGCTCCAGAACCCGATGTGCCTATGCCGCCACCGCCCCCGGTGGAGATTCCTCCGACTGATGTCGTGCCGCATGAGGTACGGCCGTCTCAGGCGACGGTGGATGCGTCGGCTGGGGTCGCTGACGCGCCAGCTGAGGCGCCTCCAGCGCGAGAACCCACACCTCCACCTCCGCCTGCGCCTGTCGCGAAGAAGACGATGACGGTCAAGGAATGGAGGGCGGAACAAGAGAGAAAACGGCGGGAACAGGAGGAGAAGGAACAGCGGGAGCGGGAGGAGAAGGAGAAGGAGCAGCGGGAACGTGAGCATAAGGAGCGCGAGAAGGCTGACGCGCAGGGTGAGGACAAGGAGAATGACGTGGTACCGGCTAAACCGGCGGAGGATGGGCTGAGTCGCGTTCTTGAGGGTATACGTCGCTCCGCCGTGGTTGACAAGCCGCCGCTGGTGGTCCCGGTCGTGCATGAAGAGGCTGGAGAGTCCGAGCCCGTTGCTTGCGTCGACCCGCTCGTTGCCCCACGGGTGGATCCACCGGAGACTGAGAAGAAGACGGCGTTTAGTCTCACTGCTTTTACGTCGACGAGCGACGAGCTGCTCTCTCCGCTTGCGGTGCCCAAGGCTGTCGAGTCTCGTACGCCGTCTCCGAGACCTACAACGGTGAAGCCTCCAGCTATACCGCCCGTGGTGCATTATCCACCCTCGTCAAGCCCGGTTCCCACTCTCCCCCCTGTTCCATCCAAATCGATTCTCCAATCACCACAAGATCCCCGCTACCCTTCCCCGTCCTTCAGTAGCAACGGCGTATCGAGGTTTCCGCCTGCATCTTCATCCAAGCCTCAGCAAACGCCGTCACCGTCACCAAGTCTCCTCTCGCGCATGCAGATTCCATCATCCGTTATACCCAGACCCTCTCCTCCGCCCCGTCATGTCTCACCCCTGCCGCGGCGCTTGCCCGTGCGCGCACAGTCGCAGGAGGAGGGGGAGATCCTTCCCGTTTCTACGCCGCCGCGTGCGCCTCCCCTTGTGCGACAGCCGTCGTCGCAGCAGTTTAGGTCGCCGCACGGCGTAGCCCCACCGACGCAGCCACGCTCGCACCAGGCGCAGATGACGCGTATGCCGCCGACGGAACCGAAGGCGCTGCGGGAGGCGCAGAATGCTAATGCGTCCTCCAGTGCCAACTCGTCGGGGCGGGGTACTACCCTTCGTTTCAATGGCATGGGTCCGCAGGCAGTGCCTGCGAATGTGAGCAGGCATGGTGGGGGTCCACCTTACAAGCGTCATCCGCGCCGATGACGCTTGCTTGATATCGTTTCTTCTATTTTCATCATTCTGGGTTTCTCTCTCTCGACCGAGTCTATACGCTTTCGATTTGTCGCTGTGCATCGCTTAACTTTATTCCTCTCTATCTTCTTTCTTGTAGATTATACCAGAGACAGTAATCCCTCGTTTGTACAGTGTGTAGTAGTAGTTTTCGATTTCTTTCCTGCGACCTCCTCAAGTCAGCAATTGCGTTACTTGTCACAGTCACACGCCGCGTTTTCCTCCCCACCACCACCGTGCACCACAAGCGTTTCACGTTTCACGTTGCAGGGTTTAGGGCTGCGAAGACTCTCGGTGAAGGAGCTACGGCTCTCGCTCCCTTACATTCGACTCTTTTACTGAAACAACTGTCCAGAACCTTTGAAGAGACTTCGAGTCAGTGCATCCTTAGTGGTCTGGCTGCGTCCGAACCTCAAAGATCTGTCCACTTTGAAACAACATCGCGCCGTAGTTTCTCGTTCAGATTTTCATGGCGGCGGAAGGGTCGAACTGCGTCCCCGCTCTATCCCTACCATTCGAACTCATTTCAGCGATATTCATTCTCTGTCTGCCGCGTCGTCGGCGCGTGCGACCGCACTCCCTCCATGCCCCGCTCAATCTTGCCAGCGTCTGCTCTCACTGGCGTGCAGTTGCTTTGGGAACGCCTGAGTTATGGGCTTCTATATCATGGGAATTGAAGGACCACATTTACTATGGAATATCTCAACTTTTCGATGCAGAAGGCGCTTTGTTGTCTTTAGACCATCCACTGGTAGCTCTGATGAACTCTTGGTTCCCCCGAGCGTCAGGCTATCCTCTGTCAATATCCCTGTTCTACTCTGGGAACGGAAGCGTTTCTAATAGCATCTGGACCGCTATGTCGTCCTACTGCTTCGATCTAGGACGCATCGAACTTACTGTACCTGTCACGGAGTTCGAAGCTTTCGATCGCGCCTTCTCCTCTATCTCTTTCCCCTCCCTCACCACTCTCTCCATCCGCGTTCCCGACATCGAAACCGACGACGTCCCACCCATAGCCGACGACGTCCAATTCAACTCCATCGCGCGCTCAACCCTGAGAGTCCTCGACTTCAGGGCGTACAATCTCGCCCTCGACACACATCGGCTAAACCTCCTCCCTCAAACCCTCCGCGCCGTCCACCTCCTCTGGTGGATCCCCTACTCAGGCGCAAACATGCCCCCACTCACCGCAGACCCCCTCGCGCTCATCCTCGCGCACCTCCCCACCCTCGAAGTTCTCCACATCCTCATCTCGATACGTGCCTTAACCGGGTACCCTAACATTCAAAGAGTCACCTCGACGTCACTAAAGACGCTTCGCGTAAACAACGAGGACGCCCTCAACCACCTCGCCCTCCCCAACCTCCTCCACCTGCACATTCCCTACATCCACAGACCCAGCGTCCTGCACTCATTTCTCACTCACTCACAATGCCGCCGATTATTAACGCTCGCTATCGGGATATCGAATGATGTGGATAACCGCTCGTTCATGGCGATCCTCTCTCTGCTCCCCGAGCTCGAATCACTTTCCCTCGAGATTATGGATCTAAACCTGAACCCGCTCCCAGAAAGCTTGAACTGGGAGAATATCCTATCCCAAGAGAATCTTGTTCCCCGCCTGCACACTCTTGCGCTGCAACTTCCTTTGGCCTGCGTGCCGTCAGTGTACGAACGATGGATCCAGTTAATTGGACGCCGAATCAATACGCTTCGTCGTGCGCATTTGTTCCTGGAGAAGGACGACGAGGATGCACCGCCTCCGCCTCCTCCATCCCCCATAATCGAGGCGAAATTGCGGATACTTGTCTCGTATGGCATAGACGCGAGGATCATTACAAACCCGAGGGAAACATTCTTCGAATTCGGTATGTAATCTTCAAAGCATTATAAATTCTCTTTGGGAATTGATTCAATTTGGTGGACGCAGATTTCGGCTTATTAGGTCCGGTTGAACTGCAGCACGCACACTTGCCTCAGTTGCACTTCGGCGAGGACGTGGAGGAATTGGTGGAATATAATTGGAGGGTGGTGAACTGGTGGAGGCGACGAGTGGTAGATGAAGAGTAGATCGAATAGAAGTAGAATTTGGCGAACATATATGTATACACTTACTCCAAGGTCCGGCCCAGCCCAACCCGAGAAATAGACAGCGAGAAGGTATTAATTTTCTGAAATTGGGATTGATTGATTTTCCTCTAACCTATATTCCTCAAGGAAATTTCGACAAATAGACGAACGGAATCCAAGTAAAGAAACAAAACTTCCTTCGGGCTCATCGGTGATTGAAGTATTATCCAACGACGATTGTTGAATCGCTTTCGAATGTTAAAAGGTCTTTTCTTCGCATCCCAGCAACCGCAATATCCTACCCTGAGGAAATTCTTTCACAGCACTGTGTCCGGAGAATACCCTTCAATTTACTAGTGGTTTCGCTCTCAAGCCTCAGGCCTCAGGCTCAAGATATCCTTCACGATGCGGCCCGCAACAAACGGTAACGCCTTCCTCATCAGGAGCACCTGGCCCCCTCTACCACTGTGACAAATCAACAAACAGTAATCACCCTTTCTTCCGTCCTTGGTAAGTCTTCAGCGTAATCATGTTTTTCAACCATGAACCACCTATAAAAGCCTCAACCGCTAGCTACCTGGTGTCGACCAACAAACTACAGGAAAAAAAGAAATGTCTTCCCTCCCTGAATTCTCATTCTCGACTACGGCCGACGAAGCCGCCGCTGCCCTCGCCGCTGAAATCAAAGGCAAAAACGGTATATACCTCGCCCCTCCATCTAATTTAATTCAATTTCATCGATGGTCTAACCCAATATCTACAGTATTGATCACCGGCACCTCCATCGGTGGAATCGGCTTCGAGACCGCACGAGTACTCGCAAAGTACGCTAGCCTCCTTATTATTACGGGGCACAATGCCGAGCGGTGAGTGTCTTGCTTTGCTTAGCTAAAAGTATTGAGACTGAAGATTAACTTTCCACAGCTTGAAACTGTCCGAAAACGCGATCAAGAAAGAAACCCCCACCGCCAACATCCGTACCCTCCTCCTCGATCTGGCATCGCTCGAATCAATCCGCACCGCCGCCGCGCAGCTTGAGGATCTAGACGCGCTTCATGTACGTTTTTCTGCCTTCTGATTTATTAAATTACTCGAATATTAAATCCCCCTGTGTATATGTATCGTAGGTCCTAATCCACAACGCCGCCGCCCCCATCGGCCCCTTCAAACTCACGCAGGACAACCTCGAATCCCAATCCGCAACAGACCACATTGGCCCCTTCCTCTTCACCCGCCTCCTCTCCCCCAAACTTCTCTCTTCCAGCAAGACTATCTCCACCCCGCGAGTGGTGTGGGTCTCCAGCTCCGCGCACGCCAGCGTACCGGCTTTCGATGTGAATCAGGTGGTCGGCATGGGGAAGGACGCTGTGGCTGAGGGGACTTATGAGCCGATGAAGGTGTACTCGAACGTCAAGGCGGCGAATGTGCTCATGGCGGCGGAGGTATCGAGGCGGTCTGGGGGGAGGGTGAATGGGTATAGTTTGTGCCCTGGGAGTGAGTTATTTGTTCACTTTGACTTCTATTTCGTCTTCGACTTCAGTTTCAACTGTGTCCATTTCCACTGACGGATTATTCATTTAGTGGTCTACACCAACATGCACCAGAAGGAAGAGTCCTTGGCGACTTTACAGACCCTTGGTATGTTATATGACATTGCTTTATAATTCGACAAGTCGCGCCGCTTCAATCATGTTGACGCCTCATCCAGGCATCCTCGGCGCCGACGGAAAACCGAGCACGGATAAATTCGATTTCAAGACGATTCCGCAGGGAGCTTCTACGTGCGTTCCTGCCATCCATCCTTTTTCCTCGTTGCTTTCATCCCGCTTACCGATTATGATGTCGACGATTGAAGTACCATCGTCGCGGCGTTTGATCCTCGACTCAACGGTACGTCCCTATTTCTTCCTTCTCTGGATCTCTCTTCTCTTCCGAATCTCAATTCAAACTTGCTGACCCCCATGATTAGATCAACCCGGCGCCTACCTCTCCAACGCCGCGATTGCCAACGAAACACGCGCGGCGCACAGTGCGGATGCGGTCAGTATAGTACTCTTTTTCTCGTGGTCAAACATTGTTCTGATTTGCGCGGCAGACCAATGCAGAGCGGCTGTGGACTCAGACGGAGGAGATTCTGGGCGAGAAGTTTGCTTTTTGAGTTCAGTGAAGGCAGGGTCAGGTTTCGGTCGTGTTTGAAGCGCAGCGTTGGGTTTGGGTCATGTAATCCTAGAAATCCCAGACGTCCTTCAATACATTCTTCAGTCGTGACAATATTAATAATATACTATCTGAACCCGGGTTCTCTTCTCCGCTATTTATGTCTAAGCACTCGCTGACTCGTGATTTTCTGAGTTGAACAACTTTTTTGCATCCCTCGTGCCTACTCATCCTTGAAGTTTTTACATATCTTCCATTAGCCCTCCCTTCTCTTCTTGAAACCCAAATCAACTCATGTCGCGCGGCCCGAATCGCCGGTCTTTTTGTCTTGTCGGTTGCTTTCCTTAAAATTTGGTGATGATGCGGAGGAGAATAAGCTCGGTGAATCAGCAGTTATCTGCTCCTGGATCTCATAATGAACCCTGGTTGAACCGGACCCCGGATAAGACACCGCCGCCGCGTTGGCCCAGGGTTACCCCGGGTGAGCAACTGAACTGAAACAGAGCGCAGGCTGAACAGGCCGGAATTAGAGTGCAGTTAACGTAGTTGCTGAAAGAGTTGCCGGTACGGGAATGTGTGGCCGCTCGGCGCGCCCAGCAACGACGTTACGTGACGGTAAGCGGAATTCGCCGACATGGTCACACGCAAATTACGGTATGACCCACGTGATCGCGGGTCAACCTTGTCCTTTCCCACCACCACACAATTTTTAACCTGCTTTTTCTGGCCAGTCCAGCGCCTTTCAGACGCTAGTATTGACATGAGCAACGTGTTCTAGGTGCCCGATGCTGCACGACGACGGAAAAACAGCGTTCAAACGCCTAGACTTCGGCAGTCCCTCGTCGCGTCATTCGCGAGGGAGGGACCAGGGTAAACACTCCATGTCTTTCGCCTCAAGGTTGACGCTACTTTGCATGAAAGAACGTCCGATTGGAGCCTATTTCTGCCCCACTGGCGTTGTCTACCTGGGGCTTTCCGCCGTTCGTGAATGATTACGACACAAGAATGCCAGCTATATAAAACCTGGCTATAACTGCTCCACTCCACTTCCGTGTCTCTTACTTCCACAATCATGACTGTAGATCTCAACCATCTACTCGCGGGTTTTTTCGGAGGTTTCGTCCTCCTTTTCGCTCTTTGGCGCCGTAGAAGCTCCCTCCATATGATTCCAGGACCAGAATCACCCTCCTGGATATACGGTAAGCAGTCTGTCTTGATATCTTACCTGATCTCAAACTCATCGTTCCGACATCCACCCAGGGAACATGCTCGATCTCCTCCTCCCACCCACATACGGCTCCAACGAATTTGCCTGGCAGAAGACATACGGCATGGCATATCGCATCCGTGGCTGTTTGGGGGTGAGCAAATCACTTTCTCAAGTCAATTGCCGAGCTGAAATTCAGGCTCGCATTCAAGCAAAACCGCCTCGTCATTTCCGATCCGCTAGCCCTTCAACATGTAATCCGAAGCGCGAATTTCGATCATGCGCAGAGGAAGAAGGCTGCGAATGTGGCGTTGTATGGAGCGGGCAGCGTGCCGTCTATGAAAGGTTTGTCTGCAACTCTTTTCTGAATTATGGTGTAAGATGATATGAAATTCTACCATGCAGGGGAAGAACATCGTCGTCTCCGCGCAGGTCTCGCTGTCGGATTCACCGCGAGTTCGATTGCGGAGTATCAGTCGGCGCTTGAACGAATCGCGAAAAAGGTCTTGTGGCCGAGCAGGGAGTAGTATCATTCGAATTGAACTGATTTTTGCTTCAAACAGATATCAGATCAATTCGATGCACGCCAGCAGGAAGAGTCTGTGAATGTTTGTCCGCTCATGGGAAGCGCTGCGCTTGCTGCAGCCGCCGAACGTACGTCGTGTCTTCCATTCGTTCTACCTTAATGATTTTGAATTTTGAGGTCACTCGTAGTCGTTTTCGGCGGCGAAAAGTTGGACGAAAGCCTTGTTCTGGACATCGTGAAAATAATGTGCGTCTTCTTTCTTCGTCATTCCTCACTTCCTCTCTCGCTTCACCCCACCCACTAATCAACTTCCGTCATTGTCATTTATAGGCCCCGCTGGCCCGGCCAATCAAAATCCGAGCTTCTCATCGACGGCATCGGCGCCATCTTCCCCCTCTTCTTCAAAGCAGCGACTCTGTATCTTCAATCATTCAAACTCCTCCGAGAGGTCGAATCCCATGCTACGCGTGTCGCAAGGCAGATATTCAAAGCTAAGGCGACTGCCATTGAGCGTGGGGAGATCGATGTACATTTGGGGCATGGACATGATCTGTATACGCGAATGTGTGAGTCGTTTGCTTGGAGACGAATGACGTTTTTCTGAAATTCGCTCATGCGTTGAATGAACTTGAAGTGCTGAGCGCTCCGAATAATAAGAAAAAGCTTTCAGATGAGGAGATTATCGCGCAGACTTCGGTGTTCCTCATCGCTGGGCATGAAACGACGGTGCGTGGTGAACTCGCTCACCTTCTCTTGCGTCGACATTTGGGTCTAGGCAGGTACACTGTCATTCGCCCTGCTCGAACTCGCACGCCATCCCGATTTTCAGCAAAAGCTACGTGAGGAGGTTGTCTTGAATCAGGGGAGTATCGTATACGATAGCTTGCCTCTCCTCAATGCATTTATCAAAGTACGCTTCTCCTCTTACTCTCTCTCCTCCTTCCTTCCTGCCACCTTGTTTGACGGCTATTCGTCATAATGATTATTAATAAACAGGAATCATTGCGAATATACCCAGCAGCCGCACTCCGCGAACGCGTCGCCGTGAAAGACAACTTGATTCCGCTCTCTGAACCAATTATAACTACAACGGGAAAACGGATTACGGAGATTCCGGTAAGAAGGGGAGAGCAGGTTACCTTGGCTTTGGCTTCGTATCACAGGTGTGTTTATGTTCTTTCTTTGGTTGGAATGTCTGTACTGAATATATGTAGATTGGAGAAATTCTGGGGCGAGGATGCAGAGAGCTTCAATCCGTATCGTTGGATTGATGGGAAGATTAGCCCAGGCGAGGCAATCGGGCCGTATGCGAATCTGTGAGCCTTCTCGGACCTGAATTCCCGCATCCGATGCTGAAGTTCAATAGCGCGTCCTTTTTCGGCGGCCCACATGTATGCCCCGGGTAAGCTCAAGAGGACTCTTTTCCTTTTCGCGAGTTACTGTTACTGACGACATGAATCGTGAATCATAGCTGGCGCTTCGCGTGCGTTTTCCTCTTCGTTTCATTTCCGTTTACCTCTCACTCAACCTCCCCTGTCAGTGTTCTCGAGATGCAAGTCATCCTCTGCGAACTAATTCGCCACTTTTCGTTCGGACTTCCGCCGAACGAAGTCGTCCGAATCAAAATTGCGAATACGCTACATCCGACTGATGCGAATGGGGAGAAGTGTCTACGGCTTTGTGTGGGGCGGGTTGGGGAGCGTATTGACTGGGCGTCGAAGGACTAGACCCTCCTATATTTTGCCCTGTCGCGTCAATGTAACTAATCATCTTTCTTTTTTCTTTTGCGACGTTGTACTCTACTGTCGTAATTGGTCTGACTGTGAGGTGGCAATCGTTCAGGCGAAGGACACCATGTCTTCCCAAGTGGGGTTGTTTCATACTCTCAAGCCGATTGCCTTTCCTACTGCTCAACCCACACAAAGAAACATTTAGTATATTCCTGGACCGATTCCTCCACGACAAAGAGCACCACAACGGTGAATGTGCCATCGTCATACGATATATTCAGTTTGCTACTAAACCTCTATCAACTAACGGACACAGGGCTCCGCATCTTCGGTGAGTTCGACCACTAGCATACAATGGCATCGACATTGTAGGACGCAAACTAACGTGGTATGCGTCAAAATGTCAAACCTGTGAACGAAAGCTCTAAACATTTTTCCTCGCTCAGCGCCATACGCGGGTAGAGAATTCTCTCGTCGTCGGTCTCTGCCAGTGTGTCATTTATCGATAAATTCGTGTGGCTGAGATCGCTGTCGGATTCGGTGTCCGAGTCGCAAGCCTCATCTGTGGCACGAAAATGATGACAACCTAATATTACAGTTGGTGTAGAACCATGTCACTCACCATCCCGTTTGTTGGAATTAAGTAAAACTAGAAATTAACCGAATGAGCGGTATGTTGATGTTGAAAGAGAAAGTTACACTACTTACACAGGAGAGGCGAAGGGGTTGGGTCCCCATCGCCAAAACAGAATAGTGGTAGTCCCAGATGTTTAGCAACCTCCAGGCTGTCGGGATCAAACCCTTTCCGTGCATGGAACGTGTGAAGATCTTTGAGAAGAGCGTCGTCCATGAATCTGTGTGTTACGCCTATTTCCAGCTGAATCTGAGGTTAGTTTGCGCACTCTCGAACTCTTTCTCTTTTCTCTGTACAGTGAGGTTGAAAGTACCACCGCTGATCCTGAAATCTCGATTCCCCTGGAAATGTGCCCTGATTCAATGCTCTTGTCAATCGAGCTCAGTCGAAGGCGAAAGCGACATACTGGACAACTGAGGGACTTGAGATCTCCTCTACTTCGGAGTCATCCTCTGCTGGGACACTGCGGGTGCGGTAAGACATGGGTGGTGGTCGGTGCAAAAGGAACAGCTGCGACTCATTCTCTCTTATGCGTAACACCTAAAATAAATGCTGTAAAGTCACAAGTAATTTTGGGAATCTGCATAACGTGCACAGGGAAGTCGATGTGTCTGTTGGAGAGTATTTCGGCTGTGAGAGGAACTTTACAGACAGATTCTCACGAATTGCACAGGTCTCATCACTGGATCTCGAAGTCGAGAGCTTCCACTGGCAGCCTGTACGCCGAGTACACCAAGAGAAACTGACCTGTTGCCGGGAAAGCTGCGGAATTAAAAGGGTGAGCCGGTCACGGTGGTCATGATCAAGCTGTGACTCGGAGAAGGATCGAGGATTTATTTGACAAGCGAAGACGGTTGACAATGGAGTGGGATATAGGTATAGTCAAAATGCATGGAAGGCAGCACCGGGAGCGGAGGAGCAGAGCGGTGCAGAAGAATCGCGGCGTAGCGAAGAATCGACATGGTGGTTGAGGTGAGAAAGTCGTCGGCCGAAATGCCGCAAGCTCAAGCCGACGAGGTGCCGAACACAACAAGCGTCAACATGTCACCTGTTTTCTGCAGCCACCATCTCGACCTCGCCATCGACGCTCGACTCGGTCATTTCACGCCGCCTCTGCAAGGCTCTTCCGTTCGCTTGAAGCGCGTACCCAGTGCACCGCTGTGACCTCTAGTGCAGCGAACTCGCCCGATGTTGCTGGGCAGGGCTGAGGGTGGATCGCAGCATCGCTGGAGAGGGGATGCCAGTGAGCATTGAGAGAAGGGGAGGATCCCATGTAGTGTTCTTCAAGACACTCGAGGCGCAGGAGATGGGCATGGAGGAGCGACTCCGGGCCTTGGTATATGGGCGCATAAGGTGCGCCACATCACGGCGCCGTTTCCTTACATCCTTCGACATTTCGCTTCAGCGAATTTATCCAATTTTTTTTGGCAGCGTTCCTACCCTATCTCTGTTTCTTTCCTCAGACCCTTTGTGATCTTCTCCGTTGCCTTTCTTCTTTCGTTCGAATTCGTTGCCTCTTAAGTTCTTTTGTCCCGTCAGCGCTAATCCGTCGCTTACCAGTCTCCCGTCACTCGTCTCCTTAGTTAGATTCAGGCAACTTATGCTTTTCGTGAGCTTGGCTGTACCCATCCATAACAGCCTCAGATACAGCTTTTTCTCTCGGTTTTCACAGCCTTTAATTATAGACCGTCACGGTGCTTGATACACGAGGCAATGTCCCACTCGCCCGCGTACCCTTCCCTCTTACCACCACTAATGGCTTCCAGCTTCAGCGACAACACAGCGCAAGACCAATACGTCGAAGAGATTTCAAGTCCGTCAGTTGTCCAGTTGGCGCTTTTTCGCTTTCAATGGAGCTTGGCTGACAAAATCGTTAAATCAGGGCACTGTTTCACAAAAATCGAAACTTCGAGATCAGCGGTGGAACATTTAACTTGACCGTGCAAAGAAAGGAGACAGAATTCGATAGTGCGCAACTATGCCACTTCCTGAATGACTTGCCTGTCAACTTCGAGATATAGATTTCCGACGGATCCGTTTAGGTGACATCGTGCTCGGAAAACATCTCGAAGGCGCGCAACGCAGTGGAAACATTGTTCGGCGTGTCCACACAGCCAAGATTTATGGATCGGAATCACCTATGACGGTCGCGATATATGAGGGCTCAGAGAAGGAATTGAAAGACGAGTGGGATGAATACATAGCACTACAGACACGACTGCGGTGCGCTCCTCTGTTTTGTACACTTCAGGTAGTGGACCTCTCCCATAGGCATCCCAATGTCCTCCAGCTCTTTGGGGTCGCTAATTCACAAGGTTTATATGCAGCAATTTTTCACGACGGTAGTGTTGGACAATGTTCTCTTCCTTTTGAATGATGACTTCGGACAGAACACAAATCATTTGAGCAAATGAGCGATGCGTACAGTGTCACGCCAACTCAACGAATTTACTTTAGAAAGTTCTGGGTAAGCATTT
Source organism: Favolaschia claudopus (assembly GCA_037176885.1). Lineage (NCBI taxonomy): Eukaryota > Fungi > Basidiomycota > Agaricomycetes > Agaricales > Mycenaceae > Favolaschia > Favolaschia claudopus. The sequence goes on from JAWWNJ010000081.1 coordinate 975,462, forward strand.
TGTCCTTCAGCAAACGCAAGCTCATGCCATCTAGTAGACAACGGAGTTCGAGGTACATTATTTGAATCCATGTGACTTCGGCACTTTTCACCAAGAACTGTCGACACTAACAAGGCTCATGGACCCTATATCGCGTTCATGATAAATGCCCCATCGCTGGTGCGCTCCACATGTTTATCATCATCAAAGGATTCTCATTCCAGCATCTTCTAGACTCCACGGTCGAGGAGTACAAGCTGGTTTCATCGATCTGGGAAATTGTGTCTCGAGGTGCATTCCAGCCGGCATAAGAAGCTCGGGGCTAATATTCCTCCTTCGGTGCTTCCCAATGCAACCATCCACTCTCCAAAATACCTGCTCCCACCGGCGGAAGTTTCAAGGATGATCGATTTCATTGACCTTGAACTCTACCATTGTAGGCTTTCCGGGATGTTCGAATCACGAATCATATCACTCGCACGGCACTCAAGTATTCGGCCATACAGCATCGTCAAGCATGTAGCCGGGAATCTGCAAGAAATGGCTTTTCTCCCACAAATTCACTACGATACGCCCATATGGGAACCTGATGTTAATGGCATTTTGTTTGACAAATTTCCGCCGAACGGATGGAGCAGGTGCGTTTTATATCGAGTTTACATCAATACTGATCTTGAGCATTGCAGTTTCCTTCTGTCGGGGAATGAAATGCGGTGTAGTAGTTTTCAGCTCACCTTAACTACCGACTGGATGCGTTGTCCATGGCGTAACTTTAACCGCTATCTTGAGTTCAGGGAGCGATTTGCGTGGTCTGCGCAAGCAAATTACATCTTCGGACGTCCGGGGATGGAGTCTTCCTCGTGCTGTGGGTAGTTCTCAGATGCGAGTATGATCAGCTGCTTACCTGTTTCTCAGCTTACATTGATCTCATCTTGGCTCGGTATTGTTTGACCAGCGAGATTCCTCCCTCTCTTGAAATCGTCCTCTTCCTCCCCCCTCCCTGGTCGTTTTTCAGCACAGACTTGACCCGGTGTTGCTTCCCGAAAGACGAACCGTACTGGTCCTTTGATCAATCTGGCAAGGAATGTCTGTCCAGCAAGGAAGCTTCGGATCTTGGGTTGCCTCAGATTGAGCTGGAAATCGATGTGTTTCATCATTTCGTGAACGAAGCCCTTCTGAAAGATATCCGCACTTTCCATACAAGGAAAGGATTCAATCCGGGCAGCCAGGAGGTTGCCAAACACTTGGGGGTACAACTGTACTGCTTCGGAGATGAAGGGGACCCAGTCCCGTCCCCCGTCTGTCGTAAAGTGATTTTCGTTCAACGTGAACATATTACTCATCCAGATAACTTCCAGGCCCAGACTTCGAGGGTAGGTGTCACGATTTGTTATTTATGTTTTCAAAATCTTTCCCTACACAGACTGGGGCGCTGGGGAGGATCAAATGTCAGATATTCATTCTGGCAACACGACTCCAATCTCCGATTATATGGAGAGCGACGACGACCAGATTCTATACCCGCGTATAGCCCCAAGTATTTGATGCAGAGGAAGAGGAGAGGCGACAGTGCCCGGGGAGTCTTTCGGCGCATGTTTAGCGGTTGGAGTTCGCTGTGCGAGAACTGAGTGCGATACAAAAGTCGGAGTAGCTAGTAATGTCGATAGATATCAAGTAGAATTCAAGCAGCCGAACCGCAAGAGAAAGCGTGGTGTTACTGAGAAAGCGATGGAATTGAAACTATAACAAGACGAAGCAATCATCAGAGACATCAGCGGCGTTTAAGTTGGTTTCGATGCACCAGGCTCAAGGCAACAGACGAGGAAGTAGTGCGTTTGGCTTCAATTTTGTTTGCATGAGCACCAAAAGCTTCGGGTTTTCGTATCTTGGCTTCTCTTGAAACGAGGATAAGACTTTTCGTTCAGAGATCTGAGGGAGAACATTGGAGTCGACGGGGATGGTGCTGTTGTAAGTAGGTACGAATGAGAAACTGATGAGAGAGATCGGGAAGAGGCGAGCCTTGTTTTTGGAGATCAGCGTTGCAAAACTCAGAAAGAAATTGCCAGATGGTTCCGGTTTTTGAAATTCTTTTGAAGGTCAACGTGAGTTGCGTTCGAGTTGAGCCGATTTTGCAATTGCGGTGGGAGGGCTTTCAAAAGAATATATTTGGGTAAACTCAACGTGAGAGGAAGAGTCCGTGTGGCAACGCCGGGAATAAGATCGGCCATGGACCCGCGTTCGAAACATCGATAGGCAAGGTCCAAGCGATGATACTGGGTGTGGCTTTCTGGCGGAGTATATGGCACTTGTGAAGATGCGGAGATGATGGCGACAGGTCAATGATTACGACACGAATGGCGTGCTGGAAGGTCGTATCGCGAAATCGAGATGATAGTTCAGCGGAAAGTTTAAAAGAGAATGTTCTTGCGGCCATGCGAGATCAGACTGTCAAAAATGTTTTGTGCGAAATTGAAGTCGAGGTTGAGTCGAGGCGATTCCAAATCGCCTCACTTTTGAAGAGGTAATAAAGTTGGAAGAGGCGATAAGGCGGAAGGACTATAAGGCAGCCTGGAAGGTGAGCTGAGTCTGCGACATGGAGGTCAAGAGCAAGAAGAACTTGAAGATCAAACGCTGTTTTTCGGCCGACAATGATTTGTCGCACGAAAGCCGAAGTTCGCCGAGCATAACACGAAACAACACGAGCTGTGGTGCCGGATCTCTTCGTCTCCCACTCCCTCCCTCTCCCTTCTCGACCACCACGATGCCCGCGCCCGCCGTCGCTGTCTACGTCCTCGCCGCCGTCGGCACCGTCGCCGCCGGCCTCGCTTTCAAAGAGGTTAGTGTGTCTCCCTCTTATCTTTAAGTATCTCTTTGGTATCTCTCGTCGTCGTTGTCGCTCGTGTGCTTATTATCTCCCCCCACGACGACAGTTCGTCTACGAACCACACATCGCGCCCAAGATCGAGAAATGGGCGGAAGACTTCATCGCGAGACGGCGTGCGCGGAAGATGAAGCGCTCCGCCGCTGCTGTCTCGGTCCCCGTGCCTAGCGGCGCAGGAGGTGCGGCAGAGGGTGGGGAGGGTGGGTACGCTGACGATAAGCGATCGGGGGCGGAGGGGAGTGTGTATGAGATGGAGGATCTCGTGGGGGAGGAGGTGCGGCAGTGGCGGTCGCAGGTACATGAGTCTATCGCTCTCGGGCGGGACGGCGGTGTGGGAGCGGGATTACGACAGCGGCGGAGGAATACAGCGCAGAGTGCTGGTGGGGTATCTGCGTTGGACGAGGTGCGTTATCTTCTTCATCGTGGTCTTTCTTTGAATAATCTTGTCTCGTTTTGAAGTCGAATATTATAATCCCCTACGACACTCTGACACCCACACACGTCCTGTTCGACCCAACCGAAGACGCGCTTACAGCATCCTCGCCTTCCCCATCGCCGACGTCCTCGACATCGACGCTGAGCAGTCGTGCACCGACACCTGCTCCGCGCGTGGCTCCGCAGCAGCCGCACCTCGCTTCTTCCCCAATCCCACTACAGGGACGAGCACCCCTCACACCCGACCCCTCTACCCGCGCCCTCTCTCCCCCCGCCCAATCTTCACTCTCCCTCTCTCGCTCGCCGTCGTCGCACGCACAAGACACAACGGCGTTCCTCCCTTCTAAGCCATTCCTCTCATCCTCCACCCCCGCGCTCCCGCCCCCGCCAAGCTACCCCTCCCCACACGCCGTCCCCTCCCTCTCGCTCGCCCACCCCGCCGCCGCCGACGCCGCCCTCGACATGGAGCTCGAGCTCGTCTCCGCGCCCGCGTCCGAGGCTGCGATGTCGGATTTCGGTGCTGTGTCCGAGGTGGGGTCTGCGTCGGGAGTGGGGATGGAGATGTCGCGTCCCGAGTCGCCGTTTTCCGAGTTTTCGGTGGGGGCGTCGAGCGCTGTGTCGAGTTCGGCTGGTTCGGGTGCGGGGTCGCAGCTGGGCGGGGAACAAGAACAGTTTTATTCGTTTACTATGTCGCCTCGGGGAGATATGGGCTCCCTCCCGACGACGTTTTCCCCGCCTTTGGACGCCAGCTCGTTGACGTTCTCGCCGCCCGGGATGGAGTTTGCTGTGCTTTCGGCGTCGAGCTCCGAGGCAGGGGATGAGGAGGAGAGGTGGAGTCATGCAGGGAGTGAGGTGAGTGGGAGTAGTTGGGCGAGTGCGGGGGGGAGGTAGGTGATCATGATACACGGTGCTTAGATTCCTTTTTCTCCTCTTTTGGATCCGTATCTTATTCTGAGTCGTTTCAGTCGCGTTTCGGAATACCTACACTTACATACAGCACCTACGTACAGAGGCTCTCCTCTCTTCTCCCCATCCGACGTCCAACATCCGTCTGCTCGTTCAGCTTGTTTATCGCCTTGCGTCGCTACTTTTTTTCTCTCTCTTTTCCTCCGTCGATTGTTTGTTGTAATAGTAATCAGTAAAGTGAAATGAAATGAGATATCCAGCCCCGTTCCAGGTCTCTACCGCAAGGTATTTGAAGTTATCTGTCCAGAGTAACTGATGCAAGGTTTCTCATTCGCTCATAGCAGTCTTCAGTACCCTCGCTTCGTGCATCTCACTTCTACTGAAAAAAAATTGAAATTTCTCGCCCGGGTTCCGAGAAGTTCGTCCCTTCAGGTGCCGAGGCGCAAGCGAAAACGAAACGTCGGTGAGAAAATTGTTCACGGGCATGTCCGCATCACTGGCTACTAGTAGTAGGCTCTTCGAGACCACTACATAGTACAGGATTTAAATTTCGCTATGTACTAAGTAGCGCGCAGCGGGCTTGACTCGCGCACTGGCAGTGGCGACGTCTGAACGAGCACTGGCACGGCGCGGATTTCCTGTGGACTTAACCAAGATCCAACCGCTTCTGATCGAGTTGAGTGCATTCTATTGGCAAAGGGCCCATGGGGCCACTGTAACGGGATCGAGGGTTTTCTCGTGGAATAAGGTAAGTATTGTGGTATGAACCCGACAAAAAAATCAAGAAAAGTAGGTGAACTATTTCTTGGTTCCTCTCGGGAAAGACTCGTTGTGTTGCTAAAAATGTGGGAATCAAGCATAAGCGTCCTTCACGATGGTCTTTTTAGAAGCTCAATAATTTCGTTGGAAAATGAGGGGTCGAGTTGTTGACGGCAAAACTTCTGAATCACACACGCGTGCGAAACCAAGATACTTTCAAAATACTTTACTGCTACGTGCCACTCCCCTTCCAGACCATCTCCCCTTCAGGCGCGCAAAGGTACTTGTCATAATTACAGCACAACCGTCTCCTCTTCCTCGGCAATAAATGCTCGGCCGATACGCGGGTAGAGAATCTGTTCGTCATCGCTCTCCGCGTCCTCAAAGAATGGAGTTGGGTGGGCAAAATCATCCTCCGACGATTCATTGTCCTCGACCTCTCGCGACGTGTATTTCTCGCCGTCCCGGTTGAATAGATAATCTAAATTTTCAGGGCCTGGAAATCGACAAGATCAGTAATAAGGTTACGTTCAATAAAAAATCAACATTACGAATGAGCGGTGAAGGGGTTGCATCCCCTTCGTCTACGAAGCAGTATAATGAATATTTCTCGTGTCGAGCAATGTCCTGACTGTCGACATTAAACCCTTTCCTTGTATAAAATGTGCGAATATCGTTGAGAAGGCTTTCGTTCATAAACATATGTTTAACCAGGAATTCCAGCTCAATCTGAGGTAAACAAAGATTTGAAGCTTCGCTGGGTGCCAGATGGTCATTGCCAGATGGATCAAAGGACCAGTAAGGCTCCTCGTTTGGGAAGCACCATCGGGTCAAGTCTGGGTTGAGAAATGTCCTGCGAGGGGGAAGGAAGAGATACATATCTCGAAGAGAGCCTGGCGCCGGACCAGTGACTCTACAGTGAACGAGTGCGCTATTAATGTAGGCTAAAGATTGAATGAGTGGTTGGGTATGATCCTCACATCTGAGGGTTACCCACAGCATGAGGTATACGACAGATCCAGACGACGAAAGATATAATTTGCTTGTGCAAACCATGCACTGTGCTTATCTCTGAATTCCCAGTCGGCAATCAATATGAGTCCGAAACTGGCGCCCGAGAATTCGATCCCCGAGAGAAAGACACTGGGAATCTCATAATCAGTATCGGGAAGAATTTGAACTCTAACTCACCGCGTCCAGTCATTAGGCATGTTATGAACGTTAGCAGTGACTGCGTCGCCAACAGTAACTGACCACGTCGACCTACTACTGTACTAATCCGACCGGTCGTTCACTGGGTGTCACCCGTCACCCAAATTGTTCACTGGACAAGTTGTTCACAACACGTCAATCACTTTAAAACTACTATATGGTAAGCCGGCATTGCTCGGCACATGCCGGCCGGAGATTTTTTTGATTTTCTTGCCCTTTTTGGGCCGAAAAAGTCCCCGTCACCCGTCACCCTGTTCAAAATTGTTCAGTTCACGAACCGGCGTCACGCATAACGTGAACAACCGGTCGGATTAGTACAGTAGTAGGGATCTCGAAATCCGGGTGCACTTCTGGAATAAAAGCCATTTCTTGCATATCTCCGGCCACATGCTTGACCACGCTGCATGTTCGAACGCTTGAGTGAGGTCCGAGCGTTAGAACCTGATACATTTCCGAAGGGACAGTCCAGGAGAGACCCAGGAAGAAGAAGTCCGGACCAATAAAATCACCCATTTTTACAAGTTCCGTTGGAGGGAGTAAGGGGTTTGGAGGAGGGACGACCCCTGTCGGAATTCCCGCAACATCACGATATGCATATACGGAGCCCAGAAATGTGGTGTGTGGATAAGTGACGGAATTCGCATCTCGGTCGGGTGGGCGGACTTCGAAACGCAGTTTCCCAGATGGATGGAACCAAGGTTTACATTGGTACAATTCCTGGACAAAATGGAGTCATTTATTCCTGCGGCGGTTAGAGGAAACCTACCAAAGTCTCGTTCACCATGGACGCAATATCATTTCCATGAGCCTTAGTTTGGTAGTTGCTTCTGTGTCAGCGGCGCCAAAATCGCATCAGTGCAAAATAATGTACCTTGAACTCCGCTCGCTGGTGGAGGGCATGAGCTATCATTGGTTGCAAGGGTAAATGCTTACAATGAAGTCTGCAAGGTAAAGTCGCTGCGTTAGTGTAGCACTGTACACTTCGCTCATTTGCTCATGTGATTTGTATTCTGTTTGAAGTCGTCATTCACAGAAGGGAGAACAATGTCCAACGCTACCATCGTGAAAGATTGCTGCACGTGAACCTTGCCAAAACGAGAATCCAAAGAGCTGGAGGACGTTGGGGTGTCTGTCTGGAAGTCTACGACATAAACCACACAAGACAGAGGAACGCACCGCAATCGCATGTGAGGCAATACGTATTCATCCCACTCTTTGTCGAGATTCGTCTTCGGACCTTCATAAACTACAACCGTCATAGGTGACTCCACTTTGAAAATCTTGGCTCTGTGAACGCGCCGATGAACGCTTCCATTGCGTACGAGTTGCGCGCCTTCGAGACTTTCTTCAAACACAAGATGTCCTAAAGGGATCCGTTCGAAATCTATCTCTCAAAGTTAAGGCGCGTTCAGTGAACGAGCCGAATGTTTACGCACTCTCGAACTCTGGCTGCACGGGATAGTTAATTATTCCACGGCTGATCTTGTCGCCCCTCCAGTACCACCGGTGCCGCCTGATAAATTCAAAGAACTTGAATCTCATGTCCGTCGCGTATGGTAAGTTTCCTACCAGTTACGTTGATATAGTACTTGTTGGAATGGCCCTTGAATTTTTTAGATGTGGAAGGAGGTGGTGCGGAAGGCGGCGTGAAGAAAAATGATGATTCGTCTTCTCCCAGTGCAGACGACTGAGAGTCAAGCTCCGCGTCGCTAGAAGTGTCTTCAGCCACTTCCGAGAAAGGAAGCCTCTCTCGGTGCATTGGAGCAGCGACGGACGACCGCCGTAGATTTAGCAGCGATTGCGATGCTACGCGGGTGCTCGCAACGTTCTCGGCGGGGTCTACGGATACAGATTCAAAGGAAGCGTTCGCCGGAGACGGGATTGGGATGTCTGCAAAAACTCCGGTTGATGAGCATATTCTCGAAAGGGTGCTTGCGTCGCACCAATAGCTACATCTCGCGCGCTCGGCATCGAGTCTGCAGAAAGTCTGAACCTCGGAGTCCGAACGAAGCTGGAGCCCATGGGTGGTGGTAGGAGCGAAGGGATCGTGGGTGAGCGATACGTTGCCTCGTGTCTTAGGGCCGGCACCTACAATAATTCAAGGCTGTGAAGAAATCATGACCCAGAATAGCAGCAAATGGGAGAGGAGCTGCTGTAATAAGCTGCAGCAAGTCTCGAATATCGCGACGTGTGAACGTGAACATGAAGCTCAGTCAAACGCAGTGGAAAGACAGCACTGCCGGGCGGCATGAATTGTGGGGAGAACGTGTGGAAGAAGGCGCTTGCCTGATTAATATTTGGAGAGAGCAGAGGCTAGTAAGCGGCAGTTTAGTTCATCAAAGGTGGAGAAGTACGTGAGCGAGAGCATAAAGAAGAAAGGGAGAAGAGAACGAAATACAGAAAGGTCGAAATAGAGAAAGGGATTTTGGAAAGGATGGCGAAGATTGGCGAAGATGCGGATAAATCCACGAAAGCATAGAACACCTTATACACGGCCCATACACCGAACTATCCCGGCGCCTCTCCTCTATGTCCGTCCCCCGAGCCCAGCCTCCACAATTGTTCTTGATGAACGGCACATACCGTCCTCCCCCGCTCGCAGAGTCGCATCCTCGATGTAAGTACTCCCCGCAAATCTTGCCAAGATCTTGCCGCAAATCGCCGATTCCCGCCCAGAAATGTTGTGCGAGTTCGCAGCACTGACAGCTGAGTCCAAAATGATAGACGTTTTTTTTTGGCGCGACTTGTTCGGCCCGAGCACAGCTCATGACCAAACAATGTCGTCAACGCCCCACGAACGATCCATCACTACCTCGACCTTGTTCATGTACTCTCTACCACCATGCCTGGCAATCGCCGCCACATACCTAAAGAACAGAAGGACCTCATCGTCGTAATGGCGACTCACCAGACTGCAAGAGAAATAGCAGATGCGACAGGGATCAGCGTACGCACTGTCCAACGCGTGCTCGGAAAGTGGAAAAGCACAGCAAGCACCGTTCAAATTCCTATCGAGCTGGGCAGGCCACGCATTTTGACGGCTCTCGAGGTCGATGTACGTCCCCTGAGCAGTTTTCTTGCTACTCTGATTACAACAGGTCGACGTTCCATAGTACCTTGAAGGGCTCGTTTTGAGAACACCGGACGTCTATACATGGGAGCTTCAGCAGTCTCTTTTCTCCGCCACAGGGCTGGAAGTATCAAAGAACACGATACGCCGCTCGCTAATCCGACGCGGATATACGAGGAAAACTGTTCGTTGCTCTATGTTTTGTCTTTTACCAACTGACTCCTTACAGATTTCTCGTTCGGCTGTTGAGGCCAACCCTACCAAGCGACTAGCATACCAAGCTGCAGCAGGGGTCCATCAGGCGCGTCAACTCGTCTTCCTTGACGAGTCGGCATGTAACCGGCACACGGCGAAGCGTTTGAAGGCCTGGGCTCCCGTTGGTGAGAGAGCGCGACGGCTGGATTTCTTTGTGAGGGGTATACGGTGAGTGACTACCCCTGCTGCGTGCATGATTTTGGTGGTAATATGTTTCTAGTTACTCCATATTACCTGCTATCTCCCTTGACGGCGTCCTTCACCTTGATATTATCACTAGATCATGGACCGCCGCCGAATTCCGCAATTATCTCGACGTTCTTCTTGGTATAATGAATCCATATCCCGGGGACAATTCCGTCCTAGTGATGGATAACGCTAGCGTCCACCACTTCGACGGTATCCGCGAGATGGTTGAAGGACGGTCCGTCTACTGTTCTTCGCTGATAACAATAAATTGATTTGGCTTGCAGTGGCTGTCGTCTACTTTTCCTCTCGCCGTATTCACCGGATTTCAACCCATGCGAGGAGGGCTTCTCATGCCTCAAGGCATGGGTTCGACGGAACCGGGACGAGGTGCTGAGGGAAATGGAAGATAGGCAGGATGTCGACCCGATCGGTGTTCTATGGAATGCGGTGTATGAGATAATGACTCCAGAGAATATTGAGGGCTGGTTCAGGGACTCGGGGTACGTCGCATGAATCACAAGAAAATTTGCCGGATAGATGATACAATATATATAACAATATGTGCACTGCGAAACGGTGTGATTGACTAGTTCGAGTTCTCCTTGTCACCAGTTCTTGCCCGCTTCTTTCCACTGCGCTTCTTAGCCAACTTCAACATCTTCTGTGCATGTTTGATGAAACTCGCAATAGCTCCATCCGCCATCCCAATCGTTGCCTTGTAATATGCTCGATCAAAGTCGGGGACACTGCTTGCGTAGCTGATGCCTTGAGCCTGCAGGGCAGAGGAGTACTGAGGATAATTGAGAGCGGGATACTTTTCATGCAGTGCATCAAGAACATCCGCAATTGGGATAGCGTCGTCATCGTCGTCGGAATCAGAGTCGGATTCCTGATGCGCACGTTTACGGGAAGCTGGGACATTGTCGGCTACATCGCGAAGGATCGTGTTCTCGCCGGCGGGTCCGGCAACATGGACATGGATGGGTGGGAGTTGTGGTTGGCCGCGGTTGCGGCTCGAACGATCCTCGCGCGTGTGACCCTTCTCCGCGAGCTGGTCAAGCTTCAAGTTCGAGGGAGGGGTGATGCAGTCAGCTGCAGCTTCACCGTCATGCTAGAAGAGGTGTCGAGTCAGTCGCCGAGGTTAGCAGATCAGGAACGACACACAATCTTTCGAGCCCAGAAAGTGACTTCCGGGAGACCGAGGGGTACGTGCTTTCCAGGGTGCGCGCTACGGGGTCCCATGACATAGCACCACCGATTCTTCCCCGGATGGTCCATGCAACTCAACTTCTCCTGGACGTCGTGCAATTCGGGAATGGAGACAGCTGTCTCGGAGGGCTTTTCGGGCTTCTTCGTGGTCTTGCCATTCGGCTGCTCCTCCTACAATGGGCGGTGAACCAAAGAAAAGCCATCATGAGCAAGGCATCAACATACCAGATTGACAATTTGCATAACGACCTCCTTCCTCCGACGCGTACTCTTCTGAAGGTTGACAAGCTGTTTGAAGGCGTCAATAACATCTTGGTCCGAAGAGAGGCGGCGGTAAGGGTCGCCGCGACGCTCCGCAGCTTCCTTCCACCCCAGGATTGCTGTCTTGGGGTCAACATTCATCTGGGCGTGCATGCGGGAGAAGAAGTCGGCAGGCGGAAGGTCTGCAGGGACAATGATCTTGGTGACTACAGTCGCCGCATTCTTCTTATTGGATTCTGAGCTGCCATAGACGCGAACTTCGATGGTTATGTTTGCGACTGCTGACTCCGTTAGTGAGCTGGAAGGAGCAGAATGGAAATTGGACGTACCTGCTTCACGGCTTGGAGCAGTGGGGACAGCTGAGAGCCCTGCTGTCAGCAGAGGATATGAGGGAAATATAAGGACGCACCGCTGCCATCCTGCCTCGACATTCCAAGAAGAACCGGGTCAATATTTGGGGTAAGTTGGGCTTGCGAAGGGCGGGAGATATGGTCGAACATGCCGCTGTCCAAAGCAGCATTCATTTGAGCCACGGCCTGCTGTTGAGCAGTAGCTCCAGGGATAGGACCAAGTCCGAGTAGAAAGGCAGCATTGGATGGATGGGTTTGATACGCCATGTCGCGCAGAAGTGGGTGGTTTGGAATTGGACATGCTTTGTCGAGGAGGGTGGCTAGTTATACCGGGCGAGGCCCCACAATGCGAGCAAGAGAGTCGTCATAAAAAGTTTATTTTGTGGATATTGGAGGCGACGACGACGACAACAGAGAACAAAGAACTAAAATAACCGCTTGTTTGGTCATAAGCTGTGCTCGGGCCGAACAAGTCGCGCCAAAAAAAAACGTCTATCATTTTGGACTCAGCTGGAAGGTCAGCGCAGGTCAGCCATTTGGTGAAGAGCCGTGGAGCGTCGTGGCAGTCACGGTTGCTGAAAACGGGTGCTGATCAAGTTTGGATCAAGTGCTGATGCCTTGTTGTGGTCGGCACTCTGTCGGCTTGAGCTCGTCTCGGCCCAATTTCGGCCGACGTCTTTCTCACCAATTTCTCACCTCAACCACCATGTCGATTCTCCGCTACGCCGCATCGCTCTGATACTCTGGCGGCCCTTTCCGCTTGTCAAATAAGTAAATCATCGGTCTTTCTCTGAAAGCCTTCTCGCTTTTGCAGTGCAAGCCCAAGACCTCGCAATATTAATGAAACACTCAATCTACTGGCTCCTTTCTTGCTCCTTTCAAGTTCTTGGATTGCTCGTACCCCTCCCCGGATCCTCATACGATAAAACTCGCTGTGAACTTAAGCGCAGCTTACACCGATAATTAAATCTCAACTGAAGCTCAGCGGCGCCCGCATATACTCTCGAACCTCTGGGTATCGTTCCGGAATAGTCGATTTCACAAAATCAATTTCGCTTTGAAAATTGACCCACAGACCGTCGATGCTAGTATTCCTCATGATCATGCTCTTGCATGCTCACCCGCTTGTCTCGCGATCGCGACCGCGATCGGGTGAGCTCTGATTCGTTTTTGGGATATGTTTCTTCGCCGGTGCCGCGTGGTCTTCGACTTGAGGCCCCTGGTCCAATACCTTCTTATCGAGTAAGTACACTTTGCTCGGTCGCCAGAACCCAGCCCCGCATCTACCGACTCCAAGTATCACAAGACTCAACTCCGACGAAATGAAGACCCGTGATGGCCACACTTGCGCTTCATGACCCTGTTCAAAGCGATTTCAGCAAGCAAGCAAGAATGCCCGTTCGATTCGGGCACGGGTCTTGAGCGGGAGACGGGTTTGACGGCATTTTCTTTTTCTCCCAACCCTCGGTGTCGATGCATTTTCCATCTTCCATTTTCATTTTCATTTATACGTCCCTGATGCGCAGCGCATACAGGTGAACCCGCCCTACAGACCGTCACTCAAGTCGTGCTGAGCAAGTAATTAGAAATTCGGAAGCAAGTTGGAGTCGGCCAGTTATCATCGAGAATTGAGTCAACCTCTACACTCAGTAATAATGTGGCCATTGTATAACGAAACCTTATGTTCAAGGCCGTGTGCGCAAATTCCGCCCAATTTCGCCGCAAATATTTAACCCCTCCCTCTCTCCCAATTCCGCGTTTCCGACCTCCAAATCAATCCCCCCAACGCTGCTCTCACATCACCCCGGAATCCCATTCCTTCTTGAAAAAAATTCCACCGCCGTAAGACGATGCGAAGCACTCGCCTAATGGATATCCTCCGAATGGTTTATTGACTGGCGATAAGTCTCTCAGGCTCTCTATAGAAATAAATGTCAAGTTGTAGGTGTGGATACTGCAGCGCTGTGCAGACTAGAATTATGAAACTGTCTCTCAGTTTGGACACCCAATGACATTAAAACTACCGTGGAAACACCCTTCCCCTCGCCTTTCCTTCTCTGTGCACTAAATGCTGGGGGCCATACGCGGGTAGAGAATCTGTTCATCATCGCTCTCTACATCTTCCAAGAATGGACTCCTTGGGGCAAGATCACCGTCTAAGGGCTTATGCTCCTTCTCCTCGTCTGACCCTTCGTGAAGTTGGGCAACAGAGTCGGAAGACACATCTGTAAGTGAGCTATAAGTGACAAGTTTGCATTGAATTAAATCGCTTCACCAAAGAGAGGGGAAGGAGGTGGATCCCCTTCATCTCCGAAATAGAAAAGTGGCAGTCCCAGGTGTTTAGCAATCTCCTGGCTGTCGGCATTGAAACCTTTCATTGTATGAAACGTGTGAAGATCTTTGAAAAGGGCCTCGTCTACGTAAATTTGTGACACGAGGATTTCCAGGGAAGCCTGAGGTAATCCAAGATTCAAAGCTTCATTTGGTGACAGACGGTCTTTGCCAGATGGATCAAAGGACCAGTAGTGTTCCTCGGTTGTGAAGCAACACCGAGTCAAGTTTGGGGTGAAAAACCCGCGAGAAGGGGGAAGGAAGAGAAAGATCTCTCCGAGAGATTCGGGCAGCTGCCAACTGGTGAAGCTATAACTAGCGTATATTGTACCAATAAAAGCTGAAGCCCAAGTTAGCCATTGAGCATAAGTAACCCCCACATTTGAGAGCCACCCACAGTATGAGGAACACTCTGTGCCCAGATGACTTGTGATGTAATTTGCCTGCGCAAACGGTGAAAATAGCTCCTGCGGGGCCTCCGGAGACCCACAGCACAATTGAAGTCTGAAACTGAAGTCTCGAAGCTGTGAGTGCTTAGCAAACTTGTTGGAACACCTGACGTTGGGAATCTCGTAATTAGTATCGGCGAGAATCAATTCCAAACACACCGCGTCCATCCATTCGGCAACATATCAGTGCCCATATACCCAGGGTAAACAACATTGCCCAACTGGAAGGACCACTTTTTCGCCGGAGTATGGTTAAGTTGTAGATAAGCCACTTCTTGCAGATCACCGGCCACATCCTTGACCACGCCATGTGGCCGAATAGTGGAGTGTCGGGCGAGGGGTATGGTCCGAACTTGCCACAGACGGAGGCCAATGAGCTTACGATAGTAGGATTCAAGGTCAAGGGAATCAATCATCTCTGAAGCTTCCACCGGTGGGAGTATGTATTTGGGAGAGTGGATAGTCATGTCCGCCTCCACAAAAGGAATTTTGAATTGTGCATTCAGGGTGGGAGTATCTTCAATGCACAATTTGCCGGATCGATGAAACCAATATGTACACTCCTCCGCGGCCTTGAAGGAAATGAGTCGCAAGTCCTTCAGCAGTCGAGACACTCACCAGATACTCCAGATTTTTCATGAATGCAATGTAAGGACCGTGAGCCTTATGTTGGCAGTTTAGCTACTAGAAATCTCCTCATAGTCAAGAAACTGAACCTTGAACTCATTTCCCTAGTGAGTAGAATAAGATGACATTCGCTACAGCGCGAAATGCTTACATAAAAATGCTCAAAGTAAACCTGTTGTGTTGGTGTGCTGCTGTACATTTTTTTCATTTGTTCCCATGATATGTATTCTATCTGAAGTCGTCATTCACAGAGGGGAAAACAATGTGCAACACTACCATCGTGATAGATTGCTGCATATAAACCTTGTGAAGACGTGATCCCAAAGAGCTGTAAAATATTGGGATGTCTATAGGCAAAGTTAATGACATGAGCCCGTGAAAGACAGAGGAACGCACCGCAATCGCATGTGTAGTGATATATATTCATCCCACACCTCATTGACATCCTTCTCCTGACCCTCATATGTTGTGACCGTCATAGGCGAGTCCATTCCAACAATCTTGGCCCTGTAAACGCGCCGAACAACATTTCGACCATATACGCGTTGCACGGCTCCGATATCCTCTCCGAGGACGATATCACCTAAACGGATCCTTCGAAAATCTATATCTCGGAGTGAGGCACATTCAATGAGTGAGTAAAATGCCTGCGCACTCTCGTAATCTGGTTCCTTTCTCTGCACACTGAAGTTAAATGTTCCACCGCTGATCTCGAAGTTTCGATTTTTGTGAAACAGTGCCCTGATTTAACGATCTTGTCAGGCCAAGTTTGATTGAAAGCGAAAAAGCGCCCACTGGACAACTGACGGACTTGAAATCTCTTCGGCATCTTGGTCTTGCGCTGGGTAGTCGCTGAAGCTGGAAGCCATGGTGGTGGTAAGAGGGAAGATGTGAGATCCGCGATGAGGTGATAGAGACTTCAAAAGTCACTGACTTCACTCCGAGATGACTGGAGGAAGTGTCGAATCCCAGAAAACTAAATACTACTCACAAAACCACCAGCTACTTATAATCTAATGCATCTACTAATGTGGAACAAGGGAATCTCTGAGTCAAATAACTCACAAAGGGAACCACATACCGAGAACAAGAACCAAAGAATATCGAGTCAAAGCCGGCACAGTCCCAACCGTTACAGAAGATGGCGCCTTCGAGTGGTACGTTGTCCAGTGTCTGAGCCCTTGTACTTATAATTAAAGGCTGTGAACACAGGAACAAAAAGAATCAGATGTATCTATTTCAGCCCTCGCGGCACAGGATCCGGGATCTTCGCATACATACCATTTCCGTATACGGTATCATTCACCGTGTTTCGAACACGCAGATAGCAGTTACAGTAATTTTGAGGAATGAAAGGTGTATGCAAGGTGTATGTCGACTAAGGTTCTTCCAAGTTGAGACCAGCGGCGTCCGTGTGTGCGTGAAGCTCAAGGGCGCCGGGAACACTAAGCCGGCAAGTGCCGTGTCCGTTGTCCACGAGCTTTGTATTCAAAGCATGTGAACTCGGACTTTGTCTCTCGAAGATGCTTTGATACGGAGATCTTGATGAATGAGCGGGGATGCGAAAATAGACACACCACGTCCAAGAGTTGCCATAAGTAGTGGTTATCCAGCAGAGTGAATTAGTCGTTAACATCAATGCAACGAGAATGACCGTGAAGGAAGACTCGCATGATTTTACCATATCAGGGACGAGCTTTCGTCTAGTTGAAAACTATTCAAGTTACAAGTACCTCAATAATATAGACCAAGTAAAAACGACAACGAAATAACTTACGTTCTTCAGTTACAGCAAGAAGAATCGTGGACTCGTCTTCTCTATCACGGGCCTGGCATACTTCGAGTTGCTATGATATCTATGGGGATTTAAGTCAGCGCGGATGAATCAACCGCACCAGCTGCAAATCCGACGATGTGAGTCGCCGATAATGGCGATAGCCGGGGTATCTTCCTCCTCTTCGATCCTGTGATAACAGCGCGCCAGGGATGGTCAAAATACAGAAAAGCACAGCCTGCATCAAAAAAGGCGAGATATTTCATAGTAGACATCGTCCTTCAATGAAAAGCCCATAGTTCGGGTGTTCCCAGACTCCAGAGTGATTGCGCGCCAGTGAGAGCAGATGCTGACGAGATTGAGAGGGGCACGGTTGTGGTCCATCGACTACCGCGGCAGACAGAGACCGAATATTGCTGAAACGAGCCTTTCGAATGGTAGGGATAGAGCGGAAACGTCGTTCGATCCTTCTGTCTCCATAACGGTTGGAATGAGAAGCTACGGCGCGACGTTAGGTAATTCAAATTTGGCAGAGCTTTGAGGTCTGGACGTGAGTCAGACCACGATCCACCGAGACAATTTCGTGGAAGCCGGAATGAGCCTTCGTTTGGCCTTCCGAGTCGTTGGGCCTTGAAGCCTTCGCTCTCGAAGCCTTTCAAATGTTCAAGTTCTAGACAGTTCCAAGCAAAAGACACGCGGGAAACTAAGCAAGAGTGGTGCTTTTCGCAGAGCCTCCTCACTTAGCCATTTTATCGCGCAACCTCCATGTCGCTGTTGAACGCTCTCTCTTCGCGCCTTCCACCGCCCCGGACTCATCCAGACAACCGCGACCCGAGGGTCACCTGACAGTTATCATCGCCTGGACTGCGTATCGCTGTTTCGAACGCGTATCCGTGGTCCAGTCTTATCCCGGTTTCAAGAAAACGTGCTCCGCTCTTGGGAGGATGTGTGTTGCATTTAATCCAATCCCGGCTTGACACGGACTCTTCCCTTCCTGAAACTGCTGAAACTGCTGAAACTGCTAAGAACACTCTCTCGAAGGCCCTCCTACCGCAAAAAATCGACTCAACCTTAATGCGAATGCAATCCCGTTGACGTGCAAAGAGAATACGAAGACGTGAATCATATGGTGAATGTTTCAACGCAGATCTCCGAAAACAAGGCTCGCCTCTTTCCGATCTCACCCCTGCGCCCTCTTACACAAACACCTTGTTCCGGAATCCGCATTGGATGGCATGCACGACCATTTGTCGTTCGATGGTCAACGAGTTACTAGTATCTCAGCCAACTGCTATCCTGACAGTGGTGACGCGTTCTGGTTCGACATGCATCCCTACAACAGCAACATCCCCGTCCAGTCCCAAGCACTTTGAAAAACAGTCCTACGAGATGAGTGTCTTAGATTACGAAGTCAACTCAACTCCCTTGATTTTCTTTCAACTTTTCTTGTCTTGCGTCAAGGCCGCTCCTCATCTCTTTCCACCTCCAACTCCATTTAGCTCACTCCGCGTGAATCCCAATGAAGTTCCTCCTTTCGCTGACACGCAATATTAATAATAATATGGACTCACGCGCGCGTCGTCTGATTCGCTCTTGAATCGACACAAACCTCCAAGTCTGGTTATATTTCTGTCGAAGCTCATTGCCGGGATTCTTAGTTCAAATTTTCAAGCACTGCCCTAGCAACTTCCTCCTTCCCTCGTTAGGTGCCGCCGATGTCTTTGGAACTCTCCTCTCCTCGTCTCTTTACAATTTCGATTCCTTTGCTTTCTCGGTATAACACGACGGTTTTTCTTGGGATTCCCGTGGGTCACATTCATGCACAACACGAAACGCGAATTCAAACTTCAATTTCGAATTGTACATAGGTAAGCCCCATTCAATAAATCCCCGACGTGGGGCAAAAAATAAACTCATACGATCCCTTGACATTCCTGGCACACTCCTGGTGCCGAGATGGCCGTTTGCAAATAATCATCAGGGTGCCTGTACTGACGAGTCATCCATAGTCGCCGTCTGAGCACATAATTTGTTGTCATCTAACCGATGTTGTCCATGGGGTCCAACCACTCGTTGTTTCTCATCTGCAACACGAAGGATTATGACAAAATGATCAACAATTAGCAATAGTCACTCACCGGCACGTTTAGAGATGTCTAGGATCACGGCAATAAGTAAGACCGAATAAGCGGTGAAGGGGCCGGATCCCCTGCGTCTCCGAAACAGTACAGTGGCCGTTTTAGGTGTTTAGCGACGTCCTGGCTGTTGGAATTGAATCCTTTCCTTGTATAGAATGTATGAAGGTCGTTGAGAAGTGTTTTGTCAACAATGAAAGTATGTCTTGCGGAGATCTCCAGCTGAATCTGAGGTAAACCCAGAGCTGAAGCTTGGTTGCTTGAGAGATGATTAGTCCCAGAGAGATCAAAGGACCAATAGGGCTCTGCTTTTGAGTCGGGGTAGCAAACCCTGGTCAAGTCTGGGGTGAGAAAAGCGTGGGGATCGGGGAGGAAGAGGAAGATTTTCTTGAGTGACTGGGGAATGTTGTCCGTCAATTTACACGCAATCTCCACAGAGTCCACAAAAGCTGAAGGACCGGTAATCAGGATTTAGTCGAGCATGAGCCTAATGTCTGAGAGCCACCCACAGCATGAGGAACACTCTAAGCCCAGATAATTGAAGATGTGATTTACTTGTGGAAGCCAGTAGAATCGGGTGAAGCGGCCACGCAGGTTGAGCCAGCACGTGGCCCACGGCAATTCATTCCTCGAATCATGAAAGACACTGCGAATCTCAACACCAATATCGGCGAGAACTTGATCGCAAACGCACCGTGTCCATCCATTTGGCATAATAGTGGTAGGAACAGAAACTTTGTAACCAAAAAAAGGAAATGACCACTTGGGCGGATCGGAGGTGACCTGTGGAAGAAACGCCATTTCTTCCAGATTCCCAGCTTTATGCTTAACCACGCTGTGTGGCCGAATAGTTGAGTGCCGGGCGAGCGGTAGGGTCCGAGTTTCATATAGTCCCAGCATATTGATTTCACAATGGTAGTGTTCTAGGGGAATGGAATCAATTATCTTTGAAATTTCGACCGGTGGGAGTAAGTATTCTGGGGGGTAGATGACTGTATCGCGAGACGGAGAAGGTTCGATGCCGTCCAACATACCCCGGTACTCACGGGCTCTGGAATGCACTTCGATACACAATTTTCCAGATATATGGAACCAATTGGTACACATTGATGGCCTCTGGAAGATACTGAATTGAAGGTTATTTAATGAAAATCAGGTGAAGCGCACTAGGTCCGGGGTGTTTATCATGAATGCGATATAAGATCCATGAGTCTTGTTTTTGCCAGTCAAGTTGTGAGCAGTGTCGAAGTCAAATTACAACAATATACCTCAAACTCCCGATACTGGTGGATAATGAGCTAGCATTCGCCGCAGGGAGCAATGCTTACCCAGAAATCTCGAAAGTAAATTCGAAGTGTTGGTGTGACGCGGTATGCTTTTTTGGTTTGCTCGAATGAGATGTGTTCTATCGGCTTTCATTATTCACAGAAGAGAGAACAATGGCCAACACCACCTTCGTGAAAGATTGCTGCATACAGGCCTTGTGAGGCGGTAATTCCAAAGAGCTGGAAGACATTGGGATGCCTATGGGAAAGGTCTACTACATGAAGTGCACAAAACAGAGGAGCGCACCGCAGTCGTGTCTGTAGTGATATGTATTCGTCCCACTCGTCTTTCAAATCATTTTCTGAGCCCTCAAATATCGCGACCGTCATAGGGGATTCCGATCCATAAATCTTGGCTGTGTGGACGCGCCGAACAGTGTTTCCATTGTATCCACATCGCGCAGGCCTTCCGATATCCTTTTCAAGCACTATATCTCCTAATCGGATCCTCCGAAAATCTATATCTCGTAGTCAGGCACATTCAATTAACAATTCAAATCTTGACGCACTCTCGAACCCTGGCTCCGTTCTCTGCACAGTAAAGTTAAATGTTCCTCCGCTGATCTCAAAGTTTCGATTTTCGTGAAAAAGCGCTCTGATGTGACGATCATATCAGCCAAGCTCAATTGGAAGTAAAAGGACAAACTGGACGACCGAGGGGCTTGAGATCTCTTCGACGTCCTGGTATTGCGCCGGGTAGTCGCTGAAGCTGGAATCCATGAGGGGTGGTAGGAGGTAAGGGAACGCGGGCGAGTGGAACATTGCCTCGTGTATAAAGCACGGTCTATAAATAAAGGCTGTGAAAACCGAGAAAAGAAGCTGTATCTGAGGCTGTTATGGATAGGTACAGCCGAGCTAAACAGATCGACGAGTCGCGTGAATCTAATTCTAAAGAAGTGAGTGACGGGAGACTAGTAAGCGGCGGATTAGTGCGCTGATTCCTGAAGGGAGAAAAGAAAGAAAGAGGCAACGAATTCGAGCGAAGGCAAGAAATTGCAGAGCAACGGAGGAGAACGATAGTTTACGAAAATAAACCGAGATGAGGCAGGAATGCTGCAAACTGAAGCGAGATGTAGAAGAATGCAAGGAACCGTGTCATACCTTATACGAGCCTAATACGAGCCCATGCACCAGATCCCGATGCCTCCTCTCCATGCCCATCTCCCGCGCCTCAAGTTTCGCTTGTCAAACGCCGCGTAGCGTCCCCTCTCCCCCATCGCCTCTTCTACATCTCGAGTCTCGAGCCTACCCGGTCCGTACCGCCTTAAGTACCGCCGATTAACCGCCGATTCTTTCCGACCCCACCCAGCAGCATCGCGCGAGTTCGCTGCGCTGAAGATCACGGCGGTGCGCCGAGTACGCGCTTCAAGCAAACGGAAGAGTCTTGCAGACGTGTGAAACGACCGAGTCGAGCGTCGATGGCGAGGTCGAGGTTGTGGTGGTGGCTGCAGAAAACGGGTGTTGACGCTTGTAGTATGTACAATTGTTGTGTTCGGCACCTCGTCGGCTTGAGTTTACGCGTTTCGGCCGACCTCTTTCTCACCTGAACCACCATGTCGATTCTCTGTTACGCCGCATTTGTTCTGTGTACAGTAGCTCTGCTTCTCCACTGCCCGTATATTCAGCCTCGTCGCCAACCCTCTGCTCGTCAAATAACCCATGGATATCAGATTCATGTCTTGTATCATTTCCAAGTTCTGCAGTGCACGCCCAAGTCATCGCAATGGTGTGGCCCTGACCGCTACGATTCAACGCTCAATTCAATGGACCCGCAGTATTTTAATTCGGTCCTGGTTTCAGATACCTATCGTCGATATTCTCACTTCAATTTCTCGGTATCCCTTCCGCGATCGTCAAACGGCAGAAGTTAAACAACTATCAATGGCGCGGCTGAAACCAATCTCGATTGAAGCTCGGCGGCGCTCCCAAATACTGTTAAATTTTTCTCTCCAGTTTTGACTCTTGAGCCCATTGCTAAATAAATTTCACGAAATTATACTGGCGTGCTGAACTACGGGATCACTGTAGGTCTCCATTTCATCGGCCCGTGGAATTGTTTCTCACACAATTTCAGGCTCACCCGTTTTGCTGCGTGATCGAGTGGGCTCTGATTGTGTCTTTTTATGTTTCTTCGGTCTGTCTTCCACTTGATCTCCGTGTACATGAACAACGCTTGACTCGTCACTGGACTCAAGGGTCCGAGCCGGACCCGCGGTTGCCACACTTGCACTTCATAAGTTCATTCTCCTTGGCGAGAGCTATTTCAACCAGCGTACCCGTTCGATTCGGAGACGGGTCCTGAGAAAAGCCTGACGACATTGTTAAATGTGTTTTTTTTCTCTGCCGGTGTGTTCTTGTTCAAATCCCTTGGTGCGTTCGCATTTCAGAAATTGCTTCTCATATTATCTTGAGAGCTAATTCATCTTCCATCTGAATTTAGGCATTGCTTATCCTGTTACAGGGGAAATAGCTCTGATTATTGAACTTCTTCTAATCCTCTTGTAAATACTAAAAAAGAACTGCGCAAGCTAGCGCTTCAAGGCTACCAATACTTTGCATCCCAAAACAGCAATACTAAATTTCTTACTGAAAGAATATCAAACGATGCCTGAGAAGCTCCGCACTATATCAGGTGTGCCTCGTATAAACAACAGCAATATATAATCCTCACCTTCTTCTTCTTCACGTTTCCTCGTCATCCACAATCCCACCAAATCCCCGCGAAACTCGCTCATCACAGGCAGCCACTCGACCTCCATCCCGCCCACCTTCAACGCATGCAGCCTTTCCCACTCGGATTTCATACCGCTTAAGGTAGAGAATGACGGGCCGGAGGGACGGGGTCCGTAGGACCGCGTGTGGTCGTAGACTTTCACGGACAAGAGGCGCGCGAGGGGCTGAGGGGTGGCGCGTCGTGCCTCGAGTAGGGAGATCACGGCGCGCATGGTGTCGATCGACTGGTTCCTTGCACTTTCGAATAATTTGAAGGCGAAGTGGGTGAGAGACGGGAGTATCGAGCCCCCCGTGCGAAGGGTTTCGATATCGTGCGAACGGAGCAAGATACCGCTTCGCTCGATAGCGAGGGATGTGAGGTTCGTGAGAGGGCGGAAGAAGCAGTCGGTATAGCTGCTGCTGTCGTTGTCCGAGAGTACGACTTTGACGCCCCAGCCGAGAGTTAGCTTTCGCAGCTGTGCGGCATGGTGGGTAAAGAAGGTTGAATGACGAGTGTCCCAAGTGATCGATGATGAGTTCAAGGATGAGGAAGTCACGCCTGCGAGTTGGAACCCGGTGAGACGAGGAAGATGGAGGAGACGCAGGAATGCCACGTCGACGTCGATGGTATTGTCAACGTGGAGCGATCTCGAGTTGTCGAGGACGAGATGGAGGCGGGAGAGGTTGGGTAGTGTGATGGTGTTGTGAGTCATGTTATTGTCGAGTAATATGTCGACGACCATTTGAAGTTCCAGAACGGCGAGTGTCGCCGATGACGAGTGGGAAAGACGAGTTAAAATGGCAAACCACTTTGTACTCGGAAGCGAGGCCATGTACGAGAACGTTGAGAGCTGGTGCAGCGGCAGCAATGAAAGTAACGGCGGATCCGGATCCACGCCACGTTGCATGTGGGAGAGCAAACGGAAGCTGCGTAGGCGCGGTAATAAATTTTCAACGACTATATCCCGAATTGGGGAGGCAGGCATAGCGATATTGATACTCGGAACGGCATATTCGAGCTCCACAAGAGACGGACAGGGGCATTGAAGGAGAGTGCCCGCAAAGGAGCCAATGATGTGTCGAGATGGATAGGTGGCTTCCACGACGATTCGTCGCCAATCCCGAGCGAAGGTGACCATGAGCGAGCGAATGGGTTCAAGAGTCGTGGCAAAGCCGCTCGGGTTGGATACAGCAAAGGAATGATGCAGAATAAGATGGAGAGATAAGTGTTCTCTTCGACCCCGGGCAAGGTAGTGTGTTATGAGGTGCGTTATCGTTTCGATGCCGTGAGGTGGCGGTTTAGAGAGGACTATAGAAGGAAAGCTCCAGAGCTCCGATGTATCCAAAGCCACTGTACGCCATCTAGAATATATCTGAGTTAAAACAAGAGGGAAATTGTGTCCCCAGGTCGCCCCAGCGGCGAGTTTCTGTTCGAGAAACGGGTCATAAAAGGCAAGAAATATTTCCGAAATGATTTCTGGCGGCAATTGAAAGATAAAGCCTACATATATATGAGTATAAATTCAAATAAACAGGCGCAGATAATTATTCTGCGACGTACACTCCGCTATAGCCTCTTTTTCTAGTAGATTGTTGTCGAGAGAACTGAAGTCGATACTGCCGATAGCGCAACACTCAGCGGAGTCAGTTTGAGAATTTTGGTGATGAACCTGTTCGTCGAACACAGATCACATACTAGAGCGTTCAGGGACGCGCAATGCCAGCGTCAAGGTCGCTAGTGCCGACGAGGACTCGGAGATGGTGGAAGAGAAAGAAGAGCGAAAAAATCTCCCACGTTTATTGACGTCTGTTGTGCTTTGATTGCCGTCAATCCATGTTCGGCTGATAACACTCTTGCTCTCAACATCCATGTCGGTACACAGCTGCAGAGGATACACCGCAAATACCGGTTATTCCTTTACCTCCGGTGACTCCTATGGTGGAGAGGGCCCAGGGAAGCCAGGGCTGGACTCTGGTCAACGGTTCTTGTCAGCTAGGGAACCTTGAGGGAACCGCGACATTTTCTTGCGCTCCCGCCGGTACACGTACACACCGCTTCATTCCAATCATCCCAGTTCCGACTAAATATAACCCTTCTGTCCAATAGTAGACAACCGCAGAACTCAAATCCGACACTAAGATCGCTTGCTTTGCTACTAGCTCTCGTGTTGAAACAGTGAAACTCTGGCGCCACAAATCTCTTCCGGGTCTGCGCAACCAAAAGGCTATATAAACGCCGCTCTTCATCGAAGCTTCTTCTCTCTGTCTCTCCTCCCTCATATGAACTCTCGTCCTTCCTCCAGCCCTCGCCCTACCGACGCAATCTCAGCGACTAAACCCCTCCCTCGTCCCGGGCATACTCTTTCCGTGTGTCCAGTGCGACTGAGTGGCATGCAGTGGCTACCGGCCTTCACGCGCCTTCAATACATGATCCTCTTCGGTCACTTCGCCCTCCAACTCACTGCATGGACGCTATTCGGACTCATCTGGAGCAAGCAAATTATCGCCATCCCGCTGCCTGACCTTATCCACGACGTGCAGAGTTGGTACAAACCGCTCACGTTTTTTGTTACGGCCATATCATCGTCTCTTGCGCTATTCTCCACAGTGTGAGTCACCTCTCGTTCTCTTATTATTCGCTCCAGCGATCGGCTTAACATTTAATTCGCCAGATTATTCTCGCTCGCTGTTCGGCAGTGGATTTCCTGCCAACTGCGTACCAAAAGAGGGCTGAGATTGCATACGTTCTTGCGGAGCATGCATTTCGCTTCACATTCGATTATTACCGATCGCGGACAAAATGGTCTTTGGTTGGCTGCATCGATTATCGTATTTATCATCGTCGCGTTACAGCCAGCCGGGTGCGTCCTCGTTTGTCCTTTTCCCTCCGTGCTCTAAAATTGTGACTACAGATGGAACACCTTGCTCACGCCTCAGCTCTTCGACCTGGATACCAAGGTGTCTGGCAAGGAAATCGATCTCGCAAATCCTCGACTCGATTTGTATTTGCACAACGGCTCCCTGGACGCATGCGTCTTAGATAACTGTGTGTATTTACAAATCTTACCCTCCATTAGTTCGGCTAATTCTCTCAGCCGTTCTCGTAGGACTAGCAATCGGCGAAACCGAAAGCGGCTTCTCAGCGGCCAAAGGAGCGCAAAACGTCCCATCCTCACTTTCGATCGCAAATTTCATCTTCAATACCTCTACCGGTACGTGTATTCCCTCGTTTTGTTCCTTAAGTGTTAGTGTTTGTAACACCTAGCTGATTCAATGGCTGCTGTAGCTGGGATTCTACCGCTCAGCTTTCAGGACATCCCAACAAGTTCTGCTTTCGACAACGCAACCGTCATCCCGCACTCGATATCCGGCCCAGGAATTGGGATCCCGCGTTCGTTATCCGTGGTGCAACAGGGTGAGCGAGTATATCTTTAAGTCATAAATTAATGTTTTCATCTCTCCATGCAGGTTTCACCGCGGACGTCTCTTGCAAATTCCAGACTCTGACGACTACAACTATCCCATCTTTGACGATAACCACCATCTCTCCGAACGAAACGTCGGCCCCGACACAATATAACATCGATTCAAATTGCCCAATGCCCGCAACCCTCGGAAATACCACCCGCGCTTCAACGTACGCCCTCGCCGAGAACGATTCTGGATACCTTTTGATGATCGCGTGCGCAAACGGCGCCTCGTACAGTACGTTTCACTCGCATGATTCATACGTACCACGCTGAACAGTTGAATTTCGGAATGGATACTTAGCATTGATCTTCATCGGCGGCGGCGACCAATACGCATATCTCAACAGCACCGTATGTACATTCACACCCAAGATAACCAACGTCAGGGTGGACTACCACTACCTCCCCTCCGCCTCCAGCAACACCACCGGCAATCTCCCTGCCAGGATCGACACCATCACGCTTCCGGGCGGGATCCCAGACTCCGTCGGCGGGCCCGCGGGCGTTTCCGCTGTGGCGACGGTGTATGAGATGATACGGTTCGCACAGGGGGAGGAGATGAACGTTGTTGGGGATCAGTTGATTGCGGTGCTGCAGGGCGTGGATGGGGAGGGATTTGTTAGCGACAGAGACGGGGTCCTAACAGCAATGGTGCGTTTCGAAATATTAATAATATCTCTCTCCGTCTCAGAGCGAGTCGGATTAATGATTTGGCGGTTGGATAGGAGGAATATCTTCGTGGCGTTGCGGAGTATAGCGGGACGGTGAGTGGATTCACAATCTCAATATCCCGAGCAAACCTCGTTTTTAACCTCGGGACAACGTAGCTCCTCCGCGCATGCCTTTCCTCACACAAAACAAGCGGCATCTTCGCAGACGGTATCCCGAAGGAAATTACCACCTCAGCCATCGGCGAACTACGCACCTACTTCTTCGGCTGGGCGCTAACTTCGTCGACCGTCTGGATCCTCGTCCCTGGCGCTTTGATTGCGTTTGCGTCGATTGCATTGGTGTTGAGCAGTGCTGCGGCGGATTTGCGATTGCGCCCGGAAGAATCGGGGCTGTTTGACCCTCTGGACGCGTTTGATTTGATGCGGGCGTCGGCGGCGGGTGGGTTGGTTGGGGTGTTTGATTCGGAAGATGGAGGTGGTGGAAGCAAGGGTGAGCTGGGTGATGTGAGAGTCATGCTGGAGATGATTACGGGGCGAGGGATGGGGTTGATTGGGAGGGTCGGAACCGCAAAATCGGGGGAGGGACTGAATGTTACGTAGTCTTCATGCGGCGAAGTGGGCAGAATTTTCATCGTAAACCTAAACCTAGGGATTTTGAACGATGCGCGATGGCTGGGAAGATATGGATTAGTTACTTATGCGATGGCTACACTAGTACTAGGCTCGAAACCAGCCGTTATAGTAGCAATGACGAGCAAGCAGGTATTACTGACAATAACGGCTGGAAGCACTTAGCCGTAAACTGATAGATGGCAATTTCAAACTCCGATTATACCTTTTCGGGAAGTATCTCCGAGGCTTGATGTCGGAAAAACATAAATAGCCTTGCAAGGCCGCGGACTTCCAATGCCGTTGCAAGGATCTCGGAATGGTCCGGCACAGCCTTGCAAGCCCTGCGACCGAATTGGAAGGGCATTCCAATCCTTCTCTTGTCTCGCAACGTCTTACAAGTATTGCCCGCGCGTTGGAAGCCCTTTCAACTTCGCAACCTCTGTTCAAGCAACTCTGATGCGGGCTATCGTTTATGTCTGCTCACTGCTTGGCGCGCGCCGTCATGCGGCTGCACCTCTGAGCTTCCACTGGCACCTGCATCTTTCGCCTTCCGCCTCGCCTGCTGGTTTGAAGCCCTGTAAAACACGACGTAGACGGTGCCTCACACGCTTGTATACATCTAGTATGCATAATCTAACCCAAGCAACCGGATCTCACTATATTACCGTCGCATCTTGAAGCTCGCTCACTCCTTTGCCTCTTGTATCACCAACATCTACCGTGACTCCAATGTACTGGTTTAAAATTTTATCATGTCTTACCGATTACATCCTTCCCAACCAATTTCTCAAAGTCTTGCTGTCTCCTCGTGCGACTGCAACTGCGCAGATTGCGAAAAATATCAAATTTCAGCATCATTTCGAAGCGGCGAGCATTTTACAAGAAACGTTTGGGATACATATGCTTGAGTCGAAGAGAAACATCGGTGTCAGCAACATCATGAATGAAAAATTCTCCGGCATTGTCAAAATCTGGAACCAGGAGCAAGCCGCGAACAATAGAATGAGCTGAAACGAACTCTGCTTCCTTCCTCGCTTTGCTATGGAGATGGTATGTCCGCAACAGCTTGTCTTTCCTTGACAGAGCACGCAGCTCCAATGGCAAAACAAGTGCAAAGGGGTGGGACTTGTTCCCGACCGTGCGGGAAAACATGTAGACCAACCGCACGAACATATGTCCGTTGGCAGTTTTCACGAGCGCGCCGTCATATCGCGGATGACCGTGGAACAGCGGGTTGCACCTTAGGTAATCTGTTGTCGACGTCCAGTCCCCAAGATGTTGGTAATGCACTTTTAGCAGCTGGAACGGCACAATCTGAAGATTACTCAGTTATTGTCTTGCATTCGGGTGGGCGAAATGTCACGATACCGTGTCGCTTTTATCGAATTTGATCCATTTACCTCCAGGTAATTGGTGATAGGCCTGCAGAAACTCCGAAAGATAGTCTGCAAAACGGATACGAAATCTGTTAAATGCAGGATCGTCGGCCATAGCGTCGTCGAGGTCTTGAAAGGTAATTGGTTTTAGTTTTGAACCAATGTCGACGTTAGATAAAACTTCGTCCGGATCTGATTGTTCTTCGGTGTCCATTGAATCGAGACTGTCCAGCTGCTCGCGGATGAATAGTGCAACAACCCGGCGATGATCGTGTTTGACGAGCTGCAAATTTCAATGAGCTATCAAACATGATCCAATTCCAAGCCTTACCTGCGTCGTAACGTTTTTGAAATTAGTGAGGCGATGGTATATTTGTCGAACTGGCCCGTGCATGGATTCGCTGATCTTTGTACCAAAGTTCCGTGTAGCCCCTTTGTTCGTGATATCGTCAAATACGTGCCAATGGGAGTGCATCTTGGGAAAGTTCCAATTCTTCTCATGGTCAGTGCCTTCGCAGGTTTCGGCATAGTCCTACAGCTTCGTTAGTGTCCTACATACCGGTCGTATTTTTGCACACCTTCATGAGCTCGTCAAATTGTGCAAGCTCCACTTTGCCGGCCGCAATTGTTTCGGCGGTGTGAACCTCTAACGAGACGTACATATTGAGTTCCAAAAAACTTCGCACACATCTCAGAAGTAAAACTCCCTCTGGGTCAGTGAGTACATTATATGCGGCGAACAGCATCATTTTGGCAATATCCTCATTTTTCGAACCGTCGTTGAATGTGACATTCATGACAGCATCAAAATGGTTGAGTTTTCGCCAGCGAGGCATTGCACTCATCCTGTTAAACATGAGATCGATCCTGAGTTGTTATAGCGATTCTCACTGTTTGTCGATCTTATTTATTGAGGGGCGGCCTAAAACAGTCACTCGGTCTTTGACCTGGTTAAAAAGATGATCCCAGAGGCCACCGTAGGCGTGTAGACGGTCGAATGAAATCGTCTTGTGTGGATCGGCTCCAATTTTCCAGAATGAATTCTACAAAAACTTAGAATCCTAATTAATCAGAGCGTAATAAGCACACCTCGACGTCGCGTAATGAGTAGTCTTTCAGTAATTCTTCTCGCTCTCCAAGAGTCGCACATGCTCTAGCTTCTTCCAACCGTGCTTTGGAGTCTTTTGCTGTACGAAGTGGATGCTCGGTCGAGAGATCTGATTGTTCGTTCCACGGAACAAAACAGATCGGGCATGGGTAGAGACTTTGTAGGCCTCGAATGAGAGTCATCACACAACTGTGATTGGGAAATGAGAAAGAAAAAATGGTAGCTTATTTATTGATGCGCTCACGCCTCCTCATAATCAGCGGCAAGGATCAAGAGAACCGGAAAAAGCCAGCGAAGAATGTCGTCTCCGCATTTTGTCCAACTACCAAGCTTGGCGTGGTGAACGAGCGATTCAAGGAGTTTCCGGAACGCAGTATGCCAAACTACGTTCTTGAAATCCGTGTGTTTCTTGTTCTGTTTCGCGTCGTCTTTAACCTGTTCAGAACAATTAGTCGTTAGGACCAATACAATAACAGACTGAAAATACCACAGGCTGGTGTCCAACAATCTGCCCACCGCCAATCTGAACATTACTGTTACGAATCAAAACTGGAAGGTTGGCCAAGCGTGCGACTACAGCATAAGCCTTCTCCGTGCCGAACGTGCTGAGTTTGGATTTATCAACATAGACAATCAGTCCAACCAACTTTGCAAGCGGATGCTTTGGTAGAAAAGACTTCAAGATTGTCGTTTGAATAACGGTCCAGGCTCCGATAAAATCATTCAACTTACTTGTGCCTCCCAAAATGCATTAGCGGTCCATGGCTCATGGTAAAATCTTGTATAGACCTCGCCGTTGAATTTGTAGGCCTTTTCGGCATCCCATACAAAGAAGGGAGCGAGTCGAGCGTCTTGAACAAGGCCTAATATCCAGTCCCAAAGGGGCCGGGTATAAGTTTTGAACATTTGATCCTCCGACTTGTACGACACAGTGATTTCGTCCTCAGAAAACTGCGGATCGGCTGGTATAATTACCTGTGATATTGTGAACAAAATGACTCACCTCGGTGCACTTGTGCGACGCCAGACTCCATAATTTGTCAAGCTCTGCAAAATTGTTAATTGTGAATTCACGTCGGTTTTCTCCGCAACGACGAATGAGGGACAACAATGTTTCCGACAGTTTCTGGTTCAACATGGCGAGCTCACAAAACTCGGCGACCTCAAAATCCAATCTCGTTCGGAAGGGTTTCCATGGAGTCAAGTCGGGTGGAAGCCCCTTTTCCGATGAGTTAGAAGCGGCATACTCCGCTAGAGATTGGAACAAGACTGGTCTCTCGCTATGAGGATGAAATATTCGTCGAATCTCTGGTGTATCTTGTTGCACCGGCGGCATGTCTTCATCCTCACGCTCAACATTGGTGTCGATTTCGTTCTCGCCGGCATGCAAAGGCGATCCAGGCGGTGAATAATTGACTGCACCTGAACTCATGAGTGAGTGACTCCAGTCCTGGTATTCGGAACCCACCGTCATGATATGTCGGAATGTTCTGGACATTGGTTTGTGAACGCGAAGACTCTGGTCAATTTCAAAACTATTGATAAGTCCACCGTATTAATCGAAACTGACGTCGATGAGGGGGTTTCTTTTGCTTGACAAGCTTGGCATAAGCCACTTTCCCTAGACTCTGTTAGTACTGAGTTACTGGTTCTGGTGACTATACGTACGACGGTCGTCCTTCACGCGCTGGGCGAATTCGGTATCCCCCAAAGCAGCGTCGACTTTATCCTTGCAAGCAGCTTCGTGTTTGCCGATCCCTCTGGATTTATATTCTTTCCCGCAAGTAGAACATTTCTTTGGGCTCCCAGCTGGGGGCATTGGAGATCGCTAGACGAAAGATGTGGAAGGCAGGAAGAGAAAGCGCTGCCAGGCACGTGGTCGTGTCAATCACCCGCTTCCGACCGTCTCGGAGCCAAACAAACAGATGCAGCCTTTCTTTCTCGTCCACCATTATTCACTTCACTTCAACTTCATGTTGTCGCAGACCTGTTGGCTTTGCCAATTAAGAATATACCAGTTTCACGCAAACAAACAATGTCGCTGGACCTTGGGACTTGCTTACTCCACCTCTGCCCCAGACTCGGAATCGGATATTGAAGCATCTCAAACCCTAACGGCGGCGGCAATTGCGAAAGCCTATCCACGCGGTCGAGATCACATATCATGTCGAGTAATATTGTAGGTGAGCGGATTGAATTTGGCATTTCAAGGTCTCAATCTTCTAATTGAATTGTCCGAGTGATTTTCTAGATGAGGGATTCAAGGGACTTGAATCACGTCGCAAAACATGGATCTGCTCTCAAGCGAAGAAGTATATTACCGAGTTAATTTCAAGCCATCGATTTTCCGCCGGTCGACTGACCCTGCAATGTGCGGAAGAGTTAAAATTTGTTGGACAGATCTTTTGAGTTTCGGCATTGGAGTCCCGTACCCTGACTGTGTGCAGCGGCGACATTCTGTCATTCCTTGCCTCCTACCACCATCATGGCACCACCGAGTCGCAATATCGTTCTCTCCGATGAAGACGACGACGACGACAACCCTCGGAGTTCCTCTGAAGCAGATGACGACGGAGGGGAGGAACGCTTCCAGCCCATCGATATAAACGCTTCAAAACCTGAGATTATCAAAGTGCGTTGTATTTGGATTATAGCGCATCTACCGCTGCTGACTTACGAATTGAAAGGCCTACCAGGACCTGCAGCTTGACCATGGGCGCGTGCTTGCCGAAAACCGCAGCCTTCGTCAAAGGCTTCACGAGCTGGAGGCCACTTCTACTGGGAAGCGACAGCGACGCGCTCAGAGCGACAATCGGTTAGGATACCAGCAACATGTCGGAGCTTGGGCGCGCAAATTTCTTCTTGCAAACGAAGCTTGGGTGACGGCGGATGAGTTCTGCAAGCGTCCAGTAGATCTTGTCAACACTCCCGAAGAGCGTTTTGAAAGCAGTAAAGTTTACTCTCGTGAAATCACTGTTGCTCTCTATCAAGGTATCCCGCCGAAATTCCACCCGCTGCTCGATCGCTTGAGCTATAAGCATCTGTCGAAAGACGTAAGTATTCTTTCACTGGATGAACCGGCCCCTTTCACTTGTGTGTTCCAGTTCATCTCGGACTTCGGGAACGCGCGCTCAACGCTGCTCAACAACCTGCGTGGTGTAGCGGCCAGCATTCTCACAACTGCCGGCCACAAGGTTGACACTGCGCTCGTGGGTGTCGCCAACGCCGACAGAGGCCAGAACGAAGTTCTCACGAAGCTCTTGTGCTTCCCTGAAGAACAAAAGCCCAAGGTCTTTGCCCCCATTCTATTTCCCAACGGCCAGAAAAACATGCAGCATATATTCACAAGCTCAATTGTGCTAGATGTAAGTGCTTCGTGTATCACTTAGACTGTCTTCACATATACCATTCTGATTACTCCTCAGTTTCATCGCGTTATGTTTCATGGACCCTCGAGTTTGGGGACCAAACCCGACCCCAAGGCAAACGCAACAAAGTTAGGGGTGGTCGAATGCAGCGATCATTCCATTGCATTCAGCGCTATGCTGGTACGTTCCAGCATACAATTTCCTCTCGATTGTTGATCCTTCCGATTCCAGGCCCGCTTCATCATCTCGGCCGACAAGAGCTTTGCGTCTACGGGCCAAACAACTAAGATCAACTGGGAGGCGGACTATCGGACGTACCGGAAACTCCTCGCATGCAACCGTGAGGCACCGTATGTGAAGCAGATCTTCAAGACCTTCAACCGCCATGTTTTCGACGGCGTTCCGAAGGCAACCAGCGCTACGGAGGATGTGGAGGATGATGGCGTCGAAGATGAGATCAGCCGAGCGATGCAGCTTTTGGCCGTTGGAGGGTTTGCTGATGCTGATCCAGACACAGATGCGAACGATAGGAACACCAGGCATCGCATGGAACCCGCGCCGATCCCTCAGCCGGAGGCCGTCGCTGGGCCCAGTCGTCGGGCTCGATTCACCGCTGAACCGCCTCAGATACGTGAAATTCCTGCGGAAAATGAGGTACAGGCGCCGGAAGCAGAGGAGGAGGAAGTGGAGAAGGAGGTTGACACTTCGAACAAAGGAAAACGAGTCTCGACGAGACGAAGGCGATAGTCGGCGCTGCATTGTGGATAATATAGTTTTTTTTTTCTTACGCCGTCCTGCACACGATTAGACGGCATATGTAGGGCTGCGATTCTAGCTTTATAAAGCCTGGTTTTGTCTACTTGGATGTATGCTGTTTAATAGTTTGTAACGAATGTGCGTGGCTGAAGCCTAATAGGCGGTTGAGGGTTCGTATCTCGCTAGCAGTAAACATCACTTACTACAAATTGTTTTTATTTCGTGACTCAAGGTGTAGTCGGCTCTTTCAACGCCCTACAATCATTGTGCATTCTTCCAAGGCATTTCAATCCTTACTAGTCTTGCAAGGAACTGAATACGTTCCAAGACTTTGCCATCCTTCCAAGACGACTTTCGAGTGCCAAGGCACTTCCAAGCACACGCTGTCATTGGGTCCTTCCAAGCCATTGGAAGCCATTGAGAGGTTCTTTACAAATTTCCGACAGAAGCGACTTGTTTTCACGTTTGCCTCAAGATAATATTTCACAGTATGAGCTAACCACATTCTCTATCAATCCCAAGTCCTCTGTGACTTTGAAATAGGTTTGCCTTGCATACAAGAGGTTTGTTGACCCAAAATAAAACCTGATGCTAAAAACCTTCACAATGATGGTATTTTCAGGTAATCTTGGCCCGGAAACTCTCCACTGAAAAGTAGAAATGGCTTCCAACAGTTCCAGGCAGCATTTGAGTGAAAGAAAACAAAAACTGAACAACTTGAGCTCGGAGATACTTCCTAATAAGGGATAGTCGGAGTTTGAATTTGCCATCTATCAATCTACGCCTAAGTGCTTCCAGCCGTTATGGTAAGTAATACCTGCTCGCTCGTCATTACTCCCACTAACGGCTGGTCTCGAGCCTACACTAGTACTCACCATAGCGTTTTGCTTGATTCTCCATGGTGAATGGCCGCCTGGGGCTTCAGATTGTTTTCAAGTAAATGGTCCTCCGCACCGTGAGATGCGATTTGAATGGCAGTTCTGATAACACTGTCAGAGCCATCAGCAATGCGTAAATGCAGATGAAAGGCTAATTAACTGTGAAATGGATTCGAGAAACAGTTTATGAACGCGAGTACACCAAGGGATTTGAACAAGGGCACACCGGCAGAAAAAAAAAAGACACAACTAAAAATGTCGTCAGGCTTTTCTCAGGATCCGTTCCCGAATCGAACGGGCACGCTTGCTGAAATGGCGATCCGTCGGAATTGAGTACGTTGAGTACTCGTAGAGTAGGATGCTTGAGTCCGGTCCTTGAAATCCGAGATTAGTACTATAGTGACTGTAAACGAGCCACCTCGATGAGCAAAAATTGAAAGAAAAATCGTGAACAACGCACAATATCCACTACGGGCGTACAGCATTTAAGAGGTAGTTGCACAGACAGACGATCGGTGTGTCGAAATACAGTGATACGAGCTTGGAGATAGTCTCCCGCAGTCAGACTCTATGAGATATATGATAGTCGATATATCTTTTCATATAGAGCTTGGAGACAAGCTTGGAGATAGCAAATGATTCGGCTACTGTATGGCCTCTTCGAGGCGCGAGCTTAACCTTTAGTTACTAGTTAGAGTCTGGTTTGCATGTACTACTGGTGTCCTCGCCACTAGAAGCTTCGAGTTGTCGGATTCACTCTTGAACCCGGCGCGGGTTGCCTCGGCAAGCTAACATTAAAGGCCGGCGGGAGCGGACCGAGATTCCTCGCACGGCATCCGACGGATCGCTGCCCACGGATGTTAGGTGCCGATCGCGACCCTTCCAATATTTTTCTTGAGACTTTCTGACTATATCACAGTATCACCTGCCTCCACTGCCTAGACTCAAATAAAAAAAACAACCCGGGACTTCCAGTGGTGAAACGGCGAACCTCGGCAAAGCCACTATCTCCCGAGGCCCTCAGCCGACACGGCGCACAATCGGCATTGGTTGACTGAAAGACGCTGACTCATACTTTGCTTGTTCCATTGCAACAAATGCAAGCTTGTCTGAGTAGCTGAGCCTAAAGGTTAAGCAAGAAGGTACCTTCCCACTGAATCCCAGCAAAAGTTTGCTCATGAAAGGTGTACAACGGTGAAAGTAAGGGAGCAATCCGTGCTAGGAATAATGTCAAACTCAGCCCCCTAATCAGAATGCACCTAATTTTTCTCAGGAAAGCATTCAGTGCATTCTACACATCGCAAAACTATCAGTCTGTGCTTTGGGTTGTGTTTCGCTTCATACCTTTCGCTACTTCTTCGGGGATGATCAGATCGAGGAAAAAGAGTAGAAGCCTAGTCTCACCTTCGCCGAAAATCATACGTTCAAGTTGATTTACCGATGGCAGCAGTGGCTCCATATTGATGGAACGGCGAAATCTAGCGGTAAACTGATCATCCCAATCGGCGGATTCCACCGGAGTCATAGCAGTTGTGATTGGAGCTTCACTGAGCCGTGTGGTAATCCCGGCAGCATTGGGACGCCTTGCTTTGTCCCCCTCCCAACACATGGCAAGTAATTCCCAGAAACTATCGAGTGCTGGGGTTCCTGTGCAAGAAGGCAGCCGCTCAGGTCGTTTGCCATTCAACACGCAAAACATTATCTGCATGTCGTTGCATAGTTTCCGGAATGGAACCTTGCCGGTCATTATCTGATAGTGCTCAAATTTCGAGCTCAGCAGTAAACTTGAGATCATCTCTTTCTCACCTCGTAGGCAACGCAGCCGAAAGCGTAAATATCGGAGGCGAAGGTCTTCACGGCGGTTTCTCCAAATAATTCGGGCGCATGGTATCGTGCTGTTCCTCTATGATTGGTAGTGGTTGAGGTTGCTAGTCGCAAGGTCATTGTATTGACAATGATAGACAAGCCGAAATCAGCGATACAAGCTCGTTCGGACGGTGTCACAAGAATATTGATCTGAAAGTCCGGTCAGTAAGTAAAGTCCCCTTTCGTGAGATTAAGACTGTTATCGCACTCCTTTTAAATCACCGTGGATTATGTTTTGGTTGTGCAGGTATTCCAAGCCACTGGCGACGTCAAGGATCTAGAACTCTATGAAATTCAAAGACAATGGGGCACTTAGGCTTTCATACGATGTCTACGCACCATCGAGAAGCGTTTCTGTGTATCGGGTGAATTCGCTTTCAAAAATTCCATGATATTGCCGTTTCGCATCCAGGGGGAAATCAAGCACAACCTCTCTTCGATGTAGTAGAGGCCGAAGAACGGAAGAACATTGGGGTGACACAGCTGCCTCCAAATGAGTGCCTCTGCCCCAAATTCCTTTGAATGCAGAGTTCGAATCTTGTTGAGGGTGTGGTTATGATGGCAAACTCCGCACCTTGACTGCCATTGCAATATCGCTCTCCTGAAAAATTCGCAACATCTTAATGCAAACACTTTCCCCGCCCACCAAACCCTGCCAGATGTCTCCGTAGCCCCCTCCCGCCACTTGTGTTCCGACTTTCTGCAACCCGGTGAGAGTGAAAGAATGCGGGTATAAGTTAGATGCACGGGATAGACGCCGCATTGCCTTGAAGAGCATTGGTCGAATTACTGAAAACAATTCTAGGTCCAAGAGCTACAAATTTGTAGACTTTCCGGTATAAACCAACGCATGGACTTACATCCTGAAGCAAATCCAGCATTTCCTGTGCCTCTGTTCCCCGATATTCTAGAAATGTGTCATAGCCATCGCGGTTTTGAAGAGACTTAGCCAATCTCGCCGCCAGGTAGATGAAACATTCGACAACATGCGAGGATAAGTCGAATGCCCACAAGTGTGGGTCTGGTGGTACCTTGTACCGTTGGATTTCGGCTCTCAAAAATTTTAACAGCCATTTGAAGTCGGATCGGAAGGAAAGAATCTTGGAGAAGTGTCTATCCTTGACGTATCGAAAGATTCGAGTCAAGCGCAACCACTCTCTATAGGCGATACGTCAGGATCACGGTCTTGCCACGTTATTCGAGACTCACAAAGTTGCAGTGGGCGAACTATATCTTATTGCGGGGGAAAATGCGAACAACGACTGAAAAGTCTTCGGGTGAAAAAGGAAAATCAGTGCAATTCTCTCATCGCGAACAGAGTTGATACCGACTTCGTGATCAGTTAAGATGAAGGATATGAACTCCACCCGTTCCAAAGCCGTGTATCCTGACGTGTGGAATATATCGAAACACCGATCAAGGGCAGCCCTTTTCAACGCAGAGTTCAACTGCGACGCGCTCCAGAATTGTTGAGATTGAATCCTTTGCAAAAGTAGCTGTGGCTCCCTGGCATAGGCTTCGCTCGCAATATTGGCAAATTGGACCCAGTATTTGGATGTAACGTCAATATTAAAGGCGTCAGCAATGGGTTGAGGGATACTTGGGGACATGCCAAGCATCAAAGTAAATGCACAAATACGCATTCCAGAATCACGGCAGGCGGACGACTGAAATGAAACTCTGGTTAGAGAGCTGATCGTGTTCCAGGTTTGTGAATCAATTTCTGAGACATATCGACGCCAATCCCGAATGAATGGGCCGATTTTGAGGTTCTGCTCCAACTCCCCGGAAAGAGTCACTCGATCTTTACGATCCCACGCAAAAAGGTCACGATGCTGTTCTTCGCGAAGTAGAGACAGAAAGGCCATCACTGGTTTGGGCTCGTCGGGCAGGAGCATGCGGAACAAGACCCACAGGATGCTCGGCCAAGCAGGTATGAACATCTTGAAAACCCAGCGGCAAAACACCGGATGTACCTCAACACTATTTGTCTGGAGTTCGATTGCTCGTGAAGCCAGTTCTCTGGGGAAAAATTCCGTTAACTGTTCGGATTCACAAACTTGTACTGACAAACTTACACATCGAGACAGTCGCACACGGACCCGCCTGACATCAATCGGAGATCTGCCACCGAGTATACTTGTAGCACGACGTTCACCCAGTCCTTTATGGCCCCTGGATCGCAACCACACCATGTGTCATGTGAAACAGGGGGATCGTGGTCGAAAGATTGCACCCAAGTCATAATGGTTTCCTGCAGGCTAACGACAGCCGTTGAGGAGTCTACAAAGGACATCCCCACGATGAAGAGCCACGTTAGGAATTGAATCCGGGTTGCGGATGTTAAATGCGCCAGCCGCCCGGTACCGCCAATCTGTTTAGAGCACTCTTGAAGTTTTCGTGCTATAAAACCATCGCTGGCATCGACACCACCGTTAAACCTGTCGCCTGAATTTTGGTCTACATCCTCCGAATCCTCTGAAGTCCGGGTAAGTCGATTCCCAAGTTCCTCTTCGTCTTCATCCTCCCACAACCAGAGGTCACTCCGCTCCGAATCGAAAAGTATTTCCCCAAAACGGGAGTACTCATTCCGTAGTAGATCCGAGGAATCAGCAACACTCAACGTGTAACAAAGGCAGTTGGTGCGATACAGAGCAGTTGCTACTTGACTTGTTTGTGGAAATTTCTGGGGATAGCTCGAGGACACAGGAAGAACTGCGTCGCTCGCCCTCGGGAGCAATTTCCTGCAGACGAACTGCGCCATACTAAGCGAACCCACGACCGCCGATAGCATGCAAAGGTCAAAGAGAGTCTTAAATGTGGGTTGAGCTACACTTACAGAGCCGAAGGCTACCCGGATGGTGCGAGGAGTCCAGAGAGCAAAGGAAAGAGTGGCGGACAAGAGAGCTGTTTCGAGGCACTGCCTCCAGCACTCCCCGTGGGCTACAGCCTACAGAGGCTGTTCATTTGAGATGTCCAGCTATATGGGACATCGGGCGCATTACCGGATTTTGTGAGACTAGTATGCTATGTAGAAATAGAACGGTGTGAATCTGCAGCACTAGCCTCAGATCCCAGATGTAAATCACCGACAGCAGGGAGAAAATCATACCTGCTGTCACGAACTCGTTGGAAATGCTTCGTTTCAAGAAGATCAAAAAAGACGAGTGTCTGTCGCATAAGGCAGTTAAAATAATCATAGGAGCAGTAAAAGATAATTGCGAAATTGATAGCCACAACATACAACACGAGTCCACGACTTGCCTCGTTCCCTTTGATTCTCGAGAAGAGCAGAGCTGTGACGAGCTTTTCTGAATCTAAAGGAAGTTCCGAGTGATCACGTTTAATCGTTGAAGTATTTCACCTGATACAGCATTTCAGCGTTAACGAACGTGAAGGTCGAGAGGAAGGGGGTCACGTAGTTACGGTCACACTGTTGATCGGATCTTGCCGTCAAATCAATGCGCCGTTTACAGATCGAACTTTATTTTCTGAAAGTTAATTACGGGCAGCAGTGGGCTGAAGGAGATTGGTTGAGACCGCAAAGTACGGCTGCTTGAGTGGGGTTTTTTTTTGTCATTGTTTGGATCGAGTTATTCCCGTCCAAATCTGATTTATTCAACTGCGCAGCGTTGAAGTTCAAGCGTTCGAGGTTCCATAGATAAGTACAAGTACTTGAGTTGAGTCATCATTTCCTATCCCACAACCCCGCATTGTTGCAGTTTCTGCCGCTGCAGACTTCAAATAAGAGCGTTATCAATTGAATCAAATCCGAGGTGACCTCCGAGTCGAGTCTTCGCAAATCTGTCAGTGCCGTTCAATATGATTTTGAGCTACCAATAGATCGACGGCTGAGTAGCTCCCTCAAGGAAGGCATTGATATTCAGGTTCAGGCTGTCCGGGGAAGTTGCCACACGCACTGGCAAAGACGACCTTGTTTTGTGTCGAGCGACTTGGACCTGGTTTGATGAACTTTACGATACACTGGGCGAATATGACCCAGAGAAATACTAACCGTTGCGCTACATAAGTGTATAAGTATCCGTACATGATGAAGATCAATGTGGACAGTCAGATACCGAACGTGGTCGCGCAAGCATCGTGAATCCTCGAGCCCTGGTAGCGTTACGCTTTTCGAGATACTTTGGGAGCGTCTACAGTTTCAGCGAAAGCAGGTTACTTATCACTTACGAGCGGCGTCACGTAGGTCTCAGTATTCTTCAGAGCGGGGAGAGCTTTCCTGCGCATAGAAGTTTACTGACTTGCTTACGTCGAAAATAATCTGTAAATCGAGTTCAACAGCGAGTCGATCGATCAGTGCAGCTTAGACGTGACTCACAAAGCATCGCGAGACCGAATTATATCCCTTTTATCAGCAAACGTGAGCGCTTTGCTTTGTATCAATTCTGTACGATACGGAACAAATCTGCCGTCTAGGCTGTCACCTGTGTTCCGAAATCAACGAGAGTTAATTAAGCTCGGAGCGTCAGAGCTGTTCGAAGTAGCTTGAAGACTCGCCTCGGATAACTACAAGGAACTTAAGGTGAATCCAAACCAGTCCTGAAACAAGAGGCAGGTCCCCGAGGAGGGTTTGACTCGGTTAAGTGCTTGAGGGAGGCGACGTCGGGAGAGCGAGGATGACGAGATTGAGTGGTGTATGTATGGAGAGGGAGGAGAGAGATGCAGAGCAAAGATAGCCTTGTGAATTGCGGCGGCGGATTTCGATATGACGTGAAGAGATTGGGATTTGATGGTTGACTCTGGGGGCGACCGGTGGAACGAGGGAGGAATTTCATCATTGAGGCGCCGTCGGCCGTCGGATTCGCGGTGAGGTACGCAAGACTAGAGACGATGACGGCGGGATCTGAGGGGGGAGAGACCTAGAGCGAAGACGCGAGGAACAGTTTTCACTGAGTGCGCAGATGCGCGAAGAGAATCATCGCGGCGGCGGCGGCAGAATTTCGATGAGATGCAAGGAGATTGGGATTTGAGGTTTGACTCTGGGAGCGAGTGGGATCGGCGTCGCAGCGGGGTGTGGACTGGATGACTAGATTCAGTGGCGATTTGAGGTGTTGGGATGAACGCGTGTTCATGTACCGGCAGTGACAAAGCAATTGTGTCGGTTCCGATGCACTGAGAAATTCGCATACCTTCAGAACCTGTGTCCATTCATCATGTGTCTTGCAAGCCGTTGATTCCGACTGAGAACGAGTCACTTCAAGGAACAAGATTGAAAGAACGTTGTGAAGAGCGCGCAAACCTTACCAACATAAGACGGCTCTCAACGAGAACTTTTTCAGATTCGGAGGATGTGGCTGCGCGGACAGACAATCGGCATATCGGAAGCATACGAACTCGAAGGTGGCCAACCAGAATAGATTCACATTCAATTTCAATTTCGAAAGGCTTCGTAGATTGTCAATGGACTGTAGGGCTAGAAGTCGTCGAGCCGGAAAGAAGACATGTTCAGGACTCCAAAGGGAAGAGTCGACCCCGTCAAATTCTAGCTGGACGGCGAGAGGAGCGGAGTCGACATCGCGGTCGTGGTGGTTGGGGTGAAAGAGCAGGATCGGCCGAAGAACGCCGATCACTGCCACAACAAGCGTCAATACTCTGTTTGTCTTTCTCCTCCGCACTCACTTTCGCTCGTCTCAAGTTGGTACCCCCATACGAAGACTCTGAAACCTACGATACGCTGATGCTAGTCTCAGCGTGCCTCACCGACTTTCTCCGTCCTCAAGATCTTGTTGCGGGTCTTTGGGAGAAATTTGGGAGACAAGATCTTGGAGCAGTTTGCTCTTGGTGACGAATGTCTTCGACGTAGCGGGTGGCGGGAACCGGGGAACGGCTGAAAGCACTTAACTCCCCACACCCGCACCGCTACAGCAATCACAAGTAGCATCCGTGAAAGGTGCGTCACATCTGTCGCTTTTTTGTGTGCCTCCCGTCTGAAGCGTATCAAGCAGCATCTGTATGTTCCGAAGCTATAAGCCCCCTAGCTCGTGCTGCACGACTCTGCTTGGGCTGCCGCTGTGGTGAAAGGCAAGAAACGCAGCGGGTCGAATTTGGAGAAACAATCTGATCCAAAGTTTGGATGTCGGTGCGAGGTGAGCGTGTTTTTGTCTCAACGAAACTCCCCTCAATCATGTACCCCAAGCTCTGGTCTCAGGCTAGCCTCCGCTCCACGGAACCGTGAATTCCCGACTGTCTGCCCCGTGCGTCTCGTTTCCCCATATACCTCCATCCCCGCTGGTACCGACGCTAACGCGTGTATATAGCTAATCATTCTGTACCTCCGCTGACCCGAGCTGCGTTGTCGAGCGTGGACGAAGCCGCCTCCCCGGTGATGTTATGACATGGCTCCTCAGCGTGGCTGTATTTTCACCTCCAGAAGCTCGCCATGCATCTGAAAACAGTCAACGGTATGCATGTCAGCCAACGAGGTACCCCTTCGTTCCCTTGCGCAAAAACCTCACGTTGACGAGCGCACACCTATTTAGAATTCTCGTCACTGCTGCTGGGAATGTCTTCGCCGGCGATGACGTGGCGCTCTCGTCGTCCGCCAGCTGCCGCTTGTCGATCGTCCCCACTTCCGATGAGACTCTTTCCGGCTTTCAGACAAACGACATTTCCGACTAGGCGGCGCCTGTCTGTGATCTGATGAGTGGGTAGGCTTCGCTCACCCGATTCAGTATGTCCGTCCTCACTGTCGCCGCCTCCCTGGCTTCCATAGCAATGACGCGGTGCTGGGGTAGGCGAGCGGCATCGAGCGGTCTCCATCCCTCGAATCGTCTCCCCAAATCACACACTCGTCCCACCGCCCCCTCTGCCAGCGCTCATCTCCGACGTCTTGCATCTCACAACATCCAAGGACAGTGCGCGGGGGATGCCATCGCGGTATTGCGTTAAGGATGGCGCCGAATCCGTCGGTCGATAGGGGTGGGTGGGATGTGAAGGGTGAAGGAGCGGTCGTGGTGTCACTGCGAAGAAGACGGAGGTGATGGCGTCGCAGCGGTGTCGGGGCGATCGTGACAGTCAGGTGCGGCGGACGATGGGGCAGCTACACCCGCATTCCCGATCGCTTGCGTCTGCGTATACTATGTGCTTTGTCTCGCTGCCGTCACGCGCGGGATGGATGCAGGGGCTGCCTCGACAATCTCGGTGACCACCACGCTTGCTTCGCGTCTCGACGAGGTCAGGGTCGTTTCAGCCGATCTCTCTGTCTGCCCTTCGTGACACGAGCTGCGTGATTCGTTCGGCCTGTTCTCCTCGTCGAGCCAGCCGTGCGGGGGCGGAGGATGGGTGATGCGCGTGTATGCCTCGGCGGTGGATACGTCGGCGTAAAGATTGAGGCTGTGGATGCGGATGCGGATGCGGATGGACGAGGATACCGTCTGGCTGCTCTCATTCTCGTCGCATCTCCCCAGACATGCGCGCTCTCGAAAGGCTTCGTCTAGTCCGTGCCCGTCCACGACTCCCTTCTCTCACGAGTGTCCTTCATCGCCTCCTTCCTCTATCCCTCCTCCTGCATCCCCCGCAACCTCCGCCTCCCCTATCCTCTCCACATGCTCTCATCTCCGCGCCGCGCCATCGCTACTTCTCCACCAATAATCAATCCAAGATTGAATTGCGATTCGTCTGAATTTGGGGCGACGGCTCACGGGAATGTCGAGGAGGCGTGCCGCGGCCGCGCTCGCATTGCGCGTTTGCTTGGGTAGACGACTCGTTGTCGCGGGTGGGAGAGGATAATGCGCGGAAGGAGGGAGAGGAGGATGGGTGGTGGTGGCATCTAGACGGGTGGACGCGGGGGTGGGTGGAGGAGGAGTAGAGGAGATTCGAGATGCGGTATGGGTTGGGATGAGCGATGAGGGAAGCGCGTGGGTGAAGGTCTTGCGTTGCCTTGCTGTTTCTACCCCGGCAGACGAAAGAATAAGATCGGGTAGGATCGAAAGGAATGCCGACGTCGTCCTAGGAGTCTTGCAGACC
This sequence comes from Favolaschia claudopus, assembly GCA_037176885.1. Taxonomy (NCBI): domain Eukaryota; kingdom Fungi; phylum Basidiomycota; class Agaricomycetes; order Agaricales; family Mycenaceae; genus Favolaschia; species Favolaschia claudopus. Next base: position 1,020,412 of record JAWWNJ010000081.1, read on the forward strand.
TAGTGCGAAGGCGCGGGGGATGCGGACCCGCCGCCAGCGTTCGCAGGGACTTCTCGCCGGCTTGGAAGACCCGCCGCAGGCGGGATGGAGGGCGGGAGAAGGATTCCGTGTACACGCGGCCGTTCGTACAGGTATGTATGCGCATATCGCTTTTCTTTCCTTCCTTTCGTAAATTCGTATTTGCATATCTTCAGCTCGTGTCGTATTCAGCGTCGTTTCTTGCTCGCTTTCTCATTCTTTCTCCGCTTTCATTTGAGTCGGTACTGATGGTCTGCTTTTTTGTAGCTTCCTTTTTTTTCGCCCCCGCTGCAGCTGGTACACAACGCACCCTTGCGACCTCACCCTTCCTGGCCCTTCAGCTGGGCTCCTGATAGCCCATTCATTCCGACTCCCTCATCTTGCTTTGCCTCTCATACGCCCCGACCCGCTGTATACCAAATGACTAAGCCTCAGCTTTCCCCAGTCACCGTTTTCTCGACGGCGTGCAACCCCCGGAATTAGTGTATACCCCTTGTGCTCTACATACCCAACCCCCACCTGCCTCCCCGCTGCCCAAACTTCCTCGCGGCGTACTTCTGTTTTGGGATTTCGACGTGATGACGTAATCACGTCTGTGCGACAATATTCGTACTTTTCTCCGGCGTGACTGAGGATGCTGCTTATCGACGTCGGGTGCGTGTTCGATAGGCTCCTGGGCATGTGCAGCGTGCTTGGTTGGTTGCTGGGCGCACGCGATGGTCTTCAGTGAATCAGGTGATGGCGAATATACTGTCCACGCTTTCGCCCTCACTGGTCGGAATCGCAAAGAGGCGTGTCGTGCAGTGTGAGGCTGTTTGCGGTGAAGCCTCAGTGCATATCTCACATCTCTATCGGCTCGCCCCCTCGTCCCCTTCGCCATCCTCTATATGCCGCTGAGAGGGAGTGGATATACGCACTCGTACAAGCTTACGTGCATTTTCTATATCACTTACAGACTGCGGTGTGATTTGTGAGAAACCATCTATCATTTGAGCTGATGATACACTCTATGTGCGAGACTCTCGGTAGACATCCTTCAGCGTCATTCGCCCCGTACATAATGCCTGTATTCTACTTCGTAGGTTTCGCCCTTTTTGTCCCATGGACACTGATTCCTCCCCGGAGCTCGAGTTTGAAATGTCCTCCCACGATCTTTTCGAGCGCCCTGTCATACTCCTGTCATTGAATATAAAGGGGAAGGAGAGCTTTCCGACGATGCCATGCCGTCCAAATTTTTCTCAACTGCCCTGAAATGCGACTGATGTCGATCAGGGAAACACTCGGTGCATTCTACACATCGCAAAACGATCAGGCAGTGCTCTGTGGTTGTGTTTGTTGGCAGCATACCTTTAGCTACTTCTTGGGGGTAATCAGATGAGGAAGAAAGAGTAAAAGTCGAGTCTTGCCTTCCCCAAACATCATACCCTCGAGTTGATTCACCGTTGGCAGTAGTGGCTCCATGTTGATTGAACGGCGGAATCTGGCGGTGAACTGATCATCCCAATCGGCGGATTCCATAGGAGTCATAGCAGCCCCGATCGGAGGTTGAATGAGTTGCTTGGCAATCCCACATGCACTGGGACGTTTCTCTTTCTCCCCGTCCCAGCACATTTCAAGTAATTCCCAGAATTTGTCGAGTGCTGGGGTTCCTGTGCAGCAAGGCAGCCGCTCAGGACGTTTACCTTTCAACACGCCAAGTATGATCTGCACGTCGTTAATTAGTTCCCGGAACGCAAGCTGACCGGTCATTATCTGACGGGGTTCAAATTTTGAGCTCGGCGAATAATTATGATGTTTCTTACCTCGTAGGCAACACACCCAAAAGCGTAAATATCAGACGCAAATGTCTTTGCACCCTGCTCGAATAGTTCGGGTGCATTGTATCGCGTCGTTCCTCTATGGTTGGCAGTGGTCGAAGTCGTTAGACGCAAGGTCATCACGTTAACGATGATAGACAGGCCGAAGTCAGCGATACAAGCTCGCTCTGAAGGCGTTACAAGAATGTTGATCTGAACGTACAATCAGTGATCCTAGTCCGCTTTTGTGAAATTGTAACTGTTATCGCACCCCTTTCAAGTCACCGTGAATCGCATTTTGGTTGTGTAGGTATTCTAATCCACTGGCGACATCAAGAATCTGGAAAGGTATTAATTTGAAAGGCGGCTGGGTGAACTTGCGCATAATATCGACACACCATTGAGAAGCGCTTCTGTGTATCGGGGGAATTTGCTCTCAGAAATTCCATGATGTGGCCGTTTTCCATCCAGGGGGATATCAAGCACAACCTCTGTTCGATGTAGTAGAGGCCGAAGAACGGAAGAACATTGGGATGACATAGCTGTCGCCAAATGAGTGCCTCTGCCCCGAATTCCTGAAGGATCAGTTGAAGATCAGAGAAGGAATAGATTGCTGATACAAGACTGAATCCGCACCTTAACTGCTATTGCGATATCGCTCTCTTGAAATATTCTCAACATCTTGACACAGACGCTTTGTTCGCGAACTAAACCCTTCCAAATATCTCCATAGCCCCCTCCCGCCACTTGTGTCCCGACTTTATGCAACCCAGTGAGAGTGAAACAGCGCGGGTACAGGTTAGATGCACGAGATAGCCGCCACATTGCCTTGAAAAGCATTGGTCGAATTATTGAGAAAGATTCCAGGTCCAAGAGCTACGGATTTTTAGACTTTCCGGTATAAACCGACACATGGACTTACATCCTGAAGCAAATCCAGCATTTCTTGTGCCTCTGTTCCCCGATGCTCTAGAAATGCATCGTAGCCATCGCGCGTTTGAAGAGAACTAACCAGTCTCGCCGTCAGGTAGATGAGGCATTCAACAGCATGCGTGGATAATTTGACCATCCACATATGTGTTGCTACTACATGATGCTGATGCATTTCAGGTTTCAGGATCTTCACCAGCTCTTTGAAGTCGGATCGGAAGGAGAGGATAGTGGCGGAGTTTTTGCCCCCGACGTATCTGCTCGAAGTCCACCGCTCTCTACATGATGATATGAACGGGTAGAGTTCGAACCGCGCCTGAAGATTTTTGTGTGTATAAAATTAGTGGAATCCTTGTAGTGAACATGACCGACCTCGTGATTATTCTTCAAGATGAAGGATATCAGTTGCACGTGGTTGAATGTGGTAAAAGAACGCGGCAAGATACATCCTATTGCTGGGTAAAATGCGAACAACGGCTGGAGAGTCTTTGTGTGAGGAAAATCAGTGAAATTGTCTTGTAGTGAACATAATCAACACCGACCTCGTGATTATCTAAAATGAAGAATATTAGCTGTACCCTTTCCAACGTGGTATATCTTGACGCGTGCAATATGTCGAAACATCGGTCGCATGCTTCCACTTTTAATACAGTCTCCAAGTGCGACGAGCTCCAGAATTGTTCGGAATGAATCCTTTGCGAAAGTAGCTGTGGCTCCTTGGCGTAGACTGGGCTCCCTATATCGACTAATTTGAGCCAGTATTCGGATGTGGTGTCGATATCTAGAGCCTGAGCGAGGGGTCGAGGGATATTGAGAGACATGCAGAGCATCAAGATAAATGCACAAATACGCAGGGTAGGATCGTGGCAGGCGGACAAACAATCATCAACTCTGGTCAGGGAGCGGATCATGTTCCAGGTTTGTGAATCGATCTCTGAGACATATCGATGCCAATCGAGTCTAACCCTAAGTGGGCCAATTTTGAATCGCTCGTGCACCCCAGAAACTTGAAGAACCGTTAGATCTGTGTCATCCCAGGCAAAGAGGTCACGATGCTGTTCCTCGCGAAGGAGGGACATAAAGGCCAGTACTGGATTGGGTTCCTCGAGCCGGAGCGTGCGGAACAAGACCCACAGAATGCTCGGCCAAGTTGGTATAAACGTCTGGAAAAGCCAGCGGCCAAGGACCAAAGGTACGCCAACACTATTTGTCTTGAAGTCAATCGGTCGTGAAGCCAGTTCTCTGCAGAAATCCGTTAACGGTTCAGACTTTCCAAACTTGTGTTGACAAACTTACGCATCGAGACAGTTGCACGACGACCCCCATGGCATCAAGCGCAGATCCGCCACCGCGTATACTTGTAAGAAAACGTTCACCCAATCCTTTATGGCCCCTGGATCGCAACGACACCGAGGGCCATGTAAAACAGTCCGAGTCGGATAGTGGTCAAAAAATTGCATCCAATCCACAATTGTTTCTTGCAGGCCAACGTCTGCATCGTTTATGGAATGCATCTCCACGATGAAGAGCCACATTAGGAATCGAATCCGGGCTGTGGATTCTAAATGCGTTAGCCGCTCGGTACCGTTGACCCTTTTAGAGCACTCTTGAAGTTTCTCTGCTATAAAATTATCGCTTTGATCGACGGAATGGTATGATTCTTGAGCACCGGGAGACCTTTCGTCTGAGTCTTGATCTGCATTCTCCGATCCTTTGATGCGCGGGTAAATTGATGCTTGAGTTCGTATTCGTCTTCATCCTCCCATAACCAGAGGTTCTGGTCCGAATTGAAAATTGTAGTCCAGAAGAGGTTCTTGGCTTTCGGGTAGAAAAGGCCAAGGTCAACCAATCTCGACATAAAACGAATGCGGTATGTGCAATGCAGAGCCGTTGCTACTCGAGTCGTTTGTGGAAATCGCAGGGGATAGCTCCAGACGATATCCGATAAGATTTTACTGAAGACGAAGGGCTCCATACTAAGCGAACCCAGTGCCCACGAACGTCGATAGCATGCAAAAGTCAAAGAGAGTCCGAAACGTAGATTGAGGTAGACTCACAAAGTTGAAGACTGCCCAGATGGTGCGAGGAGTACAGAAAAAAGAAAAAGAGCGGCGGACAAGAGAGATGCTTCGAGGCACTGCCTCGAGTACGCCTCGTGGTCTACAGCCTACAGCTGTTCATTCGGAATTTCCAGCTATATGGGACATCGGGCGCCTTGCCGGAAGTCATGAGACCTATCTACGGCACTAGTCTTAGACCCCAGATGTAAATCACCGACAGCAGCGAGAAAATCATACCTGCTGTCACGAACTCGTTGGAATGCTTCGTTTCAAGAAGACAAGTCGTGCCTCCGCTTCGCTCCGGCTACACGAGAATAAATAAAGGTTCGGGACTCGCGCGCTCGAGATTCCTGAAAACATCGCTGGGAATCAGGAAATCAAGGAAAATTCTTCAAGCTGCGGTATGAAAAATCGGCCTGGCAGTGGCATGCAAGCAGATCCATTGTTTTAACTGGCAGTCCCCGGCTTCGATAAATAGCAATTGAAATTAAATGATTGAATCAGCTGGGTTTTCGGCGGTGGCAAAAAATCAGATGTACATACCCGTCGTGAGACCCATTGGCGCTATAATTCGGACTCGAAAGCGGTGATGTAGGGTTTACGCTCCCTTGGCCGCCGAGAAGCTGCACCACGGCTTGGTCGGTTGCAGTGAAAAGGGCACTGTTAGCGAAGGCGGATGCGTTCAAGGGGCTATGGAAAAAGTACGAACGGAGACGCTGGAGAAACGGGATCCAGGAGGAAAAGATCGGCGTAAGAGGGGTTTATTATCTGGCGTTGCATGGGAAGCCTAGGAGAGCAGTGTTTACTTGTTGAGTATGCAGAGTCCCGGATCAAGAAATTGTCACTTGCAATGGCGGCAGAATTTGAAGGAGACATTGACGAGACACGACGGTTTTGCAGTTTGAGAGAGGATTTTGGACACGGATTTGAGTTGTGCGGTGTCTATCAGTAGACCAAACGAGCGGCTTTGGCGTGAAGTTTTCAAGTAGTTGATGCATTTGCAACAAATTTGCAAACTTTATACTTACCAGCAGCCGCTGCTAGTGAGCAGCGCAAGGATTCTGAATGTCAAGATTGACCGGAATCTAGGCGCCACTTGCGTAGTCCGCCGCAATTAGAATAATCGGTATCTCGAACGTAGAGGCCTGCAACAGGGTACCGACATGGAAGTTGGGAGCAAGAAAGCTACTTATCGGCCGAAAACGGAGTGGCGTCGATAGGAGCCGATTCCGCCGAAGACAACACACGTCAATAATGAGCCGTAATCTCCTTCTTCTTTCTCCTCCGTCTCTTCGCTCAGCGCTGATGAAATTCACGCTTCTACAGCGCGTATACCTTTACTTTTGCACATCCGACAAGGGATACTGACTCGAGGGATCTTGTAGACTGCAAGACCGATATAAACGGACTTGACTCGAGACGGCGATTTCTGGAAACGCAGGGAAGCTTCCGGGGAGCGTATGCAGGATCCTCAGTGGTGTGTTTATGGTGGCAGCAGCGATGTTGCATTTAAAGCCTTGCGCGAACTCGTTCTTCATTACGTCCCTGTCGAGTCCTGCATCACTTTCCTTCAAATCGACCACAGTTGGTCGCTCACTCGTTTCGAGGCGCATTTCGAATTTCCTCCGACCACCGCAGAATATATGCTCATTCACAGCCTTATCGCGGAACGCCTCAGCGCAGAGACGCTCAACTTTCTCCAACTCGATGCATCTTGGGCTAACCGGCCCGATGACATTCCTCCTGATATGCTCGTCACTTTCGAAGTCATGCGCCCCCTGCTCGGATTCTCCCACTTACGGGACGTGGTAATACATTCCCTCGGGGGAGTTGTGTTGAACGATCTTGAAATTGAAAACATTGCGAAAGCTTGGCCGATGCTGGAAGATCTTCGATTCTCCGGCGACGGATGGCGCCCTCTCCCTACTCGCATCACTCTCGCGGGTCTACGGACGTTGGTTCGCCAGTGCCGAAAGCTCAGATCGCTGTGGATATCGTTTGACGCTTTTATAATTCCCCCTGCCGGCGCTGACGGGATCCCGGACAACGAACGCAGTAGATTGGCACATTTGAGAATGGATGATTCCATTCCGAGCAGCCACCCGGAGCCGCTCGCAGCGTATCTTCATGCACTGTTCCCGGAGCTGCAAACCTTTGAGGTGAACGTTTGCCTCACACAGGATGCGTGGAAGGAGGTTAAACAACGCCTCTGGATGTTGAAATAAGGTCAGTTACATAGTAATGAATCCTTGGCTTTGTGTGTGGAAGCGCGTTTGTTTGCCCTCTCCCTTCCGTAGCTTGCATCCATGATGATCCTATAACTGTCCTATATTCGTTCCAAGTACTGTGGACTTGGCACTTGTTCTTCATCAGGTGGTCGTTGCTTGTCCCCCTCAGAAAATGGGTAACTCGAGACTATATCGTGTCAATTTAATCCGAATTGATTGAAATTCCTGGTACCGTTAGGGTCCAGGTCTCCAAACGATAATTGCAATGTGTCCGCGTATTGATCTGTGTCTATGTCCGTCCGTCCGTCTGCATCTTTCGGCGACTTATGTCCGTCTGAGCCTCTGACTCATCTCCTTGACATATGTACCGGCACCGACAACCGTGCCATCAATCCTGTCGAAACGCTTGTCCTTTCCGACCTTTCCCTCTCCGACCATGGAGCTACGCTGCCAGCAGGGCTGCATGGAGCCAATGCCTCCCCATGAACCTGGCCAACCATTTCCTCGCAGAGCAAAGGCAGTGAAATACGGACCTCACTGTCAATGCTCTCGCAAGCAGCGTATGTCGTTAGCTGAGTGTCACTTGCCTGACAGCCGAACGAGTTCCTCGTAACAGCCTATATCCCCCGGCGCAAGAGATACTGCTATCGACACGATTGTACGCTATTCAGTCCGGGTTGCGACTGCAATCAAGTCTATCGGAGAGGTAAGTGACTACACTTTCCAAAACACAAAAGCTGAGATTCGGACTCGAGATGGGAGGTCAGACTTTTGCCAACAGCATTGTAATGAACAGTACGGTCTTCCGTCAAGAAAATATCACGAGGGAGAATGCCTTTGTACGGTTTCCACATTTTCTGCATTTGTTTGGACTATTGAATGAATTTTCAGGTAAACCCAAGAAATCATCTGAGCGGCGGTGTGCAAATGGATGTGTCGATTCCGCCGGTAAGCGGGCTATCAAATATGGGGAGAGTTGCAAATGCGTTGACCCGCGACGTAATCCTGGTCTGTATCTTGTTGTAACTAAATGACTGCTATCCCACTGACGGCCAATGAACATGTACAGGATATCGTTCGAATTGTGAATGCACGGACAATATAGCTTGTGTACACAGGTCTAGATTACCTACCATCGACAAGCGTGCGCGAAACTCTCAAGCAAAACAAATTGCCCGGAATATTGATCGTGAACCTCGTCCGCCGAAACCCGCTCTGCATACCATTTCTCAGGAGGAGTATTCTTGGATGCCATTTGAGCAGCGTAAAGCAAGGCTCAATGCTGAGAAAAGGGCTCGAGACCGAGAATGGAGCACCATATACGCTATTCAACAGTCTGACCTCCTGAACTACATCGAACCGGTATGTTTTCTCGACTGACAGTTGAAAGACCTTCATAGTTAACAGATAAAACCCAGAAATATGTATCTCAAGCCACGCAAGTCGAAGTCCCGCTCTATACCGGTGGTCCGATGCGTGTTTCATTCGACTTATGGCGTTGTCCCGTGCACACAGCTGTCTCAACTACTTTCGATCGGACTCCACCACCTATATGTGGCCAAATCATCGATTTGAGGAAAATCGCAAACAGGCTACCCAATCGATCTTCCGTGGCGCTAATGGAGACAAGTCTCCGTCAAGTTTTCAACCAGACTATTTGCGGCCACATCCGGGAACACCTCAACAATTTTGGTTTGGATTTTGACTCGAATGTATGGTACCATTCCTCCTGCACATGGATCGTCTCATGCTGACTTTTTGGAATAGGGCATTGGTCTGCTGAAAAATGATTGTCGCGCATTGGTTCTCTATGTCCCCCCCTTGTTTTTGTAAATATCATCTGGGAAAACTTGCAGCGGGTATGCATTGGGTGTTTGTGTGAATTTTATCAAACATTTTCCCTCAGCACGAACTCTGAGTCCTTTCGAGTGAAAGCGACATCGACCACAAGACAAAATCATCTTGATAGATTTCGATTGGGATTCCGTGCGTGAAGCACACTCTACTTGAGAGTTCCGGATGAACTCAATTTGAGTGCATTCAAGCACTCCATTAAGCGCTTCTAGGCACTCAGAAAATATTTGTTATTGGCTATGGTACGACATACAGTACATACATAGACATTCATACCATCGCTGCTAGGCTGTGAATGTCTTACCGTCACCCTGTTTGAACAACCGGAAGGCTGGAAGGTGTGGTTGCATCAAACGACACAAAAATAAGAATGAATGAAAGCGGGGAGAAGGAAAAGAACCATGAAAGACATGAAGCGAGAAGCGAGAAGATACAGAATGTACGAGAATAAGAAAAGGAACATACGTTTCTGGAGCGAAAACAGTCAGCGCACGCACTTCATCCGACCAAAGATCCCTTCCCGGTTCGCTTGCAGTGAATCGTGAAATATTCGGACGCTGCAGGAAGTAGAGAATTGTAGATCGGGTAGCATCAAGTAGGAAAACACACACCAGGACCTCAATCACATGGTGAACCGATATCTAAATGGAGGGAGAGGTTGCTGGGGAAATAATTCAAAGAGATCAAACCATTCCAATCGAAGGCAACTTACCCAGGTTTGGACCGGCGGAACGGTGGGATTGACATCTGTTGGATCGATTGTGCGGTGTATCGAGGAAACCTGAGAACAGAAATGGTAAAAGAAAGAGAAGGGCGGAGCCAACGAGGGATTCATGGAGGGAGACAAAGTGCCAACGAAGGAGGAGCAGCAAAAGAATCAAAAACGGAAAGAAAAGAAAAGCCAAAAGCGCGCAAGGACGGTGTGGTGCACGTGTTGCCCAAGTCTGGTTCTTTCTGCTTCAGGTTAAGCTGGAGAATGGCAAGATCCGCAATGCATCGCGCATGGAGGGCCAAAAACATTGGAGCGAAGATGATTATACCACACACAAGGTTCGGACCGAGTTCGGTGACTGTCGAGCGGCGGCGCAGATCGTTTGGAAGCGGGTGGGGTGGGTGAACTGCGAGCGCGTCAGATCATGCGTTCATCGAGTGGTGCGGCACGCGCTCCATCGAGATTCCAACGCTTTACGTCGAGAAAAACGGTAAGAAACCGAGTGTGTCATCGCTAGCAAAACTGCTGACGCGTTACTTCTGTGGATTCCGCGAAAGCTAAATGTCAGCTAGCAGAGGTGCTGAAGCCATCGACGCACACGCCTATCACATTCACAATCTTTTGTGATAGTTGTTGAGGTTCCAGCTCAGCTCAAAGAACGAAAGAAAGTGATAACTTCACGCACTTGAAGTCGACTCAAATTACTTCGTAGAGGACAATGTATGTGGTATCAACGCGTCAGATAATCTCATATATGGTGCTGAACACAGTTGGAGGTGCATGCCGAATGCTTTGCATGGAGACGGCGCGCGAAAGTCGCATGCAGTTCGGATGTCGTTGTCAAGCTGGTTTTCCTCCTCCTCCAGCCCGATGCTGCGGGAGGAGTAACAAAACGCGTGTCTATACCAAGTCTATACGGTCAGAGAGTCGTATAACAGCGTGAGAAACCGAGTCGGACCGCCGGGGCTGCTGGATGGTCAGCGATGAATCGATGATGGGAGAAAGGCAAGCCCGCGACGCGTGCAGTCACATGTGACATTACAATCACTGATTGCTGATGCCCTGGCCGTTTTTCACCTTACACTTGCCAAGTTGCCTGGCACGTCCTCGCCTCAGAATTCAGACTCCTTGAAGCTTCCTTTGCCTCATCGCAAATTCCACGGCCTGCCGCCGCGGCCTGGTACGGTATCCTCAGGCTCATTCCCCCAGACCCGCAACTCGTGGCGACGCGGGATACTTTACTCAGGACTCACGAATCACCGCCAACTCACTGCTCTTCATCTACGTCCCGCTCATACAGCACACTATCAGGCTGCTCTCAGGTTTCAGCTGAGTCTGCGAGATGTCGACGTCCACGACGCCGCGCTCTTGCACTTGCAGAGCTCCACGCCGCGGCTGCCTTACTTTGGAGTCCTCAAGACCGTCTTTGGCTCACCCGCAAGTCCTGTCCCTCAATGCCGCATCGTCCGACTTCGACCTCGTATATGCCAATGACTGCGGCCCTCGCACAACTACTTACTGACTATGTCATCGATCTATAGGAGGAAAATAAGGTGCGTGTACCGCCTTGTCTGTGTCTGTATCTGCGAACTGAGCTAATCACGAGTAGTAGTTCGCCACTCCCCTCCACCTCGTATACGCGCTACTTTCTCAACGCCCTCTGCCTGTCCCGCCACTTTCGTCAGTCACGACCACGACACCCGCCTCCTCAATAGATTAACCTCGAGCTTAGCACCCTCAAGAGGACCCGCTCACTGACAAGATGTCCCCTCGTTGATCATCGCTCTGTCATTTCCCACCTCGTTTCGTTTTGATGTGCACGGTGAACATTGCCTCAATGCTCACGCCTCGCTCACCCACTCACCTCTTCAAGTCCGCATCATTCACCGTTATGCCCATTTCGCTCGCTACGCCGTTCTCAACACTCTAAGCGACGTCCCGCGTACAACCCCCTCTACCAGCATCGCCGCCATAGTACGCTTTCCCTCGGCTCTTTGCCCGATGCCACGTCACGGGCCGCGCTGCCTTCCCCTCAAGTCCCCTTTCCTACATACTCCTCCCTGTTCACTCCGTGAGCCCCACCCTCAACCCCACCCAAGAAGTTACCTACCGCTCTCAGGCTCCGACAATCTCGACACCCCGTACGTCAGTCGTACGGCCACTCGGATCTGGATCGCCCGACATCAAAACACTCGGGAAAAGCCGTAGTTTAAGACCGTCTTAAATCAAAAGAAAAACTTAAAGTTTTGGCATTGAATCAAGTAGGTCCAAAACTGTCACACCGCAAAATTGAAACTTTCTGTCTAACCAGTATACTTTGCAGTAAATAATGAATACAGTTTAGCCAGAAAGTGTTCCAGAAAGTGATTTATTCTGTAGAACAGAAAACGTACCTGTAAGTAAAGCTATCTGTAAAAGATTCTGTTAATCAGTAAATAAAGCTTTCGGCGCCGCCAGTAAATGATCCAGTAAGTACTGTATTCTGGATCACTTTCGGCATCCCAGTAAACAATAAGAACTGGGGTGCCGAAAGTGATCCAGAATACAATAGAAACTGGACCGCGTTCTGTGCGCCAGTAAGTAATGCTTTCTGGCGCACAGAAAGCGGTCCAGTAAACAATAGTTACGGGCCGCACAGAAAGCGCACCCGTAAGCTATTGTTTCTGGGGGTGCAGAAAGCCGAACAGTAAGCATTAATTTCTGGGCGTGCTGCAGCACGCCGGCAGCACGCCTGCAGCACGTCTGCAGCACGCCAGCCACACATACCATCAAAATATACAAAGTTTGAAAAAAAGAGATGTTGGACGTGAATTTCATTTATAGCGACTCTGTACAGCGGAATACTGCTAAGAGAGAAACGTACACCACAAAAACAGTTCGAGGTTTGTAACCAACCGAAGCTATTGTCGAAAACAAGGCAAGAAAAGGAACAAGACTGTAGTTCTCTCTAGATAACAGAATGAGAAGAGCAGGATAGAAGAAGCATCGGAATACCTTTGAAAAGACTCTGCGTTTGACATAAAAAACCGGGCCCACAAATTCACATTGCGCAACACCGTATTCAAATCTCTCAATGGAAGATGAAACGTCTGAACTAGGGTCGGGGTGAGATAAATAGAACGTTCTGGGAAAGCCTCAGTCAATAACAAATAAGCAGAGATTGAATCGATTTACCTGTGAAATATATCGACGTGTTACATTGCCTCTGGACACATATCCTCCATCCTAACCCACCCACATCCCACCCGCTCCCGTTCATAGCTCCGTACCCGTCGTCGAAGCAAAAGAGATGGTGACATTGACCCCGGCCACTTTCTCCCGGTTGGCACAGTCGTTATCTGTTTCCATCGCTGTCTCCACCCCCGAACACAACGGCGATATACACCTCCCCGACCCAAGTGTTCTCCGCCCGACACCAGTGTCAACGGACACACCCAACCCAACTCCCACCCCTCTGTGTAGACCATCCGCCGATTCGTACCGAAATCCCACTCCACCCGCTCATCCTCAGCCTCCTCCTCTTGTATTCACACTGCCACACTGCCACTCGCCCTGGTTTCATGAGCTCCCCCACTGGTATGCTCGCACCACCAACTCGTATCTCGCCCAACACGGCGTCCTGGATCTGACGCGGCGAGCAGATCTGTGTCGATGTCGGCTGGACGAACGCCAATGGCGTTGGCGCTAGAAGGGGGACGCAGCGAGGGGCTAGATAAAAATGTCAGCGTCGTTCATTATCAAGCCAATAGAAATGAGGTTGGGAGAAGGTAAGAGGAGGCGGGAGGGATAAGAAATAAGTTGAGGAAGACAAAATGAGTAGAGGACGAGGACAAGACATAGGTGTACAGATGAAGAGGAGGGAGAAAGTGAAGGGAAGGTGAAGGTAAAAGAGAGACGTACCGTGGTGGTGAACGTCGTTCTTGGGGCGAGGTCCAGGCAGAGATGACGGTGCGGCGGTGACGAGGGGCGTCGGTGCTTTATGTTCATGGGAAGGTCATTATGGGAACAGGACACGGAAGGCGGGATTACACGTTGGTGAGCAGAGGGCGGCAAGAATTCGTTTGGAATGAAAAGTAGAGAAATGGAGCATGGGCTCGGGTGGAGGCGAAAATGGCGAGGCGAGGACGAGATGGATGAAAAGGCTGAGCTGGCGCGCGGCGAGCGGGAGCCGCTTGACATCTTTGGTCTCGAATATCGCCACAGTGATACTTGCCGTCGCCGCTGCTCTGAGGGCCAGGCAAAAACCACTTCGATCTGATCTTGTTCCTCCTAAGGTGGACGGAGAGGAGCGGAAGAGGGAGATCAAGCGCGGGGATGCGGAAGAGGACGAGGACGACATGAAATGTGCAGGTCGAGGAGACAGCAGCTGATGACGACCAGGCATCCTCCAAGTCGGATATGTGGTCACCCTGCTACCTCTCGCACCGCTGCTGCCCCTCGACCTCCTCCTCGTCATTGACGGGCGGTGGCGTAGGGTACTACACGCCCTCCCCCGATGCGCGGCATTCGCGCGGATACGCCACCCACCACCACTGATCATCCCCCTACCCGTAACCCCATGTTCCTCCGCGTCCTTCACGTTCCCAGGGAGGAGTGTCACTAACAGGCCTTTGTCCCTTCGTTTTCGGAGGCATCGTCGGTGGCCCGCAGTGATGGCGTGGATGGGACGGTGGATGCGCGGAGCTGGAGGAAGGAGAGGGTGATGATGACGAGGCGGAGGTGACGCCGGAAGGCTGGGTGTGGCGATGGCGGGGTATCTACGGCTGCGACACTTAGAGGTGCTTGCTGGGGGGATGGGTCAGTAAGCATGTAGAAGAAGGAGGAGTAATGGGAAAAGAATAGACGGAAGTCAAGGTCTTACCTGACCCCAATCCATCACATTCGCACCTGCATCCTGTCCCTCAACGGCCTTCTCCTTCCCTAGCGGTACCCGAGCTGACCTTCCACCCCTTGCACATCTTTGGTAGACACATCCGCTTTGGCGCTGCATGCCTACTCCCTGCCACTGTCTCCCGTCCCTCCATCTTCCTTCCCCCATCCCGGGAACGACAACCCTGACGCTCAAGCACCTCATACACCCTCTCTCTCGTCATTCCCTTCACCACACCCACATCCGCCCTGCCCTCGCTCGCCGAATCCCCGTGCTCATTCTCAGCGACGACCACCTCATACATCCGACCCGCCACTACCCAACAACTCTCACTTGCCCACACCCCTCTCGCCGCACCAACAAGGGGTCCGCACGGCCGACAGAACAGGGCGGATGAACGAGGTGACACGCATGGCCCCGGCGATGGTTTGGGTTCTTCGAGGCAGGGGTGGCGACGGAGGAAGTAGATCAGTGCTGGTCGGGATGAAAGGAGGAGGACGTGGGGGGAAGAGGGTGATTTCAGTCCCCTATTCATGGAGGGTAAGGATGCGGCGACAGAGTAAGAGTACGAAGACGGATGGAACGAGCTAGATGAAGGGGCAGGCATCGAGCCGCTTTCCCCACCCACCCTCCTCGCTCTCCCCCCACCAACATACACTCATTGCTCATCTCCCCTACTCCCCCGCATCCGACCGTACCCCAACGAGGGCCCACGATATGAACAAATCGCTTCGGCATGTCGGGATGTATCCGGTGCTTGCTGGAGAGAGGTAACGCGGAGGGCGTGATGATGGGAGGTACTTCTATACAAAGATATGAGGGTCGACAACAGATGAGGTGGGATATGACAATCGAGGAAGGGCAGGAGGAAGGGGAAATGAGGTGCGGGGAAGGAAATCAAAGAGGGTGCGAAGTACGACGATGCAGAAGGAACATGCGTGGAGCCGAGATATGGTGAAGATATCGACGTTGTCGACGCGACACCAGCACACATTGTCGACGACGAGGAGGAACAAGGCTCCAACGGCTCTCCCCGTCCACAAACACCACCCGCATATGCCCGTACCTGCCTCCTCGTCCTCATGACCACGACCATCGTCCATTCCCTCTTGGTACGCAGTATACCCACTACACCCTGCGGCCCAGACATCGCACTAACCCCTCCCGTGCCGCACAGACGCCCTTATCATCTCCTGTGTCGCTGCATGCGACACAATGTCTTCCTCAATCACCCCCTTCAGTGCATGATTCGTATTGTTGTTCGTGAGACTCAGAGCTTTGCAGTTGACGGAGAGGTAGGGAGTGGAAAGAGAGGGGCTGGCTTCGAGTATGGAAAGAGATAGGACTTCGGAGTCCGGGACAAGAGGGAGAGGCGCTGTGAGCGTGGCTGTTGGGCGGAGAAATCTGTAGTGCAGATGTCAGTGTCGAATAGATACCAAATATTTCAAACAAAAATAGAGTCACAGCGAGTGCACAAGCGCAAGCGTGATACACCAAAACACGGAGTGTGAGCAAATAGACAAGAAAGGCACTTACTACCATGACTTTCTAGGGCACACGCCTAGCAACTCGACTCCTCAGGCGCACGCTTGTTCGAGATTGCAAAACACGCAGCATGGCACCACTGTCCACAGCCGCCACGAGCAATAGAAAACCCGTCCCGCTAGCGCCGTAGCCGCAGCAGATTTCGTCTGCTTCCCCGCCTTCACTATCCGGCAGCGTTGAGCATCGGATAGCGGGGACGCCTCGCTAACGCCGCGCCACAAAGAGAAGTCGACATGGGGATGTGAAGAGGAGGGCGGTATCTGTGCTGAGTGCCCACGGAAGAATCAGTAGACTTCGCTAGACACATGATAGGACCGGCATACGCAAGTCTTCCCGTTCTCTCAATCTGAAATTCAGATGCAGATCCACGCGCGGTGGCCACGTAGGCCAAGTATCCCGAGCCTTTCAAGACAGGAAGAAGTAGCAATAATGAGTGATGCGGCGAAGAGAAATCAGCGGAGAGACAAAGAACATACAGTGCGGATGAGAATTGAAAAGATTCAAGTAAATAGCGAGAGAAAGCGAAGAACCTGGAAAGGGATAAATACAGACTAAAGGAAGAAGAAAGTGAGAAGATATCAGATGAAGCATACCTTTCGTTGTCGAGGCATCCTCGCCATCTCCTACCCCAACGACTTCATTCCCGTTATCTGTCGACTCGGACACAGACACAGATTCCATGACTGGCGGGGAGGATTTTATGACCTGAATGAAATATCTATCAATGAATATTCAAGAGATCCAAGCTGACAATGATTCGTCTCGAAGCAAAACGTACCTCCTCGCCCTTCGAATTGTTGCTTGAGATCTGTTAGATTCTCTACATCCGCGTCTGAATACCCAGATGTTGTCTTGGCTTGAGGTGCCAATGCCGCCTCCGCCTTGGCGAGGAGAAACCGTTGATGGCTTCGGAGTACCCAGCAGTGCAGGCGGTATGCGAAAGATTATAAAAGATGCAAATTCCGGCAATTGTGAGGGACCCCGATGAGGCGCGGTCGAAGTTGGTGAAGATGAGGGCGTCTGAGACGATGATGCGTCCAAGACCGCAGGCAGCCGACAGCGTTGACGGTGTCCATCGTTGGACTGAGTGGACGGGAGAGCTCAGTGCGGCGGCGAGAGCAGCAGTGATGTGGCTGTGTATGGCATTGATTTGCTCACGGCCGTCAATCACTGTTTCTGCTTTCGACCACCACCGTCAACTGTCAACCGTCCCTTCCACCGGCATAAGTCCTTCACCATCCGCACTGCTATCGTTCGATCTAGAACCGGTGAACACTTCAGTTGATCTAACTTACCGACCGCGACTCCAATCTGCAGGTTAAGTCGTTGTTTCTTGGTTGTTTCTTTATTCCCTTGAACTCATGGCATAACTAGTATTCGCATTATACAGATACCCAGCTCAGTTCGGCGCCTATGTCAGAAATACACCCGACCTCCTTTTCTCGGTCTACTGACTACCACCGGTACTTCTAGGATACAAATGACTGTTATTCCACGACGTTTCCTCTTCAGTAGGTCATGGATGGGTGGGAATATTGAGGTTGGAGATTGAAGTCCCTGTTGAACGATTTGGGCAACCGTGAATTTGCATATCTTACGTGGTATCTGCCCCTCTCTTCGCCCACAGCTCTTGCTCGCTCGAACAATATGACAGTGAGCACAAATCCCAGTGCACTTCTCCCTTCGCGGCCGAATGCTCCTTGACTTGACATTGAAATCCGAACAGGTTGACACCCTCTTTCGATTGAACAAATATTTCCCTCGAACCGCCGTTTCGGACTTTTCGCTTTTCGGGCAGTCACAGGACCAGCGTTATTTCTTTATCTACTGACTATGCCCGTTCAGATTGTAATTGACTTGATTTAGGTTTTCGGTACTTCAAAATGATACCATCGTACAGAGACTATGACGGTGCGCACAAGTATTCACCTTGTCCTTCGCCGTCGAATAGAACTTTGCTGGCTTGAACATCCAATTCAACTGGATACACCAAAGGTATGCTTCGTTTTGATTGAGCGGAGAGATTATGCCCGGGCTCGTATTGTGACTTGTGTTTGCTTCGATGGCCGAAATGCTGATAGACTTGGCTCTTGAACGGTTGCTCTCAAAAGCCGAGACCATGACATTCTGATTTGAATCCCCGCACGCGCGTATTCAGGCTGCTATAACGCCAATACTCGAGTAGGTGACCAGTCCGTTGACTCGAGATTGGTCCAACCCTGACCTTCACTTCCATTGCACCACCTTATTCAGGTGAGCTTGCGCTCCATTAAATACCTTCGTTGGAATCTCGAGCGGGATCTCACTCTCTACTGTCGAAATTAGATCACTTCCTTACCTGTTTCCTAGTGAGTTCATTTTCTGATTGCATCCATTTACCCTAATTACTGCCCACTTATTTGCTTCGTCAATTTCATTGCCGAACTGAACATCACTTTACACTCAGTGGGATGCAAGTTGCGGTTGAACATTCAGGTGAGTTTCTCGTTGTTCAAGTGTAAAGCTCTGCTTTCAATTTTGTTCGTTTGTATTGAGTTCGAGCTCAGAAAGCCGCACAAATTTATTTCGGAATAGTTTTCACTGATTCAAATTCTTCAACTTTTGCTGACTCGGCTTATACAGTAAATTTTCTGTGGAGCAACGGATTCATCCTTCACCAGCGACTGACTCGGTACGTAGTATTGCACCATCTTTTCTTGAGTTCGGCGAGTTTGACAAATTCCTCGTACACACCAAGACGAATGTGCAGAGCGGATCCGGGATACCAGATCAGAAGGCAGCAGCGCTCAGTACGATGCGGTTGGAGATAAAGAAGGCGGGGAGCGTGCGGCCGTCTCGTCGAAGCAAGATGCTCAGGTTTAGAGTGCGAATTTTGCCGTGCTGCAACACGGATGCGACAGTGAAAACCATGCTGCTGTACCAATTGTCTATTCTTTAGTCATTTAAGAACCTGATTCTCACGCCGGATACACTTTGGCTAGGCTTATTTTCATCGGAATTCTAGCGTGCAGCACTAGTGTCGAGTTGGGTGATATTCAACAACAAAACTGACATCGGGATTACGAGTACTAATCCCACTCTGCTCGACCTACCATCCGGCGACGCCAAATCTGATAAATACTTCGGGATTGAATTCTTCGGAAATCATCCAATACGAGTCGATGAAAACAAAGACGTCGGAAGAGTCAAGAAGCACTTGGATATTACGGCTTCGAGAACGACAACTCCTTGGCTCTCAAGTCCTACGAATATCGGCACACTTGTTGTCAGTTGAGAATTGAGCAAGAATTGAGAGGATCCAAGAGAAACTGAAGTTGGGGCGCGATCCTGATGCAGCTCGTCGACTTATACTAGTCATATTCCCTCGCTTCAAGTTTTCCCTACTTAGTACTGTCCTCCTTTCTCAATCCTTTCTACAAATGAGGAGGAGAAACGAACCAAACTTCCCCTGCCAGATTCTCTATTTCAACCCAAGGGGGTGCGAAGAATAAAAAAAAAATACCTAGACCCGTTTTTTCTTTTACGAACCTTTCGGCGGGAACCACCCTACCACGTAAGCATTACGTAACGTCCCAATACGGTAATCGAATGTGATCGCCTGACAATCGCACTTCCTATGTCTCTTCCCTTGCTGCAAATCAGGCATACGGACGCACAACGTTGACTTTTCAACCACTTCAATGATACACCCCATCCAAACCTCTGATCTACTTTGCAGAACACATCTCCCGGCCAAATTCAACTCCACGTTGACTCCGCGACTTGAATTTCAAGTTGTTCGGTACAAGCAGCAGTACGTAGATTCACCTGCGGCGTCTTTTGCCGCTACGGCCCTCAGAAGAGCTACACGCTTCGCAAATCCAATGGCTACCTGCGCTTTCCAAGTCAAGGCAAGACAGATGATACTAAGAAGAGCTGGGCTTCAGCTAAAATCAAACGCGGTATGATACAGTACGCACCCATTTTGTTTCGCACCCTTCCTTTCTGCATTGAGCAACATCTAGTATGGATTCACCCTCGGCAGGCTTCGCAGATTCACCACAAATGCAAAGCTCGAGATTTCCTACTGCCCGCAAGGTGCGTTTGCGGCCGAACCTTGTAGTGACAGGATTCGAGGCTTCATTTGCGGAAGCTGAAGACGCGCCGACGGATGAAGCTGCTTCAGGGTCTTGAGCTGGGGGGGATACAATCGTTCTCGGGATTGCATTGGATGAATCAATCTGGGCATGGGTGAGCGAAGTGAATTGAAATCAACAGGCAGTGAGTATTTACACTGTCAGGCGGAGAATGGGAATTCTCGGTTACCCCCGCGGCATCGACAGTTTCGTCGGGAGAATATTTTGGATTCGGTGTGTTTGCTAAAGGTAAGGATTCCCTGGGGACGGTTAGAGATGCAGGAAAATCGTCTTCCTGCGGCTCGATATCGGGGAGTTCTATGTCTTCCTGTTCTTGAGGTCCTGAAACAGGTGAGTTGCATTCCGAGGAATCACTACCGCTTGATTCAACGGTGTCATTTTGGATATCAGTCGAGGTCTCGTTGTTACTACCAAGGTAAATCAGAACAGAATAGCAAGATTGAGCAACTTACGTCAGCGCAAGCCGTGAACTGTGAGCCGCAGAGATAGAAAGTGTAGGTTTATACTTCCGCACGGCCTTTCGTTCACTTCCGTTTGGTCCAGACTGCCTCCATACCCTTTTTCTCGCCGTCACTAAGCTCCCAGAGATGCGCGTGTTTTGAAAGCGGAACATCGGGATGATGGCGAATGAGGTGCGCTCTCATATTATATCTCCACACGGCCGGCTCCTTCTTGGTGCAAGCAGGGCATATGAGGGGTGCGTTGGAGCACGGAGAGCTCACAATCGATTTCGAAGCGGCAGCAATCGAAAATCGCTTGACGAGGTTGGGACATCCATGCGAGGATTTCATGTCCACCGTTAATGCGCCAGAGCCGCTTGAACTCTTCTTCAAAAAGAGGGAACATAATGGTGCAGGACGGCCGCATAAGCCGCATGGCTCCAGGGATCGATCGATCTTTGGATCATATAGAATGTGCGCGCCGACATGAGCCATGACCGATTGCGGCTGCGTGGTATCGAGGGGAATCGACGGTACGCAGTAGCCGCAAACATGAGGGTCGCTCACACTGAGTGCTGACTCGTCATCTCGCTCACAGAGAAAGCAAGCAAGTCCTGGGCTCATTCGTTGAGAATGCATTGAATCTAATAAAATAAATGATTTTGTTCGCCGCACCTTGAGATTCGCGATACGGAAAGCTTTCCGTTGGTGCAAACTTTGGGATGAGTTTATTGCTGCTGGGCGTGTTGAGGTCCATTAGTCGAGCCCCGAACGCCCGTAAAACCGAACTTTCGAATAAATAGCGAGGTGTGTTAGGAATGCGCATCGAAAGTGGAGGGTCGATCGGCAAAACAAGACGTCCAGGAGCAGATAGGTTGGCCCCTGATGAGAGATCCAGATATCCAGTCGTTTTTGAGCGAAGGATCATCTTCCTTCGTAGCGGCAGCTAGACGAAGGATCTGAAACGAGATCGTGGTTGCCTTTTCTAATAAATCATCAACGGTGATTTGTTCAACGGACTGGGAGTCCACGAAAATATCAGTGACCTCCCCAACGCATACGAAGAGCTTGTCGTCAGATCGGACGAGTGTGACGATTGGCTCGGAGATGAGGATGGTTGGAGCGCCAAATGCAGAGTCAAACTCTGTGATGTCGGAGTTCCCAGTCGATGAGAAGCGTTCAATAGCAGCCACTCGACGCAAACGGTCGGTAGAGATAGCGGTGTGGCGGTCTTTTTGCATCAGAGCGAGAGCCCGAGCCTTCCGAACAGATTTGGTGCCTATCTCGATGGAGTGTGAGATGACTTGCTTTACTCCCGCTGCCTGACGTTGGCGATCTTCCTCCTCGACGACTGCATCCTCGACATCGATAGCGAGTGACTGTGCCGTTGACTGCGCCTCGCCATCAGGTTCGTCGTCGTCTTCATTGTCGTCATCATCAATCGTGACCTTTGTGATGAGGGTACCGTGCGGTGAGAGGATGTTAATATCTGGATTGGCAGCCGCATCATTGTCAAGGGTGCGAAGGTCGGGCAAGAGGTGAGGGAGTTCTTCCTCAAGAATACGGCGCCCGCGCTTCCAACAAGTAAGCAAAGTCACATCTCGAACAGCCGTGTTGCCTCTCCAGGATGGCGGTCGGATGTGATCGACTTTTTCAGGAAGTTCGGTGGAGTCCCGCGTCAATGCAGGGAGAGAAAGTCGTCGCGGAGGTCGGTCCCAATGCGGGTATTTAGCAAATATATTCGCGCATTCCGTGGTACCTATGATTTACATGTTAATTCCACCTGCACAGATAGACAGCGTCGAATCAAACGTACCTGTGATTCGTTCGACCAGTTGAAGCATGTCAAGATTAGAGTCGTTGCCGATCATAGTGCGTAGAATTCCAAATAGCTGTTCGAGACGATCTGTCCCTAGCAAAATTAACCAGAAATTGCCTTCTGGATCGTCGGCTTTCGCTTTTGCGACACAGAAGTACACATTCTTGATCATGATCATGATGTCGGTGAAGAGAAGAGTGGGTAGTGCCTCTTTTCCGCCATCACGGTACAAAACCAAGGCTAAATGAGCGGCTGCGCTGAGGTGCTCGAGTTGTTCGGATAGGGAGAGGTCGACACAAATATATGGGAAAAGGAGATGCCAGAATAGTGTCCCTGTGGTATGCAGGGCAATTCGAGCAGAGATGAAGCCAGGACGATTGTTCTCAAAGGCGAGAGGTAACGACCAGATGTCCGAGAGAAGGTTGAATGCCAATTTGACGTCCTGTTTGTCTTTGGGGTTCAAAATCGAGCTGATATGTTGATAGGAATGGTTCGCAGATTGAAGATGAGTCCGAATAATGGCGGGTGAAATGTGGACGCCCATGACTTGGGTCCCAGATTTGCGCAAGAATCGATTTCGCCCTCGCTTGAAGACGTGTTTTGGGTCTTTGCCCGCGGTAAGATCGTCGTCGCCGACGTGAAAATCCATCAACGGTAAATCCTTCAAATATTCGTAAATGGGGGACTCGGCTGATAGCTTGCGGATGAATGTCAAGTCGATGAAAGCTGATCCACGTCTACTCTCGCCGTCGGATTCGATTGACACGATGCGAAGGTTGGTTGCGTCTTTTTTGCTGTTAACGCCGTCGAGTGTAGGAAGAATTACGTTCCTCGCATGCTCCGCACCGGATTCTTTTTTGCAGTCCCCAGAGACAAGAACAGGACGGGCGGCATAGAGGCGTGTGTCACGGTCCAATACCCCAATAGCCGCTACAGTTGCCTGCGGTAAGATAATTAGCTACGAAACTCAGAATCGAGATAGTTCGCTCACCTCTGCTGCGTAATGAACGGCATCGTCAGGATTTTTCGATTCTAGAGCTCGAAAAAGCTCTTCAAGGTCTCGCTCGTTGTT
Organism: Favolaschia claudopus; assembly: GCA_037176885.1. Classification (NCBI taxonomy): domain Eukaryota; kingdom Fungi; phylum Basidiomycota; class Agaricomycetes; order Agaricales; family Mycenaceae; genus Favolaschia; species Favolaschia claudopus. The sequence goes on from JAWWNJ010000081.1 coordinate 1,043,892, forward strand.
GAATTGCAACGAAACCTTGCTACCGTGCTGTCTGCACACGCCCAAGAAATTGTTGGTTTTGTCGTCCCAACGAATCCGTTTCTCGGTTGCGAGTTCATCGAACATCAGGACGGCGTGGACAACCTTCCTCGTAGAAAGAGCGTCCTTCAAGCCGGCGAAACATGCTTCGACATTCTGCGCGACCTCGGAGGCCTGCGGAGTACCTGGGGAAGGCGTGATAGGGGGTACAGTAAGTCGATTGCGCAAAGTAGTTCTGCTCGGAAGACCCAACGCGCGATGCGCAAAGTCTGCGAGCCGATTCCCGCCCATCTTCCAATTGAGGACACCGCGAAGATCGTCTTCTTCGGTATAATCTTTTGGATGATAGACGCCTCGAGCAGCGTCGTCGTGGAGGCGAAGAACACCTCGAATGCCGCGGTTTTGGCGCAACACGACACGGATAACCCGTTCCACATTTTGAACAACACCGCTCGCTATCGCTCGTACAAGTCGCTTGTGATCCGAAAGTGATCGCGCTTGCACGAGGAGCTTGCGCGCATTATTCAGGCCCTTCAAGCGAAGCTCTTGCAATTGTTGGTTCTTGCGCCGAATGAGTTCCGTAAGACCATTGAAAGAATAATATGCGTAGCTCGTATTCACGGGTGTTCCATGCTCCGCGCGGTATAGGATCCCCTCCACGCTCCCTTCGTCAGATAAACTAGAGCACGACGTACACATCGTGCTCCCGCTGCCTTGTTGGCCGGTGCACGCGTGGGATCGAAGGGTAATTACACCGGCATCAAGTTTGACGCTCCACGGAAAAGTCACTTTTTCATGGAGGCCCCATGGATAGTTAGAACCGAAGGGGAAGATGAACCCGTCACATTTCTGCGACTCGGAAGTCACGGTTTCGGGGATGGCTGGGGAGATAGGGTTGATTTCGTCTTGTTCTTGTTGCGAGGTAATATCGAACCCTGTTGGATCTTGGGAAGACGGATTTGGGGCCAGATTGCCGGATTTTCCCCGGCTAGACCGTATATATGTATGAGATTCAACGAACTAACATGGTTATATAATAAAAATCACTCACACAGAATTCAATGCTTCGAGTAATTGCTCAACCTTTAATTCCACCATTCCTCCTTCCAGTCCTCGCTGTACAAAATATTCCAGGAAGCGACAAAACCCATCGATTCCCCTAGACCCGGGCTGAATCATGCGCTCTCTGCGATCAGCCGTTCCCCCGTAGTCGAACACCTTGTGAAAGGTGGGAGATAACAGTTCCCACAGCTCTGTTGGGGCGGCATTTTCGGGAACGTATGACGCGGGTTCGGCGGCAGAAAAGACAGCAAGAGGATTTGATTCGTCTGCCTCAGGAGTTTGAGGGAGTTGCCGAGTGCCGTCGCGCAGTTGATTGATGAGATTTTTAAGACGGCGAACTGATTCTGACTCTGGGGCGACGGAACGCCGGAGAGCCGAAGAAGATGGTGTCGACATGGCCAGTGCTGAGATCCCGGCATTTACAGCTCCGAGATTCGGGTTCAAATTCGGCACGAGAAGACGAGAGGGACCAACGGGGGCCGGGGCACGAACAGTGCTCGGCACAGCAGGAGCCTTCTTCGTGAAAAATTGACCAAGTGTGCGTGTCTTCTTTGCATTCTCGACCCGTCTCTTTTCATCAATACAAACCTGTTTGCCGAGGTGGGTTTTTTCAAGGTTCACAACACCTCCAGGACCGTACTGCAGCAGTCGTTTGCATTCAGGACATTTTGCAGAGCCGGCTTTTTCACCGTCCTTCTCCCACCGTGCGTCACGGGCTTCATTCTCGGCCTAAAACCCGTCAATATGTTAACATGATGTTCATTGAACGAGCAGAAGAGGATGACCTGAGAAGGTGCCATGTCCGTGTGCCAAATATGCCTCCAATGGGGTGGATGCCGCGGTCGCTTCGTGGGCGTTGGTCGGTGATTTGCTTAATGCCGCTGCCAAATATCAACAAAGTGTTGACGACATTACCTTCCTAAATTGGAGGAAGGTAGTCAAGACACGAAAAAATATCGAGAAATCATGTCTATCGAGCTAGAAATGTCGCGAGACCCACCCTGTTGCTGAATTCAAGCCTCAGAAGTGAAATTTGGGGCAGAAAATAAAACATCATTATTTTTTTTTAGCCAACCTCTCGGCCGACCCACCCTCCCTAGCCGGTGTGCCGGCTTCTCCGGCCCGCACCCCCTTGGTTTCTTGGTTGTTTCTTTATTCCCTTGAACTCATGGCATAACTAGTATTCGCATTATACAGATACCCAGCTCAGTTCGGCGCCTATGTCAGAAATACACCCGACCTCCTTTTCTCGGTCTACTGACTACCACCGGTACTTCTAGGATACAAATGACTGTTATTCCACGACGTTTCCTCTTCAGTAGGTCATGGATGGGTGGGAATATTGAGGTTGGAGATTGAAGTCCCTGTTGAACGATTTGGGCAACCGTGAATTTGCATATCTTACGTGGTATCTGCCCCTCTCTTCGCCCACAGCTCTTGCTCGCTCGAACAATATGACAGTGAGCACAAATCCCAGTGCACTTCTCCCTTCGCGGCCGAATGCTCCTTGACTTGACATTGAAATCCGAACAGGTTGACACCCTCTTTCGATTGAACAAATATTTCCCTCGAACCGCCGTTTCGGACTTTTCGCTTTTCGGGCAGTCACAGGACCAGCGTTATTTCTTTATCTACTGACTATGCCCGTTCAGATTGTAATTGACTTGATTTAGGTTTTCGGTACTTCAAAATGATACCATCGTACAGAGACTATGACGGTGCGCACAAGTATTCACCTTGTCCTTCGCCGTCGAATAGAACTTTGCTGGCTTGAACATCCAATTCAACTGGATACACCAAAGGTATGCTTCGTTTTGATTGAGCGGAGAGATTATGCCCGGGCTCGTATTGTGACTTGTGTTTGCTTCGATGGCCGAAATGCTGATAGACTTGGCTCTTGAACGGTTGCTCTCAAAAGCCGAGACCATGACATTCTGATTTGAATCCCCGCACGCGCGTATTCAGGCTGCTATAACGCCAATACTCGAGTAGGTGACCAGTCCGTTGACTCGAGATTGGTCCAACCCTGACCTTCACTTCCATTGCACCACCTTATTCAGGTGAGCTTGCGCTCCATTAAATACCTTCGTTGGAATCTCGAGCGGGATCTCACTCTCTACTGTCGAAATTAGATCACTTCCTTACCTGTTTCCTAGTGAGTTCATTTTCTGATTGCATCCATTTACCCTAATTACTGCCCACTTATTTGCTTCGTCGATTTCATTGCCGAACTGAACATCACTTTACACTCAGTGGGATGCAAGTTGCGGTTGAACATTCAGGTGAGTTTCTCGTTGTTCAAGTGTAAAGCTCTGCTTTCAATTTTGTTCGTTTGTATTGAGTTCGAGCTCAGAAAGCCGCACAAATTTATTTCGGAATAGTTTTCACTGATTCAAATTCTTCAACTTTTGCTGACTCGGCTTATACAGTAAATTTTCTGTGGAGCAACGGATTCATCCTTCACCAGCGACTGACTCGGTACGTAGTATTGCACCATCTTTTCTTGAGTTCGGCGAGTTTGACAAATTCCTCGTACACACCAAGACGAATGTGCAGAGCGGATCCGGGATACCAGATCAGAAGGCAGCAGCGCTCAGTACGATGCGGTTGGAGATAAAGAAGGCGGGGAGTGTGCGGCCGTCTCGTCGAAGCAAGATGCTCAGGTTTAGAGTGCGAATTTTGCCGTGCTGCAACACAGATGCGACAGTGAAAACCATGCTGCTGTACCAATTGTCTATTCTTTAGTCATTTAAGAACCTGATTCTCACGCCGGATACACTTTGGCTAGGCTTATTTTCATCGGAATTCTAGCGTGCAGCACTAGTGTCGAGTTGGGTGATATTCAACAACAAACTGACATCGGGATTACGAGTACTAATCCCACTCTGCTCGACCTACCATCCGGCGACGCCAAATCTGATAAATACTTCGGGATTGAATTCTTCGGAAATCATCCAATACGAGTCGATGAAAACAAAGACGTCGGAAGAGTCAAGAAGCACTTGGATATTACGGCTTCGAGAACGACAACTCCTTGGCTCTCAAGTCCTACGAATATCGGCACACTTGTTGTCAGTTGAGAATTGAGCAAGAATTGAGAGGATCCAAGAGAAACTGAAGTTGGGGCGCGATCCTGATGCAGCTCGTCGACTTATACTAGTCATATTCCCTTCATTTAGCTGGTTGCTTATTGACAGCCCAACCTAACTCAGTACAGCTCAGCACGGAGCTTCAATGTCTTCCAAGTCATGGCCATTCCAATTAAGAGTGAGATTCTTTCTTGAATGGAGTCAAGCACGGATTAATATCAAGGAAAATTAAATATAATCATTTACTCACTGACAATTCAAACTGCAGGTATTAAGAGTAACATTTATTTCATTCCAATTGACTCCGTATGTACGTTGTACTTACAATACGCTCCACAACACCCACTGGTTTCGACTACCCACTCCTCCGCCATTCCACCCGCGTCCCGGCGCATCAAACCCTTACCTTCCAGCGGTTCTATATCGCTGCCTTCTCATTTCCTTCCCCAGCGAGAATCGCGCGCGGTGGTCTGGAACGAAGGTGAATAATTTCTTGGGGTGCGCCGAGTGGGGGCGGCGGCGGGTCGAGAGTAGGCGGCTGGAAGGTAATGAGCTAGAGAAGGCAAAGTGTCTTGTTCAAGATATTATATGGAGAGGCAAGGAGAAAACACGCAGTGAGATGCTCTCGTCAGCGGAGGGCGAGAAAGGTACGCAGACGCAATCAGGCGAGATTGCAGCTTCAAGCCCCGTGTCATGGAGACCAAGAATGGCGTACATGAGGTGGAGGTTGCCGGTTTATGTGAACGGCGTTCGAACGTAGAGAACTGAACTACTGTAAAAGTGCGGTAATGTTACAATGACGCGTTTCGGACTCAACAGAATGGACTCACGACAGAGGACGAGGATGGGCGTTGAATTGGGAGAGAAAAGTGTACGATGGACTGTTTCGTCGGTATCGTGATTTTCGAGTGCGATCTCGTACAAGCTGAGCGTCGGGGTCGCTTGATCCGCGTCGCGTCGTTGATAGATGCCAGTGGTCGAAGGTGCGGACGAGAACGAATGCGCAGAGGAACGATGAAGGTGGTGGCGGGCGGTTCACGGCATGAGCAGCGTGGTGGTAACATCTACATTGCAAGGTCGAATGAAAATGAAGCGCTAAGGGAAGATAGAAAACGGATTACCGTTAATACGCACCTAAAGAACCCGACGCGGCCTGGTGAAGTTCCTCCGGCAGGTTCATAGGCGCTGACAAGCAGGATTTAAATGTGACTACGTCGGATGAACTCGCTGACCGGTGTTGAATGCGAGATCAAGGACATAAAAACGAGTCGATAGATATACCTCGGCGGGCGCGCCCTTGTTTCCTGTCAGCGCTAATAAGAGAACGCGGGGCATGGTTTGTCGGTGTGGGCTACGGCAAAAGGAGCTGCACTTGACGGGGACGCGCAGGCCCGGGGTAGAGTGGGTCGGCGTAGGTGGCGGCACAGTCTGAGAAGTTGGCAGCAGCGGGATTCCGCTGCGGGAACTTGGTGTCCTGGTCCAAAGCCGTGAGTGAGAGAAGTTGTTGCGGTGAGCACCCTCTACGTAGGCGAGGGCGAGATGGTATTGACGTACCGTAGAGTCCGAGTCGTAGGCGCTGTGCGAGACGCGTCAGGAAGCGGCGGGCGGGGCATTGTGGATGCAGCAAAGGGAAAGCGGGCAGTTTCGGCCGATAAATCCGTGCGGCCTCACGGAACAACGTACTTAACTGAACTGCCACCGCCTTTTGTCTCCTGCCTTCTTCCTCGACGCGTTTCTGATATGCTCTTTGTTTTAGTGTCGACGCAATCTCGCTGGCGTTTATCTCACTGGCAAATCCGGCTACCATACTTGTTCTGACTCGGACTCGTCCAGCGCTCCCACTAACTTCCGCACAAAACCTTGCCAATCGGGGACGCTCAACTGATTGCCAATTTGCCAGTGCTGCAGCACCGATTACCAGCAATGAATGATTCTCTTGGTGGATCATTCTAGTCGGCGAGCTATGTTCTTCAGCAATGAATGACCGAATTTCTCACTCTACCGGATGGTGGACATCTGTTGCTCCGAGGTGCCCCAACTTGATGGCTTGATTCAGTGCTGCAGCGCTGGCTTATTGTTCTTTTATGTCCGAGTCCGACGGCATATTCAAGAAGCCTGTGCTGGAGCACAGACACCTCCACAGTAGACTCAAGGTACTTTTGGTTTCTGATTTTCTGTTCTCGGCACACAGACGTTTTCCTGCCTCGTTTACGCCTTTACTATTGATTTCGGCCCTCACCACTGAAGTTGCGGATAACTCGCCTCCCGAGCAGCAAAACTATACCAGACTCTAGTATATTCTCCGGTGCGTTCGGTCGGTCTCGGGTCGTCTGGGTACGTCGATTATTGACTCCCCACACCTTTCAAACTATAGCGCACGGTTGGTGGCAAGTCATAAATTTAGTGGTCCATATACTCCGTGCTGCAGCACTCAGAGCACTTGTGCTGCAGTCCGTTATCTACCACGGATCAGTCAAATTTCACCGAGAACTCCTTTCCAACGCTCATAGGTACGTTTTCCTTCAATATTCTCGTCCCGACTGACACTCAGTGATCCAGTGTTTCGCCGATCTACGCCTTGAGGTGATTTCTTATTAATCTTGTTACTTTGGATTACTGATCGACTCTATTCGACCCGTTATTCAGAGCAGCACTGGCGTTGGATGTTCACACGTTCCGAATCCGGGTCCGATAGGGGTTTGGTTAGTGCAGTTTCGGGTCAATTGACTCTGTGCCCCCTTACACTCATCACCCAATAGGATTTCACTGTTCATCGTATTCGAATTTCATTCATTCATTTACCGATTTATTTCTTTGTCTAGCTAGTGGTACACGGTCGATTCAGACTTGATTCAGACACTCAAATGTGTAGCTTCTTCGTCTCGGGTTTGAGTTTGAACAAAATTCAATAATCAGTTTCGTCTAAGAACCAACCTGAGCGTACACCTTCAACTCGTTAAACTCGAAATTCATCGACAAAGTGAGTTTCTCGTTACTCTAGTATTATCCTCACCAGCCTGAGCCTTATTCACAAGAACAACAGCGAAGATTGAATTAAATTGAGGTGCGCAAATTCCTCGAATTATCCATTTATTTCTACTCCGCGTACCCGGGCCCTTCACCGGTCATTCTCTGGGCAGCTTTTTAACACAAGTTGCCAATGACGAGCCTCTTCATTTACTCTCAAATCTCGGGCTTGTTGCAAGTGATATTGACTATTTCAAAGCTCGAATCTCGCCCCTCCTCCAAACACGCCAACTCTGTTGTCTCGGTTTGAAATCTTAGCTTGTGATGCCCGCCAAGAGCACTGAACATGGCGGAATTTTAAATAAGGTAACTAAACAAAAATTGTTTGAGGTGGAACGGGACTGAACAGTGTGGGGCCATTTATTGAAGCACGGAATGGGGGAGCTTACTCAAGTCGCTCAAGTCCGACTCCGAGTTAGTCTGCAAATCTGCGTGCTGCCTTGCTGCAGTACAGATACGGCAGTGAAAACTGTGCTGCTGCACCAGCTGTCCATTCTTTCTTGTCATCCGTACCTGGAGCTTACGTCGAACACAGGTTGGGTCGCTTCACATGACGGTATCACAACTTTCCATCGAGTAAACTGTCTACGGACTCAATAAGTCAGCGATTTTACGAAGCTTGGAGCGAATTGTAGGACGCGTCGGGTGAAAGTAAGTGAACAACTTATGAACTTGAGCGAAATTTCGACGGCCTGGCTTGAGTCACAGCTCGACGAACTTGGCGCCCATGTACAACAGCGTGGTTGATTCGGTCGCTTTGACTGTGCTGCAGCACAAATGCGGCAGTGCAAACCGTGCTGCTGCACCTGCTTTTCATTCATTCTTATTGTTCTCTACCCGTTGCTTACGTCAACTGGCATGTGATAGTTGTCTACTATAGTGCGTTCGCAGAATTTTGTCTATCAACTGAGATAGAACTCATATTGAAGGATAGAAATCTGGTACTGGAGCACAGCTGGACCAACTCGAAGATGTCGAGCGGGAGTATTTTTCAGACGGAAACTGGGGTTATATCGATCCGATGTTCAAGTTTTTTCAGGTTGAATTTTTCGTGAAAGATTTTCAATCATTCAAAGCGGCAGCTCAATTCATTCACATTATCAAGAATCATCCTGAACTACAGATGTCGGTATATTGAACCCACGTCAGCGATTGGATGGACGTTCTGTCTTCGAGATAGGGTTCAGCAGGAATGGTCTGCAAACGATCTGCTTTACTTGAGTTTGCAGCGCTATGGGGAGGCTGGGACTGCAGCACCAGATGTCTACCTGCTCTTACTGTCAGATTAGAATGCACTTGACGGAAATTCGCGAGTGTGCGCAGGCAAACAACTTGAATTTGACGTAAGCATCACGGAGCGGACAATGAGAAAGAAGTTGAATTCGGCGAACAGACAGCTGTGCAACAGCACGGTTTGCAATGCCGCTTCAAGTTCCGTGCTGCATCACGGTAGCCTTCAGACCTACTCCGGAGTACCCACACCTATGGAGGCTAAGGAGGAACAGACAACATTGACGGAGGTGCAATATAATCTTCGGCCTTGAGCGAGAAGGATGGAACGGCCACAATGCGCAGTACGAAATCGGACGATTTCACGCTACACCATCCTTATCATGCATACGCTACAGCTGCGACATAATTCAGTGAATCTGCGCGAGAGCTTGAACTCACTCCCAGAAACGGAGTACACGACTCTGTGCACGTGAATACCTTCGAAATTACCTGTTACCTGTAGTGCGGGGAATCTGGACTTCAATCCAAACTTCAAATCAAGTCAAGTGAACGAGAAACTCGGACTGAGTGTGTAATTCAAGGTCTAGGTTACATGGCAGTGATCAATGAGCTGCGAACCAATGGACTGTATTTCAAGATTCAAGCTAAAGTCGAGATAACGCCTGCCGGCGGCATGAACATCTGGAAAATGAACGTTAAAATTCAAGAAAAGTGCAAGACATTTTTACCTGGACCAACCTGAAGCGTCTTCTGAATCCTTATGGTGTTGACGTAAGCATCACCGTGACGTCCAGGACAATAACTTTAAGAAAGAATAGGTAGACAGGTGGTGCAGCAGCACAGTTTGCACTGCCGCATCCGTGCTGGAGCACCGTATTTGATGACGACTCCGGGGATGAGCTGCAGGAACAAAGGGTGGGCAATTGAGATATTGTATAGCCCGATTTCAAAAATGGAATGAACTTGTGCAACGATGAAGAGGAACTTGGAACAAAGAGTGATGCACATACCTCAAGGCGGTTAAATTGAGTTTGAACATCCAAGTATGTGCCCTAACGATACGTCATTTCGGGCGGAGTTGTAGCGAAGACTAAACCAAAATGAACTCACAATCATGGCTAAAAATGTTGTGTCACCAATTTCAACAATGGTGGAGACTATGACTTATTCGGCCAGCTCTCTGACTTGCGGAGTTGTACAGCAAAGAAAAGCTTCGAAAGTCGATCAGAAGCTAGATTAGAGTGATGGACTTGAACGCACCAAACTGATGAGCTTGTCTGAGTGACTGACTCTGGACGACTAATACTTAGATTGCGTTAAATCCTGTGATCACGACTGGGAATTCAAGTCTTCACCCTAACTTCAATCACAAGTTGAATCATTCGTCGAACGACGAACTCTTTTTTTCGTTTCGTACAAGTCTACGACCCATACTAAATGCTCAGAACGGTGCCCTCGCCTGCACATCAAATCTTGACTGAGGATGGTAATCGGCTCTCCAACGGAATTGCTCGAATTTATTCGATAGAAATCTGTGATGCTGTTGTGCGATGCCACTTGGATTCGACGTAAGCATCAAGTAAAACAATAGTAAGAATTCGAAAGAACTGCCAACAGCTGATGCAGCACGGTTTGCACTGCCGCATGCGTGCTGCAGCACGACAGCATGGCAGATTTACACACCGACTCCGAGTTGGATTTGAGTACTAGCTTGAGGGAGCTGCCATACCTCGTACCCCATTCCGCGCTTCGACCCATACCAACTCTCGCTCCCTCGACGACAAGGTTCAAATTCGTGGTCGCTGAATGCAAGCACAAATTAAACTCAGTTCAGGGGGGCTCAACTTTGATGAAATAAACCCATAACGAAATAAATTCCTAGTCAACAGTTCAGCAAACACTTCGCCCAATATTCAAAGTGAAGTCGATCTTCAATGAACTTTTGAATTGAATGGCACGTCTAAATTGAAAGCAGAGTCGAGGATCGTGTTACACAGTCGCACGCACTAGAACGATCTCAACTTTGAGCACTTCGAGTCATTTGGCTCCAAACTGCATGAACCAAACTCCCGTAAGCCCCGAACGCGCGAACATCTAACGCCAGTAACGTCCATACAGTATAAGCGTTATATAATCCACCAAATACTACAGACTCCGTGAGCTAATTATGTAACAAGCGGTAACAAAATTAATAGCAACTCACCTCAGAGTCGGTGGATCGGCGAAGTGCTGGATCGCTGAGCGTTACCCGAGACGATAATGCCGAAGGGAAACGTACCTATTAGCGTTGAGAAACAGTTCTTGATCAGACTTGACCTATCCGCGGTGAATCAAGTGCTGCAGCACAAGTGCTCCAAGTGCTGCAGCACGGACCACCGTGAAATCGTTTCCAAAGAGATAACCCACTCTTGAGGAAGCCATGGGAATCAGAGAGAGCACGATAAGAGGGAAATGTAACAGCAGATACGTGCTGCAATGAGGTGCGAACTGACCCAAGCCGCAAAACTGCCGCACAATGCGGACACTCGAGAGAATAAGCCGTACAGCAGGACTCCTTGATTGGATGAACCGTAACCTTTGAGCGCCGAAGCTGCGGAGGAACCTGAAGCTGGTCAACTTTGAACAAGCAGCGTGCAAGTCTGAAATTGATCGTTCGATAACGAGGAGCGCAGCATGAGAGCCATTCTAAACGACGAAGAAAAAATGGAAATGTATTAAGCCGAAACTTCAAGCTGTGGCGCATGCTGAGATTCAAGATGAGAACGAGCGCGAGATTCTGGCTGTAAACGAAGGCATTTCATGGGCTCTGAAAAGAATTGAAAGTAAGACCAGAGGATGACGAGAAAATCAAGAACTCGAGGAAGGGAGTTACGGTGGGTTGTATCTTCTTTCAGTTTTTGTTCCCGTTTGTAAGACGATGCGAGGCCGTTCGCATCCACCGGATAGAAGGCAGGTCGTGCTGCTCGAGAGACAGTATCGCCGCGTCCGAGTCCGTGTCACCGTGAAAGGAGTGCGGTAACACGCCGATAGGTAGGTCCCGGTCTTGTCTTGTGGCTACTGGCCTACAGAGAGCCACCGAAACTTGCGCTTCGGTCAGAGCGATTCCAGAACGCCGCACGAGAAGCGAAGATCTCATGTGAAAGACATCAACTTCAATAAGCACTGTTGTAGCAACTGTGTCACCAACGGCAATCGAACGGACCGAGTTCGGCGTCCTTGACTCGGGCGATTTGACTGGTGCTTCAGCTTTACGAGTTCCAGGACGCCGCTAGAAATGCAGTACATGCAATGGTATCTTGGCATCTGGCCGTCTAAGAACTGTAATAAATGATATGAATATTGATTTTTGAAACCGACGCTAGTAAGGAGTCAGAGATGAATGAATACCAAGAGAGAATCAACGAGAAGAACATACATTCGCGATGTACTTTGAAGTACGGTTATTTTTAAATGTCCCACGAGACGCTCTTCTAGTCTAAGCACAAGGAGGCTGAGGAGAAGAATCAGTAGACTGGTACTGCACCGCAAAACGGGGTACATACCCTGCCTTCAGAAGCCTGAGATCACAATGCTCGGACTGAGTCTTGACCGTGACAAACGATAACTGAGGAGGGGCGCAAAGTTGGTAAGGGAAAATCATCAAGACAATCAGAGAAGGTCAATCAAAAAAAAATGCGACAGAAATACTGCAAGTAGGACCGACATAAAAGAACGCCGCCCCATCGGCGCTGGTGGGCGCGTCGGAACTTTGCATGACGCGTCAGCGACATCCAGCCTGATCCAGGGCAGCAAGGTCAAAAGCACACACATGTCGTGGTCTTGAGGAGGAGTAGCCGGAGTAACGGAGAGGTTATCGTCCATGAAATAAGACAGGGTAGTGATTGCAGCATCGTCCAAAGACTCGGAAGCGACAAACATACTGGTCAAGAGCGGAGGAGGGGGCATGTTTGACTCTTGAGCCAGGGGAACGAACTCATATTGAATCAGAGACGCATCGAAGACGCAGAAGGACGCAGGAGACAAAAAGCGTGGTGGCGGTTGGGTGCCGGTCGAGCGCTGCTTCAGTTATGTACGTGGTCCGTGCGGCCGCACGGATTTATCGGCCGAAATTAGTGACTACAGTCACCCATCCTGTGACGACGCCCACGCCTTCCCTCTCACACTCGTGTCCTCGACGACGCAGACGACAAGAGCACGCCTTCTCGGAACCCAAAGCCATTACCTGCCGACCCTCCCCTCCAGTCAGCCCCATCAAATGCGCATTTCCCGTCACCTCACATCGTACTCCACATTGACGACGCATTCACGCTCAAACACTGCTGGTCAATGCTGCTGAAGCTGCCGGAGCGACTGCGCCACGCCGCGTCGCTCTCAGTGCTTCATTTATCCGACCTTGCCGCACAGACGTCACTGTACTGCTGCTCATTCTGTGCACCCGCCGCCTTGAGAGTCCATGTGCGCAGTCGTCACCAACTTCACGTCCTCGACACCAATATAGCAGTAAGCCTTAAGCCAGCCTCCACAATCAAGCGACCTCAACGCGCGCCTCCTCGGAACCTATGTACACAGCCCTGGTTTTTCCCTCCGTCGTCCTCATCCGACTCCACACGAACGTCGGCCTTAGCGATGGCCCCTAGCCGCACGCGCAGCACCCACCTCCACTCAACACCGTCGCACTCGGCAAACCCTCCGACATCGGTATCATCAACATTATCACCGCGTTGTCGCGATGAACGCCGGCCCGCTCAAAAATATGCAGTGTTCTGCCCTCGATATTGGTGTCCACATACGTCCAGAAGAGTACGTTGCGGTGTGTTTTCTTTCTCTCCCTCCATATGACAACATGACTCAAGACACTATACCTTTTCTAGCGCGCCACCTTCCAGCCGCCGCTTGACACACCTCGACTACTGCCATTCCGCCGCGCACACGTGCACATCGCCCTCGTTCCGCGGTCTCGCCGTTTGAATCCACTGCCCTCAACCTGACTTCACTTCCCTCACCACCAGCGCGCTGCCGTGGCCGTCTTCTCCAACACTAACGCCCACATTGCTTCTACGATGATTTGCGTCTGGATGCGTTGGCGGGTGATGTCGAAACAGAGTTGGTTTCAAGTGGCTTGATTATCTCGGTTCAGGTGCGCGTTCATGTCTTTTCCCGCTAATCATCTTTAATATATTGTCTGTCAGTTTCTCGAGTGGGTCAATGGACTCATCTACTCGCCAATTATTCAAGTTGTGCCTCCCACCTTCAAATCGCGCACGGTGCTTGTGTAGGACCACTCTCTTTTGCCCCAGATGATGCATCAAGCACTGACACCCAACCCTGCAGCGCGTTCTCAGCCGTCTTTTACCTCTTCTCGCCGCTGTATTATTCACACCTTTCACCGTATCGACGCCTTCAGGGTGTCCTCGAATCAACACGTGAATTCGGCAAGGAACAAGCCCAGCTCTAAAATACCCGCTTGGCATGCTCGAAAATACTCACTTGGCATACACGATTGTCAAGGGATGCTGGTCTTCGATTTCTACGTGCAACCAGCCTTTAGGCCACACAATGCTCCACCTGCGCTGCAAAGACTAGCCATGTCTCGCTGGAGGAATGCCCTCGTTTGGGTATGGATATGCACATTGCGAACGCGAGCGGGTGGGATACCTCGAGAACGGTGCAACCCCGATATAGGTGTGTCAATTCCCTTTGTTTTCGATGGCCGTACTCAGCTTTCGGATAGGTCGCCGCTATTGAGTGCCCTGTATGCCGCTCTCCGCATGGTCGTCCTCCATCGGCGACTGTATTCCTCAGTTCGTTATCGCGTGTCATTCACTCTTCACTTTTTCATTCCCTTCCATACCATCTCATCGTATGCTACCTCTACTTACTTACCCTGCCTCCACACCATCGCTCCTCTTCTATCTCCTACCCTTGCCTTCGCCTCTTTTCCTCTTTCCCTTCCTTCTTTTCTATATCCCCTCCTCACTCTACTCTCCCCCTCTACGCATCCATTTGATAACGTCGTCTACATCTTCTCTACCCGATTCTTCCCCAAACCCCATATATGCACGGACATCCCATACCTACAGCCCGCTGATTTCTCCTGCTTCATGTCGCGCCGCCGTTAACGCCCGACATGCCGCCTGCCTCCCTCGCCACCATCGCCGTCCCATCCATGTCCACATCGACATCCCACATCCGTCGGCCTCCCTACCCATAGACCCACACACCAAGCCGCCCAGCGGCATCGGTGGGTCGGCCTGGCCGCAAGCGTGGGACGGCGCTGGTGTTGCCGCCGTCCTCCTTCGTCTTGCGGAGGTCCGAAACACTGGTGGTGCGGTGAAGTGTCGTATGGCGCTGCGAGTAACAGACGAGGAAAAAAAGGAGGAGGATGAGGAGAGAGTGAATGGCGGTGTCGACGCCGTCTTCGTCCTTGTCGACAACATGGCACGGGTCACCCTCCATGTGCCTATTCATTTGAAATGCGCAGCGCGTGCTACCCGTCGCGGTGCGGGGGTCGCGAGGGAGTCACTTGCGGTGACGAGGTCGAGAATGGCGTCTTGCAGGGATGGAAGGAATGAACGGCGGGGGGGCAGGAGTAGGAGTAGGCCCGAGCGAGGCGCTGATGTGGCTGCACCACGTAGGGCATGGGTGCGCGTAAGATGGGGTCGGGGCGTGGATGATTTCTGGCGTGGGTGGAGGAGACTCGAGGCGGGAAGACATACGTCGACATCGCATTCCGGGAGCGGTGTCAGCGGCTGTAGTCGGCGGCGGTGGGACTACCGACGTTCGCTTATGCCAGATCAGGAGAAAACTGAAGTCTTTTCTCGCCAACATCTCGATTTCTTTGTTCAGTTGTAGATTCTAGACTCATTGCTCTCTTCTAACGTTATTCTCGTTATATATTGCTTGGACTTACACAAAAATCGCGTTTGAACGTTTTTCCACACTTGGTATGTTTTTTTATGGTGTGTGCGGCCAGCGTGCTGCAGACGTGCTGCAGGCGTGCTGCCGGCGTGCTGCAGCACGGACAGAAATCAATGCTTACTGATCCGCTTTCTGCGCCACCAGAAACAATAGCTTACGGGTGCGCTTTCTGCGCGGCCCGTAACTATTGTTTACTGGGCCGCTTTCTGTGCGCCAGGAACCATTACTTACTGGTGCACAGAAAGCGGTCCAGTTTCTATTGTATTCTGGATCACTTTCGGCACCCCAGTTCTTATTGTTTACTGGGATGCCGAAAGCGATCCAGAATACAGTACTTACTGGATCATTTACTGGCGGCGCCGAAAGCTTTATTTACTGATTAACAGAATCTTTTACAGATAGCTTTACTTACAGGTACGTTTTCTGTTCTACAGAATACATTACTTTCTGGATTGCTTACTGGCTAAACTGTATACATTGTTTACTGCAAAGTATACTGGTTAGACAGAAAGTTCCAATTTTGCGGAGTGTGTTACAAAAATGTTAAGTAAAGGCCTAACAAAAACTGTTTCCAAAACATTGAGTTTCGGCAACAGTTTCTGAAGGTCCGAAACAAAAAAATTCAGACCCACCTAAACGGCTCCCAAAACGAATCGTTTTGGGAAGGGTTTTGGTCGCACCGAAACAATAAGTTTCGGCAACAGTTTCGGCGGTGTTGCCGAAACTTTTGATTTCGGTGCTTCCAAAAGGACTTTTGGGCCGTCTAGAACAATAAGTTTCGGCAACACCGCCGAAACTGTTGCCGAAACTTATTGTTTCGGTGCGACCAAAACCCTTCCCAAAACGATTCGTTTTGGGAGCCGTTTAGGTGAGTCTGAATTTTTTTGTTTCGGACCTTCAGAAACTGTTGCCGAAACTCAATGTTTTGGAAACAGTTTTTGTTAGGCCTTTACTTAACATTTTTGTAACAGTTTTGGACCTACTTAATTCAATGCCAAAATTTTAAGTTTTTCATTCAATTTAGGATGGTCCTAAACTACGGTTTTTGCCAAGTGAAAGGTCCTCGCTCTTCCTGGAAATTGGTCATTCTTCTTCAAAACCACAATGATGCCATCTCCCTTGACTTTAATTTCCTCTCCGAGTCCCTGTGTATGGCGGTCAATGTGTCGTTTTAATCAAATCGGTATAAAAAGTACATTCTAAGCTAAAGTAGAAAAAAAATGCAAAAATCTTCGAAAACTGAACTTTTGTTTACAAGTGTAGAGACTTTCACTCGAGTAGAGTAGAAAGTTTTCGTGTGCGAGTGTAAAAAGTTTGCGTCGGTCCGAAGTCCGGTGGCTGCGTATCTGATGCGAGGTGATGGCCGAGATGTTGAAATATTCAACCTATTGCATTCAGTGGGGGGCTAGGTAGTATTTCTTGCTCAGGTAGCGCCAGTACACAGAGCCATATAAAGGAGCTTTAAACTTGCTTCTTTTAGCTCAAGGGGTGGCACTCAACCTAAGATGGTGACAATGCACTGGAGGGGACCTAAATCAACACCTTGGGTTGTTGCTGTCCCCTCCTCCAGCTCAAAATGCAGCCTAAGCAGCGGTGGCTACTCCCTTCATGAGCTGACAGGCCAATCTCAAAGGCACCAGTAAACCGAGTTGAATAAAGCTCTGTTGAAGTCCACATGCCGAGTTAGAGATCAATTCATCATCAAAGTGTACAGCCATCGGAGCTCGGACCGACACAAACTTTTTACACTCAAACACAAAAAGTTTTTACACTTCGCCGTCAAGAACTTTACACACTGCGGTGAAGTGATAGCAAGGTAAGTTATCTTGTATATGTCTTCATTTTCGACGTTTTCTACCCCAAAATCACACTTTATACGAATTTGATTAAAACTACAAACTGACCGCCATACCTGTGCAGTCGGGCACCATCTTAGCTATTCTCACGTCCCCTACAATATCATCCACATTCAATCTTGCTTCCATCCACCTCGAGATTTCTCATGCGAACTTCTAACTACTTTACTTTCTTAGTTCTCGATACATCCGAATTCTTTACATACTGCCGGATTACACATTCTAGATACTCCCAGAGCGTACTCTCACAGTACTAGTTTGGCGAGAATTGAGTCTTTTTCTTAGTGATATTAGCCGGGCTGCTGCTTGAATAAAAATTTCCGCAATACTGAGATTAATAGTTTGAGCGTCGGATCCAATCCAAATCCCGCGTGCATGTTTGGCCGCGGCTGAACTCAACATTGAAATTGGGTAGACGGAGGTTTGGGATGGACCTTCCTTCTACCCGCCACCTATCCCTCAATCACATTTTGTCTACTAAAACGACGTGCCTTTGAAGATATTTACGGTATCTTAATGGCTCAATGGTAAGTAATTTCACTTTGGAGCGCGCGCTCCAACTGGGGCCACCGCTAACATGCTTGAGGAGCTCCTAGCCACCCAGTCTTTGCCGGGTCGATGGTACCAGGGATGCCCGGAGGGCCTTATGAATTATACTCGGTATTAATCGATATTGATCGTTTATCGATGGAAGCCGATTCAGATCTTGGGAAAGTGGTCATGACTCGTAATCAATTGGCAGGTCGAACATGCTCAAATTCTATTTCAATTTAGTCGGATGTTCAACTCTGTTCAAGTCCACTGTTCGCTGAGGAGGCACGTAAGAACGAACGACTAAAAACATCAGCTTCTATCGGCTAAGCCGACAACTTGCGGAGACGGTTTCGAACCCGATTCGTCCCACAGCATCATGCGGCCACGCAGAAGAGATAACCGGAACCCCATTCACAAACGCCAAGACAGCCACTGAACATCATGGCATGCATGGTATTGTTCCCGCGAGTGCGCGAAAGCGAAGCCGCGCGATATATTTTTTTCTACTGCAGCCTCGGAAGTGAACTTCGTATTGAGATCGATTTATTTTCCTCCTCATGACAGAATGAGTTTACGCATTCCAATCGATCACCCAAGACCGAGAATGAACTGGTAAGCGAGTGGTATCGAATGGCCCAATGGGTACGTTTCATCAATTGCTCTATGGACGCAATATGGACGTCGTAACTGGTTACAGTGAATCTATCCCACACCTCCTCATGATGTATTCATGCCCACTGGATTCATACCCGCACACAGACATGTCGCTATGTATGTTTTGTCTTGGACCCGTCTATCAGTATCTGGAGTACTGCGGAGGAAAACGTGAGTCAGCGCGGGCCGCGAAAAGGATGGAGAAAAAAACATACCACGACAGAATTCTCGACGTAATGTGTTGTGCAATCCATCTCGGCGAGGGGAACGAGCTTTGTCTTCTTCGCTGTAGAAGATTATTTAGAAAACATTCAGATAGCCCGATCCAGGAAGCCAATACTGACCGAACTTGTATCCGAAGTATAGGATGACCACGAACGGGATATTGATATACGCCACAATGAACGACTGATAATCGAAGGGCTTCGTCATGAAGGCCGTATAGCCTAAACGAACGAATTCTGTATCAGCAAGTAATAATCGAGAAGCGTAAAAAGCACCGACCGTTGAAGAAGATGATAATGCTGCAGCTAATCAAAACAACCCACGCTCCCCAAGGCTGCGTGAACGACTTGAAGGGAAGCACGTCACGGCTGACGCCTTGAACCTTGAACGCACGATCTGAACATAATAAAAAGATAAGCTCGGTGCAATGAAAAAGGAAGTGTGAGCGTACACCACCGGATGTGAGCCAAAGCAATACCAGCCCATGTAATCAGAGAACCCAAAGTCGTGATGTTGGCCAACCAGTTGAAGGCGTCGTTCGCGCCGCTGCTCCCGCAAGCCAGGTAAGCAAGGCAGGCGAAGCAAGAGCAGAGGGCGAGCGAGTAGATAGGAACACCGGTCTTGTTGACCTTGGCGAAGATACGGGGCGCCTGACCTTGTTGCGCAAGCATGAACAGCGATCGAGAGGTCGAGTACAGAAATTCGTTGGCAGAGGAGAATGCAGATGTCAGAACGACGGCGTCTGAATATTCAATTAGAAACAGCAGGAACGAGACTCAGATACTCGAACTTACTAATGATATGGGCCAACACCTTGATACCAGCAGTCTGGATGATGATGACGAAGGGCGATTCAGAAGCGTCACCTGAATCCTCCGCGTTGGCCTGGAGAAGATGCGGGTTGCTGCGTTGAAGGCACATGCCGATAAGAAGGACAGAAAAGACGTCTGAAGATCGGTCGACCTCCATTAAAACCAATCGCAGACATCGAAGATGCGAAACAACGTACAGAGAAGGGTGATCCGGTAGAAGATAGCGCGAACAGCCGTCCTCATCGTGACCCGGGGATTACTAGCTTCGAGACAGATCATTGCGAGACCCTCCATTCCACCGACTACGAGGAATCAGAACATAATTCGTAGGCAAGTAGCGGGGAACATACGCGAGAAGGCAGCTCCGGTAAGCACTGACCAGAACCCGAGGAAACGAGCTTTGGAAGCCGGCTTGACATCGAAGAAAGTAGCGTTGAAAGGCTCTTCTCTCCAATAGCGGAATCCACGACGATCGTGATCCGGCGCACCACCAAGGTCAACAACGAGACACACTATGAGCAGACCGATAATAGTCATGATCTTAATGAAAGCGAAAACTGCAGAAACATCGCAAATCAGGAATTAGATCACATTGTGCGTATAACTCACCGAATTCGAATTCCCCAAAGTACTTGACACCGGCAAGGTTAACCAGGATAACACCAATTGTCATGACGGTGATGAAGATCGCGCGGTGTTTCTCGTTCGCGTCCCAAAACCCTACAACAATAGCCTGAAAAAAATTGCAAATAAGAACGGCATACATAATGAAGAGGATGAAGAACGTACGCCAGCAACAATCTCAACGGGAGCAGTGATGACGGTTTGGAACCAAAATTGCCAGCCCATCGCAAAGCCGAGGGCGGGGTCGACATAACGCGAGGAGAATTCGATGAAGCCACCAGCAGAAGGGTCGTACACCATCATCTCTCCAAGAGAGTACCTGTCCGAAGAAAGAGTAAGAAAAATTGATAAAGGGCCAGAGATCGAAACGTCAGTATCTACATCATCAAGCCAACAATCCCACCGACAAGTAAGTATCCCAGAAGAGCGCCGACAGGGCCACCGTTGGCCAAAGATTTTCCGGACTATCGACATCATTGGATCCAGATAAAAAAAGAGAGAGACCGATAAACGGCGTACAACCAAAAACACTAGCAAGAATATGATCAGACGAAATAGAAAAGAAGGAAAAAAGAAAGCGCACATCCAGTCCCAATTGTGCCCGCAATAGCAATCATAGAAACCTGCCGTCCCTTGAGAGTGCGGTGCATATGCCCCGCATCTTCACTGTGCGAGGGAACAACATCCTCAGTGGCGACTTCACCCGAGTGTGTTGCTTTCTTCTCGATATCGAAGTCGGGTGGTGAAGACATTGCGTCGCGCAGCACTGGGGGAGGTCGACGAGAGAAAGAAGTGCAGTGGAATGAAGCAAAGCCAGCCAGCCAGTGGCAAGCTCCCACATATTTATCGTGCCGAAGCGAGATTCAATAGACCGAGAACGAATCATGGGCATGTGCTTCGCATCATGATTAGCGCCTATTATCCCTATTCATAGGGTTGCTCGAGATAAGCCTCGTTTGCCAAATTCCCATGCATCGGAGTCACCTCTACAACCCCTCGTCGATCATCCGATTCAACTCGATGTGAACGCATCTACAGGCTTCTCATTTGTTCGTCGTCAAGTTATCGCGGCTTTTCGCCCTGTGGAAAATTAGTAACACAATACTGCATCGTATTAATCTAAAAGTCGCACCAGGTCTCAAAATCGACCTTGGTTGTCTGTCACACGACTTGTCGGAATTCGTGGGGTATAATAGCGGCATTCACCTACGATATCGGGTAATTTTGTTGCGACTTTGGTGATGCTAGGATCGCTTGTTCATTGGGTTGCATTCGCTCGCATCTATTTCGTAAGTAAACCACTTGTAAATTATGCGAGCCAGCAGGCGACGCCTATCGCGTACCTCTCATGGAGTCGTTTCTTCGAGGACGAGTGCAAAATCAAGATACAAGCAATGCCAGACTGGCAAATTCAAGTCGGCTCCGGGGATATTGAAGCAAGACATTGAAGAGAGCTCAAGATCGGGGCAGATTCCTACGAGCAAATTACAGTAAGGCCAAATGTTGAGAACTTGAGATGGAACCGCGGCGCGAACTGTCAGGAAGACTTTCAAGTTGGCCGTACGCTGCATACTCATTCTGAGTCATTCAACGAGTGGAGATAGGGGAAGAAGAGGCAGAGAATGTCGACACCGCCCAAGAAGGAGCAGAGGATGCAGAGAAGTGCGGCACAGGCGGCCAATCGATGTGGTAGTTGAGGAGAGAGAGACGTCGGCCGAAACGCCGTAAGCTCAAGCCGAGGGAGTGCCGAACGCAACAGGCATCAACAACCTCCAAGCCCTCCTGAATCCAACGGTGGAACTCTCACCTCATTCAACGCAACGTTCGTCGCAAGTAATTCCGCAAATCCCGCCCTGATCCCGGAATTACAACAAAGCAAAATCAATAGGTATTTCTTTTTCTCCCATCTAACTCAATCCGAGTCAATCGCTGAGCCGCCTCTACTTGCAATACTCACCACACCGTCATCAACTGATGGAGTAAAAAATCCCAGCATCATCCACACACAGCTTGAAAAAATCGCATGACAGTACGACGAAGGTTTCTTTTCAAAAAATACGGTATTGATATTGTATGTCGCCAGGCGAAAATGATGACGTCATACTCGCTCGAAGCAAAACGCTCTAGATCTATGAGACGAGGCGGAGGCCATAGAGGCGCAGAGGGCGCATCATGGATGGTGCAGCGAGGAAACAATGGCACCTCCATCGGCGTCCCGCCTGCGCTCACGTTCGCGCACCGTGCGCGTCTAAACAGGCGTCCGGCCTGGTGCCCACCATGCCATCCCAAGTGCGGGTCAACACCTTCCCCAATCTCACGCCCGCATCGAGCCCCGTCGGCGGCTGCCCATCCCCCATGCCGGCCGCGTTCCAACTCCCTCCGCCATACCGCCGCATTCTCGTCCTTCATCGCCTCCCCTTCCTCCCCTTCCACGTTGCCCACCACATCGACATACCCCCTTCCTCCCCCCACCGGACAACCCTTCATGCCAGCGCTCGACAAAGCTCGGGCATACGACCCGCTAGCCTGACCGGGGATAGTCGATACGCTGCGCACACTCCAGCCTCATCAAGCCTTGTACCCAATAACGGCTTGATCGACCTCTTCCTCCTTCCGCTCCACGCCTCCTCCGCCGACTCGCATCCTACACCTGCATCGAGGCGGCAAATGAACGAACGCACGTACACGCCTCCGAGTGCGCTTCCCACCCCCCGGCTCCTCTTCAGCCAAGAGCTTCGCCACTCCACCTCCCGCACCAGAAGCACTTCCTCATTCCCCACCTCCAGCACCTCCTCCAGTTCCGCCACCACCATCCGCACCCCGCCTCCATCCCACCGATATCGACCGGCGGCGGGCATACCGCGACGCCAATCGCAACGCCCCGCTCCGACCTGCACCTTCCGACCCGACCCAAGGCGTGCGGGTGCCGGTGGACGTGAGGAGGTGAAGGCGAATTGAAGGAGGGGGGAGGAGAGAGAAAGCGAGGTGTGCGTCGATGCCTACGTGCGCACGAGCATGGCCGTCGATGTCCCACCGCGCACGACATTGAAGGCGGGAAGGACGTGGACGAGCCGACTGAGGGATATCACGCGATTGGAGCGCTCGTCTGTTGATGACGGCGGGGCTCGTGTGCGGTGCGTCCAAGGCTGCTGGAGGACAAGAGGAAGAATGCAGCATGAACGCGGGCGGCGAGTATGCGGCACAGCTCAAACGAAGCACAGTGTTATGGGATTGAGGGGACGAGCGAGGACTGGGCGTCGAGGCTCAGAGCGACGGAGGCATGCGAGCGGGAAGACGTGCAGTGAGGCCTTGGCGTTTTGGTGGTCAGGAAGCTGAGCAGTGAAGCAGAGGTTCGTCAGGTGCTCGGTGGTTATGAAATCAAAGACTGTACGCACCGGCGGGATTTACAAATCAAAGAGCCAACCCAAAAGACATAGTCGCTCGAGATCGGGAGCGGAAGGCCGAGAGGCGTGATCTGCACCCCAAGACGACGCCTGGTCAGGAGAGCGAGGCGTACGGGAGATCGGATCGGGACTGACAGGGACAGGCGAAAGTGAGGGCGGGGAAAGGTGGACTGCCTACGATGGCACGTCACCGAGAACGAGGGCGCTAGAGAGGCGGCGTGCAATGGTCAATAGCGAGTTTCGTTCGATAGAGATCAAGACGTGCTGCGTATACATTCGTGCGTCGGTCCCAAACTCGTGAGCGGCGAATTCCAGGGCGTCTCTTCTGGCCGCGGAGAATGAGCATTGAATCGAGCGAGTTGAGACGACAGTGAGATTGGACGTACGATTTGAGTGGGTCTGATTTCACAATAGCGCCACCACTTCTTTCCCCCCTTCGACCCGCGTTCCTTATTCTTCACATCATCTACCTCCGTCCCTCTCCACACCGACCATAGAGGTGCGGTGGGACGAGCTTGATGCCATGGCACTCCGGGCGAGACTCCGCATCACCGCTATAAAGGCTATGCAAGGCGGCATCCCTCCGGAGAGCGGACGAAAGCAAGACCGCAGATGAAGGACGGCGCGGGACTCGGACGACGTGGATGTCCTTGATTGACGTTCTACGGATTCGTGGGTTGTGGGCGTGTGAAGTTACAGCGAAGTGGGGCTCGATGAGATGCTGAATGGGATGAGAGACACATTTGTTTCATAGTCGGCGAAAAAAAAAAAAAGACGAATGCAGACGGAGCTGGGACGAGTGAAGGGCGAGGAGTGGAAGGGTGACGTGTATGCTACCCTAGCGTCGACGAAAGATATGCCCGGCGGAAATGCAGACTCTAGATAGGCGTACGATTGTCGATAACGAGTTTTGCTTGACTGAATAAAGACGTACCTCACTTGACTCTACGCTGGCCGTTGTAGACCTGAGGGGAAGGTCTGATGTGCTGCCGGTGCTCGATCAGATGGGCCAGAGGCCACTTGAAGGACTCGTTATATCGAGCAGAACGAGCCTGATAGCGTCTGTCTGTGAGTCATTTCCATGGCAAAACGGTGCAGAAAAACGCACCTGATACGGCCGCCGCAGATTCGGAATCCACAGCGGTTGAGCGCTGAGCCTCTGACGCCTCTGCATCGACTCATCGGGCCCTTCAGCCCTATATCCACTTGCAAATCTGGGACCTTCGTCGTCAGGACTCGGGATTGCCTAGAAACCAGTATTTTGACTCCATCAGACGCTGGCGAGTGTCGGGTGTGGCGAATTGAAGCCAGACGACGCTGATTTCATCGCTAGTAGACTGCTCGCGAGAGTCGACGACAGAGTCAGAGGGGGGCATGGTGGACAAGGAGGGTGGACGTGAAAGAAGAAGCAAATTGTCACCTCGGCGCAGATTCGGCTTCTTGATCGCCGTCAATCCGGTTTCGGCCGAGAGCAAGGCTTGCTCTCAACCTTCATGTCGGTCTCCAGCAGCATTCGTCTTCGATAGCGGTACGTCTGCATCTTAGTCTCATTAAAGCTGCGACGCTTTTCCCACCAGATTCGGCGAAATCGAAAGTGATTTGCCTGCAGTCAATCATGATGGACATTAGATATGAGGCGCAAAGCAGTGCCAACTTGCTCACTCCCACTGGCAGCGTCCTCGACGGTTTCTCGGTGGTCAATGACTCAGTTCCAACTCAGTCCGAGCTGGGTCGCTTCAGATTCTGAATTCTGGCGTAAATACGTCCCACGACGGGTACTGTGTGTTCATCTTCCATTGTTTCTTATTCCAGAAACCCAGCTGATTCGATGGCCGTCGAAGTCGATGTAACTCAATCTACCCACATCAATTTCTTGGTCTGTCTCACATTTAGTTGCGGGTCCAATTTCGAGCTGCCTGAATCTCTTGTTTCCAGGTAGGGGAAGGGTAAATCTTGTCAATCAAGACTTACATAAAGGTGAAATTTTTCCCGAATCCCGGTTCAAGGCGCGGATATTGAGAATTGTGTACATATGGGATCACTCAGAAGTTCGTTTACATTCGGAAACAGTTCGGAAAGGCCCGACAAGGCTGTACTGTCCTTCAGGGTCGAAGGGAACGAGGCAGGTCGTTCTATCTGTGGATATCAACCTGACAGCTATTTGGTCATACGCAACCAATATCCACAGACACTCGGCCTTCTGGATTATCTCGAAATGAAGCATTTCCAACGAGTCCGCGACAGCGGGTATAATTATGGTTGAATTTTCTCATGTTTCTCACTTCTAACAGTATTGTTGCAGATTCGCTTTGCGGCTGTTCACACCGGCTATTTCTTCTATCACGACATCCGGTAATGCGCCCGATGTCCCATATAGCCGGACATCTCGTATGGACAGCTTCAGGCTGTAGCCCACGTGGAGTGGTCGAGGCAGTGCCTCAAAACAGCTCCGTCTTTCCTTTGTCCTCTTACTCCTCGCACCCTCCAGGCAGTCTTCACCTCGGTGAGTCCAGCTCAATCTACATTCCGGACTTACATTTACGTTTGTATGCCATCGGTGTTCGTTTTCGCTCAGCATGGCGCAGTTCGTCTTCAGTGAATCATTCTCGAAAGTGAACAATGCTGCGACCTCGAGCTATCCCCTACAATTTCCACAAACAATTCGAGTAGCAACGGCTCTGCATCACACCAACTGCCTTTGTTTCACGTTGAGTGTCGCCAAATTCCTCAATCTAGTGTGGGAAGACAAGCGTCGTTCTCCGTATAAAGTTTTTGATTCGATGGCGAACCTCTGGTTATGGGAGGATGAGGACGAACATGAACTCGAGGCCCATCGCGTTGCCGGAGCATCAGAGGATCTGGAGGATTTGGAGGAGAAAGAAGAAAATGGGGACAAAGATGTCCATGAACATGATGGTTTTATGGCGCGGAGACTCGAAATGTGGTCTCAACAGATCGGCGGTGCTGGTCGGCTGGCACATTTAAAATCCACAACCCGGATTCAACTCCTAACGTGGCACTTCATCGTGCAGATTCATCTCATAGAGGAGATGGTCGTTGACCTGCAGGAAACGATTGTGACTTGGATGCGATTTTTCGACCACTATCCGACTGTTTGGCATGACGACGCGCAG
The DNA here is from genome assembly GCA_037176885.1 of Favolaschia claudopus. Taxonomy (NCBI): domain Eukaryota; kingdom Fungi; phylum Basidiomycota; class Agaricomycetes; order Agaricales; family Mycenaceae; genus Favolaschia; species Favolaschia claudopus. The sequence continues at coordinate 1,070,482 of JAWWNJ010000081.1, forward strand.
TGTGGTTGCGATTCAAGGGCCATAAAGTACTGGGTGAACATCATGTTGCAAGCATACTCAGTGGCGGATCTGCGACTGATGTCACGCAAGTCCTCGTGCAACTGTTTCGATGTGTAAGTTTGTCAGTGCAAGTTTTGAATTCTGAACTGTTGACGGATGGTTCTGTAGGGAACTAACTTCACGACCGATTGAACTCGACACAAATAGCGCTGAGGGACATCCGGTCCTTTGCCGCTGGCTATTCGAAATGTTCCAACCTCCTGGGCCGAGCATTCTGTGGGTCCTATTCCGCATGCTCCGGCCTGACGAACCCGAGCCAGTGCTGGCTTTCATGTCTCTCCTTCGCGAGGAACAGCATTGTGACCTCAGTTGCTGGGATGACATACAGCGGAGGACTTTTGATGACGCGAAGGAGCATTTCAAAATTAGTCCACTCATTCTGGAGTGGCGACGATATGTCTCAGAAATTGATTCAGAAACCTGGGAGCTGATCGACTCTCAGACCAGTGTTGCATATCTGTCGTCCGACATCCACCACTTCGCTGATGCTGACCAGCGTATTTGTGCATTTACTCTCGTGCTCACTAATTCCATGGATGTCCCTCAAATCATTGTTGACGCGTTCGATATCAACACCACAGACGAATACCGGGACCTGTTTGCCAAAATCGCGAGCCCAGCCTATGCCAAGGAGCCACAGATACTTTCACAAAGAATTAAATCTGAACAATTTTGGAGCTCGTTGCAGTTGAATACTGCATTGAAAAAGGCTGCCCTTGATCAATGTTTCGACATATTGCACGCGGAGTCACCATACACCACGTTGCAACGGGTACACTTCATATCGTCTATCTTAACGAATCACGAAGTGGGTCATCTGCCAGTTGCAATATGAATTTATGTAACTGACTTTCCTGTTTCTCCCAAAGACCTTTCAGCCGTTGTTCGCATTCTACCCCGCAATGAGACATATCTCGTCCAGTTCGACTCTGTGAGGCTTCGTAGGAAGGCAGCGCGAGTTCTTGTTGCTGACGTATCTTCTATAGAGAATGGTTAACTGCGACTCGATACGTCGGGCGTAAAAACTCCTTCACTATCCTTTCCTTCCGATCCGACTTGAAAGCGCTAGTGGAGAATTTGGAAGCTGAAATTCAACAGTATAAGGTCGGCCTTATTACACACACATCCTCCTCTCTATTGAATCATGCAGAATGACATTGCCACACATACGTGGGCGGTTGACTTATCCTCCCATGCTGTCGAATGTCTTATCTACCTGACGGCGAGATTGGTCAATTCTCTTCAAACACGCGACGGCTACGACACATTTCTTGAACATCGGGGAACAGAGGCACAGGAATTGTTGGATTTGCTTCAAGATGTAGGTCCATCCATCGGTTCATATCGCAAATCTCAAAAATCTGTAGCTCTTGGACCTAGAATTTTTTTCAGTAATTCGACCGATGCTCTGCAAAGCAATGTGCCGTCTTTCCCGTGCATCCAACTTGTATCCGCGCTGTTTCACCCTCCCTGGTCTACATAAGCTAGGGACACAAGTGGCCGGAGGGGGGTATGCAGATATTTGGAGAGGTTTAGTTCGTGGACAAAGTGTTTGTGTCAAGATGTTGAGGATTTTCCAGGACAGCGACATCGCAATGGCATTGGAGGTGCGCACTCGTTTAGACGGTCCAGTCTCAGGCCCGGGAGCCCATTTTTTCTCTAATTTTCGTCTCATCATTCAGGAATTCGGGACCGAAGCACTCATTTGGCGACAGCTGTGTCATCCCAATGTTCTTCCGTTCTTCGGCCTCTACTCCGTCGAAAAGAGGTTGTGTTTGATTTCCCCTTGGATGGAAAACGGCCACATCATGGAATTTCTGAGAGCAAATTCACCTGATACACAGAAGCGCTTCTCAATGGTGCGTCGATGTTATGCGCAAGTTGAGCCTATCTTCTAATTAAGATCTTTGCAGATTCTTGAAGTCTCCAGTGGTTTAGAATACCTACACAACCAAAATACGATTCACGGTGATCTGAAAGGGGTGTGATAACCCTAATTTTTCACGAGATACGATTTTGCTTACTCAAATCTCAGATCAACATTCTTGTAACACCGTCGGGGCGAGCTTGTATCGCTGACTTTGGCCTGTCTATCATCGTTAACGCGATGACCTTGCGACTAACGACTCCGACCACTGGCAATCACAAGGGAACGCCACGATACAATGCACCCGAACTTTTCCAGGAGGGTGCAAAGACCTTCGCGTCTGACATTTATGCTTTTGGGTGCGTTGCCTATGAGGTAATAAAGGAGTTCATTGCTGGGCTGGAGTTTGAACACTTTCAGATAATCACCGGGGAGCTTCCGTTCCGCAAGTGCAACGACATTCAGATCATGTTTCACGTGTTCAATGGCAAACATCCCGAGAGACTGCCTTCCTGCACGGGCACGCCCGCACTCGACAGCTTCTGGGAATTGCTTGAAATATGTTGGGCCAGAGAGAAAGAAAAACGCCCCAATCCTGAAAACATAATCAAGCGGCTCACTCAAGCTCCAATAAGAGCTGCTACGACTCCGATACAATCCGATTGGGATGAACAAGTTACCGCTAAATTCCGCCGTTCCATCAACATGCAGCCAATACTGCCGTCCGTACATGAGATAGAGTGTATGATATTCGGTGAAGGTGAGATTTAGCTTCAACTCTTCTTCTACTATCTGACTCCCCCTGAAGAAATAGCGAAAGGTGTGAACATGAACACAGCTGTAACTTGAAAATTAAGATTGATCTTTGTGCGACGTGTAGAATGCACCGAATGTTTTCCTGAGAAAGATCAGGTTCATTCTAATCGGGCGGCGGGGAACAATTCGAACGGTACGGTTTTTGTTGGAAAGCTTTACTTCCACTCCGCATTCAATCCCAATGACAGGACACTCGAAAAGATCATGGGAGGACATATCAAATTCAGACTCCGGGGAGAAATCAGATTTCAGTGTTCATGGGAAAAGAGGCCGAGACCTACGCAGTAAAATCTAGGCATCAGCTACAGTGCGAATGACGCTAGATGATGTCTACCGAGAGTCTCACACATGGGGTGTATCATCGCAGTAAAACGATAGGTAGATTTAGAAATTACACGGCCGTCGTCAGTGCATCAATCTGTGAGTGAGATTGAGAACACACGTAAGTCGAGTCCTCTAAGCCCAGCCTGACCGATCGCACCACCCCACACCGACCACCCTCCCCTTGTCCCCACTGCCATCAACACCCGTTCCTCGATGGCACCACCATCGCCGACGCCGACGCAGTGCAAAGCGACAAATCGAGGGCAGGCACCCCCCTCCGACTTGCGCTGTGCCCTCGGACTCTGTCGCAGGCGCCGGCAGGGGCAGAAGGTGCATGGATCTAGATGTAGATATCAAAAGGGAAGGCGAATCAAAAGGGAGAAACATGGTGGATAGTGTGCCGTAGTGACGAGCGGAGATGATTCGCGGCGGATGCTATGGTGACAGCGGCATATGAAGCATGGCGGAGAGGACGGGAGGGGGCGAGGGCGAGCCAATAGGGATGCGCGAAACGCACTAAGGCTTCGCCGCAAACAGCCTTAGTCTAGAAGTTCCCGCGGGGCCGGTCCTGGAGGGTCGACTTATTATATAATCACTCAGTTTGGCAGGTTGTTCCCACGGCCGTTCTCGCCTATTCCACTGTAGCTCCCCACCCTTCCGTGCAGATTCGAGGTCCAGAAGCACCCTAAAGTATGTCTGAATAGTCGCCGGGTGTTTGATAATCTTACCTGCTACAATGTAGTTCGATTTGAGAAAAGTTTCAAATTGGCCGGCCGTGGCCGGCGGCCAACGCAGTGCAGTTTATCTCTGCGAATTCTGAAGCTCTCGCCGCAGTTCAAGCGGGAAATGTTATCTTCTTGGGCCTTTATTCATATTATATATTGAAACTGCTGAAGAGCTCGTTGCAAACTGCGTAACAGAACGCGAGAAATTTCAGATTACATAATAAGGGGACCCTCCCGTCCACGCACCGTGGGAAGCGACAGACTAATATATAACAACCGCAGGCACGAGGAAGTTTTTGTTTATATTGTCTGTTTATAAGAGACTAAAACAGCCTTCCCGGACCCGCCTCTTTGCAATTCCCACCTGTGAGGGCGCCGCAAGTCGAAAGCGTCGACGATATATTCGCTATCACCTCATTCGCTACTGAAGACCATCGCGTCTGCCGAGTAAGTAGCAAAGCACGCTGTACATGCCCATGAACCTCCCTAACACGCACCCGACGCCGATAAGGTGCATCTTCAGTAACAGCGGGGAAAACGACAGACATTGTTGCAGATGCGTCAAGGGGTATTCAATCTTAAAATTTTCCATACAACGTCGGAAAAGTGATTTAAGATCTTTCTGACCCCTGCCTGGCTACGTAATGCTGATGTAAGCCTGCCTAATACAGTAATTTATTGACAGTTTTCTCACGATCTGAGGATACTTTTACTCGAAAGTGCCTGGTTTGGGAATAATTTGCCGCGAAAAACCGGAGCAAAATGATCCCTTGGTTTCTTGCGTCTTTCTGGCAGAACATTTCCTGCATCTGGCTTGGGTCGGGGAACTCGGCGGACGGTTAGTATTATGTAATATAATACTTTTTTTGCTCTTTTTTTTTTCTTGACCCTCCCAAACGTGTTTTTCAAGCATTCTGCAACTTTGTCCAAAAAGTGAAATAAGAGGTCCGAGACCCACCTTCCCTCCCAAGGCTGTGTCTCGGCTTTTGCCGGTGAACACCCCTTGAGATGCGTGATTACGTCATCACATCGAAATCCCAGAATGGAAGGACGCTGCGAGGAATTTTGGGCATCGCGAAGGCAGCTGGGGCTTGGGTAGCGCACGAGGGATGCACAATGATTTCGGGCGTTGCGCGCCGTCGAGAAAACGGTGACTGGGAATCTAAGGCTTGATGATTTGGGGCTGGGGCAGAGGACTAGACAAGGCGACGTCGGGGAGTCGAGGCGGAAAGAACGGAGGGGAGGGCAGCCAAGTGAGATGGGGGATTCGGTGGGCATGGGCTACCCCGAGCACAGGTGGAACGCCAGGAAGGGTGAGGTGAAGAGGGACCGAAGCTGCGGAGAGGCAGGTAAGTGCCGACTCAGATAAGGAAGAAGCGATATGGGTATACATACCTGTACGAACGACCGCGGGTGCGTGCCACGCCTTCCCGCTCAGGTCGCCTGCGGTGAGTCTTCCAAGCTCGCGAGACGTCCCCGCAAACGCCGCTGGCGGTCTGCATTCCCCAACCCTTCGCACTGCATGTGCAGGACTCGTAGGATGATGTCCTGGTCAATTCCCCACTACTTTCCTCCACCTACCCCCTCCTCCACCTATCCAGTCACCGTCACCTTCCCATCCTCCCCTCTCCCCGACCCGCGCCATCCGCACCACCCACCTCCGACCCGCGACAACGAAACGCATACGCGGTACGAGCCTCCTCGTCCGCGAATTCAGATGCATGGTAATTGAGCTCTAGCTTGATGAAGAGATAGCGATGTCGGGGCGTCGAGATAGGAAGAGGAGAGGAAGTGGGAGAACAGGGATCCGGGGGGAGGCACCATCTCGACAGTACACGCGTTTGAGAACGAGCGCTATTCATGCGCATCGTGCCGCCAATCCATATGCCCAGCCACGGCCGAAGCATATACGCACCATGCGCGACGCACGCGCATCATCCTTCGCCGCCCGTCCGCTGCCTCCGCAAGGAAACGGGATTCAAGGCCACGAAGAGCGGGCGTGGCTACCCCGGCTCGTGCCTCACGACCACAACGCCCTACCGCTGCTCTACCACCACCGCCGGTCTCACCCTCTTCATCATCGCGCTAACACCACCGATTCCTCCGCTTGCTCCTCCTCCTCCGCTCGTTCTTCATCATCTACCCACCCCGCCTCCCGCCATCTCATCGATCACACCAGTATCGTCCGACGGCGCCGACGCAGAAACGCGAGATGACGAGTCGTTCCAGCGCCAACGGGAGTTACGTGGCACACACGGGTAGCCGGTATGTTATGTAGATGGTCGCAGGGAAGGGCGGGTGTGGGTGCGGAGTAGATAACGGTCGAGGGGGTAGGCACCAAGGACGGGTCGACCGACTAAGGCTTATGTCCGCATTGAGCCCCGCAGCCTAGCATCCGGCGTTTCGAGCGGATGATAGCACGCAGCGCAGACGGCCATGTTACGCTGTGCGGGGTTATGGCAGAGCGACGATTCGTGGGTGTTATGCATACGTCGTCAGTCGTCGGTCGACCGGGGCGAAGTCGAATATCGCGGCGAGAAGGGTCGGTCATGGCAGAGCATCAGAGTATTTAAGCTGTTGCTTGTTGGCGCCATATCACCGTGTCGCGCGTCGATTGAGAGAAAGGAGGATGACATCGGCGCGGGGCGCGGGTGCCGGTGCGAGAGGGCCGAAGGATCAGGTCGATGTCTTGTGAATGTGGGGGGTACTTGGGGGTAGCGATGGGGAATGCATGCGAAGCTAGAGCAAAACTTCGTCAGAAGCGGAGGTGAGGCGAGTTGAGAGGGTTAACGGACGAGTAGCATCAAACATTCGCCGCCGTCGAAAATGATCAAGAATCGTCGTCGGGTGGGGTTGAAGAGCTATAACTCGTTAGTAAAGGGTTACTCCGTCGAGTCGGAAGCCATACATACATACATTCAAGAGCCTGGAAACGGGGATGGGAACGATTGAAGGGCGGGGTCTGCCAGACGGCAATGGTGCCACGTCATCGGCCAAGATCTTAAGATATCCTTCAAAGAAAAGTGCTAGGATCGATGGTAGACGCCGGACGGGGCCGTGGAATCCGCGCCAGGCGTCGGAGGTCAAAGTCGTTAGTTTCCATGTCGCCTTCAAGAATCGTCAGAGTATATAGAATTCACCCAAAGCACACCAAGAACACACCTGTAATCGTCCCATGTAGTTCCTTTGTACCCTCTAACCTAGATGCTTCACATGCGTTCCCAAGCCGCTCGAGAATCGAGTCGAGGCCAGAAATCGTCATCCCGAGTCAAGTCCAATTCATATCGGTCTTGAGGTTTCCAAGTTCCGTCAAGTCCCAAGAGTTTCGTGGTTAATAGTGTCCAGAGCCGCAGGTCGAGCTTGTAGCAGTGAGGGGAGATTATGGACGAGGGTTGGACGAGGGCAAGGACGAGGGAGTCTCACGGAGAAGAATACTATGTTGACGTCTGTTATTTTCGGCGCAAATCGGCTTAGATTCTGTCACTCCATTTTCGGCCGACCGCACTCTTTCTCTTAACATTCATCCTGATTCATGTCGGTTTCCCACTGCAAGGACTCTACGCCGCAAATGCCAATTATTCCGTTGCCTGGTACGATTTCGAGGGTGTAGCTAAGTTAAGCAAGCTATGGATTCCGGTTAACCATTCACGTTACTAGAGGTAACTTGAATTTTAATGATCCCACCGCGCGACGCGCGACGCGTCGCGCGAATTTCAGCGCCACCGTTTACACATCGGCCCGCCTTGACCGACGGCCTGCATGCGGAGTTGTCATGGCATGTGTCATGGTGCGCCGCAGTGCGCAGTGGAAGATACATAAGACCGCTGCGGGAGAATAAGTATATTCCTCTTGCACTTCTCCCCTCCTTGCTTAGAACCCTCATGTATCTACTAAGAGGGTGGACCTTCCTGGCCGTGCTATGTGTGGGACTCACACCCGCCCACGCGTCACAGACGGTGTTCAGTATGACGTCGAAGGGCGGGGAGAGCCCCGCTGGCTCGTTCGTGCCTCTGAGGACGCTGGATGCCGTCTCGGAGACGGCTTTCACCACCCTCAAGCACCCCTTGTTCCCCAACTATGGGGTGCGTATCAAACAGAGCAATTTCTGTGAGGAAAGTGCAAGGTGAGTACTACTAGTATGGTGTTCATCTCGCACGGTGTTTTGCTTATCGTGGTTGGACAGAGCGTACACGGGATACATCGACATCCAGGCTCGCCACTTGTTTTTCTATTTCTTCGAAAGCAGGAGTGAGCCGGATGAGGACGATGTGATCTTTTGGACCAACGGCGGTCCGTGTTTCGTTCGTTCCTGAAATCTCTGGCTTGTACCCTGATAAAATCGGTTTCTAGGCCCCGGATGTTCCTCTGAAATGGGTTTGCTGATGGAACTGGGCCCTTGTCGAGTGGTCAACGCCGACAATGGGACTGTGCCTCTAAAAGATTCATGGAATTCCAAGGCCAACGTATTTTTCGTCGATCAACCTATTGGTGTAGGCTTTTCGTATGCGGAATATGGCGAGCATGTGGTGCGCATGATTTCTTCCATCACTCTCCTTCGGTATTCACCGTTGTCCGAACTCCCAGAGTACCACGGAGGAAGCCGCTCAAGACATTGCTGCTTTTGTTGCGATTTTCTTCTCGCACTTCAGCAAGTTCCAAGGAAGAGCATTTCACATGTCGGGCGAGTCGTATGGGGTACGCATTAGTTCATTCGCACAATCCAGGCAATTCACGAATCTTGTAGGGAAGATACGTTCCAGTATTCGCCGCCGCCGTATACGACAACAACCCGCGTCTAGTCGAAGCTGGCGTACCGCCAATTAATCTTACTTCCGTTATGATTGGTGCGTCCGCTTCCATTCGATGCGAATGTCGATGGCGCTCATGAGGGTATCGTATAGGAAATGGGTTGACCGATGCAGCTGCCATGTTTCCCGCCTGGTAAGCCTCTACAACCTGTATACCGTGACGCGTTTACTCAACCTAGACCAGGTATGAGATGCAATGCTCCCCCGCGTCAATTCCCCCTGTTCAGAGTATTCAGTACGCATTGCTCCCTATGCTTTTACTGTGTATCGTTCACAAAGATCGAATAGAAACTGCGTCGACATGAAGGCGCGGGTGCGTATTCACATCTAGCTTTGTTTGCTTTCAAGATCAAGCGTCGGTTTTTATGCAGGTTCCCCGTTGCGCCAAATGGATCAAGGAGTCTTGTCAGGACAGATTCGACCTCATAGACTGTGGGGCCGCAACAGCTTTCTGCTTCGAATCAATGCTGACCCCTTACGTTGCTTTGGGTGCGCTTGATAGTGAACCTGTCCTTATCAGATTTTCATTCGAGAAAATGTCTAACCAGGTCTCAACAACTACGACATCTCCAAGAAATGCGAAGTCGGTGACATGTGCTACCCCGAAATCCCGTACGATTCCACCCTCTTCCCGGCTTACTACACACTCATCCTCATACTCATACTCATACACCTCCCAGAGAAATCGCGAAATTCCTCAACCGCGAAGACGTCCAATCAACCCTCGGCATCTCCCCTGGAATCACCTACACCTCCTGCTCAGACAAAGTCAACCTCGACTTCACCTGGACGCTCGACTTCATGAAAGGCGCCACCGAATACGTCGCGGCCCTCCTCGAACGAGACATCCGCGTCCTCATCTACGTCGGGTCGTACGATTGGATTTGCAATTGGCTTGGGAACGAAGCGTGGACCCTTGCGCTTGAGTGGAGCGGGCATGAGGAGTTCAATGCGCAGCCGTTGGAGGACTGGGTCGTGGACGGTAAGAGAGCGGGGAAGACGCGGTCTGCGAAGGGGTTTACTTTCGCTACTGTCGATGGGGCTGGGCATCTGGTGCGTTGAGCCTTTGTGATTCCAGTCAGTGAGGCACGTTCTTACCTGGGGATATGCTATTTTCAGGTTCCCTTCGATAAGCCCAAAGAGTCGCTGGAGATGGTGAAGCGGTGGATGGCGGGAAAGCCGCTGTAATAGGTATTTGGACGTCTGCTATCATAGTTGACTCTGTAAGGTGCTCAAGCTGTACCGTTTCGTTTCGTTGTGAAATTACTTCCGAACGATATGGGTCGCACACGAACTTGAAAGAAAAGAAGCACCACCGGTTCGTGTTCCCTGTTCGTGTTCCCGCTTCCTGTCCACAATTTGAACGCCCTGCTGTGGCGGCCTACCTACCGCCTCCGGGCAGCGTCCCGGTGGAACTATATCGCAGCTCGAAGAATTCGCAATTCTCCGTTAAGCTTATGGCTAACCCAGCTTCGATTTCAGCTATGAACATGCCTGATATTGATGCAGCGCATAAGTACTGTACGCTGGGCTGCTTCAGAGCTTGTAGCAGTTGGTGGATGAGAAAGAAAAACGTATTGACATCTGTTGTCTCGGCGCAAACCGGCTTTCATCGGCGTCACTCCCATTTCGGCCGATAACACTCTTGTTCTTAACTTTCATGTCCCAGAGTTGTCCCAGCCACACAGAGGAGTCTACGCCGCAAATGCCCATCAGTTCGTTGCTTAGGACGATTCCGAGGGCCTAATTAACGCAGGGAAGTCATTGGTGCTGGATTCCCGTCAACCATTCACGTTACAAGAGGGAGCTCAGGAGTCAGAAAACTTTCTTTCGCTGCTGGTACTTACAACCTTCATCATTCTAGATTTCCATTAAATTCAAGCATATGGTCTGCTACTGCGCGTGGCACAACTTAAATCCGACCTCGACACTCGTTCGAAAGCAGCAAAGCCGAATCTCTTTGGCAAAATTCTGACGCCCCAATTGAATTCTCTTCCGGTCCTCTGCGCACTCGAAACTCGTGAATACTGTTCACAGCAGACGCTTTCTGGTGTACCTTCACTCCGCGTCCCTCCGCACTCCACTCTCGCCATTTATTTCTGCATATGAACCCTCGTCTCGGCCTTCCGACGCAACCTTGGCAGTATTTACTGATCAAACTCCTCCATCGCCGGCATACTCTTTCTGCATCCGACGATTGTCCAATGCCCTCAGCATACACCGCCCATACAGCTTCGCGCGTCTGCAAATAATAAATGATCCTCTTCGGCCATCTCGCCCTTCAAATCACAGTATGAACTCTGTTCGTAATCGCGGCTTCCGAAGCTCGATCTCAATTTCTACGACGGCATTTATTGTCAGTATCATCTCCTCTCGCGCTGTTATCGAATTGATGAGTCACCTCCCACTCCTCATGATTCGTTCCAGCGATCGCCTTGACAATCATTCTCAATTCCAGTCCGATGATGGATCTCCGGTCAGCTATAGCTGATCACGCACGGAAAGCGGGATGAAATTGAACACACTTCTTTTTTTGCAGCATTCATTTTAATTTCCTTGGCATTCCATCATTCTCGATGGTCGCTTTGGATGGTTGCGTGCATTCTCATGGTGTGGACGTCCTCCTTTCTTCCCTTTCCGCCGTGCGCTAATGTGATATCATTACTACAGGTAGAACACATAACTCAATCCTCAGGTACGAAGATCTCGAATCCTGAAATCCATGTCAGCAATGTTCATCCTTGGTTCTGAGTTCAAAAAAGTCAGAATACTTTAACAATGGCTTCGTAGAGGCGTGCGTCGTCAAGACTCGAGACCAGTACGTCTTTATCTTAGTCTAGTCTCATCGCATCGCCGGTTCGACCCTTTTTTCTTGCCATCCTCGTAGGAACCGGGCAACTTGTTCTGTCTAAGAGTTATGACCTGGATCTCAACCTGCCAATCATTTTGCCCCTCTGGAATTAACTACCAATCGGCTTTTTTGACAAGACCTTCCTCATGCGCAGTATTTTGACAAGTCTCCGACAGCGGGGTGTGATGTTTTTCCCGCTATCTGTGACTTACATCTAAAATCTGAGTAATAGTAGCGCCCATTCCACCACATCTTGTCATGCGCCTGATGTTCCGCATAGCTGGGACGGAATTTACATCTTTGACGGGCGGCTGCCGGCTGAGGCCCACGCGGAATGAGGCAACCTCTTTCCCCGCCGCCCATTCTCTTCTGCTCTTCGAACTATGGAGGCAAGCCTTCTACCTTCGTGAGTGTCGCTCCAATCTACTTCAGGTTCCTAAACTCTTTTTGACCGCTGTCCGTGTTTCGTGCCCACCGCAGAGCCAGAAGGTTCTTCCCCAAAATAATGCCTTCCATGGATGCGCGGTCCCCCGGTGCTCTTCAAGTTCCTTCCATCTCGAGCTATCCCCTCCACTTTCCGCTAACTAGTCGAGTAACAACGGCTCTGCACTGCACCCACCGCCTTTGTTTCACATTGAATGTGCTTGACTTCGCCCGCACCCGTCATTTCAATGACCTATCTCGGCCTGCCGAGCACGAATTTTGGCATATAGTCTCGCATATAGTTTTCGATTCGGAGCAAAACTTCTGGTTATGGGAGAACGAAGACGAACACGAACTCGAGCAACGATTTATCCGAAATTTAGATGCAGATCCTCACGCTGGTTTTTCTGCCAATGCCGTCGATGATTTTCTAGCTCACAAACTTCAAGACTGCTCGAAACGAATCAGTGCTGCTGGGCGGTTGGCGCATTTAAAATCCAGTGTCCGCGTCCAATTCCTGGCCTGGCTCTTCATTATCGTAGAGCGTTTCGTAGGCGACGGAATGGCTATCAGCGTCTGCGAAACGATCAGGACTTGGAGTCAATTCTTTCGCTACTATCCGACTATTTTGCATGATGCGCAGTGTGGTTGTGATGCGAACACCTTAAAGGACTGGGTGAACATCATGTTGCAGGTATACTCGGTGGCGGATCTGACATTGATGCCATGGGGGTCGTCGTGCAATTGCCTCACTGCGTAAGTTTACCGCCGTCTTTTTCAAACTTGTTTCCTGAACGGTTGAATTTCACAGAGAACTCGGTCGGCAATTCCCTATCGCACTGGCAACAAATGGTGGTGAAAGATGCCCTGCGCTGTACCGCTTACTTTTCAAGATTTTTGTACCTGCTTGGCCGAGCGTTCTCTGGGTCTTGTTCCGCATGCTCAGGACGGACGAACAGGACCCGGTGCCAACCTTTTTGTCCCTACTCCGCAGGGATGAGTATCGTGACCTCTTCGTCTGGAATATCAAGGATCAACAGGCTCTCGCTTCGTCGCAGCAGAATTTGGGGATGGCTTCACTCATTCTTGACTGGCATGGATATATCTCAGAAATCGATTCACAAACCTGGGGAATGATCAGCTCAATGACCAGAGTCGAATCGCCTTCGTCCATCCACCATGACGCCCCCTTGCGTATCTGTGGATGGACTCTCATGCTCTCTAATTCTCTGGATGTCCCTCAAACCGTTGCCGAGGCCTTCAATATAGACATCGCTTCCGAATACTGGGTCCAGTTTTCCAATATTGCGAGCCCAGCCTACGCCAAGGAACCAGATCCACTTTCATACAGCGTTCGATCTGAAAAATTCTGGAGCCCATCGCAGTTGAAGAGTTGGCTGAAGATCACAGCACGCAACCGGTGTTTCGACATATTGCACGCGTCACAATACACTACGTTGGAACGGGTACATCTCATATCTCTCATCTTGAATAATCACGAAGTCAGTATCGTTTCGTTCAGTATTCAAGAGAATTTTACTGACTTTGTCATCCCGAGACTCTTCAGCCATTGTTCGCATTTTACCCCGCGACCCGATGCACTTCATACCATTCCCTGTGCGTCTTTGTAATTGTTGGAAAGCCGCCCGAGTTTGTGTTGCTGATGTCTCGACCACAGAGAATGGTTGACTTCGACTCGATACGTGGAGGGTAACCCCTTCTTCACTGTCCTTTTGTTTCGCTCCGACTTCCAAGCACTGTTGGATATTCTGAAAGTTGAGATCCAGCGGTATAAGGTACTGGCTCCATTAAACATATGCTCCCTGGTTGATTGAAGCATGCAGCATAAAATTGTAGCAACGCATACGTGGGCAGTCGACTTCCACTCACATGCTGTCCAATGTCTCATCTACCTGACGGCGAGGCTTGTTGACTCTCTCCAGAACCGCGATGTGTATGACGTCTTTCTAAAGCATCGGGGAACGGATGCGCAGCATCTATTGGATTTGCTTCAGGATGTGAGCTCATCTGTCTGTCTTTATAGGGTTGTCTAAAATCCGTAGCTCTTGGACTTGGAGGCCTTTTCAGTAACTCGACCGATGCTCTTCAAAGCGATGTGCCGTCTCTCCCGTGCATCTAATTTATACCCGCGCTGCTTCACTCTCACGGGGTTGCATAAAGTTGGGACACAAGTAGCGGGAGGGGGGTATGGAGATATTTGGAAGGGTTTAGTACGCGGACAAAGTGTTTGTGTCAAGATTTTGAGGATTTTTCAAGAGGGCGACATCGCAATGGCAGTCAAGGTGAGGACTCAGTGACTCACTCTGGTATCATGAGTCCATTTGTTCTCTGATCTTCAACTAAACATTCAGGACTTTGGGGCAGAAGCACTCATTTGGCGACAGCTGTGTCATCCTAATGTTCTTCCGTTCTTCGGCCTCTACTACATCGAACGGAGGTTGTGCCTGATTTCCCCTTGGATGCAAAACGGCAACATCATGGAGTATGTCAGAGTGAATTCACCAGATACACCGAGACGCTTCTCAATGGTGCGTTTATGTCGCGCGGGATTCAGCTTCACTGTTTTCAGATTACTATATTTCCAGATTCTTGATGTCGCCAGTGGTTTAGAATACCTACATGCCCAAGCTACAGTCCACGGTGATCTGAAAGGGGTACGGTAACAAATAATTTCACGAAATAGAACTTTGATTACTGATTCAGGTTTCAGATCAACATTCTTGTAACGCCTTCGGGGCGAGCTTGTATCGCTGACTTTGGCCTGTCTATTATCGTCAATGCAATGACCTTGCGTGTGACGACTTCGACTATCGCCAATCGTGGGGGAACAGCGCGATATCACGCACCTGAATTATTTCGGGAATCCGGTGGGAAGACGTTCGCCTCAGATATTTATGCTTTTGGATGTGTTGCCTACGAGGTAAAAAATGTTCAGCCTTTTCCGAGTTCGACAGTTGAACCTCCCTCAGATCATAACCGGTGCGATTCCATTCCGGGAATTATCCAACGACATGAACATCATGTTTCGCGTGTTGGATGGCAAACGCCCAGAGCAGCTGCCTTCCTGCACAGGCACCCCCGCACTCGACAGTGTCTGGGAATTACTCCAAATGTGTTGGGACGGGGAGCAACAAAAACGGCCTAAAGCTGACGAGATAATCAAGCGGCTCACTCAAGCTCCAGTCACAGCTGCTACGACACCGATGGAATCTGATTGGGATGATCAGTTTACCGCCAGGTTTCGCCGTTCCATCAACATGCAGCCCTTACTGCCATCGGTGAATCAACTTGAGCGGATGATATTTGGCGAAGGTAAGAATGCACTTTTACTCTTTTTCCTTGCGCTGACTCTACCTGAAGAAGTAGCCAAAGGTGAGCGGACTAACACAACCTTAAAGCAAAGACTGAGCGTTTTGCGATGTGTAGAATGCACCGAATGCTTTCCTGAGAACAATTCGCGCGACAAAGCTTCGGGGGAAAGCTCTTCTTCCACTCTCCATTCATCGCCAAGGGCAAGAAGCTCGAAAAGATCATGGGAGGAAATATCAAACTCAAACTTGGGAGAGAGTTCGAATGCTAGCAGTGTTCAAGGGACAAAAAAGGCGAAATATACACATTAAAATGTGGGCTTTTCAGTGGGAAATGACGTGAAACATTTGGATTATCAAGTTACTTACATAGAAGAACACGCGTATGGGCTTTTAGATAGTAAACACGTCGAACATCCGGATTACCTACATCCTATTGAGACATTGTATCAGCCATAGCTGCGGTCCTTCGTCGGAAAGCTCTTGGTTCATTGTGAATTAATTGCTAATGACAGGACGCTCGAAAAGACCATGACATTGGGAGGACAATCCAAACTCAAGCTTCGAGGAGGGATCAAATGTTAGTGTTCATGGGACAAAAATGGCGAAACCCACGCAGTAAAATGCAAGCATGCATGATGACACTGAAAAATATCTGGTGTAGCTGTCGTATATGGACTATTTCATCAGCTCTGACAGAAACTCACAAACTATAACACTTAGAATTGAAAACCCAATTCATTTCTCTCCTCAGACGAATTGGCTGAACCTCGTCGCCCTCGCCAACTAATATGTAGCCGCAAATCTCAGCATCATGTACACATCCGACGTGAGATATCGCATGAAAGCGCGAAGAAGGTAGAGAAAGATATGCCTCGCAACGGAGATGACCTGTGAGGGCACTGCAAGTCGAAAAGCGTTATAATATATTCGCCATCACCTCATTCGCTACTGAAGACCATCGCGCACGCCCAGCAGCCAGCCACACACGCTACACATGCCAAAGAATCTCCCTATCCCGCACCCGACGCCGATAAGCAACATCTTCAGTGACAGTGGAGAAAAGCACAAATATTGTCCCAGATGTGATTACGTAATCTCATCGGAATCCCAAAACGGAAGTACGCTGCGAGGAAGTTTGGGCAGCGGGAAGGCAGGTGGGGGGTGGGTAGAGCACGAGAGATATATCCCGACATTGGTGTTAGCGGAGGCGACTGTGGGAAGCTGACGCTCAGGTATTTGGGCGGAGGCATAGGACTAGAGAAGCCTGAGAAGGCGATGTCAAGCGGAGGGCAGGCAAGTGAGATGGGGGATTTGGTGTACATAGACTACCCCGAGCACAGGTGAAACACCAGGAAGGGTGAGGTCGACTGTGCCAACTACAGCGGGACAAAGAGGAAGCCACGCAGAAGCAGGTCAGTGCCGACTCAAATAAGGAAGAAGCGATCGATACATACCAGCACGAACGACCGCGTGTGCATGGCATGCCTTCCCCGCCTCCATCTCGCCTACGGTGGGTCTTCCAAGCTCGCGAGGCGTCCACGTAAACGCGCATCCCCACGCCTTCACACTGGATCTTCCAGACTGCTCGGACGTCTCATCCCCACCCACATCGCATCTTGAGTTTCCTCTACTTCTCCTCCTCCACCCCAGCGTCGACCTAGTCAGTCATCATCATCATCAGCTTCCCATCGTCCTCTCCCCCACCCACGGCTTCCCCACCACGGCCTCCGACCCGCGAGAACGGCTCGCATACCCAACAAACCCATGCGCTCGCAGCGCGGAATTCAGAGGAATCGTAATTCGAGTCTGGCTTGATGAAGAGGCAGCGATGTTAGCGCATCGAAATGGGAAGACGAGGAGAGGAGAGGCGAAGGATGTGGGGCAGGCGGGAGGAGGGATAGAGGAGGGAGGCGATGAGGGTGACTCGTGAGGGAGACACGGATGGACATGGACAGGACGAAGCCCGTATCATCTCGAGAGAGCACGCGTCTGAAAATGAGCGCTGCCCAGCACACACAATCGAGATATTCGCGAGCGACCTGAGTGGAAAGCGAGACGTTCGATCCATGCGCCCGGCGTAATGCCCCCCACCAAACTACACGCACTACACGCGCATTCATCCTTCGACACCCGTCCGCTGCATCCGCAAAGACACGGGACGAGTGAAGCAAGCATCTCGTGCGGGGAACGGCGGCGGGCGTTATTGACCCGCACAACGCCCTACCGCTCCACCGCCGCCGCCGCCGCCTCCGTCTTCCTCTCCCTCCTCCCGATCCCCCATCCCCTTTGCCGCCATCTCCTCGAGCACACCGACATCGACCAACAGCATCAGCGCTGTGGAAACGCGAGCGCATACCCGCTATTACGAAGCAAGAGGACGATGTATTCTCCCACGAGCGCAAGCCGTCGCAGGTGGAGATGAGCTGAGCGCGGTGGGAGGTGCGCGAGGGGTGGATCTGACGAGGAGGAAAGACGCGTGTTGAAGATTCGAGAGGTGGCTGAGAAGGGGCTTTGGCGGAGGTGGGACGATCGACGGCTAGTGGCTGGCGGACGACGAAGACGCCGCGTCATCATGGACGAAGATATGCCCGGGATGAACGAGCATTCTAGGTGGGCGTGCGGTTGTGAACGTGGAGGTTTATGCAGCAGAGTAGTAATGGCCACCACGTACCTTCGGGTACGATGCAAACCCGGATACCGCTGACCGGCTTGAAGATAGATGCGGAATGAGCTCGTGGAGGCCACGGGGAGGAGCCACGTCACCCAATCACCCGGAAGGCAGCTTCGTCCACGTCCGACAACGTAGTTCGGGTGAGCGATGACAGTCGAAGCGGAGAATGATATTCTAAACAAGCATCAAGGTCAGTCAGCGTCAGCGGGGACGGAGGTAGATGGGAAGGAGACGCACGGGGGAGACAATCAGTACATTCGCAGCTTCGTGGAGGAGCGATAAGACCAAACCTTCACAATTAGGCATGGTTTGTTCGAGACAAAAACATACTCACTTCGCATGCACTCAGATGATTTGTCCCAAATTTGACCCGTAGCGCGGTTCTTGCCTTCACCACAGCGACGAGGCAAGCAGATAATAAAGTCAGCTGTACTCCAGCAGCGCTAGCTAGGTGGCTGATAGCGTCGGAAGATACAGGTCAGACGCTGCTTGAGCCGAAAGAAAAACGACAAATGTGACGCACCTTCCACACATGACACTTGAGCCTCCCGTAGCCATGCGGGTGCGGGGAGTAGAAGGTTCGGACTGTCAGCCGTTCCCGCCACTGCTACGTCGAAGACTCCGTCCTCGCGAAAAAAGCTGTCGTCTCTCCCAACTTTCTCCCAACGACATGCATCTG
Organism: Favolaschia claudopus; assembly: GCA_037176885.1. NCBI lineage: Eukaryota > Fungi > Basidiomycota > Agaricomycetes > Agaricales > Mycenaceae > Favolaschia > Favolaschia claudopus. The sequence goes on from JAWWNJ010000081.1 coordinate 1,089,038, forward strand.
GATTTTCGAGGCGGAGACGGCTGGTAGGGTATGCTGATACTGTCCAGAACCCAGCGTTAGCTTCCGGAGTGTTCGTATGCGGGGAACCAGCTTTAGACGAGCGAAGGTGAATGTGCTATGTGGAGGAGAAAGACAACAGAGTGTTGACGCCTGTTGTGGCAGTGATCGGCGTTCTTCGGCCGATTCCGCTCTTCCACCTCGACCACCACGACGATGTCGACTCTGATCGTCTGGCTCTCGCGCTAGCTTCCGACCGTGGCCGACTCTTCTCTTTGGGTCTCTCTACATGCAAGATGACTGGGTTTCCTACTTTCTGTCGACGTCATGCCAACTCGGAAACTTGAAGTTCTTGCTAAGCCCCTCAAAATTCGAGTCGAATATGAATACTACGTTCTAGGCGGCCCTCTTGGAGTTCATATTACTGTATCTCGACACGCCGAATCTCTGTCTGTGCAACTACCCCGACTACGTCCTCCCCGAGGGCCACATCAGAACGTCTTACGCCCGTAAGTATTGTGTGTTATTCACGATTTTTCTCTCAACCTTGCTCATCGAAGTGACTCGTTTCAAGTCTTGATCTAGGACTTGAGGACTACGACGTGAAATGAATCGACCCGAGTACTGCCTTGAAGGCAAAGTCCAAGGGTATATGGTTTTCTTCTGTGTGAATTCAAAACTCATACAACGATCTTGCAGCCGAATCTCACTCTCCCTGCTCACAGACTAACATTGAATACCAACGGCTCACAGCTATGGTGAATCGGAGCTCGAAATACCAGCTATTCTTGCATATCCACCATCCACTAATTCTGAGGGAGGAATCGGGCGACCGTTTACGCCGAATACTTCGGACTCGCTCCCGGTATGAGTTCATTCTAATCCTCCAATCACCCCAGATCCCCACTGAAATTCCACCATCCAGTCTACTAGCCGACACCGATTCCACCACTCTCTCGCACCCATCAAAGCCGAATCATATCGAAATGCTGCCGCCGCCGCCGCCGCGATAATTCTCTCCATGAATCCACGCATTCAAAACTCTGTAGGTTAGGCTCTGTTTCTCGCGTTTTCGCTCTATCTCTCCCCCCCTCAGATCTCGCCATCATCGTCTCTAGTGTTGCGTACCGGAACCGTTAATCCGACGGCGCCTCAGGTAGTATGTACTTACCCAAATTAAACCCTCCCTCAACGATCTGCGTATCGATCCTGCGTTCAGTTTCCTTGTCCGATGCGATTCTTGACGACGATAACCGAAATACCGTCCACTCCCGCTCTGGGAAAAGCTTTTGATGATTCAAGTTTGCGCCGTTACTAACTCAATACTTACTTATATGTAGCGGACAGTTCGCATTCCTCTAGGTCATCTTCGCGCAGTGTGGGTATTGAATTCATTCAACCAACCAACCAACCAACCAACCAACCACATTCAAGAGCTAGGAAATGGGGATGGGAACGATTGAAGCACGGGTCGGGAAGACGGCTTTGGTGCCACGTCACCCCCAAATTTCAAAGATAATCTCTTGAAGACGTGGAGCTGTGTAGAAATTGAAGGCGTCAGCGTCGACGGTGAACGGCGGCGGAGAATCTACGCCAGTAGTCGAAGGTCGAAGTCGTTATAAAGTCTCCATGTCGTCGCTGATGTCAAGAATTGTCAGATCGAAAGAAATCAAACCGTTGTATGAACACACCAAGAACACACCATTGAGCGTCCCATTTAGCTGTCCCGCTATACCCTCCCCAGACGCTTCACCTGCATTCCCAAGCCGCTTGAGAGCGTACACTTCAGATAAAGCCAAAAATCTTTGACCCGAGTCAAGCTAGTCAAGTCCAATGTATATCGGTCTGAGGGTCTTCATGATCAAGCCCCCTCGGGTCGTGGTATTTCTTGCGGTTGGTAGTTTCGAAAGCCACACTCGAGAGCGGGAGATGGGGGACCAGGAAGAAGCTCAAGAAGGAGATTACTACGGTATTGACGTCTGTTGTCTTCGGCGGAATCGGCTTTCATCGGCGTCACTCCTTTTCGGCCGATAACACTCTTGCTCTCAACTTCCATGTCCATTCCATGTCGGTATCCTGTTGCAGAGGACTCTACGTTCAAGATGCTGATTATTCTTCCGTGTCAACGTTAAATATTCCGACGGACTAGCAAGGGACGGCTATATTCCGGTCAGTCTCGGGTACCGAGACTCGGACATTCTTGCGCTGCTCAGTGCTGGTAGTACAAAGTTTGCAAACGCATCGACTACTTGAAGACTTCACGCCAAAGCCACTCGTTCTGTCTACTGATAGACACCGCACAAATCAAATCCGCGTCCAAAACTCTCTCTCAAAGACTCAAACTGCAAAACCCTCGTGTCTCGTTTGAATTCTGCCACCACAAGTGCCAATTCTCTTCCGGGACTATGCACACTCGAACAGTAGACGCTGCTCTCACAGTCCTCCCATGCAACCTCAGATTGTAAACCGTTCTATCGTCGATCTATTGTTCCTGGATTTTGGTTCTCCGGCCTCTCCCTTGGTATTTTTTTTCCGTCGATCCCTAATCGCATCCGTCTTAATTCTTCGATAACAGGTTTTCTGCAACCAGCCAAGCCGTGATCGCCTTCTCAGCGGTCGAAGGAGCGTAAACCCTACATCAGCGCTTTCGATTGTGAATTACAGCGCCAATGCGTCTCACGACGGGTATGTACATCTAATTCTTTGCCACCGCCGGACACCCAGCTGATTCAATCATTTAATTTCAATTGCTGTTTATCTACCGTCGCCACAATGATACCACAGTCAGCATCGAAATTAAACGTGATCGCTCGGAAGTTCTTTTAGATTCAGAGAAGCTCGTCACATCTCTGCTATTCGCGAGAATCAAAGGGACCGAGGCAAGTTGTGTTATATGCTGTGCATACCAATTTCGCGGTTATTTTTTACCGCTCCTATGATTATGCTAAATGCCGTATGCGACAGACAGTTGGCTTTTTTTATCTTCTTGTAAACGAAGGATTTCCAACGAGTTCGTGACAGCAGGTATGATTTTCTCCCTGCTGTCGGTGATTTACATCTGGGATCTAAGACTATTAGTGCTGCAGATTCACACCGTCTATTTCTACTAGGTCGCACGACATCCGGCAAGGCGCCCGATGTCCCATATAGCTGGACATTCCGAATGAACAGCTGTAGGCTGTAGACCACGAGGCGTGCTCGAGGCAGTGCCTCGATCGCGTAGCATCTCTCTTGTCCGCCGCTCTTTCCTTTGCCCTCTATACTCCTCGCACCATCCGGCAGTCTTTAGCTCTGTGAGTTGCGCTCAATCTTCATCTTTGACTCTCTTTGACCTCTGCATGCTATCTCGCTCAGGATGCCACAGTTCGTCTTCAGTGAATTGTTCTTGGTTGCGAATGGCACAGTTTTTCCCGCTTTCCAAAGCTATTACCTGCGATTCCCCCAAGCGAGTCAAGTAGCAACGGCTCTGCATCGCACAAACTGCCTTCGTTACACGTTGAGTGTGGTTGATTCCTCCAATCTACCGTGGAAAGACTACTCCCGTTTTTGGTCTACAATCTTCGATTCGGAGCAGGACCTCTGGTTATGGGAGGATGAAGACGAATGCGAACTCGAGCATCAATTTACCCGAGCATCAGAGGAGTCGGAGAATGCAGATCAAGACTCATACAACAGGTTTCGCGGTGCTCGCGGAGACGTCGATGAAAGTGATGATTTTATAGCACGGAAACTTCAAGAGTGCTCTAAAAGGGTCGACGGTACCGAGCGGCTAGCGCATTTAGAATCCACAACCCGGATTCAATTCCTAACGTGGCTCTTCATCGTGGCGATTCGTTTCGTAGACGATGCAGTCGTTGAACTGCGAGACACAATTGTGGATTGGATGCGATTTTTTGACTATCCGACTGTTTCACATGGCGCTGGGTGTTATTGCGATCCAGGGGCCATAAAGGAATGGGTGAACGTCATGTTACAAGTATACTCGGTGGCAGATCTGCGCTTGATGCCTCGGGGGTCGTCGTGCAACTGTCTCGATGCGTATGTTTGTCAGTATAAGTTTGAAAATCCGAACCGTTAACGGTATTTTCTGCAGAGAGCTGGCTTTACGACCGATCGAAGCCGAGACAGATAACGCGGAGGCACATCCGGGCCGTTGCCGCTGGCTTTTCCAGATGTTGATGCCTGTTACTTGGCCTAGGATTCTCTGGGTCTTGTTCCGCATGCTCCGGCCAAACGAACCCAAGCCAGTGCTGGTCTTTTTGTCTCTCCTTCGCGAGAAACAGCATCGTGATCTCCTTGCCTGGGATCGCAGAGATCGAGACGTTCTTTCTGGGTCGCAGCAGCAATTCAAAATGACCCCACTCATTCTGGATTGGCATCGATATGTCCCAGAAATTGATTCACAAACCTGGGTGTTGATCAGCTGTCTGACCAGAGTTGAAGATCGTTCGTTCGCCTGTCGTGATCCTATCCTACGCATTCGTGCATTTACTTTGCTGCTTTGCATGTCCCTAAATATTCCTCAACCCATCGCTGAGGCCCTGGATATTGGCATCTCCTCCGAATACTGGATCCAATTTGCCGATATTGCGAGCCCAGCCTCTGCCAAGGAGCCACAGCTACTTTCACGCAGGACTCGGCCCGACCAATACTGGAGTGCATCACACTTGAAGACATCGTTGCAAATGGAAGCACACGGTCGATGTTTCGACATATTGAACGTGTCAAAATACACCATGTTGGAACGGGTACAACTGATATCCTTTATCTTAAATAATCATGAGGTCGGTGTTAATTGATTATTTATGCTCACTACACAAGAATTCCACTGATCTTCTTGACGCAAAGACTTTTCAGCCGTTGTTCGCATTTTATCCCGCAACGAGATGTAATTTGTCCTTGCCACTGTGCGTCTTCAATACTGTGGGAAGACCATGCGAGCGTTCGTTACTGATGGATGTTCTATAGATCATATTGGACTGTGTCTGAGAGATTGTCTCGATACCTTAAAGAGAATCAATCTTGCACTGTCCTGTCGTTCCGCGCTAGCTTCAATGAGCTCTTGAGTTGCCTGAAATTTAACCATGACTTTGCAGCGATGTATGATAAAGATAAGGTACTGCCCCATTATACCAATGTTCTGCCGCTTCATTGAAGGATGCGCATGCAGCATACCATTGGAACACACGTGTGGGCAACCGACCTATACTCCCATGTCGTCGAATGTCTTATATATCTGACGGCGAGGTTGGTTAAGTGTCTTCAAACCCGCGATGGCTACGACACATTTCTAAAACATCGGGGGACAGAAGCGCAGGAAACGTTGGATCTGATCCAGGATGTAAGTACATCTGTGCGTTTCATATTGGAAAGTCTGAGTATCGGTAGCTTTTGGATATGGAATCTCTCTCGATAATTCGACCAATGCTCTTCAAGGGAATGTGCCGTCTTGCCCGTGCATCTAACTTATACCCGCGCTGTTTCACTCTCACCGGGTTGCATAAGGTTGGGACACAAGTGGCGGGAGGAGGCTACGGAGATATTTGGAAGGGGTTGGTTCGCGGACAAAGTGTTTGCGTCAAAATGTTGAGAATTTTTCAAGATAGTGACATCGCTATGGCTGTTAAGGTGCGAACTCAGTCTGATATCACGAGTCCATTTATTCTCTCATCTCCAACTCATTATTCAGGAATTCGGGAAAGAGGCACTCATTTGGCGACAGCTGTGTCACCCCAATGTTCTTCCATTCTTCGGCCTCTACTACATCGAAAACAGGTTGTGTTTGATATCCCCTTGGATGGAAAACGGCCACATCATGGAATTTCTGAGAGCAAATTCCCCTGATATGCAGAAGCGCTTTTCAATGGTGCGTCGATGTTATGCGCAAGTTGTGAACCAGCTATCTGCGAAATTAAGCTCTTTCCAGATCCTTGATGTCTCCAGTGGTTTAGAATACCTGCACAACCAAAATACGATTCACGGTGATCTGAAAGGGGTGCGGTAATTGTTTTTTCACGAAATACAAGTTTGCTTACTCAAGTCTTAGATCAACATTCTTGTAACACCTTCGGGGCGAGCTTGTATCGCCGACTTTGGCCTGTCTATCATCGTTAACGCGATGACCTTGCGACTAACGACTTCGACCACTGTCAATCACAAAGGAACGGCACGATACAATGCACCCGAACTATTCGAGGAGGGTGCAAAGACATTTGCGTCTGACATTTATGCTTTTGGGTGCGTTGCTTATGAGGTAATGAAATTTATGAAAATCCGAGTCCATTGCTGGGCTGGACCTTGAACACTTCCAGATCCTGACCGGGGAGCTTCCGTTCCGCAAGTACAACGACATACAGATAATGTTTCGCGTGTTCAAGGGCGAACGTCCTGAGAGACTGCCTTCCTGCGCGGGCACGCCCGCACTCGACAGCTTCTGGGAATTGCTTGAGATGTGTTGGGACGGGGAGAAAGAGAAACGCCCTAACACTGACAAGATAATCGAGCGTCTCATTCAATCTCCCATCACAGCTGCTACGACTCCGATGCAATACGATTGGGATGACCAGTTTACCGCTAAATTCCGCCGTTCCATCAACATGCAGCCACTACTGCCGTCGGTGCGCGAGATAGAGCGTATGATATTCGGGGAAGGTGAGTTTCAGCTCTAACCCTTTTCTCTCCAGGATCTGACTCCTCCTGAAGAAGTAGCGAAAGGTATGAAAGTGAACACAACTTCAAAATGCAGACTGATCGTTTGCGATGTGTAGAATGCGCCGAATGTTTCCCTCATCAACATCGGTTGCATTCCAATCAGGCGGCGGGGAACAATTCCAGGGGTATGGCTTCGTCGAAAAGCTCTTCTTCCACTCTACGTTCATTGACAATCACAGGAAGCTCGAAAAGATTCTGGGAGGACATAGCAAACTCCAGTTCCGGGGAGGAATCGAATGTTAGTATATGGGACAAAAAGGGCGAAATCTACGCAATAGAATACAGGCATCTAAGGGGCGAATGACGCTGGATGATTTTCAGCGGGGGTGTGCTAATGGAAGCTCTGACAGAAACTTTAAACCTATGATAGATAGATTCGGAATCCCAATTCATTGTCCAGTCGTCGAAGCTGTAGAGATGAGTCTCGATTCCGAGCAGACGAGAACGTCAAGACAGAGCCCCGTCAACGCAAATGACTGTGTACGATAACGAGTCTCAGTCGATTTGTCGCGTCGGACAAATTCGCTGAACCCATACTCACCCCCCTCACCAATGATGTGGCAGCAAATCTCGGCATCATGTACACATCCGACCTGAGAAATCGCATGAAAGCACAACGAACATAAGAAAATCTATGCCGCGTGGCGGATATGACCTGGAGGGCGCCGCAAGTCGAAGACGCTCGCAATATATTCGCCATCTCCCCATTCGCTATCAAAAACCATCGCGTGGACCCAGCAACGAACCAAGCCCGCTACACATGCTAAGGAACCTCACGACCACGCACCCGCCGCCGATAAGGTGAGTCTTCAGTCACGGCCGAGAAAACGACAGACATTGTCGCAGAGACTTGATTACGTCATCACATCGAAATCCCAAAACGGAAGTACGCTGCGAGGAAGTTTGGGCAGCGGGAAGGCAGGTGGGGGGTGGGTAGAGCACCACGCAGGTCGTGTCACGAAGGGCAGACAGACGGTGCGGCTGAAACAACGCCTGCCGCGCACGATGACCCCGTCGAGACGTGAAGCAAGTCGACTGGATTGTCGAGACAGCCGCTCCATCCATCCCGTGCGTGACGGCAGCGAGACAAAGCACGTACGCAGACGCGAGCCATCGGGAAGGCGGGTGTGGTTGCCCCATCGTCCGCTGCGCCGCCTGGCAATCACGATCGCCCCGACACTGTACTGCTGCGCCACCACCATACCGCCTCCTTCGTCGTCGCAGTGACACCACCGCTGCCACTTCCTCGACCTCCTCACCCGCTCCTTCACCTTCACATCCTCTTCCACCATATATTGAGCACACCGCTAGCGACCGACGGCGTCCGCGCCGTCCCAAAGCACTACCGTGATGTATCCCCGCGCTTTGTCCTTGTACGGTGAAGGAGGCAAGATGTCGGTAGTTGGGTGCGGGAGTGGGAGCGGGTGAGGCGACGGAGCTGAGATACTGTTTCGGATGCGCGCATGCGACCCAAACGTTGCAGAGAGGCGACGCCCGATCGGGAATGTCGTTTGTGTGAAAGTCGGAAAGAGTATCGACGGGGGTGGGGGCGGCTGGCGGCTGGCAAGGGTGCTACGTCATCGCCGACGAGGATGTGCCAGGAGGAACGAGGATTCTAGGCGGGCGTCAATCACGAGTTTTGCGGCACGGGATGAAGGCGTACCTCGCCTATACAGTGCACTGGTCGGGCGATGACTGGGTTTGGAGGGCGAGATTGGAGCGAGTTCGTGGAGGTGCACAGCCGGGGCCACTACAGACGGCAAAGAGTGCCAATCTAGAAAACGCGTCAACGTCAGTGAGCACCATCGGGGGACGGAGGTAGATGAAAAGACCAGACGCACGGCTCAGTTAATAACACTACATCTTCGGAGACCCGACACGGAGAGACGAGACCAGAGCTTCGATAGACGATTAGGAACAGTTTCCCTGAGGCGAGGATAAGCTCACATCGTATCGGCATCCGAGTCGTAGCCACTCGCCCATCTTCCGCAGCGTTTCCTCCCTTCGCCACAGCCGCAGATCAAGAAGAGGGCCCGCAGTGTCGAGAGAACGAAGTTGATCGGCATAAAGCGGCGCCAGCTAGGGTGCTAGCGAGATTGTAGCTTCTGAAGATTACAATTGTCGCTTCAGACGACGGAAAAGAAAGAAGACAAATTATGTGACGCACCTTCGACGCCTGCCGCTTGAGTCACTATTTGCTATGAGGTGCGGGTGCGGGTAGTAGAATACTTTGAGCCGCTCCCGCCACCCGCTACGTCGTCACAAAGAGCCCGCTTCTGACAATTTTCTCGCGAAAGACTCGCATCTGGATTTCAAGGCTGAAACAACCGGTGCGGCACTCTGAGACTAGCCAGGCCCAGCGTAGGTTTCCAGAGCCTTCGTAGGCGGGAACCTCAGACGAGCGAAGGACGAGAAAAAGCAAGACGAGGTGGACGAGAAAGGCAACGAAGTGTTGACGCCTGTTGTGGCAGTGATCGGCTTTCTCGGCCGATTCTGCTCTTTCACCTCAACAACCACGACCACGATGTCGACTCTGATCCTCTCCCTCTCGAGCTGGCTTTCGACCTGAGCCGCATCTTCTCCTTGGAATTCTTCAAATGCTCTCTTTCCAGCTCGACGACTTCGTGTCCCCAACAAATCGACTGCGTCTCCGCCGTGCCAACTCAAAAATTTGCTACTCACACTACCAAGTCTTTCGAAATTTCGAGCCGAATATGAACCCGTTCTGATTCGCTGTCTCTCGTTTTGATATGCGCATTGTCTGTCTGTGCAACAAATTGCCTATTCCACCTAACTACGTCCTCGTTGAGAGCCACCTGTTCGTAAGTTCTGCGCGATGTTAACGATTTTACTTTCGATCTTGCTCATCGAAGTCCCTCATTAATTTCGGAGTCCCGAGCCTCGAGGGTTCACTACGATGAGCCGAATCATCCACCCGCCATTTTAGTAGGACTAGCAAACCGAGAGCGACATCTCAGCGTTCAAAGAAGCGCAACACCTCCCATCTTCATCACTTTCGACGGTGAATTCCGGCTTCAATACTTCTACGGGTGGGTACATCTTCCGTTCTTTCTCGTACATAAACCCAAGCTCACCATCGAACCCGGGGTTCTGCCGCTCAGCTATTGAGAGAATTCAACATGCTCTGCTTTCGAGAACGCCACCCAGTATGTTACATTGACATTACTGTGATGCACTCGTTCGGGTCGCAGCCAGCCACGAGTTGGCAAGAGCAAGTTGAGACTCTGGAGATGGTGGTAGACGACAAGGCGAGGCGGTGATTGCCGGTCATCATCCTGATGAGTTACGGCATCAGCTGTGGCTCTTTCCTGCACTTTTTTTTTTTTTTTTTTTTTTGGAGCGTTTGAATAATGAGTGAATCCGAAAAATACTAGTCTGCAGAAGCATTCTAGCCTCATCCGCTTGGGTCGCTGGATCTCAGCTCTGCCGGGGAAAATATAGCTCGGGAGGAAATGCCGTTACGCACGTGTATTCACCAGTGTGGGACTCCGGCCTCTTTGGATCACCCGATTCCATGTCTGTCATTTTGGGGCCGCATACCCACTAAAACCCCCTCGTGCGTCCAGTCGTCCGGCAGGGAGTCCTCGTCCAAGAGGAGGCCACTCCAAGTACGTAGTACGGAGTCTTTCTTGAAACTGAGTGGCCCAAATTTGACCTTGTCCGTCAATAAACGGTCGCGAAGCAAAGCTCGGTTCACCTCATTAAGCCAACGGTTGTGGATATCCTTTGTGTTCAAGACTGCTAGATTACCCGTATCAATTACTCGTTGTCTGCGCAGATTCCAAATCAACTGCCAGGCTACGGATACCAAAATTGCAAACAGCCGTCCTTTGTCATTCATAATTCTTCCCGTGGGCGATTTGAATCTCATCAAGTTACATCCTAAGATAAGGCCCCAACTGATTTTCGGCCAGTCAGTGTGTTTCTTCAGCCACAATTGCTCGGTAAATAACCAGATGGCCTTTTGCCCAGGTGCTTCACATTCCAAAGCAATGTGTTCGAGAGTATCGGGTACGTGGCACACAGCGCATTCGGCACGCAGATTTCCATGCTCAACATGGGACCAAAAGTCACCTACTCTGAAGGTGTTATGTATACATTTCCAGAAAAGTTCTCGAGTTACACGTCTCATCGTTACAGACCTGATTGATTTCCAGATTGCAGTATCGGAAGGGTTCACATCGGTGAGTTCTTGAATTGAACATCGGATGCGATCGAGATTAACAAATGTCAACTTTCTCACCGGAACAGGTTGAAGATGCCGAATAATTTTGGTAAAGGATCTCTGCGATCCTTGAGAAAGCAAGATCCCCGGGTTGTTGAACATCACGTCAACAGCGGTATCAATTTCGAGGTGAGTGGCCTGCTCTTTACAAGTCAGAGTTAAATGTCGGCGTAAGTCAGATGCCATTTTGAACTTGACCTTTGCCGATCTTTCATTTAATCGCGAGAAGACTGCTTTCAGGAGGGGAAAGAGTGGAGAAAGTAAGTCATTTTCATACCGCACTCGCTCGGTAACAAGCATTCGCATCAATAAGTTTGACTGGCACAAAATCAATAAAGGTGTGTCCTGCTCCGTGTGTCCTAATACCGCTAATAGGCCGCCCAGGAGCCCGGATTGAAAGGTAGCAGGGATGGCAGGATTATCGAACATCAAGAGTCGATTTTCACACTGCTCGTCTCGAATATCAAATTTCGACGTTAAAATAATTGATGCATCACTCTGTCCAGGTCGGAGCACCTGAATATATAGGTAGACCGTCACCGGCAAGACATTTCCTGGATTCAATCGTAATCTTCTCGCTCCTATCTGTGTCATGAACTGTCCTGACGCAAAAATCCGGAAGCCATCATTCATTGATTTTAATGAGAAATCTGGGTCAAAGGTCACGATGCTATTAGCATCCAGTGCGGTGTTGTTTCCCTCTATTTCTTCGTTGCTCAAAGCCAGATCCCTGAACAAGTCGTTGTTTGAGATGGTTGGATTCCATTTAGGTGAGATACTATTGAGCAGCATTTTTGCCGTCTCAATGCATTCTCCAGGGTCGGTGCATCCTAATTCAACACGGTCAGAACGGCACGATGGACATCCGCAATTCTTTCTCCCTATTCCGGAAGGATTTATCTGGTGGGGTTTGTTCGCTATAACTGTCTTTCGTCCAGCAATGAGCGCCGTATCTTCAACATTCAGTATTTTATGATTCAGTCTCAAGCAGGCCGTAGAATGCCGTCGCATTGCAGCGCTATACAACGACCCATGAGTGTAGGGATGTTTCCATATTGGCATCTTTAATTTGAGGTCGGTACTAACCGTCAGTCCTGTGAATACCAGGTTATACTTTCTCGCGGTTACCACCATGCGCCTCAAATCTTCCGGCAAGGCAGTACGGGATGATATCGGAAGATGGATATCCTGTAAGAATAAGTTCATGACTTGGCCTGGACGAATATTCAGATAACTTGTTTCCAGGTATTTTGCGATGATAAAGTCTACAAGGTAACACCAAGTCGCACGTTCCTCACCCTCTGTAAGGTAAGATTTTAAATTCCACAAGTCAATCGCCTCATTGCGGTTGTGGATATCCAAAATTTGCTTTCCGCCCACCGCAGAGGGTTCTCTTTCGAGGCCCACCCCTTCCCCATAGCCGTCGTAGCGGCACCCAAGGGGCGTAAACCCTATTTAAATTATATGCATGGGTTTGACAGTCAGGAAGGGTCAGCAGGAATCAACTTAAGCCAGCATGTCATTTCAAACATGAAGACCGACAGAGGAGTTAGTTCTCTCCGGCCGCATAAGGCTATTATTCCTTATACGCCACGGCCCGCCACCCACCGACTCTAGGGCAGTTTCCCGTTGCTTTCCTGGGTGCTTCGTTTGAGGACTGGCACCTCGTACGGATCCGCACCCATGAAAACTCTCTGTCTCGCCGCCCGCCACCGCCAAGCGACTAACCACCACGCACAAAAATATGCATGGCACGGGGTGTCCTGAGACCTGCCGGTCCATTCGGATGGTTTTTATAAGCAGTCCCCCGCCTTACGTTCGCCTATCCCACAAGGGGACCCTGCCGGGATTTGGCAAAAAGACAGTTTTTACGTCATGTCAGGACGTGCTCTGCTCGGGCAGTAGAGCATAGTTTAAACGTCGTCCCGGACGCGGAGCGTGGTGCAGACCAACTTTACTCCCCCAGAATCAAGGCCAGAGGGGACTCCGTCATGGATAATGCAACATCCACTCCAGCCAGGCATCGGGTCCACTATTTGAGGCATCGGATCCACCATTTTTCAGGCTTTTCATACCTTTCAAGCTTTCCATACCAGACGGCGGAGCAAACAAAGCACGGGGCATCGGATCCACTATTTTTCAAGCTCTTCATACCCCAATCCAACAGCAGGACATCGGGTCCGCTATTTTTCAAGCTTTCCATATCCTGATCATGCGACGAGCCGAAGCCGACGCAGTGGATTGCCGGCTCCGAGACTCGAGATCCGTGAGTCAATGACCGGTTGCGTGTAGAGCCCGAGAACCGGATGGTGACGTGACCCATCAACCATATGACACAAGATCCGAGATTGACTCAGAAGTCGACGAGGAGGTCCCAGAGCAAGCAAAGCAAGCAGCGGGCAGCACAGTCAGCTCGAGAGAGACCAAGGTAGTCCAGTGCGGAGAGATGGTGTGCTACTCAGTGATTCAAGCCAAGAACCGTCGAAATCCGAGCAGAAAACAGCAAGAGAGTCCTGTCGAAGAAACGATGATGATGGTAAGAGTCAAAGGCGTTCGCTCTTTCCTGCACTTCACTTAAGCTTCATGGACCGAATTGTTCTCGAATCTCGACTCAAAGCTTCTGCGCTTGCTTTGACCGAAAATTTCGCCCCAATTCGAATCAAAAGCTGGCAAACGTCTACCTTATCTTGGCCGCGATGACTGTGGTGCTACACGCCTGGTCAACTCTCGGAATATGGATTCTTTTTGAATCATTCTGCCAAACTTGAATCAAGATATTTCGGCGGCGGGTTACAACACGGCTACAATTTGAGTCTTCGTTTACACAGATTCAAAACCGAATAGCGATCTCAGCGTTCTTCGACCCATCAACATCCACCGTCACATACGCACCCGCAGACGGATCGTCTTCGACATCCCACTCAATCTCAGGAAACCCACCCCCAAGCGTCAAGTTCGTCTTCGTGAATTTGAACGGCTCCGGCGGATAATCACTGCTCTGCAACGCCCCTTCCTCCTCCATTCCAATGACTGCGGTAATTGCTGGATCGAAAAATCCTGTCTCGAGCTGCGGGAATCCGTCGATATCGGAAAATCCAGCTCGATACCAGAACAGATCAGGGTCGAAATCCACGTCTACGTGCACTATGCTGGTGTTGATGGCAGTTCCAACGTCGACGTTGGGGTCGAAACCGATCGGAAAGCCTTGCAGAAGACCCCCGGCATCGGGGAACCATTCAAATTGCGCAGCGATAGTCCAAAATGGACCGCCTTGAATGACTGTCGCTCCGTACTGGAGGCGGCAAAGTATTGAGTGTTTTATAATCTTTTCCAGACAAGTTCTTACCTGCAGAAGAGTACGGAGCTCTCCAAACGGAACACCATTCTCGTCCGGCAGTACGACGCTGGCAGCAAACCAAAGCAACTGGCTTTCGAACGTTGTGGGCGAAGGAGGGACTGTGAAGGTGGTATTGAATGCGTCCAGCATGTCCATTGCGTCGCTGTTGTTCAGCGGAACGAACGCAGCTACGTTGCTGAGTCCTTGGCGGCGCGTAAGTGTGGCCGGATTGCGTTTTCCGGTGCGTTGTGGGATGACATTGGCGAAAGTTTCGAGGAGAGTTCCATTCGGCGCGAACACCTTCAGGTCGCGACCGACCTGTTGAATGCGGGATTTGTTTGGGACAACATACATCGGCTTGCCGGACGGGCTGTGTCCGACGGGACTCAGCGCTACGGTTTGGTGAAGCAAGGCCAAAGCAGAGATGATGGGAAGGAAAAGGCGCATGACTGAGTATGGTGCGTACCCTTCTGTTCGTTCGTCAGACCACGACCTATTTATCAAATACAGCCTCTTCGTGTCCCAGTGTCAATCCCACGATGCCGCAGCATACCATGGGACACCTTTTGTACACCTGTCCTGGTCAATTCTCACGTTGAATGAATTCTCAGTCTCGTTTTCTGCCTTCTTCACTCGGGAATTGTCTAAATCTGCCGTTAGGCCGCTCGGGAATCACATCAGTAAATTGAACAAGAGCGCTCATTCAACTGCCTTCACGAGTGTCTTCGAACAATTCAAGCGACTGCGCAGCGGCTCACCACCACCGCTGTGAGATTCAATGTCAAGAATAAGTGAATGGGGCTGGTCTTCCTTATTCACCGGCTGACCGCAGCAGCCTTCAGCACCAAGCCTTATGATTCGGCAGAAATGGGTTTCGACTTTCGAGACATTTTATCAGAGTACACTCGAAACGATGGACTCGTTCTCGGTACAATCCCAATTGGCATCCTCTATACAGCGATAGGTAGAATCACACGAGCAAATTTATCCTTCAATGCCTGTGTCCCTGAAAACTACTTCCTGTCCTCATCTTCGTCACAACCTTCACCAGTACATTTCATGGAATCAATAATTTTCTGGATCTCCTGCACTGTCTTTGTCTCGCTCATATTGGCCAGTCTTTGGGAAGTTTCAGCCTGCGATCACCAGAGATTGCGGACACCCGCCGTCGTGCCGCATCGCGAGCCTGAGTCGGCATCTAGTTTCGGCAGCTGTCAGAGTCGGACCACCCGCATCGCGAGGAAGCCAGCGGCACTCTGAATGCCGGATGTTGATACTGGTTGCGGCCGGGATTGCGGCGAAGCCACGTCAATGCCGGTCCCCGGGAACCTATACGCAATCACTTTGCGAAAGCGAAGACAATTGGGAGAAACAAAGAACACCACGATAGGACACAGTTCTGTGCAAGTCATACCATACCCCCACCGACTCGACACGCTGGACGAGGACGAATCTCCTGTATCCGTAGACAAACACGTCTGCGTCGAGCGAGGGATACACCGAGGATGGGATGTGCAAGCAGCAAGAGGAGGGTGAAAGAGGGCGAGGGCGAGGTAGGCGTGCGAGAACGAGAAGCGGAAGCGGAACAGTAACCGACACCCCTCCCCATGCTGAATACATCTCCCCGCCCCCTTTATCCTCTCCGCGCCCGACACCAGCACCGAGCCTGCGAAGGAAGAAGGAACACCTCTCCCTCATACCCAGGCCTGTAGGCTGTGCGATCTTCTATCACTACATACCACCTCCACCTCTTTCACCGCCCCCACCTCCGGCACGACGCCCAACTCTTCCTTCCCCCCTCCTCGTCCGTCCCCACCTCCCTCCCCCACTCCTCTTCCCCCGTCAACACCCCCTGCTCGATCCTACCAACTTCGACGCGACGCGGGCATACCCCCGCACCAGACGCAGACGCCGCGCCCGCCCCGACTTGGCTGGGCCTTCGAAATCAGTCGGTCGAAGGCGATGTGGAATTTCTTCAAGAGCGAAGCGAAGGCGAAGTGGGGGCGGGAACAGAGATGCGGCGTGATTCTAAAGCGAAGGATGATGGCTTGAGTATCGGTTCCGGGCTTCGTATAGTCGGGGAAGGAAGGGAAGGAGGAGCGGAGGACGTTGAGGGGAAGATCCTCGTTGGGGCAGCCGGCGACTTCGCATTCAGCCCACCCATCCCGTATATGACGGCGGACGCCAGCGTCGACGGCCGAGAGGCAACACACATACCACCACCCTGGCACCGTACTGCTGCTCTACAACGGCCGCTGCCTCCTGTACCTCCTCCCCGCTTCTGCTGTACCTCCTCCGAGTCACCATGCTCCTACACCCACCACCGCCCTCTCCCGATCACATGGAGGGCATCGGCGCCGTGGAAACGCAAGGGTGCACGCGGAACGATGCATCCCTGGGCTTTGCGGGTTGTGAGATGGAAGATGTCTGAGCCGAAGATGGAGGCGGGCAGAGGGGCGGCGAGACGTGAGGGTCGTAGAGAAGACGATTCGAGGGATGGAGACGGATCAGACGATTGCGTCTACACCGACGCGTCACCGCGACGCGAGGACGACATATCGGGAGGCGGCGTCAGCGAGGACGACGAGTGACGACGTTGGTGTACTTCGTTGCCGTCTGCGGGCCGGATTTGTGGGTCGTGCGTGGTCGGGAGGCGTGAAGCTGCAGCAGGTGTGCGCGAGGGTAGGTGGGCGGCTTCCAGTGAAGGTATTGGGATGCTGATTCGGAGCTGGGACAACCCAATCGTCATAGAGATGCGGGAATGTTGTTTGTCTGAAAGGCACTGGCACGAAAGAGCGTCGTCAGGGGTAGGAGCGATAGACGGGCGGCGGCTAGCGGGCGCCACGTCATGGCCGATGAGGATTTTCCCGGGAAGAACGAGGATTCTAGATAGGCGTGGGGTCGTCGGCGGGGAGGTCGATGCAGCAGAAATGAAGGCGTACCTCGTCGGCCGACGTGTATACCGCTGACTCGGGTGGGGCAGAGAATCAGGACATTCACAGCTTCCTGGACAAGGAGCTTCGGGTACAAGATTGAGTAGAGGTTGTTGAGAGCCAAGAACAAGCTCACCTCGCATTGATTTTCCAAAATTCGACTGATAATTACTAGCCCATTTTGCGCAGCGTCTGCAGATACTGCCCTGCGTCGAGGAAGCGAGGTTTACGATCATATTGTGGCATCGGATAGGAGCTGAGGTGGTTCTGGCTTCGGAAGATACAGGTGAGACGCTGCTTGATACGCTTGAGACGGAGTCGCACCAAAAACCGACCAATCTGACGCACCTTCGACGCAGGCCGTTGCAGTTTGATGTAGCTGTGAGGTTGCAGCCAGTTGGATACTTTCAAACGTTCCCGCCACCGCTACGTGCAGACATTCGTCACGAAAAGAGCCGTGTTCTCTCGCAAAGACCCGCATCTTGATTTTGATT
Organism: Favolaschia claudopus; assembly: GCA_037176885.1. Lineage (NCBI taxonomy): Eukaryota > Fungi > Basidiomycota > Agaricomycetes > Agaricales > Mycenaceae > Favolaschia > Favolaschia claudopus. The sequence continues at coordinate 1,106,756 of JAWWNJ010000081.1, forward strand.
TTCGAGGCGGAGACGGCCGGTGAGGTAAGCGGAGAATGACCTAAACGCAGCGTAGGTTTCCAGAGTTATCGTATGCGGGAGCCTCAGACGAGCGAAGGACGAAAATGCGAGACGAATGTGGACGACAAAGGCAACGAAGTGTTGACGCCTGTTGTGCACTGGCAGTGATCGGAATTCTTCTGCTCTTTCTCCTTAACCACCACGACCACGATGTCGACTCTGATCGTCTCGCTCTCGAGCTGGCTTCCGACCTGGGCCGACTCTCCTTCTTGGATCCTTCTACATGCCGACTTCTAGCCCTACTCACAGGGCAAGAGCGTCTCGACTCTCCGCCCTTCCAACTCGAAAATTTCCTACTCAGCGTCACTACAGTCTATTGACAGTCTACCAAACCTTTCGAAATTCGAATCGAATGTGAATCTGTTCTAGTTGGCCACCTCTGACTTCCTGTTATTCCGATACGTCAATTGTCTGTCCTCCGAATACGTTCGTTCTCGTTGAGAGCCGTCTTATGTTCGTACGTTTTAGGCACTATTTACAAGTTTCTTACAATTTTGCTCGTTCAGTCGGAATCTCGAACTTCCATATCGGAGAATGAATTGGCCCAAGTATTGAAGGCATGCGAATTCTAGTTGGGTATGTATCCAAAGACAACGATCTTGCAGTCGATTCTCACTGACGATGCTAGTAGTCTAACTGAATACCAACCGCCACCGATGAATCAGATCCCGAGATGCTGGTTAGTGCTTTGTCCTCACTGCCGAAGAGCTGAATTCCGATCAAACATTCAGGCCAAATATGAACGAACCGACACATTTTTTGTTTCGCTGCCGGTACATGAGTACGCATGCATACCAATCACCTCAAATCCCCACTCAATCTAACCATCCAGTCGACTTCGCACACCGCACTCGCAATCGCTCTTAAGCAGCAAAACCCAATCTCTTCCCCTCATATCAAAATTCCGCCCCCGCAATAATTCTGTCCATGAATCCGCCCACTCAAAACTATGTAGCCCAAGGTTGAAAACTGTTAATCGCGTCTTTGCTCTCAGTCTCTCCCCCCCAGATCTTGCCGTCATCGTCTATAGTCTTGCGTACCGAACTATGGCGCATCAATGCTGAAACTCCTCCCTCGTTCCACCGTTCGGCCCCAGAATCGAGCAGCAAACCCAAGCTCTTCGCGTCACATCAAAATTCTGCCGCCACCGCAATTCTTTTCTGGGGCTCTGTTCACTTTGCTCGAATCTTCTCTATTCTCGCTCTCCACTCACCACTCAATCTCGTCATCCTTGCTCTCCCGACGACTTTCCTCAGTAAGCATTTAACCAGATTAAGCCCTCCCTCGGCGACCTGCGTATTGTTTCTGGATTGGATTGGATCCAGTTTCCTTGTAGCTATCCGAGGCGAGTCTTCAAGCCACTTCGAACAACTCCGCTCCGAGCTTAATCCTTATTTTGAAACACAGACTGTCCGCCCAAAGCGGCTCACGCTCTTTATCAAAGCGTTGCCTCCTTCGTGAGTCATCTATATTCCTGTCGATCATGTACTTGGTCGCTGCAACGATTTGAATTCGATAGATTATTCTCGACCTACGTGACGCCGCTCGTGAGTGACATTGCGATATCAATAAGAACCTGCTTTCGCTGAAATTGATTGAAACGAATCGGCTATCCAAGCACCGTAACACTACCTAGTAGTACCCGAGGTATATGCACCGACAGACGCTCTCACTCCCAAAAAACCCGTCTTACCAGGGCTAGGAATTTGTCTTGGAGAGATAAAGTTTCCGCACCAGTTTCCACCCCTCGGAAACTGTTCGTGAAAACAATTGTTTCCGCAACGGTTTCCAGTGGTCGGAATCCTTGGCGGAAAACAAAAGAACCCGTGACGAATTCCGCGGCCCGGAGATGAAATATCTCGGCAACAGTTTCCTGAAGCTGCCGGAAACTAAACATTTCCGGCTGCCGGAGCCGAGTTTCCGAGGGCTGGAAACATTTGTTCTCCATCATCCGAGGAAACTGATCCGGAAACACTTAATTCCCGAGGACCGGAGAGTGCCGAGGATTTTTTGTTCTGCAAGCGGCCTGAACTGTTCCGGAAACAATTGTTTTCACGAACAGTTTCCGGGGAGTGGAAATTGTTGCGGGAAGTTTTAGTCTCCAAGACGAGTTCCTGCCCTCGAAAACACCGATTTTTTCGGAGTGTCTATACTTAGTAGGCGTACGGGATACCTGTCGATGAGCCTGATTGCTTGCTTGCGCCGTTATCTCGATGTTCGCTGTGCTAACGATGCTGTTTGCATCTCTCTGGGTCATCTTCACGCAGTGCGGGTATTGAACTCATTCAACCAACCAACGATATCGATGCGCCTCCCCCGCCGTCTGAAAAGACACGACAACTTGAACTCCCCCTGGCTCCGGTAGGCCTTCGACGGTCTGAATATTATCAACCCTCATTTCTGATGCCTGAGTTACTCAGCCGTCGATGTATTGGTAGGAGTTCAAAATCAAATTGAACGGCACTTTGACGGCACTGACAGATTTACGAAGACTCAACTCGGAGGTCATTTCGGATTTCGAAGCTGCAACACCTTTATTCGATGGGAGTAGCGAGAGAAACTGAAACGATGAGGGGTTGTGGTAGGAAATGATGATCTGAGTCAAGTACTTGCTTGTGGAATCTCAGACGCTTGAACTTCGACGCTGCGCAGCCGAATAAGTAAATCGGATTTGGACCAAACGGGAATAACTAAGTATCCAAACAAAGACAAAAAAAGCCCCAACCGAGAAGCCATACATTGCCCTTTGCGGTTTCGACTGACTTCCTTCAGCACGCTGTTACCCGTACTGTAATTGATTTTCGGAAAATAGAATTGGAGGAAAATTCGATCTCGAAAAACTGCGCATTGATCTGACGGCCTCAGTCCGATCTGATCCGAGTGACAGAGTGACCGTAATATCCGTGACCCCCTTCCTCTTGACCTCCATGTTCGTTGACGCTCAAATGCTGCATCAGGTGAGATGCTTCAACGATAAGCTCGATTCTCCGTTTTCGCGCCGTTGGGTTTGACGGTTTGAGCGCCGCAGGGGCTCAAAGTACAGTACAAATCTATAGGTTTCCTCGGAATTCGTTGCCGCATCATCCGAGTCGTCTAACACGGCGACAATCTCAATTTTGCCTCACCTGTTTCTATCTTCCAGTTATTTTCTTTGTTCTTGCTCACGGATGCGTGAATTTCTGCCGGCGAACGGCCTGGTACGAAGCGTGAGTCGTGCAACCTCGAAGGTGCGGTTTTTCTTTCGTTGTTTCTGATCCTGTGGTCCAAACCCGACGGCTTGAATTTTCTTTTCAGACTCGAAAAGGCTCGTTCTGCTTTGCTGGAGGGTTAAGGTCAATCAGGAAAGTCGTGCTGCACATATAATTCGGATATTAACCTTACAAATATTTACGCCGCTCCTGAATTGACTGTCTTGTGAATAGCCAGTTTTTTCGACGAGAAGCAGTTCTTCAAGCGAAGTATTTTTCGGCCAGTTCATGACAACGGGTATAAATTTTCTACCCTCTACTTATCGTTCATTCATCATCTGAAATCCTAGTGCTGTAGATTCGGCGCTTCTGAATCCTGATATCACGCCATCTTGTCATGCGCCTGATGTACCGTATAGCTGGCTCTGTATTTACATTTCCGACGGAAAGCTGTGGCCCATGACTCTGAGGAGTGAGGCGGTGTAGTGGAACAGCTTTTTCTCCGCCGCACTTTCTCTTGTGCCTTTCACTCATCGAAATCTGGAGGCAAGCCTTTTACCTTCGGGTGAGTGTAGCTCGAATCAACCTCCCGGACTCTCTTTAACGGGCGTTCGTGTTTTTTGCCCCACCTAAACGCGGAACACTTTGACCCTTAGGAAATGTCCTCCAACCCCGCTCTTCCTCCCATCTCGAGCTATCCCTGGCAATTTCCACTTACAAGTCAAGTCACAACAGCTCTGCACTGCACCAATCGCCTTCTCTTCTCTCTGAACGTGCTTGATTTTGCCCTCGACAAGCATTCTGTTGCTCCGACTCAACTGGCCAGCAAACACGACTTTTGGTACACAATCTTCGATTCAGAGCAGAACTTCTGGTTATGGGAGAATGAAGAGGAACGTGAAATCGGGCGGCGATTTTTCCCAGAGTCGGATGCCCATCCCGACGGTCGGTTTTCTGCTGGTGTCATTGACGATTTTCTGGCACACAAACTGCAAGCCCACTCCAAACCAATCAGCGGGCTTGGGCGGCTGTCGCATTTGAAATCCGGCGTCCGCATCCGATTCCTGGCGTGGCTCTTCATCGTCATGGAGCGGTTTGTCAACGACGAAATGGATATCAGCGTCTGCGAAACGATCAGGACTTGGAGTCAATTTTTTCTCTACTTTCCGACCGTTTCGCATGATGCGCGGTGTGGTTGTGATGCGAAAGCCTTAAAGGACTGGGTGAACATGGTGCTGCAGGTATACTCAGTGGCGGATATGAGATTGATGCCATGGGGATCGTCATGCAACTGTCTCAATGCGCAAGTTTAACGCCGTATTTTTTTTTGTTTCTTTCATACAACTGATTTCTTCACAGAGAACTCGGTTCGAGGCAGCAAATGCCTATCGCAAGAAAAACGAATAGTGCCGAGACGTTCCCTGCGCTGTACCGCTTGCTCTTCAAAATTTTCGTGCCCGCCTGGCCGAGCATTCTCTGGGCTCTGTTCCGCATGCTCAGGGCAGACGAACCGGAACCGGTGCTGACCTTTTTGTCTCTACTTCGCGACGAGAGAAACCGTGATCTCTTCGTCTGGGATCGCAAAGATCAAGAGATTCTTTCTTGGTCCCAGCAGAATTTCAAAATCGGTCCTCTCCTTCTTGACTGGCATCGATATACCGCAGAAATCGATCCACAAACTTGGACAACAATCGATTACCTGACCAGAGTCAAACGTCGTCTGTCTGTTCGACATGAAGCTTCCACAGGAGGCAAAGGCCTTGGCGTTGAGTTCATGGCGTTTGGACGGCGTTCGACAGGCGTTTGACAATTTGTCACGCTTCCCTTTGTGACAGTAGTGACAATGGCCTGCAGGCGGTGGGAGCTGAGCGTTGCTCTCGACCAGGCCACCTACTGTTCATGCTCTTGCAAAGGTCTGGTGGGGTAGAGGTATGGCGTCGGTCACGCGGTGGGTGCCACGTCTAATGCACACGCGGTGGTCGCCGGTTCGATTTTGCTTCCTGGCATATTTCTCTCTTTTTACAAGTCCGTCGCCACGCTGCCAGTCACATCTTTGTCACAAAGGGAAGTGTGACGACTCGACAAACGTCTGTCGAACGCCATCCAAACGCCATGAATACAACGCCGAGGCCTTTGCCTCCTGTGTTCTCTGCGGATCTGTGCATTTACCATCACGGTCTCCGAATCCCTGAATGTTCCTCCCACCATCGCTGAGGCCTTCAACATTTCTATCGCTTTGGATCTTTGGGCTCATATCGCCTATATTGTCGGCCTCAAGGAGCCACACTTGTCGACATTACACAGAATTCGATCTCAAGAGTTTTGGCCCTCATCGCCTGAGCTGCAAGTTCGGGCACAAATCGTGGCAAGGGAACGATGTTTCGAGATATGGTACACCTCGGAGTACACCCGGTTGCAACGGATACATTTGATATGCTTCATCATGAATAATTATGAAGTCGGTATCGGTTGCCTTTCCATTCCCGTTTATCACACTTATCTTTGTTCCAAGACCCTTCAGCCATTGTTCGCATTTCTCCCCGCGACAAGGTGTACTTCATCTGGTTCCATGTGCGTCTTCGATAATACGGTGAGGCCATGCGAGCTTTTGTTGCTGATATGTCCTCTGTAGAGAATGGTCGACTTTGTCTCGATGTCTAGAGGCTAACTCCTCCATCACTGTGCTTTCGTTCCAATCCAACTTCGAAGCGCTGGTGGCGATCCTGAAAGGTGAAGTACATCAGCATAATAAGGTACTGGTCTCACTACCCCTGTGTTCTCGCCGTTATTCAATCATCCAGCATGATATAGTGGCAACACATCAGTGGGCAGTCGACTTATCCTCGCATGCTGTCGAATGTCTCATCTATCTGACGGCGAGATTGGTCAATTCTCTTCAAACCCGCGATGGCTACGACACATTTCTGAAATATCGGGGAACGGAGGCACAAGAAATGTTGGATTTGCTCCAGGATGTAAGTCCATCCATCAGTTTAGACTGGAAACTCTAAAAAATTTGTAGCTCTTGGATTTGGAATCCTTCTCAATAATTCGACCAATGCTTTTCAAAGCTATGTGGCGGCTATCTCGTGCATCTAACTTATACCCGCGTTGTTTCACTCTCACCGGGTTGCATAAGGTTGGGACACAAGTGGCGGGAGGGGGCTATGGAGATATATGGAAGGGCTTGGTTCGCGGACAAAGTGTTTGCGTCAAGATATTGAGAATTTTTCAAGAGAGTGACATCGCGATGGCTGTTAAGGTGTGAATTCATTTTGGTATCAGGAGACCATTCTTTCTCTGGTGTTCAACTCATCATTCAGGAATTCGGAGCTGAAGCACTCATTTGGCGACAGCTTTATCATCCCAATGTCCTTCCGTTCTTCGGCCTCTACCACATCGAACAGAGATTGTGCTTGATTTCCCCTTGGATGCAAAACGGCAATATTATGGAGTTTCTCAGAGCGAATTCACCTGATACACCAAGACGCTTCTCAATGGTGCGTTAATATCGTTCGGACTTTCAACTCCACTGTCTTCAGATACATATCTTCCCAGATCCTTGACGTCGCCAATGGTTTAGAATACCTGCACAACCAAAATAATACCATTCACGGCGATTTGAAAGGAGTGCGATAATATTCATGTTTCGCGGCATAAAACCTGGATTACTAATTGAAACTTCAGATCAACATTCTTGTAACGCCGTCGGGGCGTGCTTGTATCACCGACTTTGGCCTGTCTATCATTGTCAATGCAATGACCTTGCGACTAACAGCTTCCACTACTGCCAATAATAGAGGAACAGCGCGATATTATGCACCCGAACTATTCGACCACGGTGTAAAGACGTTCGCTTCTGATATTTATGCTTTCGGGTGTGTCGCCTACGAGGTAAGACACATCTGACGTATTTTCCGAGCTCAAAATCCGAATTTCATCAGATAATGACCGGTCAGCTTGCGTTTCGGGAACTATCTAACGACATGCAGATCATACTTGGCGTGTTGAAAGGCAAGCGTCCTCAGCGGCTGCCTTCCTGCGGAGGAACCCCCTCACTCGACAGCTTCTGGGAATTGCTAGAAGCGTGTTGGGTTCGGGAGAAGGAGAAACGTCCTGATACTGAAACCATAATCAAGTGTCTCATTCAAACTCCAATCGGAGCCGCTACGACTCCAATGAAGGCTGATTGGGATGAGCAGTTCACCGCCAAATTCCGCCGCTCAATCAACATGCAGCCGTTACTGCCATCGATAAATCAACTCGAAAGGATGTTATTTGGCGAAGGTAGGCCTAAATTTCTATTCATTTTTCTCAATCTGATTATCCTGAAGAAGTAGCTAAAGGTGAGGGATTAAGACAACCTAAAAGCACCGACTCATAGTTTTGCGATATGCAGAATGCACCGAATGTTTCCCTGGGAACACTTCAAGCGGCATGGTTTCGCCGGAGAACTCTTCTTCCACTCTGCATCCATAACCCATGACAGGATACTTGAAAAGATCCTGGGAGGACATTTCAAACTCGAGCTCCGGGGAGGGATCGGTTCAGGGGACAAAAAGGGCGAAACCGACGCATTAAAATACATGCATCTACGGGGACAATGACGCTGGATGAGGCTGACGCACATGAAGTTTCTCCTCAGCTCTGCTCTGACAGAAACTTTGAACCTATGATAGATAGAATCGCAATCCCTAGTCTACACGACGTCAATCAAGCCTTGCAAAGAGAAACAACAGGTTTCGTTCGCTCAAGCCGTCATTCCATTCCCGAAATATCGATTGCTTTATCTAGCGCAAGACGTCCCCCCATCCGTACAATCTCAAAGTTCGAAGCATGATGAAACGCATTGTCCTATCCATAGAATCATCCATCTCTCCTCGAGCGAAGTTGAGATCAAGTCGCTAGATGCGGGTAAAGTATCTGTTCGTCGTCGCTCAAATTTTCCGTGTCGTCTGAGTGTCCGTCGAAGTCATCCAAACGATCGGAGGTAGTAGCCCGTTCTTCCGGTGTCAAGGTGCTGAAGACATTCGATGAAAACTCAGATTCTGGACCTAAAGCATGTATATCATAACCCACACCGAAATTTGGGTAATGAACAGAGTAACTCACATTCGGCAATGAGCGCTGGATTCCGATCAACGAGTTCTGGCCATGAGATAGGCAAAGGACTGGGATCCTCACTGTCTGCAAAACAGTAGAGTGCAAGGCCCAAGTGTTCGGCAATCTCCTGGCGGTCAGGATCAAAACCTTTCCTTGCATGGAAAGCGTGAACGTCTTTGAGAAACGCGTCGTCCACGAAGTAATGGGTTACGGAGATGTCGATCCGAGCCTGAGGTAACCCAAGGTTCAAAGCTTCGTTTGCTGACAGACGGTCGTTGCCACATGGATCAAAGGACCAGTAGGATCCCTCTCTTGGGAAGCCATACCGGGTCAAGTCTGCACTGAGAAAGGTGTTATAAGGAGGAAGGAAAAGAAAGATTTTCTCGGGAGACCGGGGTTGGATGTAACTGGTCAATGTACAGTCAACACAGATAGAATCAATGTAAGCTGGAGAACAGGTAAGCGGTTGAACATAGTCCCCACATCTGGGATCACCCACAGCACGAGGAACAGTTCAAGTCCAGACGGCCGAAAATGTAATTTGCTTGCGCAAACCATGCAAACAGCTGCCTGAACAAGGGGTACGAGGGAGAGGTTTGATCACCTCGGGCTTTGATTGTCTTGAACGGCAGCCGGAAACTCGCGTCCAGGATGTCGTTCCCCACCAAAAGGACACTGGGAATCTCGAAATTAGTATCGGTGAGAACTCGGGTCCAAACGTACCGCGTCCATCCATTTGGCCTAATACTGGTATTTCCATAGAAAGCGTCGTCCACAAACACCGACCATTTCGGCAGATCGGAGTAGACTTGCGCTTGAAAAGCAATTTCTTGCAGATTACCGGCCGCATGCTTGACCAGGCTGTGCGGCCGAACAGTTGAGTGCCGGGCGAGCGGTATAGTCCGAATTCGACATAGTTGGTAGCGAAAGAGGTGAAAGTAGTAGTATTCAAGGTCCATAGAGTCAATCAGCCTCGAAGGTTCCACCGGTGGGAGTAGATATTTTGAAGGGTGGATAATTTGAACGCGATATGCACAAGGAAGGGGGGGAGACTCCCAAAACTGCCCCACCTCATGGCAGTCGAAATCCACTTCGATACACATCTTCCCTGACGGATGGAACCAAGATGTGCACATCGCGGATGTCTGGAAGATATAATGGATTGAGAAGTCTTTATTGATAATCATGTTCAAGCGCACCAGCACTGGGGAATCTGTCGTTAACGCAATATAAGAGCCATGAGCCTGTATTTGTCACAATGCCGGTTAAGTTGTGAGCAGCATGGAAGTCAGATCAATTCAGACCATGTACCTCGAACTCCTCTTTCTGGTGGATAACGCTGTGAGCTAGCATCGCTGCAGGGCAGATTGCTTACAAAGAACTTGAAAAAGTAAATTCGATGTGTTGGTGAGACGCTGTACACTTGTCTCATTTGCTCATATGATACATATTCTATCTGAAGTCGTTATTCACGGCGGGGAGAAAAAATGTGCGACACCACCATCGTGATAGATTGCTGCACAGAGACCCTGGGACAATGTTATCCCAAAGAGCGGGAAAACGTTGGGATGTCTCGATGGTATGATTAAGACTGTATTTGTAAGATAGAGAAACGCACCGCAATCCCACGTGCAGTGGTATGTATTCATCCCATTTCTCTTTCAAGTCTTTCTCTTGGCCCTCATATATCGCGACCGTCATAGGCAACTCCATTTCAACAATCTTGGCTGTGTAAACGTGCCGAACAACGTTTCGACCGTCTACGCGTCGCACGCCACCTCCGATATCCTTTCCTAGCACAATATCTCCTAAACGTATCCTTCGGAAATCTATGCCTCGGAATTAGTGATTAGCACATTGAGTGAACGAGTAGAATGTTTGCGCACTCTCGAACTCTTTCTCTTTTCTCTGCACAGTGAGGTTGAATGTTCCACCGCTGATCCTGAAATGTCGATTCCGGTGGAAAAGCGCTCTGATTTGATGCCCTAAATTGTCAGGCTCAATCAAAGGCGAAGGCGACGGACATACTGGACAACTGAGGGTCTCGAGATCTCCTCTACTTCAGAGTCGTCCTTTGTCGGGACACTGCGGGTGCGGCAAGACATGAGTGTTGGTAGGAGGGAAAGGAACAGCTGCCGTGACTCACGCATTCCCTCTCTATTACGCTTAACACCTAGAATAACTGTAAACTGATAATGTTCATCATCGGGAAGATGGCTCTGTCACTCGGAGACTGTTGTACCCAGAGTTTCTCACGAATTGCCGTACCCTGCGCGATTGCCTTGTATACAGTCGTCGGATGAGGTGCATCCCGCCGACTGGCTTCAGCTGCATGCCATGCCAGGAGCGAGCTTGCGGAGTTGAAAGGCGGATACGCTGAGGAGGCATGCCACCGAATCCCTGGGGCGGCAATTTCGTCCACGTCCGACAACGTCGCTTGGTTGAGCGGTGGCAGTTTGAATGGGGGCAAAGAATGGCCATCTAGACAAGCGTTAAAGATAGTCGGCGCCAGCGGGGAGGGGAAGGTCAGAGCTGGGTTTTGACGCGCTATTTCGTAGGTAGGAAGACAGACGCACGGGGCAGACAGCAATTAGATTAGTACATTCCTGATCCTAGCTGTATTTATTTCCAATCAGAACAGATACTGTAGGAGGGAGAGACCGAGTGAGCGAGCAAGCGGTGAGTCGGACCAGGCAAGTTTGGAGCAGCACACGGTGTTCTTCAGGCTCGAAGCAAAGCAGTTTCCAATGATATCAGCAACTTGAAGTCGTTCCGAGCCGACCGTGAGCGGCATGGGGGGAAGCAAAAGCGAAAGTGGTTTGAAGAGGTGAAGGTTGAAGGGAAGAGGCAGAGTCACATCAATCACATCAATGAGTATACGTAGCCAAACAAGCTCACAACACGCTCAAACAAAAGCATCTTGGTGTCAACCATCATGTCGTCGACATCGACTCTCGAGCAAGCTTGTTGCGATACTCATCCGACTTTTCCTCTGCTTGTCAAATCATCGATCATCTCTCAAGTCTCGACTGTCGAATCCTTTTCTGCCCCCCACTCTGGAGTCTGCCCGTCATCAAAGAATCGACTTCAAGTCAACTTCAAGTTCAAGATCGTTCAAAGATCATTCGATCTTTGGAGCTCCCGAGACCGGCATCTCCCCGTTTTCACCGTGGCTTGCGGCGGCTTGCCGTGGCTCCCGCCTTTTCCGTCTTCAAAGTGCCTTCAGCTTTTCCCGTGAGTAACTTCCCTCACTCGAAAGCTCTGGCTCCGCCAGCTAAAACCTTGCTCGCTCGGAAAAAGGAACAGGGATAATACTGTACGGTGTGTGTGAGGTTCTTATTATTGAACGACTATCTTCAAAAGAGTATATAAAGTCTTGTTACGAGACTGGGTTCTTATACGGATAATCTCGGATAATGTTATTCGGAAAAGTTCGGAAACCCCCCAATTTTTACGGCGAGTGCCGGCAGAACCCTGGCATTTATTCACAACGGCAACTTGAAGATGCCCTAGGTTGCGGTGTAGATCCTTCACTTCATTTGCTTTGTTCGCTCTCGTTCCGTCCAATTTTTTCTTCGCGGAATCCCCGGCGAAGGCTATTGATGTGATGGTCAGTGCCGAATTTTGATCCAAAGCAATATTCTACAGCCAAGAATTACAACGGACGTAGTAATGTGAAGTCTTGAGATGCCTACCGAGCCTTGACTCTACACATTTCTCAATGCCACATTTCGCAGTTGAGCAAACAAGTTAATGCTGTCTGCCGGCGAGATACCCGGTCTCTGGCTGCCGGCAGGGTTTCCCTTCCTCCTGCGGCTTCATATAAAAACTAAGGAATCTTTGATTCCGGAGGTTGCATGGCTCTCCAGTCTATGACATTTGCTCTATGTACCATTATTGTACAATTATTCAACGTGCTAGCAGTTTTTCCGCCGAGACGGAAGGTCGCATCAATCATTGAATTGTGCCGCTTTTGATGATTACAAATGCTGTGCACAAGCATCAAAAAGAGGTTTCGGGAATCCTAAATAAACCTTGGCAAGCAAGGTAATTCCCCTGCCTCTCGATTCCATGATGCACGCAATATTTTAGTGTGAGTCTAGTGTTTCTCTCTATCCAATAACACTCGACGGTATCAAGCTGACTCAGACTGTGTAGATGAGTTGATAGGTCATCGCTATGTCATAGTCTACCGTTCTACTTCGCTAGACTGATCACCTTCGCCGCTCATATAGGTATTACTGCCCTGAGGCCTGAGCACCGAGCATTAATTGGTCTCTTCATTCAAGCGTAACACAATATTAATCTCCTCCCAGAAGTGAGCGAAGCTCTATAGCCGTAGTAAGTCAGTGAAATCTCGGACCGAATCTGACGAATTACCCCTGCAGACCTACAGACCCGCGGTGGCCGCACTCGCATTTCATCCCCCTTGTTCATGATATTCAGCGAGCTCACTCGTTCGATTCGAGATCGGGTCGTGGCCTAGAGTGTATGTTGATCCTAATTTTTATGTTTCTAGCGTCGTCTCATCGACTCGCTCTAGATCTTTCATCCCGTCAAGCACGCTCTAGAACTAGTACCCCAGGATCATCGTTCAATCATCCGACGGTACGAATTCACTCAACCCTCGACGAATCCCGGAATCAAGATTCATGGTGGCCGCACTTGCGTTGACTCGGGCCGAAGAGCCGGATGATGCCTGCGCAAACATCAGCACAGCTTTGTGTCTTGCTTTCGACCACCACAAGACCACCATGTCCTCGAGCTCTGAACGCTTCTTCTGTGATTAATTGCTTCGAGGCAATATTTCATACTGTTTCTGGCCGTGCATGGCCTACGTTTTTGGTTCATTCTCGACCCTCCGCGGTTCGACGGCTCAGCTGTGAGCCTGTGACGTGCCCATGTTTCGACCTTGCTCAAATAATGACTCTTCTCCCCTCCACAATCCGATATCTCTATCGAAACTCTCGACCCATAAGCTCTGGATATGCTCTACTCGATAAGACGCTTCCTCACGGCCTTTTTTCTCGACTTGAGCTTGAATTCTGCGACTCGCCAATATACTTATCGACAGCTTGACACTGGAATGACCGCTCATCGATACACTTGGGTCTTTTTTTGGTGTTCACCACACGGTTCGGGCATACTTCCCCTACTTCTGCTTCCCTCGACGCGATCTCTGAACTACCGATGACATGCGAAATTTCAGGACCAGGCGTCTGGAAGTCACACTGGCGCTTGAGATTTGACGGACAGCACTCGTCAAAGCTTCTTGAATTCAACTCCGACAGATTCTACTCCCACCGGACCATTCCATTTCTTCATTCAACTCATACATTCCTGGTGCCAGTTCCGGCGATTTAGAACTTGCATTAATTGCGCACGCCAATGCGGACTTGATGCATGGAGCGGCCGAATTCTTGTGGTCATATACTCGAGTATATAAGCTCAGGTGCTCTATATCCTCGTCTCAAGCTCGCAACTAAAATGTCGTTCACACGCAGCCTTTTTCTTACACTCGCAATCGCGGTATGTTTCCTTCGTTCTCGAGCCAGTCCCCTGGTTTATTTAAAGCTGACGTCCAATCAACCCAGACAGCCTCTGCTATTGCTACATCCCTCGACATCGTCGAACGCGCCCCGATCAATCAATGCTGCAGCAGCCTCATCTCCGCCACCTCCCCCGCCGTAGCCCCCATTCTCCTCCTCCTCGGCATCGTTGTTCCTCCGATCGGCCAGATCGGTGTTTGCTGCAAGTCAATCTCGTCGACCTGCGCGGATGATTGGCGAGTCATGTTTTGCTGCATTTACCACGGTATTTAAATGTCTTCACTCATCCAGCGACGGAACAGCAGTATCCTGCGCGGCTGTAACACTGTCTGTGCTCGGAATCGACATCGGCGCGGGATGCACGCCTCTTCCCCCTTGCCCGCCGTGTAACACGTATGCCGCCGCCTCTTCTCACATCTACCATTCCGCGCTTAGTTGAGAGTACCACAGCATTGGAACCACCACCTCCGACCTCTTTGGCGCCAACATGGGCAACGCGTTCAACGATCTTTCTGCAGGTGAGTTGTCCATCTCGAAGCCAACATTCCATTCTACTGCTGTATTAACACGTACCTTGTTTCAGTCGCTGGCAATGGCACCATCACGACCACCACAGCACCCTCCATCCAGACAATCTTCGTTCGGCACGGGTCTGTCGTGAGTATCAATCATATTGCTTCGAAATCGCCCCAGAATCTTCTTCTACTCTAATTCATTAATCAATTAACACTAACATGCATTCAAGATCGACGGAATCGCAGTCGCCTACGCCTCAGGCCTAGGCAAGCCTCAAATCACCATCTCACATGGCACGTCTCAGACGGCGGACGGGCCCACGAATACCGCGGTCATTCTGAACGGTATTAATATATATATCATCCATTCATCGTCGTCTGAGCTGACTGAGGTATTGTCAATAGTAAACGAAACAATCACCAGCGTCGCCGGCGTGAGCGGTACACGCGCCCCATTTGGACTTCGTATCCTACAACTCAAGTTTGAGATTCTCGACTCGGCTACGAACGCGACGCGGATTGTGGGGGTAAGCTTGCTCTCCGTTTTTATTTGCTCCTCCTCTTTTCTCTTTTTACTTCTGTTCTTCTCTCCCTATTCTCTTTCATCCCTCAACGAACCGCTCGCTGACTTTCTCTCTCTTCCTTTCCCCTTCGATTTACTTACTTCGAAGCCCTTCGGCTCCGCCAGTGGAACCGCATTCAACGTCACTGGCACAGGCCCGCTCCTTGCGCTGGGTGGATTCGCAATCGATACGAATTCGAGCCGTGAGTGTCCAATTTTTGTGTGAGGTAGTTATGCGTTGATGACTTTCTCGATTTATAGTTGCGGAGTTGAATGGCGCGCCTGGCGGGCTGTATGGGCTGACGTTCATTACTTCGACGGGGCTTGATTGTCCTCCTTCTGCGTAGAAGGGATAGAGAAAGAAGGAAGAGGGAGTGGGTGGTTTCTTTACGTACAAGTCTTGTACGTTCTCGCCAATGGGAATATTTTCGGTGTTGCAAATAATTATTACATAGACTCAAACGCTCCGCAATGGGTATAGATGATGCAGAAACCAACACCTCTCGCGATCCCTTCGGCTACTCTTCCTCTTCCACTCCTTCTTCCCCCTCACCCTCATCCTCAACCTCAACCTCATCCCCACCAACCAACTCATCAAAATTCCCCTGACACCGCACCAACTCCAACTCAAAATTCCGATGGTGTTCCAACAAATCCATCAACTGCTCCGCGTACATATCATACACATTAACCAGCTTCAACCGCGTGAGCCTTATATCGAAGCGCCTGAAATATTCCATGAACGTAGTATGGAATGCGTTGTTGTTTTCGGAGTAATACGCCTCGCCCTGGTGGTTCAGCGTGAAGGAGGTGAGAGCGGGGAGGTGGAAGCGAAGGAGGAAGGCTGTGACGGATGCGTAGCGGGAGAATACCAACTCGAGATGCGTTATCGATGCAAGGACAATTCGAGACTCATCCGGGAGTTGAGGAGGTCGAGCTGTATTGTTTGACTCAAGTTCCAGTGGCGCGTCATCGTCATCGTCCGCGATGGGCCATATCCCGCTGACATTGCCCTCCTCGTCGTCTGATTCGTCGAAAGTATAATGCTCCGCCGAAGCGTGAACGTCCAGATGAAACGCACACCTCTCGAGCGAGTCGAGAAGCGGGAGCATGCGATACAAACTTGCTTCCGGCACTGGAATCCGAATCTCCAAGCTCCGCATAGAATGGAGATTTAGCCCTAGCGCAATAAGATCGAGCTTGCCGCTGCAAAACACCCAATTGGTGATGCTGATCGCAAAGCTAGAGAGCCGGGGCGCCAGTTGCGCTATGGTTGTGCGCGTGGTGTCCTCTGGACGGCATACATGCCATTCCTCATTCGGGTTCTCCATCTGGCATAGGAACGTCAAGCGATCGAGCTGGGGGAAGGTGTCGGGAGGGAGATGGAAGAAGGTGCGGAGGTGATGGTCGTCGACGATGATATCCAATACCCGAATCTGCCGGCCGTACGGAATGACAACGTCTTTGAGGACACGGTGAGGCATTCGTTCGCTACAATTGAGCTCGAGCTCTAGGCTCCAGCAAGTGTGGGGATCGCCAGGCTGCCCGAGAAGTTGGAGTAGCAGCTCTAATACAATGGGATAGTCGGTTTCGTCCCCCTCGATATCGAACCGCTGCCAGAGTCTCGCGCGGGCAAGATTTCTCCAGCGACGATTAACGTGCGCGATGTCGATGATGGAGTCTTGCCAATAGCGCAGGCCGCGGGCTTGGTGTCGGGATAATGGGATTCGGTTGGCTCGTGGATGGGTTGAATCTGGATGTTCGACGGCCCAGATGAAAATCATCGCCAAGATTTCGTTGGGGAGAGCGTTTGCGGACATCTTTTGGGTGGATTTTTAGAGAAGAGAAATGAAACAGATGTTGGTACGAATGCGGAGAAAGAATCAGGTTGTAGCGCACCGATGGCAGTCGATCTTAATGGATGTGGAGTCGTCGGGGAGGGAGGAAGTACTTGGGGGAGCTGGAGCAACAGCCTACGATCTTATATCTTGCTGTCCTTGTAATCTAACGTCGTCTTCAAAGTTACAGGATGTAGAAGACTAACAAACAATAAGGGCCGCACGTTTGGAACTTGTTCTCCTAAATCGAGACAATACATTGCAGTACAATGTCCACGAATCGGAAAACAACATCAACGGTCCAGTATCAAAGCTATGCATCATCGAAGAGACGTACCTTGGGAAATGAAGAGGACAAAGCGCCAGTACTTTGGCTTGAAATCGTATCCTAGTAACTATCATTTCACCTGTGAACAGATGTGAGAAGTTCCCGAACGCGGGAAGAAAGAACAATAACAATTGGGTTGTGGGAAGACGGTGACCTGACTGAGTTGCCGCATGCCGCTTTGGATTCCGGCGTGCTTTAGGTATCGTGTGTCAATCTGCAGCGATCGATGACTCGCGATGAGAAAAAAATCATAAAGCGAAAAAAATAGCGAAGAGGGGTACTTGACGTTCGGAACCTAAGCTCGCCTCCTACGGGCCGAGTCCTCTAATTCAATACAGATCAGAATTGCGAATAGGAATTGGCAAACGGCTTGGAAAAGTCTATACATAACGACCTGGGAAACGATCAGTGTAGCCTTTGCATACCTGATTGTCCGATTGCCTTGCCGGGATTCGATGGGTTGCTTGATGGCCCCTGTTAGCCGTATCGCCAGTCCATCGGCCCTGCTGCGGCACAACTGACCCGCCATTCGGAAACGATCAGCCGGAGTCCGGACGTACGCTTGCCGTCCCAATTCGTAGGGGCAAAATTCGAGTGAGAAAACAAGACCGTGGGGAAAGTGTTGTATCGAGTAAAGCATGTCCAGAACTTACAGACTAGGAGCTTCGATGGAGATCGAATTGTAGAGCAGACGCCCGTCGAACCGTGGAGAGAATACCAGATGCGTAGTAGGCTATTCACGGCCACCAATAATCTAAGATATCGCCTTGAAGCAGGTAATCGCAGAAGAGCCATTACGGAGCCAGCAGAGCTCGAGGACATGGTGGTCGAAAGCAAGACGGAAAGCTGTGTTGATCGTTGCTGCTGTTAGGACATCCGGCTCCTCGGCCTGAGTAACAAAGCCAAACAGTTGGGTGGGTTACTGTCGAGTCCCTCTGATGTTCTAACGTCGCAGCACGTATGCGGCCGGTCGCAAATAGAGTAGGAGTGTTCGAGAGCAATGTTCTCGATAGGAGTTTTTAGCTAACTGCAACAACACCGGAATCGTTTTCATCAGTCGACCATTTTGGAGCATCACAAGTTACACTTGCTCTCACCCGTCCCTCCTGAGACGGCGAATTGAATTACAAATTGAGATCCCTCTTCCCAGTTGGCTTTTAACACTATGCAAAACAATCGACAATAAGTAAAAAAAAAATTGAAAAATCATCTCAGCATTTCAAGACCCGATCCCGAATTGAACGGGAACGCCTGCTGCACGATAATGGTTGCATATTGCTGCTAATGGAGAGCAGGCTTCGCCTGCACGAGCCGTTGATAGGTTTATTCGAAATTTAACAGTACGTAGGTAAATATATTGAAACTGCATCGTAAACTCGCCGTCGATGACTCGGTTTGGACTTTTGTTGAATCCGAGTTAGGTTTTGACGGAAACGTCGAAGACTCACCGAGATAGAAGACCAAATACCATGCAGGAGCAATCGAAGTGTCCAATATTGAAACCCAGCGCATTTGATCTGAAGTTGATTTGAGGATCAGTTTCTGAATCGAAAATATAAGGGAGTTGAACAACAACAAAACAATATCCAGAAATACACCAAAAAGTTCATCCGCCGCTGCAAGGGTTAAAGTCCATCCCCGAATCGAACGGGTGCACCTGCTAACCTCGTGAGTGATGATGACATGAACACATGTGACAAAGCGCAAGTGCGGCCACCATGGGTCTTTATTCAGTATGCTGGGATTCGTCGAGGGTTGAGTAACTTCGTACCATTGGATGATTGACGATGATCCTGGGGTACTAGTTCTAGCCACACGGGACAGAGCGTGCTTGACAGGATGAAAGATTTAGAGCGAGTCGATGCGACAAGGAGGAAGCATATATAAAAATGAGAAGGAAAGTTTTTCCTCAATGTAAGACCCGATCTCGAATCGAACGAGTGAGCTCGCTGAATATCATGAACAAGGGGAATGAAGTGCGAGTGCGGCCACCGCGGGTCTGTGCAGTCTCCAGGATTAATCTGTGAGATTCAGTCCGGGAAATCACTCACTGGGTCGAGCATACCACGGCGATAAAACACTCTCACTTCTGGGAGGAGATTGTGTTACGTTTGAATGGAGAGAACAAGTAATGCTCCGAAGTTGATCAACCTAGCAAAGTAAAACGGTAAACCAGAGTGAAGCTATGACATACCGATAACCTATCAGCTCATCTATACAGGCAGTCAAGCTTAACACCGTCGAGTGTCCTTGGATAGAGAGAAACACTAGACTCACGCTAAAATATTCCGTGCATAATGGAATCGGAGGCAGAGGAATGAGGGAAAATGGAAGGAAACCTGAAGCCACCTTGAAGGCGGAAAAGCTGGAGCCATGGTGAGGACGGGCGGATTTCAGTGCCAGCCAGACTGGGAACCCGAACGGCGACCCAGTTTGTTCAATTTTGCCGATTTTGAATGAAATCTGATTCTTTGGTGACGGTTGGGTACGTTGGGTGACGGGCAGAGTGGAGGGCAGAGATGGATTCGACAGTTAAGAGATAATTTGAGAAGGAAAGGAAAAGTCGGATGAGTATCGAAACAAGCTTGCTCGAGAGTCGAGGTCGACGACATGATGGTTGGGAGCAAGATGCTTTTGTTTGAGTGTGTTGTGGGCTTGTTTGGCTACGCTTCAAATCACTTTCGCGTTTGCTTCCCCCCATGCCGCTGACGGTCCGCTCGGAACGACTTTGAGTCGCTGATATCATTGGAATTGCTTTGCTTCGAGCCTGCAGAACAGCGTGTGCTGCTCCAACCTCGTCTGGTCCGACTCGGGCATTGAATGCCGCCTGGCCACTTCAAGTTGCTCGCTCACTTGATTGGAAATAAATACAGCTTAATCCGTACTACTCTAAGTCTCTACTATACCTTCGCTGCATTTTCTTGACGAGATTCGCCTACTTGATGATCTGCGCCGCTCATCGTAACCGCCTCGCCGTTTGGCGTCGATCACATCAGGAAAAACCCAAATTCTATCAATTTCTATGTGGTACAATACCCCCCTCCCAGGTTTCTATGGCGGTCTCCAGAGTGCCACATAGTTCCCATAGCTGGCCATAGACGGTCATAGACAGTCATAGACAATTTCACTCTAACAACTATGACTGTCTCTGGCGCGCTATACGGAACTGCATAGAAACCTGCATCAGGAAAACCCAGATTTGGGAATTCGGCCGAAATGTTGCGAAATGTGCCTAATTCGGGACAATTACGGATTTGGCAGGAATTATCACTGATTGGCAGATTGGCTATGTCCTTTTCGGCTGATACCAATTCCTGCCAATTTCTCCCAATTGCGACGAATTACATCGTATTCTCAAGCTTTCGAAGAGTATTTTCACTTATTGTTCAGCTTCTGGGGCTCGTTGCTGCTAATCACCCGAGGTTACAAGAACAAATATTAATCATTAGAACGAGGGTATGCAAGATACAGTAAGGTACGATAACTATGGTGGCTAACAAGCAAAACGAGAGTAGTTAGTGGTGCGGGTCAGAATTATAGATACAATGGAATAGTGGGCGCAAATGATAGATACAAATAAAATAAAGGTCAACGCGAGGTACAGATTAGATGTCGAGCTTCGCGAGCGCTTCTTGCTGAAGAAGAGTGGGTGGAGCCTTTGAAACCTTCGCCAAGCTCGAGCCACGCCTGAACAAATGTTATCAGGTTTGAATATAAAGCGAGCAGAAACTTACGACGCGGCTGTGAATATGCTGGCCATCAGATCATGAAATTTGTCGGGATTCTTCGTTTCGATGTGGTCGAGCATGAGGATATGGACATCATAAATGTCCTGAACCCGAGAGCCTTCGAATTTCGTGTCCTTGTATTCGCCGGTAGAGTAATCATTGAGCACATCATGAATCTGAAAGGAAATTGAGACGACCAAAGAGTAGAACCAAAGTATGAACTCACCCCGGCACAGGCAAGAGCAAGCATGGGCTTCGTGATCTCGAGATGTCCTTCATGCCGAGGGAACATTGCCTCAATCTTCTCAGCGATGCTGTTGCTGCCCTTGAAAAAAGCGGCGCCGATGACGGCGGCAACGCCCGGGTGTTCGTAAGGCTGGGAGCCGATTGCTTGGCCATGCTAGGGTGGAGTCCTCAATCGATACACGACTCATATGGCGCAAGAACGACGTACCTCTACCTGGTGGTCCCGAGGGTTGACTTTCTATAGTGACTTTAGTAATAGCTTTGTTGAGCAACAGAAGCACTTACATCCGGGTGGTGCGGATAGATATACGATTGACCCGCGAGAAGCCTGCCGACGAGGCCGGCACAATCTTGTTGGACAGCATATTGTCTGAAGATGGCCGCAACAGCCGCATCTTTCGCACCTCTGCGAAACGTGCTGATGCGGCCAGCCAACTGAGATAAAACCAATGAGTAAGATGCGAGACTAAAAGATTAAAGAAAGAAACTTACAACGGAGGCGAGTCCCTCGCAGTAGTCGGTATCGGTGGAGATGCGGTCATGTATGTTTTGAAAATCTTGATCGAAGGCGGCGTTGGTAAGGGCATCCAATGCGAATTGATTCTTCTTGGCAACGTCGGGGTAAGAATGTTTCGTCAGATGGAAGCCGTAGTAATAGTCAAGAGCGAGCTGGAGTGTCTTCTCGACGTCGCGATGTTGACGCTTCAAACCGACAACACCGCGGTCGTTGACGCGAAGCTCGATGCTGTTGGGGGCTGGGGGCTGGGGCACCAGATCGTCGAGGGGTTCAGATTTGACTGTTGAAGTGGAAGGGATAATGTCTTCAGGTTCCCGTTGATGCACTAACTGACTGTCTAGCGGTGTATCGCTCGGCAGTCAGTGATGCAGAAAATGCGAGCGCTCCAAAATGCGACAGTGCCGAGACTGGCAAACTGCGGCGAAGACGGCGACGGGGATGCGAAGGACAATGAAGACAGAGACAGAGATAACGGCGGAGACGGCGACGGAGACGAGAGCGAAGCAGAGAGTCGAAGTCGGAGACGGCAGCGAAGACGGAGACGAAAACTAAAGCAGCAGGGACTTCTGAAGGTGCAAAAGTGAAAGTATATTCATCTAAAAGGCTACTATATATACAGGAATCGATAGGAGTGAGTAGAATACAAAGAATGAGACTAAAACTCAGCGGAACTGAAAAACATAACAAGTCTCGATAAAATATCAGGACGTCTCGCGGAACGGCGGAAGAGGCAGTGAAAAGCAGTGAGAATATGGAGACTTGAGGTCATAGATGACGGAGGTCGAGATGAGATGAGGCAAAGAACGCCAAAACGGCGGGCGGGACGATAGAGACATGGCGGCTGGAAGGAAGAAGTAATGATGTGTTTGTCTCGGAGGAAGCCGACAAACTATGGCGGTCCGGATGCACATTTAATAAATGCCGCAATATATGTCACTTTTCGGCCGATCCGCAATATAAACAGCCGTTTTGACCGAAATGCCGCAACATTGATAAGAGATAATCGGCTTCTTTATCTTGCGGCATTTCGGTTGAAATCCCGCAACACAAAGTTGCGGAGTCAAAAATCCCGCAACACAAACTTGCGGAGTCGAAAATGCTGCAAGATATAAAGTTCAAAACAAATTTGCCGCAACTTTTTTCCGGTCCGTTCTCAACTTCCCGCAAGTGTTCAAAACCAAAGAGTGTTACTATTAAAGGGAGCGTAGGTACGATTGTATCGACTATGTACGGTAGTTTAAGAAGCTTATAGGACAGTGATTGTGGTAACGAGCGCGAGGCAATATCAGTAAGAGTAGGTATGGGCTACGAGAGCAAGAATGGTGATGTATATGTGGCGTAGCGTACTAAAGTGTATCAGTCCCAGGTTGATTAGATTGAGTGATAGCGTTAGGGAATATCGAGAAAGTGAGGG
This sequence comes from Favolaschia claudopus, assembly GCA_037176885.1. Taxonomy (NCBI): domain Eukaryota; kingdom Fungi; phylum Basidiomycota; class Agaricomycetes; order Agaricales; family Mycenaceae; genus Favolaschia; species Favolaschia claudopus. The sequence continues at coordinate 1,129,804 of JAWWNJ010000081.1, forward strand.
AGTGGTGGAATGGAAAGATCAAAGGAGGGTATGAGTACGCGAGTGCGTTCAAGACAATGAGAGAATTCAATGATGATTAGCAAGGGTGACGAAGGAGCAGAATTGATTCGTCACTTGAACTCGTCCCAGATACTGATCTCTGCGTCGGGAACGTGTATTCCCTTGCGCGGCATAGAATGCCACGTCTTCGAAATATCTTCATCGTTTGCAGTCGAAGCAGGAGGTGCATATGATCGACCGGTACGAGGGTTGGTGGTAGGATTTGAGGTAGTTGCGATGGAACGAGAAGGCTGCCTCGAAGATCCGTATCTCGGAATCGGCTTTGGACGAATGCTGTTTGTCGTAGTGGTCTTGGGCACTGAGGGACCAGGAAGATTGGCCGCTGGATCAAAGGTAAACGAAGATGTGGCGGGTTTGAGAGGGGGGAGATCATCGCTAGCGGCAGCCTCCCAATCTGGCCAAACCGAGCAGACTCAGGAAAGGGCAGATAATGATATATTGAGAAATGAGGACGTACCATCATGATAGCTGTGAGTCGATGCGGATCGGCTTCTCTTACGACGTTCTTCCCCCTCCTCGGCATCGAGGGTGAGAGACCCGCTCCGCTTTCGAGACACTAGGAATAGGAATTTGTTAAATGCTGCTTTGAAAAGAAAGAACTTATGAACCTGGCGCCGGGATCTCTTCGATATCAGGATCAATATTGTCCCCATAGCTATACGACGACTCGTCCCGATGTGAAAATTGGAACGGGGGCGAGGGGGAGCGCGAGATGTGTGACAGATCAATGTCACGGTCTGCTTCCATCTTGACGACGACTTGCTCGCTCTTCACACCAGCTTTGGCAGCGGCGGCACGGCGAGAACTACGACGAGGGGCGACCTGCTCATCCCCCGAAACCACTTGGACACTGTCGGAGTCGGCGGCAAACTCTTCCGACTCAGGAGAGTCGTCAGCGGAAGCAGAAGAAACGGACTTCACACGACGCTTTCCCTTCCCCTTCCCCTTCAAGTTGCTCGCTGGCATGTCTTCCGGCCCCAACACAAGGTCCTCAGCAGTACCGACTTTGGCTATAGCACCGGCCCAATCCTTAGAAGCGGCCCTGGGAACCGGATTACGGGTGACTGATACAGGTTAGCGCGCGGACGTATACCAATGTGTGAAGAAAAACTCACCGATTCTAACGGCAAGCGTACTAGTATTTCGGTGACCGCTCGCACTCCCCTTTGCCTCATCGAGAAGCTTGCCGTTGATTGGCCCGATCTTGGTATAGAGCGTGCGGTTATTCTTCCCCACCACAAGAAAATGCGACGTCGTTTCATCACTCGGAACACCGTCGCGTGCATCCAGATAATCCAACAGACCGACTTTCTGACCCGCCGGGACGGCAGCCATCCGGATCCACTCACAAACTTGAGCCCATGTCCAGTTACGGCCGAATGTGAGCGGTTTGCCATCGGGCATCGCCTTAACAACAAGCCCAGCCTCTACCAGTGCCTCGTAGTCCTGCCCGACTGGACATGACGTGTTCTGTGGGTGACCATCCTTCTGTGATAAATCAGCTTCTTGAATCGGTGACACGACGACCGGAAGAGCACTCACATCAACGCCGCACAAGAACATCTGAAGGGTTCCAACTTTGACGCTGTCCTCGTCATCCTTCGCCTGAAAATCTGTGAGTAACTCTCAATTATTTAACAATCGCTCGCGTGCCTTCGTCTTCGATTTCCTGCCGCTCTTGTTCCCCGTGCTTTTGCTCGAGCCAGCCCCATGAAAGCCTTCATTTGTCTCCTTGCGGGCGTGATCCTCGGACGCTTTGGCTGCAATCCGAGACAATTGGAAGCGCTCAAGGACGCTGGAAGTCGAAGGTGCTGGTTCCGGTGCATGATATTTTCTTCTGTGCCGACAGCTAGTTCGCTGACACTTGGCTGAAGGTTGACTGTCTTCAGGACCCTGGAAGACTTTGCAGCTGCATCCATTGCCGTCCTTCCCAGCACACCCCATAGAGAAGGCAGGCGACGTGAAAGACACAGACGTGGCAATGTTGTCTCAAGTTTGGCAGTTACTATGATCGGAAATCAATAAATTTCTCGTCAAACACTTCGACTGATTTGTTCAGCTCCAGTACTTGAATTTCGCGTTCGTTACTCGTCAAAATTCCAATGGATTTCAGGGAAGGCAGTAAGCTTATGAAAGCAATCTCTATTGCTATAGAAAGATCGGCTTCTTGTCGGCTTCCCTCGGCTTTGCCCGCAAGACTTCGCGCGCTCGGCGCAATCTCGGCATTCATCGATCATGGGACCGCGTCCATGATGTCAATGCTACTAAGTTCTTTTACTTAGCAGCAGAGCGTCATATCCTGCCTCTCAGATCAGCACCGATAAGCCTCAATATGACTCGGGACGTCTAAATGTTTAAAATTCAGTTGTATTCGAGGTCGAGAGATCCGATGAACAATTCAAAGCACTATACTACAAGTTCTCCCCGTTCCACAGCTTGTATCTGAGACATTGTGTCCAGTCCCCGGGCCCAGGCAACTGCACGAGGCCACCACACCGGGAATGGGAGGGTGATTTCGATGTCCTTGCGGCTCACCTTGATCACTTCCGATTCCGGGTACCCCTCCTCTGGCCACTCGCCAGGAGAAACACCAAAATGTTCTGGGATAATATCCTCAGCATTGATCTGAGTTAATGCTTGACGAAAAACAGTCATTGCATAGTCACTTCGGAAGGGTGCCTCATTCCGTGGCACGTCGATCGGATTATTGTGCAAATGCCTCCGTTGGTTCGTTGCAATAGCAGCATCAATATTGTCTTCGAAATTATCAGGTATTCAATAATGAGAAACATGTTTCGAAAGACGTACCCTCGTCATGATTTGGATATTGATTACGGGTCTCCGGGTGAATAGTCTCAAAGTCATCAATATACCGTCCATGCGTAAGTTCACCAATAATCCGCATGTCCTAAAACAGTGTAAGTTGAATGCATTCGAATCTCCATTAAAATTACCAGTGGGGTTTGGTCGTGACCCTTTCCCGAAATCGGATGGTGGTTCCAGTAATCAACAAAGTCGTCGCAGTCCTTGTTGATATCTTGAAGGAACAGATAATGCAGCAGCCACAGATGGTGGGGATTGCCGCGATCCAGGCGATGGAGTCTTTCGAGACGAAGAAAAAATCCCCTCCAACTGCGTGCAAATTGTGTACCAACCTCAACCCATAAACGCTCTATACGCGTGTTCCGAGTCGACCTAGGGAGTAGTTAGTTTGAATCAGTAAGTTCATCTGGCCATTTGACATACGTTCCCCATAAGAACGAGCCACGATTCGGGCCTCGGTATTTTACGAGCCATACAGCTACCTCGATATTCTCGCCTCCACGATCTCCGCGTCCCCGAGAGGGAGCACCCCATTTGTTGACTGCCCTCAAGAACAATTGTAGTACCGTCGAGGCTCGATTATTAGTGCTTGCTTGCAAGCCGACAATCTGGAATTAGATCAAATCAGACTGAGTTAAAAGCTCGAAGAATTTGAGAACCAGTCTGTCATAACCATCGGTGATGCCATGGATTACAATTCCCCACTTTATCAACTTGTGGTGGCCATCCATGTGCCAGACGGAGTTTGGACGCGCTGACTCGTACTCTCGACGCACAATCTCCTGTTTTCGCAGCACCTCACTATGGGGAGGAAACCCACTCATCGTGAGTGGGTAGACCCACTTGGACTGAGTGGGTTAAGTACTCAGCTGGAGTGGGTACCCCCTCAGTAAAAGTGGGTGACCCACTCGCCCGGAGTAGGGATACCTACTCAGGTCAAGTGCATTTTGGCAATTCCTCAACTCCAATTGAGTGGGTCACCCACTTGGGCTGAGTGGGTTCCCCTACTCAACGGGAGTGTTCCACCCTACTCTATCGAAGACAGTATTCACTTGATTCGAGTAGGTCAAATGATTATATTCGCGCTACATATCTACACCTATATGTGTCGCTCCCACATCCATACCCCCTTACAGTTCCTGTCCGTCTCGCTCTGGCCCTCTGTTCCATTCAATTGAGTCGCCAGTACAATATATAAATCAATTCGCACTGACCTTGTGCCATGGGACGTTCAGCCAGAAAAGCTCGCATGCGCGCCGGAGTATGCCGATTCTTGTAAAGAATATGAGTCCAGGATCGCACACGAAAAGAGAAAGTCGCAACATACCCGATAGGATTTGCGGTATCACGAACAGAGCTAACGGAACTTGTACTGAAGACGAAATCACTGTGTGCGGAAGCGATCGAAGGAGAACAACACTGACATGGCCCGAAGAAAAGCAGTCTAAACGATGGTCGGCATGAAGAACAGCAGACTCGAAAGGTACTACTTAACTCAACTGGGTAGACGCTTACTGAGGTGCTCGCGGATGGAGGCCGGTTGACGTCGATTCGAACTAGAATCTGGTTGATTTTCCAATGAAGATAGAGATACTAAAAGTAAGATACCGCACCGTTGAATGCATTCCACTTCAACCGTGAGCCACTATGGAACGAAAACCAGTCTGTAATTGTTTGTTTAAAAAATCACTCTAACCTGCGATGAGCTGACCTTAGAACCGAAGCGAGGGAACAATACAAGTGACAGACGAAAAGGATGGTATTACCGTTCAATACTTCCTGTTGAGACATCAAAGCATGGGCCTGACCATGAAGAGAAAAGATTGGAACATACCTGCATTCAATATCGAGCGTACTTGGGGTACGAAGTTGAATCGGGGAACTGTGCCGTGAACAAGCTGAATAGATGTGAGGCATACAGAGAACCTGGGTATTCACGTCCATGAAATACACAGTATTTCGTCATGCGCGTCGTACCATACGCTTCATGAGCCTGGAAAAGGCTGGGTTCATTTCGGAGTGACACTGGAGAACTCGTCAGTGATTTGAACAGAAGACAAATAGATATGATGGAACAGAGAAAGGGAAGGAACGTAGATAAGAAAGACATGCGTCGTTGTATTGATTGAGAAGCGAGGGGCGAGAGTAGAATGCGGCGTGTCTGTACATTGCCACGTCGATCTACGAATTAAGCGTTGAATCTAATGTGATTAGTTTGAACTGAGCGAAACGAATCACGCTCGTCTCAAACAGAAATACGACGGAAAGCGAAGACGAGTTCGCCGTACGCCTCTGAATGATAAGGATGCAAGTGAAGTTGAGTCGAAGTGAAAGAACCTACACATCCGATTGAAAATTCGATCGAACGGAGGCGAATAGTCTGAGAAGAGGGACTTAGCAATGGCGAAAATGCAGAGAAACACAACACATACCTTGAATTCAACAACCATACTCAACGAGTCAAACCAAAGAACGGGGAATGAGCTATTGAGCAAAGTTAGAGGAATACGAACGGACCCAGCCAGAGGAACACACCACAAACCTACGAACTCCTTTACTCTTCTTACTTGAACCCTCACACTTCGAATTTCGCTCGAACCCGACCAACGATAACGAGGCACGGGTGCGTTCCGGATGCGCAAAGCGTGAGATGGGTCGACACTGTGATCAGATGCGCAGCACGAACAACAGAAAAGATACGAGTCTGCAAATTGGTGTGAGTTCAGACGTAAAACAGCAACATAAAGATGTGACGAAACGAAGCAAAGAGAAGAATCGCTGAAAGACGACGACCACAAGCGCGTAGGGCCTACGGTAAGGCCCAGCGCGCTTTGCGGCCGACTCCGGAAAAAATGGGTGGTAGGTTTGGGAGAGAAAGGGGAGAAATACGAGTAACGAAACAGAATGAAAGAGAAAGGGATGCTGGGACTCACCTGATGTTCCTAGCAGATCCCGAGCCGTATAGACTCCCTCAACAGCCACCACAATACACAAAAAAGCGAGTTTGCAGCGTTATAGAACGTGGTCTTGAGAGCTGAAAAGGCGGAGGGCAGAAGGCGAAGTGATTGGGTTAGCGCGCGTAACAAAGGAAGAAGCGGAACCTCGCGCACATTCGTCATCATCTTCGTCACCATCTGAGCTCGTCGCCGAGGCGTCGGGGAATGGTGGTGAGCAGGTGGGAGGTGTGCGGGCGAGGTTGACTGTACCAGAGGGAGGAAGGGTGAGAGGGAGGTGAGACATGTTATCGGCGCTGAACCGTATGGTGGGCAAATGGAGCTGAAGGGAGGTGGGTGAGAGGAATTGGAGGAAGAGAAGAAACACGCGCCTGCAACCTGAATATAAGGCGCGTTTAAGGTGTAAAACACGCCAGGAATCAATTCTGTGAATAAATTCGCGTTAGTCATTGACGTTCTTCGTGCAAAGCTCGGAGGAACGGCTCACAGTCATACCATGTCCCTCGTGCGAGCCGAAGAGAGGCGGAGGGATTATCTGGCAAGCCTCAGAGGGATAAGGAAGGTTTCATAGTCGTCAGAGCAATCGCAGAAGGCAATTGAACGAGTATAACGCGTGCCATGCGGCGATGTTGGTGGGAGACGTAATCAGCCTCAAAGGCCGATATTTGGGCATGATTGAGGCGGTTCAGCGGCGTAGGACGTGTCAGTAGCCCTTGATAGTCGTCCTCTATCGTATTTAGGCGCATAGAGGCACGGGACAGCGCGGGGCGAGCCAAAAGATGAAGGATAAGGAAAAGGAGCGATGTGTTACACGTCACGCAGTAACACATCACATGACTGACGCGTCGCGTTTTCGCTAAGTCCGAAAGTCGCGTTTCGAACGACTCGGCCGAAAATGCTCAAAAATTCGGATAAATCCCAAAATTATTTGTCCGCCAGGCCAATGGGTCAATTCCGTCTGCTACAAGCAGGTATACACCGTACACTGTCTCACAACTCGGACTCGGGCAAAGTTAACGGTTAAATGTCAAGAACACGAGGTTACAACAAATCAAAACGGTGCCCGACACGAAGCCAGTGGCAAACCACACTCAAACTGTGAGCTAGGCCTTGTACTATTCATAGAGTCATTTTCTGGAGGTAACTGTCATACATGAGGAAGCTGTTCAACCTTAAGGGAAGCTTCGACGAGTGCGGTGTGAGTTAAACCTCGATTAGTGAAATGCCGTCCATTGCCGCTGTTCCGGAACTGTGGTAACCCATCTTGCCGACAAGGCTCGAATTAGAAATTTCCACAAATCACTTGCCACAGGCGTGCCCGGATCTTGCCGAATAGACCGGCATCACCTGGAAGGCCATGCCGGTCAGTTTTCGGACCTACTCATGGTGAGTGGATTTAAGCCGAGTGGGTTCGGCATACTCAGATTGAGTAGGTGAAAACCTACTCAGACACAGACCTACTCAGACCGAGTAGGCAATTCTCGGCCTGAGTGGGTCCCTACTCAGGCCGAGTGGGTTTTCTTCCCACAGTGACCTGTCCTAAGCCGTCGATACGCAGCAGGGATTTGCGAACCCTTTCCCTCTGCACTTTGACTCCATGGGTTCGCAAGAATCCAATGAGGTAACGAAGCCCAGACTTTGGCTTGCTGTGTTTAAATTGTTTAGCGAGAATATCAAGGTCGTAGTCAGTTATGTCGGTGTAGCGTTTGTATACGTTGTAGTATTTGAGATAATTGCGGAGAGTGTTTCTATGCATTCCGAGTGCATTAGCAATGGTTTGGAGAGTCAATTTGCGCCGCTCCGAGAAAGCATCTGCCAACCACACAGGGTCCACTTGCTTACGCGGCCGACCTCGCCGTCCAGATAATACCACACGAACTGGAACCGTGTGTCTGATTCTGGAATGCTCGCTAATGGATTTGATTGATAGTCTATCAAGTATACAGCAGCAATTACTTACACTCCATCCGCAATTGCCGCGCTTCGCTCTAGATCGACAGAGATCTGAGCAAGACTATTTACAACAGAGTCAATCCAAGGTTCATCGCCAACTTCTGGAACAAGGGCTTCGACGATAGGAAGTAGCCGTCCCGCAATCTGGTCTGAATGAATACGAAGACGCAGAGGATCATGTTCTTCTTGGCGGAGTAAAGTAGCTGCGCTGTTGTAAGCTGTTTCCAGTCTTCGGTGCGCCTCCAGTACATCAGGTTGCCAGTTAAAGTCGCCAGGAGTAGCCGGCAATGCTGGAAAGTTCGCTGGGTGGACCATGGTGCGAAGTCAAGCCGCGTTGCCAACACGTTGCAGTGTTTGGTTGTGTTTGACTTTCCACGTGGCCGCTTTCTCTGTCTTTTGTCTTTCTACGTCGTCGCACTCGTCGCGCTGCTCCCGGATGTCGAGTACTGACAGTGTAAACGACAACCACCACCCTACCTTCTACTTTCTGGATGCCCCTGTAGTATTCCAGGTCACTTGAATCTGTTTCCGGTCCGAGTTTGTGCTGACTTCCTCGAACGTCGCTTCGCAGATCTTCCCTGGTGGTGTGCCCGGAGTATTGTACCGACTACATCCCGGTGTTCTAGGAATTCGCTCTCCATTCTTCGCCACTCTTTTCTCCCTTCCCCGCGGTCCTGCTGCACTTCCGAATGTTCGATCGGAAGGTGCCTCGGACGACAACCCAATACAGCTCCCAATCACCCTCGAGCAGCAAGATTTTGACAATTTATTATGCTACATTTATCTTGGGCCAAGGTGTGTCGCATACAATTTTCTTCCCATGTCAAGTCCATTGATCTCCCGTTTAACAGTCCACATCCGAAGACGTACGAATTTCTTATCTCGTTACTCAAGATGTCCGCGTTCTTCCAAATCAATGACGGAATTGCCCATGTTGTTCAACAGTTTGAGGTACAGGGTAATGTGCTCGATGCAGGCTTGCAATTCGAACTCGCTCGTCTTTACCGCATCGACGAGTGGATCGAACCCTCGTTTGAGAAGTTGGTGAAGCTACCGTTCACGAAGCTTACAGCCGAACTCATGTCCCAAATGGGAAATGCGGCCTTTTCGCAGTTACTCAAGACGAAGGGGGAGATTGAGAAAGTGAGAAGAAAGTTCACGTTTAATGCTCCACCTGTTTGCACTCATCCGGAATGCGATAATCCTCCACGTTGCATGGCTTCCTGGACGTGTGAATGGTACCGGAGTGTTCCGAAAAGAATTCACCATCCCAAGGAGGAGTGTTTCATCACGTTGGCCGGCTTTTTGATGCAGCTATCGAAGGAGGATATTACTGATCTATGTAATGGCTGCCGGGACCGCACCATCACTTGGATCTGGGGTACAGGATATGGAACGAAGGAGATGGATCTCACAAAACAGGCAGTTGAGGCGTTGATGGCCCTTCAAACACACGAACCCGTTCGCGGCACCGTTCGGATTGAAAATGGCCGCCTCATTGCTTATTAAAGGTTCGTGTTATTCTTCTGCAACCATCGTCAACTGCTCATCTTCTCTGCATTCAGGTCTACCGTCTCAGACAGTTTCCGTTATGACGTTGGTCTTCATCGTCGTCGCTCTCGGGCATCCAGCAAAACATTACATTCTTTTCTTAATACATCCACTATGGTACATACTTACTCGATACGAACGTACCTACGCTCCCTTTAATAGTAACACTCTTTGGTTTTGAACACTTGCGGGAAGTTGAGAACGGACCGGAAAAAAGTTGCGGCAAATTTGTTTTGAACTTTATATCTTGCGGCATTTTCGACTCCGCAAGTTTGTGTTGCGGGATTTTTGACTCCGCAACTTTGTGTTGCGGGATTTCAACCGAAATGCCGCAAGATAAAGAAGCCGATTATCTCTTATCAATGTTGCGGCATTTCGGTCAAAACGGCTGTTTATATTGCGGATCGGCCGAAAAGTGACATATATTGCGGCATTTATTAAATGTGCATCCGGACCGCCATAAGACAAACAGCCGATGCCGTATGGGCGCTTGTGTGTCCGTGGTCAGCGCTCGAGCGCGCTCAACATCTCCTCCCGACTGAAAATGTGACTGTCCTCAGTCACTTGCCGAGAAGAACAACAAGGATATGAAGGCTCAGTAATTCATCATAGCCAAGGCTCCAATCGAACGAAGGAACCGCGCAAAGTGACGGAAAATGGGATACAATGCGACTTTGGGCAGTGAAGAGGCGAAGATTCCTCCCGACTGGGATATAAGCTGGGGAAGCTAGATGTCGATTTCGGGGGAAGGGGCAGCGGATGGAATCTCAGATAAGTCGAATTCTACTTCATCTGGATCCGCGAGTGTGGATTGCTCGAGTTCGCGAAGCCGGTCGGTATCGATGTCTAGGAAATCTTGGAGTGGAGGAAGCGGGATGGATTGACGGGCAAAATATGGGATAACACGGAAGGCAGCTATGGGTCGATGGAAGACAGAGCCGTCAAGCTCGCAAATGATATAGGCACCGCCGCGGTTGCGGGAAATCACAATGAGCGGGCCAAGGTAACGTTTTCTCATCTTTTTGCCTATGGCTTTTTCGATCGCAGTATTGCGCATGAGCACAAGATCACCGCGCTTGAAGTCGTAATCGCGAAGAGTCGCGGCGTGTTCAATTTCGAAGCGAACAGCGGCGCGTAAGCGCGCTTCAAAAACCGCGGAATGGAGATGGGAAAGTTGATCGCGGCGTTTCTGGAGAGTAACAGCGCGGCGGGAAATGAGTTCGGTGGTGGTAAGGGTAGAATCGGGTGGGGGAAGAAGGTATGTTGCTTCAGAAATATCTAGGGGGATGAGTGGATGCGTCCCTGTGACGGCGAAATAGGGTGAGCAACCCATGCGTCGACGAACGGTGATGCGGTCGGCCCAAAATACTGAATATGTTGTGGTACTCCACTTAGATTGGTTGCCGTCGACAGCCTTGAAGAGGCTTTCTCGAATATCAAAGTGTGCGCGTTCAATAAGGCCGTTTGCGCGTGAGTTGTAACCGGAAATGCGAATATGATGGATATGATATTTCGACTGGAGGTGAGCCAATGCTTTAAGAAACGGAGGGCCATTGTCGGTAACAATTTCGACTAGAGTGCCCCATCGGCAGATAAGGTCCTGGAATATCCAGTCTGCGATGGATTTCCCGGTTTCTTGGCGAAGCATACGAAATTCGGGGTAATGGGAAAGAGAACAGCGGCCGTGCACAATGTATTTGAAGCCACCGCTGGTAGGCATGTGCATCGTGTCCATGTAGACCTTTGCGAATAGAGGTGCGGGGACGGCAACGGTAGGAGGAATCAAGATTTTCTGCGCTTGTCGGAGCTGACAGATGTGGCAGGTCAAAATCCACCAATTGATATCGTCTGCCAAATGAGGCCACCAAAATCGCTCGGTGAGCAGCGCGCGAGTTGCGAAGAATCCCTTGTGCCCAACGTCGTCGTGAGCAGAAGAAAGAATGAACAAGCGGCGCTCGGTGGTAACAACGAGTTTGTGTCGAGACTGAGGGTCTTTTCACCAAAGTTGGTCGTTGTAAGGGTAAAATTCCATGCAATACCTGACGAAAGATTTATAATCCTTGTCAGACATATCGCGGGGACGTTGGAGATTGGAATGCCAAACGCGGACTAAATCAACGCGGGCGTCGGCAAGACGAGCGGCGTCGGATCGAGGGACATTGTCGTATGAAAGGGAAGGCGGAGCAGGTTGTCCCTCGGGGACGAGATCGGCAGCGAGGGTGGCGACAGTGTACTGTGGTCGATGGACGTACGGTGAGTCATTGATTTGGTGCATAAATCCGTGAACCTGATCAATCCAGTCGTCAAAATCATCGTCTGGTTCGGGTTCATCACCAGGCTGAGGTGGACGACGTGAGAGGCCATCGGGGCCATGCATAACGCCGGGAACGTGAACGAGGGTGAAGTGGAATGTGAGGATCGCGAGAATCCAGCGGTTCATGCTGGCGCTGGGTTGAAGGTCGGGGTTTGCGAGCATTCCCTTGATGTAACGGGCATCGACTTCAACCACAAGATTTCGAACGCCAATAAGATAAATTTTCCATGATCTGAGGGCTCGGAATAGGCCGTAAAGTTCGAGTTTAGGTTGAGAGAACCGTGATTCACGATCGTTGAGAGTAATAGAGCCGAAGCGCGCGTAATAGCGGCGGGAGAGGTCGTTTGGGTCGCATTGGCAGAGTAAAAACCCTACTGCATGACCGGAGGTGTCGACTCCAAGAATGCAAGGCGATATGGAGGTGTAGTCGATGGGACGGAGAGCGGGTGAATGTACAAGGGCGAATTTTAAATCTTCCTGCGCGGAAATTTGTGTAGGGCCAAAGGAAAAAGGCATATCTTTACGAGTAAGGAGCGTGAGAGGGTGGGCGCGATGAGCAAAATTGCGAATAAAGATGCGGCAGACTCCGATGGTGCCAAGGAATGCGCGAACTTCGGTGAGGGAAGAGCAGGGACCCCAGTTGAGAATTTTAGAAACACGCTTCTCATCGGGGATACGACCTTCGGGGGTACAGACGTGTCCGACAACGGTAATCTTCTCAGCGCAGAGCACGCTTTTAATCCCGGAGAAAGTACCACCGCAATATTTCATGCGCTGCACAATTCGGTTCAAATTGGTAAAGTGTTCCCAAATAAAACGACGAATCCCAGGATTTTCGGGAATTGTTTCGAATGAACCGTCTGGAAGAATGTAGCGCACAGCGGGGCCGCGGAAGGGGACGTCGTCAATGTAAGGAATGGTAAACTCGGGAATTTCGGGTTGTAGAATGAATGTAACGTCGTCATGGAAAATTGGAACGGAATTGGACCAACCCATGGGAAGGGTGACCAAGCGAAGAGCGCCGTAAGGAGTTTGGAAGGTGGTATAGTCACGGGAGGATGTAGCGAGGAGGCGTTCATCATAGCCAACATAAAGATCTAGCATTGCGCCACAAGCGCGTCCGGCAAATTGTTCGGCTAAAAGATCTGTGAAGGGCATGACACCCGAGTGCTGAATCGTAACCGCATTCAACGGTTCGAGAGCGTGGACTAAGCGGAGACTGGTGCCGTCCTTCTTCACAACGCAAAACCAACGAGAACGATAAGAAGAATTGGACGGTTCATAAACACCAGCGTCGATTTTGGTGCGTATGACTTTACAAACGTCGTCGTAGATGCCGGGAGGGATAGGGATATTGCGTTGAACCCAGGGAGTGTGCGGCATGACAGGCATATCGACGGGAGGGAAAAAATCGGTGCGGAAGCGACCACGCTCGGAATCTTCCCATGCAAAGGCGCCGTTCTGCAAGCACATGAAATGGTGCATGAGACGCCGCTCCTCGGGCCAAAGAAAATCGTCTGAGTGTAGCTGATCACACGCGTCTCGACGTTCGGCAGTGTAGCGACCGGTGGGAGTGAAAGGAGGGGGATTGGGATTAAGAGCGGGAATGTCGGCAAGAGGATCACCAATGATATTGCGTACGATTCGAAATTTATCAGGTAAGCTGCCGAGAACAGGACGAACTTTTTGAGAAACTGGTTTATATTTCTTCTTTGCGTAGATTTCAGCGATGGGCGGAAGACTCTGGTGCGGAGAAAATCCTGAGATAGATGAAGAAAGAATAGGATGAGAAGGAGGCGTAGGAGCGGGGGATGTATAATGAGAAGAATATATGGGAACAAAATCATCACCGCGAGTTGAATCGCGAGACGAAGCGAATGCCGGTTGAACGACAGTATGTGCGCATAAAACAGTGTCCGAATGTTGATTCAAATTCGTACAGGCCGTCAAATAAGCGTGTTGGATGTGCGGGAGGGTGTCCGATGCGAGTGCCGTAGTTGATTCAACAATAAAATTTCCGGGGTTGTTGGGGTCGGAGATTATCACGACCGCGAGCTCTCCTTGATCTGGAATCAATTCCTCGAGCTCAGAAAAACCTGACGGTTACTAAAGTTACTTGGCTAAACTTACTTGTCCTGCCAAAATGTACGTTGCGTTACTTTTGGCTGAGAAAGCAAACTTTTCACGTAAAAGTACAAGTTTTTGATGGCATCTGATGGCAAAAGTAACTTTTGCTGATCTTACTTTGGCTGGCGGCGTCGACTAATCTTACTTTTCTTTACTTTCCCTTTACTTTCCCCTTCAAATCCACAGTAAATCTTTAGGAAACATTCCAGGAGGCTATCTGTAGGTAATATCACCCTGTTCTGATGCTCTACCGGCCTTCCGGGGCATTATGTTGATAACAACCGCTTATCGCGTCAATAGTCATAGTAGTCATTCATTGGGATTCGACCTAAATCCTTTCATCTATCTATTCTACTGAGATTTTCGGCAAATCAGTCATACAGGGAGTTGGACAACGCAAGCTATAAGCAAATTGCTAACTCTGGCGCCGAAATTGACTTGACTTGGTCTATGCATGTCTCGATGATTGACAGGGGTACACGAAGAACTTACTCATGTACTAGGGTGAGAGGTTAATCTTGCTTCTAGTATGGTTCGGCAGCCAATAAAATCTCAGTATCTCCATGAACCATTGTACATGTTGACAAGTTAAGATAAGTAAGCCCACTGAGAATAACGATGTTCAGTTTGAATGCCGAATAATTGGATATGGAGCCAATAAAGTATGTTCGCAGTCGTTGCTGAATAAATTTCGAAGCTGCTATGCGAAATTGATGTAAGAGAGCAGATCTGTGATTCAGTGAAACTACTGCTCGAATAAATTTCAATGAACGGTCAACAGTGACTTTCTCAGTCCAATTTCTTTGGCAAAGAGTCGGCAGTAGTGGAGGGCCGGAAGGGGAGTAGCTATCCGGCTGTCAAAATACATTGCAACATGTTCAACTTGCCGCCCCGTTGAATATATATCGGCAATGCCGGAACATACGGCTAGCAGTGGTACAGTAAAGTGAAGGGCAGTAACTAAAGTAAAAGTAGGACAGTAAGTAAAGTACAGTAAAACAAAGCAAAGTACCGTAAAGTGAATCAAAGTACAGTAAAGTAAAGTAAATAAAGCGCAGTAAAGTAAAGTACAGTTAAGTACAGTAAGTACAAGGAAGCAAAGCACAGTCAAGTAAGTATAGCCAAGGGAGTAAAGGGATTCGATACTTGGCTGTTAATTAAATCATAGTGGAGTAGTAAGCGAAGGGACAGGATGTAAAGTAAAGTAAATTGCATACTTGTTGTTCCCCGTAGATCCTCCCGGCCTATACCGAGGGTCACACTTTGAACGGCAAATAATAGCTATCACATTAGGTGAGTTGAAATGAAACTCGATCAATTTTCAGCAATCAAGCAGCTTGAAATAGTTGAAGTAAAATTGCACCCAGGTTTGACCCAGCTCACCAAGGAACATTCCCGAGATAATATATGCCCATTGCCCTTGCGAGTAAATGATAAGGACCTATGAATGGATAAGATGTGGAATGGTTTTGAATCTCGAGCTGCATATTGGGCCTCGGAAGTACTGACATCACCTTGAAGTACGGCGAAATTGAGCTGAACAGTCAGCATTGTCTGTTATTCCGACCTAGTAGTCTATCACGATACATCAACACAAGGAAAGCACAGCTTCTTTGTGACCCAGAGGTGATCAAAGGCTCGACTATCAATGGTCGACGCCAATTCGCTAGTCGTTGCATTCAACATGCCGCGGAGCTCCGAATGACACTTACTCCCGAAGCTTCGGCACACGCAATATTCCTAATTGCCGAGGCGCGGCATGCCTCCCCGAAACTGGCCGGAGAGGGTCCGATGCACAAGTAACAAGACAAGGAGTACAGTGAGGTATCCTCCAGTACAGTGAAGTAATTAAAGTGTGGTCAAGTAACTTCGAATGCTGCCAAGTAACTTGCAAGTAACTTGAAGTACATAATAATTGGTAAAGTAAAGTAAAGTCAAGTAAGTTCAAGTTCAAGTGCAGGTAAGGTACAGGGCACCGAAGTCAGAAGCCGACTAACAATAATGTAGGAAATTCAACTGTCTTCAACAACGAGTCGGTAAAGTAAAGTAGCAAGTAGGAGTCAGTAGATACAAGTAAATCAAGTACCACTGAAAGCGACAAGTAAGACTAAGTAAACTCAAGCGCATTGGGACGGGAAGTCAAGTTGGATGTTGCATTTGCCTGCGATGTAGAGAAAGTAAATAGTACTTTGTAGAGGCCGAGCCTCTTATTTGCCTGGTTACAAGCCTACGGCTTGCAGGGAGTCGAGAAGCCACACACATAAGGTTTCGACAGGTGTGAGCCCGTAGCTGTTCAACGATTGCGTTGAACATGTTGTCGAGTCCTGTCCCGGACTATCAGAGGTGCCAAGACTGCTTGCTGTATATCTCGCACCTTTATTAAATATCAGAAGTAAAGATCAAGTAACGTACGAACAAGTAAAGTACAATCCAGTATGAGCAAAGTACAACAAGTAAGCTTCGATCATGCCAAGTTATAATATGTTAGGTACACATAGTCAGGGAAATAAGGCTCAGTGAGCAATTCCTGTACCGGATGTAGTGGCGTAGGTACGTTGGTTGCACAACAAGCTGAATTCTGCTATCGAGTACAGTAACTTGAAGGGAGTGAGGTTGAATCGAGTTGAGTAGAGTACAGTAAATTGAAGGAGAAGGAAGTAATGTAATGTAACGAGAAGTAAGCCACAGTAAGGTAAAGTAAAGAACACTGAGAGAAGTAAACGACGAAAGGACGGCGAGTAAAGTAAACTCTGTACCTGTTGCTCGCGATAATTTTTTGCTGTGCCACATTGAATTTGGCGAGATAAGGACCGGCTACTTGGATAGAATATCGCCGCGAACTGAGATCAAATAGGTACTACGGGTCAACAATGAATTCAACTTGTGTTGGGTTTTATCAAAGGCAGATTGAAGACACAATGTAACCATTCTCAGAGGTAATATCTTACAATATAAGCTCAATATATTAGTCTCAAGCTACCTGGGACCATATCTATTCTCACCGTCACGCAGGAGTGAGTACAAGAAGCGCGGAAAAGTAAATAATCAAGAAGTGTCAAGTGGGGACAAGGCTAGGAGTGTGAATCATCAAGAAAGACTCAAATCCCTCATATTTGACGTCTGTAACTGCCCAAATGGTCCAGAATATGTGTTTGAACAATTATGTTTTAAGCCTGAAAGTAAAAGTAAGTTTCGCCAAGCGTGGGAAAAGTACATCAAAGTAAAGTAAAGTAACGCAACGTACGCCCAGCCAAAATAAGCGGCCATCAAAGTACAAGTAACCATACTTAAGTTACTTTTTGCGGTCTCGAAAAACCTGGGGGCGGTGGCGAGCGCTTCCGCGGGGAATGGTGGGAATAGTTACGACTTTATCGGTCTTGGGATCTTTAATAGTAATTGTCTGGTCGTCGTTTGAATGATTGCGGATCAAGCTTTGGGTCAACACGTCGAAGGGACGACCCAGAAGTACGTCGTAGGCGGGGTTGCGAATGATATGGACTTGGAGGTAGAGGGTAATGTCACCGAAGCGGAAAGGGACATTGCGAGCGAGGCCAAGCGATGAATTATAAGCGCCGTTGGCCGATTGCATGCGTAGTATAACTCGAGGGTCATACGAAAGGGCTAGATCATGACAGATAGCCTCGGACATCGCGATAACCTGCGAGCCGCCATCGACAATGCATTCGACTTGCATTTGATTGTCGATGATGGGCATGACGGAGCGAATGGCGGTGGACTCGGAAGAAACAGCTAAGTCATCTGGGAATTTGCCCGCGTCATAATAGACCGCAAGCGGGTCTGGGACAAAGACACCGCCTGGTGGAAGATGAGACTGAGAGGATGTGGTGTAGGTGGCGGGAAGAGAATCCATCATCGCAGTATATCGAGCATCTTGATGGCGTTGTTCGTCGAGGGTTTCGTGCGGAAAATCTGTGTCGGCGAAGGGAAGAGTAGAGTCAACCACATTAATAAATGTGTTGACGGAAGCAGAACTCTCGGGCTTGTCTTTGGCAGGAGCACGTCGGGCCGAGGTCACCTCGCGCATTCGCGAACGTACTTCCGGTGCCAAGGAAAGGAGTTGGCGTTGAGTGAGGGTGATGGGCGCGTCGAGCGAGGACTGAAATACGGTTGCCGCATCCTTCTCGTTATAAACCGGCGCGGTGGTACGGTAAGCGGGATTGCCTTTATTTTGCGCGGGAGGTAAACCGAGGTTTCGATCCGTTGGAGGCGCATATGCAGCGTCGCGAGCGTTGGAAAATGGATGAGGAGGCGAGGCTTCTGCATTCGGAGACGGCGCCGCAGGAGGAGTGGTGTTGGAAGCGGTAGGAATGTTGGTTTGGGGTGCAGGAATGGTACGATCGGGAATTTCGTCAGAACGCTTCTCGGCAAGAGCCTTCTTGGCCTGCGATCGAGTTAAAAGCGTCTGGTATTCCTTCATCAGCGTCTGCATACGATCCTCGTCGGAGAGGGTAACGGATAAAATGGGGGAGGGAGTGGATAAATGGTCAATTGCAACCTCAACCATGAGCTGGGCGACACCGAGTTTTCCAGGATTCTCGGCGTGCCATTTCTCAATGCGCTCACGAAGGTTCTTCCCGGTGATAGCGCGGGGAACGAAGGAGCCGTTGGGGAGAACGACGCGATTGTCGGAATTGCGGATACACTTGCCGGATTTAATATCCACGTCAACGAGAGGGCAGGCACCGATGAAATGATCACCACTGCAATAAGTGCAGCCGTCGGGCCGTTTCCGCTGAGTATTGCCACCGGCATTGTCAGGCTTTGCTGCGATGACCTTAATGAGTTCAGCCATGCTGCTGACGAGAGCTGTGATGCCGGGGTCGGGTTTGATTTCGATTGTGGAGGCGGGAGACAGGGAGGAAGTGGTGGATGAAGGCGCATTGAAAACAGAAGAGCCGCTCGAGCCAGCGAGAGCGAATTCCGCGGCTTCGTACATATCAGAAAGAGCGTATGGGTCGGCAGGATGAATGTCAGGCTTCTTAATTTGCAAGCGCTGACGTATCTCGGAAGCGAAAGAGGCAGGAGACATGGCACGGAGAAAAGCGCGGCTTTGCTCAGCCTCAGAAAGACGTTTCTTCGAAATGAGATATGTGGTGATGCGGAGGAATTGTCGATAGAAGGTAGTGAGGTCGTCGAGAGAAAGAATACCGGTGCGAGAATAACGGCCGACGAGGGAGTCAAGATCTCGGACCTCGAGTCGGCGGTCGTCGTCGTTACCAGCGTAAAGTTTAAGCACCTCGGATTTAAAGTCATCGAAGGACTTAGTAGCGTCACGGAAAGTGGCGAGAGCTTCCCAAATTTCCTGGTCGAGGACAGACAGGAAGCGTGTGGCATGCTGCTTCATTTCGTGATTGTCTTTGACCTCGGCGCGATCAAGAAGAAATTCGAGGTCGGTAAAATAACGACGGAGCTCGTGGGGTTTAGAAGCATCGAACTGGGGCGCATTACGATCGCCACGAGCGGGCATGGGAATGGGAGCCATAATGTCGGATGGGGACGGAGAAGAACTAGAGGATGAGGAAGAGGTGGATGAGAGCAAGAGGTCGTAGTGGTGGGAGAGATGATTAGGAACGACTTGAAAGAAGTCGACGAACGGGTCTGAGTCGAGGAGATTGGCGGGGTTCTGTGAGATAGCGAGAAACTCGTCGCGAAGATCGCGAAGAGAGTTACGCCGCAGGTTACGAGAGGAACCAGAAGCAATTTTGAAACCCTCGCGGTGGGCTCCAAAATGATGCACTAACTGACTGTCTAGCGGTGTATCGCTCGGCAGTCAGTGATGCAGAAAATGCGAGCGCTCCAAAATGCGACAGTGCCGAGACTGGCAAACTGCGGCGAAGACGGCGACGGGGAGGCGAAGGACAATGAAGACAGAGACAGAGATAACGGCGGAGACGGCGACGGAGACGAGAGCGAAGCAGAGAGTCGAAGTCGGAGACGGCAGCGAAGACGGAGACGAAAACTAAAGCAGCAGGGACTTCTGAAGGTGCAAAAGTGAAAGTATATTCATCTAAAAGGCTACTATATGAGTCTGTAGTTAGCTGTTATAACTCCGACGATCTCGCAAAAGGTTAAGTGGGATGCGAGTAGCGTTGGCAAACCGTAGCGCCGGCGACGGCGGACGACAGGGCTTGTCGGAGCTGGTCGGACTTGTTCGGACTCATCGAATGAGTCAATTCGCGATCACGCGTCTCGTCGCTGATTGCTTTCTGCACCCGCCTCACGCGTTTCCTCGACCGTAAGTAAATTCGAGAGCAAGGAATTTAGTTTATCTATTTACCATGTACCATATCACCACTGTAAGTTGGTATCAACACTTTGTAATGGATAATGATACTCCGAGCCGTCCCAATTCCGAGTCTGTGCAAACGGCAGGGCGGGAACATGCAGTGATTCGAAAGGAGCGGAGTCGGCTGGGAGAGCCCAGTTTGGATCAAGTGGAAGTGCGGAGGAATCAGACATAGGATCAAGGAAAGATGTGGGACAATCGTATCCTGGGTAAGCAGAATATCCAAGGTCGTGAGGCTGATAGGAAGCATGCCATGATGGAATATTTGGTTCGGGTTCCAGCGAATAAAAGGCCGCAAAGACAGGCGCTTCGGCTGCTGGGGTCGTTTCAACGGCCGGTGCCAGTGGACGCGTTGTATATAACGGCTGCTCAGAAATGATATTTGCCGCGCCGCCGGCCCTAGCCGAAATTTGAGATGACTGTGCTTGACTTGTGTCGCCGACAGCATCTGTGACGTCTTGACCCTCTTCGCGTTCGATAATGCGATGTTGAACGAGCACTATAATTGATGTTTGAGTACGGAGTAAGATGAAAAAAATTATTAGAACTGAACCTCGACGGGCAACTGAGCGTTGAGTGCGCCGAAAGTGTGTGGAGGTCTGATCGCGAGAATAAATACCCTGTGAGGAATACAGCGAAATGGCTGCCATAGCGCGTGCATCATATTGCATGCCGCGCATAATTCCCCCGAGAATCGTGAGATTTACACCATCGCGATTCACATTTCGATGTGCTTGTTCGTTACCATTCGTTGTAGCTGGAGCAGCCTTCCAAATTTCGAGGGGGATCAAGCTCATTGGTTGGTACAGAGCTGGCAATGCGAATTTGGTTCCAGTGATTTTGTCTTTGAGCCAAGCTGTAGCTATATTTCAATTGCGCGAAGGTCAGAGAGGAAACGGACTTACCTTTCGCCTTTTTCCCACCATTTTCAATGATTTTGAGCGCTCCGTTGATATCTGGATGTTCGTGGCAAGAGGCGAGGCTCAGCATAGCTTTCCGAACAGTACTCGTAGTGTGAGGCCGAAGATCGTTAATGTTTCGTTTGTAATGGACCGTGCAGATCCGATAGAACCGACGGAGATGATCAACAGGAGAGAGGTCACGCAATCGGCGGTTAGGTTCGCTGGGACAGAATTCGTCGGAGTCCCGGCACAACGACTGGCAGAACATTCCAGCACCTGTATACACGAGTATAAGTTCAGCGGAAATATTTCCTTTGCAGTTTGAGATGAAACATACCTAATCCCTCCCCCTTGTGCGCATCTGCGATCCACATTTCCATCCCATCCCCATGTATATGGCGAAAACGAACAGGTACTCCCGTATCCAAGGCTGCAATCTCAAAGATTCGAGTGAACAAAATAAAATGGGCTTGAGCGGATTGCGAAGTTGTAAACGCGCGATTGTCGACTACCGCTATTACCGACTCAACAAGAGTAGGCAAAAAAGAACGACAACTTACAATGCATACTACGGATGTCCCAGGTCTCCAGTTCGAACTCCTCCCACTTGCCGTGAATTCGTTTAAACGCGGTGTCGAGGGAGAGCATTCTTGTTTGCATCAAATGCTCGGACATTGCCGGAAACATACATATGATGAGATGGAATATTTTACCGTCGTCCAGGGTGTGTGTCTCAGCACATCTCACATACTGCTGAGCCTTCGGCAGCTTCAGATGCTCCTTCATAAGAAGCACGGCGCCTGTAGAAAATAGTCAGCGATACATATTATTATCGGAACAAGATCGCTTTCCTTCCAATCCAGTGCCGTCGGGATATAAGACCTTCCGAAGTCGATCTATGTACCGTCGAACGTGATCTAGGTTTCCAAGTGATGGGTGCAGCTCGGAAAGAGGAGGATCGACTCGCTGATTCCATCCGAGCTGCCGTCTCAGACCAGAAATGAACCCTGATTCAACGACAATTTTTCGAGGGGTCGCATCGGCAAGCTTCCAATCCAAATCTTGCAATAGGGACTGAAAGATATCGAGGAGAGGAGGAGGGGTCTTGACTGGCGAAGGGCGGGGATGGGAATGTGGGTTCTGACAAATTATCAAGATGTACGGGCAGTCGACCAAGTCGTACGGGGTATATATGTTGAATGTTGAAAGACAGTTGTGTTTCCAGCGCTGAAGAACCCCACGCGCGAGCTTCCCAGCTGTGTCCCTGTGCCAGTATGCTAGATAGAGTTATTAGTCAAACGATTGAACAAGAAAAATGCAGACAAAACATACGACAGAGATCCTTTTGCGCGGATGGTGGGGCAGTGAATGAACAGGGAATGAGTGGGCCATAACCGAGGGCCTTGGCAGATATTTCGTGCTCCGAGATAGCTACAGAATCATCGGAAAGCAGAGAGCGAAGGTAAGGGATGTTGAATTCATCCAAATTGCGGAGGACGAGGTGCGCTTTATTGCGTTCGGAGCGCTTCTCGCACCTAAAATTAATTGGAAATCAACATATGTTGAATTTGAACTCGATGGACATACTGGATTAATGGTCGACCATATTCGTCCGAACCCATCACCAATTTTGCACGACAAGTGGGGTCTTTCGACCGGGCACGCTTCGGGATTGCAACAGAGACAGAATCATCGCTGTCGGATTCCGAATCGCTGCTGACTTCAAGCTGCGAGTCAAATTCCACGCCGTCGTCGTCGGGATCGAAAGCGCAGCCGCTAGTACGAATGGCACAGAAGAAAGCTAGTGTTTTGTCAAAAATCTCCTTGGCGGCAGGCGCATTGATATGAGTCCGAGTCGTGGCTGAAGCAGCAGAGTTGTCGGAAAGACCACGCGCTGAGCACACTTTGAGCCCTTTACCTTGGAGCGGGTAAGAAATTTGAAACACAATCAAACTGATTTGAACTAACAGGCAATCTTCAAATTATTGCAAGAAACTGGCTCTCCGTCTCGACCTGATAGAATCAACCCGCATTTTACGTAGGGGCGCCCTCCATGATTGTCGCCGAGAGAATATTGTATGTTCAATTTGGGATGGAATTCAGAAGTTGGATCTACAGCAAAAACATGAGCCACCGCCGTGCCAAAGCTAGCTCCAGTCTCCGGATATTCCACAATAGCACCCAAGGGATGCTCTACGATTCTGTGGACAGAGGTTTGCCGATTTATTGAATTTATTCCCAAAGCAACTTCGGCGAGAGTGAATTCGCGAGCAGGAGGGGCTTTATATCGATAACCAAGAACGGCAGGGCTGGGTTGGGACGCAACAGAGGAGGAAATTCGCTGATATACGTCTTGAAAGTCGTCGTCGTGACTCGAGTTGTTGTCAGTGAGTCCAACCTCGTCAAGTAATTTCTTTGCAGCCGCTACTGCGGCGCGCTGAGCATCGGTCAAATGCATGACTCGGGAGGGATGAATTAGGAGCTTTGTGTAGCATATTCATAGGATATTTATTTAGTGGATGAGGATGCGAAGAGAAATCACGGAGTTGCCTATTTAGGATTTGATATGTTTTCCGTTGTTGCGCAATACTCACTCAAACCCTTGCTTCAGCGCATTTCCTCTATTCCTCCTACTCCGTCGGTGAATAACGAAGCAGGATCCTCTGCACAACCCTGAATTTGAAGCCAAATATCCACATAGGCTCCTTCTTCGCCTCTATGCCCGTAAAATCCAATACACTCGTACGGCGACCGTCTTGCAGAAAAACCTTCCTCTCTCTTCTTCAATATAATTTTTCCTCGATTTCACCCTACTCGGAGCATTGGATTTATTGAGAAGCACCATTTTTGCGAATCCTCGTTGCAAGAATTCATAAAACCTCTTCTACCATACAAATTGTTTCGACCTGAGCGGAAATTATCCAACGAGCCAGCAGTGTATGAAGCCTGTCGAAGAAATTTCGAAGATATAACAGGGGGACCTGTATTCTCGTATTGTATCTCACATCTCAATCATGGCACACCCGTTCAAACCATACCCAGCCGACAATACCTTCGACGACCTCATTGTTTTGCACCAAAAGAAGAGCAACGAGCTTGTCGTCTACTCGCGCCTCCTTGGCCGGGTTGTGACACTCTCCTGGTACGCTTTTGTGCCCATCCTCAGCCGCTGATTTTCGATTATTAAAGGCCAACACATAATGGGGTCAAGATTGTGCCTAGAGGCATCCGACTTTGGTTACGCACTCGCTGTTTGTTCTGGGAGTGCTTTTGTGCTCTCCGGACGGAGTCCAATCAGCCGCGCCCATGTCAAATTGTGGAGTCGCAGGTTACGAAGGACGTGTACGCATTTTGCCATTTTGAGCATGCTCGTTGTGGGTTCAAAAGTAAGTGCCTGTATTGCTGTAAATATTTTGCCGTTCATTTATTGTGACTGATACAATTTACAATTCAGTGAATTTGAGTCAAATTCATGGCTCTTCTCGCCTTGTGTCTTCTTACGGCCATTTGCCGACTTCCAGTATGTTGTTTGATATCTCCCGGTGCTTGCCGATGCTGATGTTTGATCTAGACTCTGCGCAAACTCAACCCGACATGCAAAATTTACGCCAGAATTGGCAGCGACTTCATGGTGACACACTTCTTGCTGAGCTTGCACCCCACTTTGCCGGTTACTGTGGCGAGAATACCTCCGGATACCCCGCAGGAACTCACCAACTCAGCGGACCCTTGCTTTTCCGAAAGCCGAAGGAGAAAGGTGAGCATTGATCGACATTTTCATTGTACTTGAACTTGTTGCTAATCATTATGTCAGTCGGCCGCCGTCGCCACAGCTCTCCCTACATCCGACACGAGCTCCAGGCTCCCCGAAGCAATGCAGGCTATGTCGAGATCGATGACCTCGACTTTCCGGCGAGGCTGGCGCCGGTTACAGGCCGGTCAAAACCCTCGGCGAGCATTTCGGCACCGGTGCGCGGTTCCGTTTCCAACCACTCAGTTGCCGGGCCCTCTCGTATCACCCTGCCGGCTCTTCCGTCTGCTTCGGCAGGCAATTTCCTCCCTTCTGAGCAACGGGACATTCGCCTTCTTCGTGATTTAGCCCACGGCAAGGGAATATCGGAGTATTCGTGGGAGGGGCTGGTTGATCAATGCCAAGTTTGTGGAAATTATTTTGCGGCCAGTGTACTCAAGAAACATATTCCTGTGTGCAAAGACACGACCATTGTCATTGAATAGTATATGATCGATATACTTTGTTATGATCGGGAACCTATGACGCAAATGCTGTTAAGTTCTTCTTCTTTGTAGCAAAGCATCATACGATTGATCGTATCCGGCCCGGAGCGACTTGACTTCACTTAAAAAAACAACGAACAGAAAACATTCGGTCCATTCCCGCCTATTCCCGCCCATTTCAACTACTCCGCGGGCGAGCGCGTCGGGAGCCGAGGAAGCGCGAATAAGCTCAAGAATTCCGGAAATCGAAGCCAGATCTGGGATCTGAGTTATAACAAGCCACTCAACACTGCTACTATATATACAGGAATCGATAGGAGTGAGTAGAATACAAAGAATGAGACTAAAACTCAGCGGAACTGAAAAACATAACAAGTCTCGATAAAATATCAGGACGTCTCGCGGAACGGCGGAAGAGGCAGTGAAAAGCAGTGAGAATATGGAGACTTGAGGTCATAGATGACGGAGGTCGAGATGAGATGAGGCAAAGAACGCCAAAACGGCGGGCGGGACGATAGAGACATGGCGGCTGGAAGGAAGAAGTAATGATGTGTTTGTCTCGGAGGAAGCCGACAAACAGCCGATGCCGTATGGGCGCTTGTGTGTCCGTGGTCAGCGCTCGAGCGCGCTCAACACCGTTTGATTCGAGTCGCCGGACGGGATGAAGACGCGCGAGACGGGCCGCGAGAGATGGAGTGTTCGTCATTCCATTCGGGCCGCTGTACGAGTCAATGATTGAAACAAAACACACAGCAGAGGATACAGGGGGAACATACCTCTCTTGCCCGCTCTATCTCTCGACGTCCAGGCTTAACACTGACGGAGCGGCGCCCATCGACTTGATGGACCTGGAAATGATAAATGAATACTGCGCCGCCACAGCAAAATACAAATAACACATACCTGGCGAGCACCGTCGTCTGCAAATGGCGAAGGCTCCGTCCGTATACAGTGTCCGACTTGACACCCTGACCACCGCATACGGAGCTGAATATTTCCGAGATGCATTTGCTCGGTTTGTGGTTGGCTTCAAAAACCCGGATTTCACTCGACGGCAGGTAGAGAGAGCTGCTGAGGATTTTTTTCTTCCCTTTCAAACCGTTTCTGTTTACCACAAGATCAAGTTCTGGAACGAGGACCCTCTCGGGCGTGAAGACAATAGCGATGTTCTCGATGTCGTTCACGTCAAACCCGGCTACTCTAATCGACACGGACGTACGTTCGGCGGTCGTTTTGACACCGTAATTGTCAATGATGGTACCGGTCAGCATTCCGGGATAAAAGGTAGGTTTTATATTGTCGCACACAATACTGGAGTAATCCTCACAACACAGGGTATCGTATCGGGCAAGTGCGGGTAGTATTCTCACTCAGTGAGCGCATTCGTGGTCATATATTTCCAGGCGAAAAGCCCTCCTTTCACCTGGCATACGTTGAATGGTTCTCAAAATTCCCTAACTCACCCGAACCCAACCATCGGATGTACAAGATTTCCCGGCCTGAAGAGAGCTTTGTCAGCATTATTCCTGTTGGAAACATTCGGCGCAGTGTTCATCTCTTCCCTCAATTCGGCCCAGTCGCACCGCGGGAGTGGACGAGTGCGACGGTTCTTGAACAATGCAAGAAATTTTATGTCAGCCCTTGGTCTGATCGGTATGCATATGTTACCATTCGATAGCTTAGAACTATTTGATCACCTACTTACTATTACCCCAAGTCGTCTCATTATTTCAATTCATCTTTGCCTCACACTTCGTCTATGTCCGAGTCACAGCGTGACTTGTGGGATCAATTCTGAGGGGGACCTACCATGTCGCACAAACACGCACGGATATGAGTTATAGATATACCCAATGGTCACGGAAGGTGTACAATTGCTGAAAGACAGGTTTTCACGGGGTTTGTCCGAAATTGTGCGAGATTATTGAATGTTATTTGATTTTGTTGCCAATTGTTCGGAATTGGGGCATTGGTGATAATTGGCGATAATTTTCCGCCAATTGGCAATTCTGGTTTTTCCTGATGTGGGAGGTGGCTCTTGTACCTCATAGACATACATAGACTTCCAGAGTACGTCATAGAATTTTGGGTTTTTCCTGATGCACATCGCAATTCACCGAGTTACCCACCTCCAACGACGCCACCACCCCCGAAGAACTAGTCTCTTGTAAACAGACGCTACATACAAATGGTCCTCGTACCTGCGGTGTATGTAGTCTGTCAAGTTGCTGACATCCGTGATTGGAGGTGAGGCTAATGCCGTAATGATTTGGATCAACTTAAATCAATCGCGTCGTTGCGTATCTTACGACGCGCTTTTCTTTGCTCCATCCTTCTGAGCGTTCTTAGAACGCAAATTAAACAAAACTCCCAACTTGAATGGAAGAAAATGGTTCAGAATTGAAGGAGATCATATTTGGGCGGGTTGGCCGCCGGCCATCCGCTGTATCACGGATTCTCGTTCCTATGATTCGAAAAACTTATTCTGACTTCGCATACATATTCAGGTATGCTATTCCAAGTGACTTATCTCTAAAATCAAGCAACAGACGGGGGCACAGTGGTTGTATGTGGCAAATGGCGGGTGGGAACTATTTCCAAATCCGTACATTACGGCATTATGCCCACTTCCGTGCATCACCCCCGTGGCAAAATACAGACTACCGAAGAACATACCTTGAAAATAGCACTCATGCGCGTCAGTGTAGGTCTCACACGGCATTCCATTTCCGAACTCCGGATCACGCATTGGACGACGCCAAAGCGAAGCGGAGGCTCGGCTTGTCCCTTTCGATTCTCACCGATAGCTTTCCGACGTGGACTTCGCCAGCAAAATAAGGGTATCACCGCTTCCACGGACCGCGGGTGACTCACCGCACACGCCTTTACCCCGTGCCACCATCACGAATAGTCGCCCATCCCTCAGGCTCCCTGTTCCATCCCCCACCAGTTGAAACTACGTCTCATTCACGGTGTAGTGGTCTTGTCTCGTCCATCTCACCTCACACTTACAATTTCTAGGATTGTCGATGTTGCGGTCGGATCAAATCCCGAGCCTTCGACCCACTGGCGGTCGGAAGCCCCCACGACTTGCAACGTTGTCTGGCGCGGCCAATTCGACCACACCGAGTGAAGAGCAATTTCTTGCTCTCCTAAACAGTAACAATGTCCCGACTGACGAGCAAATTACCCTCGTTCAGAAAGATCTCGTCACCTCTGAACACCAGCTCGCCAAGTATCGAAACAAGTTGACTACTATCACCACAGAGCAGGAGCAATTACTGCAAAAATTGAAGGCTGATCTCTGGAGAAGTTGGTATTCTGACTCCATGAGGAGATCCATTATTCGTGAAAAAGAGCAAGGCATCAAGCGTCAAACAACCCCTTTCCAGGCTCGAATCGGCATACTGCAGAGTCGGATCCGAGATCTGAGGACGATCCTATCGACAATTCGACGCCTGCCCGCAGAAATCCTATCCGAGATCCTTCGTGCCGCTACAGTGGCGGAAGAATATCTCCCTCTAGATCTATCCTGTAGAAAACGACATATTGCACCATGGCGTTTCGCTCATGTCTGCCGATTCTGGCGGGAAACTGCGCTAGGCGACCCGCACCTGTGGTCCCGCATCCATATCGTCATGCACGAGATAACCTGGGAAGAGGATCTGCTTCCCGATTTGAGAGCGCAGATCAGGCTATCTGGAGAGGTTTCTTTGTCGGTCGTGCTCGTCCTCCGATTCGTCGACGAAGACGACGAGGTTCAGTCCATTGATTACGAGATCCTTATGGATGTCCTCCGGGTTCTCCTCCCTTCCAGCAATCGTTGGTCAAGGTTTACTCTGCGAGCGGAAAATCTCGATCATAACTTCCCTTTGCTATCCGGCGTGCAAAATCAGTTACATCGACTGGAATACTTGCGTCTTGACGGCTGGCACAGAGTCTCAGAAGGCGACGATCTGGAATTATTTGAAAATACTCCGAGACTACGACAGGTCGACTTTTCCTCTTTACACTTGATTTCCTCTTACAACGATCTTGGCATTGAATGGAGGAACCTCACAACGCCTGGGCATAGGAAATGTTGAAAGTTTTGGGCCCCTGCGTCCACGCGAGAATATTTCTCTCGAAAAACTTTTGCGTCTCACAATTAGGGATTCTTCCATCATTCGATATCTCACGACACCCATTCTCGAGCATCTGCACTTCATGAACGGAAATGTAGACGACATACACGAACTGGTACATCGCTCCCGGTGTTGCATCCGCACACTGGAGTTGAAGTGTCGTGCCGCCCTCAACCACAATCCCGCCAACAATGTCGTTCTTCTTCTTCAAAATCTTCCACAACTTGACCAGTTGTCCCTCAATGACCTCTACTCCAAAGAGCTACTACAGGTGGTACCCGCCTTAATCGTCACCGGCCCGGGCCATGATTCCAAACCACTCTGCCCGAATCTGTTCACCATACGTGTCGAGCTGAAAGGCAGCATTGCAAATGATATGTGGACTTCCCTTTGCGAGATGATCGAGTCTCGTTGGAATGTTCCGACGTCAGATTGCCCGCGATCACTTCAGCGGGTCTGTTTTCAGTGGGAGCATGATTTGTATCCAAGCTTGTACTCGTGCTTTTGTCCCTCTGAATCCGCGAGAAAACGTTTGGCGGCTTTGCGGGACCAGGGGCTACGCGTAGAGGGGATGGATGCAGCGCGTCGAAGGATCCAAGCGTGATATGAGCATCGAGCAGTAGGTAGAGCTTTATATATTGATCCTTGCGGGTGGCTTTTTGTTCTTGCCAGTCGTAGTCTATAAGATATAATGCTGGACGGATCCGGGGTTTGCAAGTCGATAGACAGGTCGTGAAACGCAGACGCGAAAACCGACAATGAGGTAAATTTAGTGGCATCAACATTGTAATACCTCCAGCTAGAACGGGTAGTCAGTAGATTGGGACTTGAAAACTTGAAAGTGACTCGTGAGGTGCGGAGTTAGGGAGGAAACGAGACTCTGCCTTGAGCGCAACCTCCCTCCGGCCTCAGCAAAGGTGTTCATCGGACGCAGAGGAATGGAAGAAAATAAGTACGGAAAAAGCTAAAGCCACGGTGAAGACGGAGAAATGCCAGTCCCAAGAGTCAAAGCAATCGAATTTGCCTGTTGATCAGCTGTTGGTTTTTTTTTCTAAATTCTATCTGTTGATGATGCGCGGAGACGACGCCGCAGAGTGAAGGGCAGAAAACTATTTGACAGTCAAGAGATGGTTTGAGAAACATGGGAGAAATCGAATGAGAATCGAAACAAGCTCAATTGCTCGAAAGTGACTCCGAAGTCTCGGAGGTGGACGACATGATGGTTGAGAGCAAGATGCTTGAGCTTGTTTGGCTAGGACCTCGGCATTATGCATATGCGGTAATATGTTCTACTCATTGATGTGACTGATGTGACTCCGCCTCTTGTCTTCAACGTTCATCTTGCCTTCATCTCTTCAAACCTTTTTCGCTTTTGCTTGCCTCCATACAGCGGAAAGTCGGCTTGGAACGACTTTAAGTTGCTGATATCATTGAAACTGCTTTGCTTCGAGCCCAAAGAACAGCATGTGCTGCTCCAAACTTGTCTGGTCCGACTCGGGCACTGACGCGCTCACTCAGTCTCTCCCTTCTATCTGTTCAGATCGAAGATAAATGCAGCTTCATCCGGATTACCCGACTTTACGTTCGCTGCGTTTTCTTGACGTTGCCTGCCTGAAGATCTACGCGCGCTTGGTGCGGCGTCAAGCACACCGCAAGTCATTGAGTTACCCGCTTCGAACGACGCCACCCCCGCAAAAAATAACACTCATTCCCAGATCTACGCGTCAGTGTAGGTCTCACACGGCATTTCTTTCCGACGGCATCACCAACTTCCGTCGGGTCACGGAGACCGATGGGTGATTTTGCTTACGCACTTTGCCGGCGCAACATTCAATCCGGCTTCATAACCGTCTATCCGACAACCAATCGCATTACGCAGGGTGGATTTTCTTCCTTCAAAAGCAGCAGACGACGCTTCCTCCGGTTATCGAATCTCATACTCACTCAACTCATGCCTACAACCCTCTCATTCCCGTTCGCCATCACAGCCGCCCTCGGGTTATACGCTCTCTACCGCGTATTGAGGGCCTACTACAACGAGTACACTTGTGCGCTGAGGAAGGTTCCGGGGCCGGAGAGTGAGCATTGGTTGAGGGGAAATCGGACGGAGTTGCTTAAGAATGTGGGTTTTCTTTTCGTTATCAAACTGTTCTCGCATTTGACTAAATTCGGCGCCGTCCAGCTCGATGGGAAGGAGGGATTGTGGACGAAGGAGTACGGGCATACCGTGCGGCTGAATGGGGTTATTGGGGTGCGTTCACCCATTCCTTTAAATGAGAACTTAATATTCAATCGACGTCAAGACCTCTATGCTTTATACGACGGACACGAAGGCGATTCAGCACGTTCTCGCCAACCATTATGTTTATCAGAAGAGCGAGGCTGGTCGGTGGCTTCTTAGTCGTATGGTTGGCCCAGGTGCGTCCGATGACATTGAAAGCACGTATGATCGTCGATTGAGTCATCGTGTAGGTGTGTTGGTTGTCGAGGAGGACCAGCATAAGACGCAGGTCCGTGGTTTCTTCCGAATCTCTGGAGATGTTTCCTAACTGATTGGCGTATCGAACAGAGAAAAGTCATGGCGAGTGGTATCGAATGATTGACGTCTGCTTGTTTTCTTACTTTTTTTCCTCAGAACCCTGCCTTTGGCCCAGTCCATCTACGCGCCCTGACAGAGCTATTCGTCGAGAAATCCAAACAGGCATGTACATAAAATTATAATCCCTTCAAATCCCAAATAATCATGATATATATATTCTACATAGCTTCGCGACGTCTGGACAAACAAAGCTGTTGAGAGCGGCGGACAAGCAAGACTGAACGTCATCCCAGAGTTCGGCACCGCCGCGCTCGATATCATCGGCAAAGCCGGTGCGCACCCGCCTCCTTCAGCTTTGACGAATATTGTATTTGGATTGACCCTTGAATGAACGAAGGCTTCAACTACGAATTCAACTCGCTCGGCAGCGCTGATTCCGGACACGGAATTAGGGACGAGTTACACGAGGCTTTCATGAAGGTGGCTGCCCTTGGAGATGTACAGAAGACGTTCCTTGGGATTGCCAAGCTCCTCATGCCGTCGTTGCGGCCCTTTTTGGTTCGTCGTTCGTCTGTCCGCATATATATATATGAGCTCGTTGTTCGGCGCGGACTCAACGTACACAACTATCTTTAATTCCTTCCTCTTCCCAGCCCAACACGAAGACCGACCACACCATCGAAGCAGCCCAAGCCACAATGCGCCGTATCGGCTTCGGTTTGCTTGAGGAGAGTAAGCGTCAGGTGGCGACGGGGAATATGGACGTGGATAATCGCTCAGCAAGGGATCTCCTTTCGTTGCTTGTGAGAGCTAATATGGATAAGGCGATTCCGGAGGCCCAGAGGATGAAGGGTGAGGATGTTGTGGCGCGTGAGTGATTTTCATTGATATTCAAACGTTGTTGAGCGTGTTGATGGTGGGGAAAATTGTAGAGGTGCCGACGTTCCTGGTGGCGGGACATGAAACGTCCGTTGTCGTTTCTCTATTTCTTGACATGCTTTTGGTGATTTACTGACTCGTCGCCAATTTTCAGCACCAGGTATGTTACAAGCACGTATTACGATTAATTGCCGCTGACAAACTGACATAGCACCGCCGCTTCTTGGACCATCTTCGAACTCGCCCGAAACCCCGCAGTCCAACAACGCCTCCGCGCCGAACTGCTTACCATCGACAATGACAACCCCTCGATGGACGACCTCAACGCACTTCCTTATCTCGACTGCGTTGTACGCGAGACACTCCGCGCGCACGCCCCCGTGCCGTTCACTTGTGCGTCTTCTGTGCGCATCAACTGATCCACTAATGAATTTCGCTTGCCTTCTCAGTCCGCACGGCGATGCGCGACGACATAATTCCGCTAGCGCATCCATACACGGACCGCGATGGGATCGTTCACGATACCCTGCAGTAAGCTCGCTGTCCCCTGCAAACGCAAAGCGATTCTGTACTCACATTGATTCATCTTTCTCCTCGCACGAAGCATTCGCAAAGGCCAAATCGTGCAAATAGCCATTTTAGCGGTGAACCGCGATACGGATATTTGGGGGCCGGATGCGGAGGAGTATATGTCAGTTTCTTGCGGTTCCCTATATATTTGAGGGCGTTTCTGACTTTGGCTTAACTTGCTTTGTGTGCATTCGGAATCTAGACCCGAGCGATGGGAGCGCAACTCTGCCGTATCTACGCAAATCCCTGGGGTTTGGGGTCAAATGCTGACGTTCCTTGGTGGAGCGCGAGCGTGTATTGGGTTTAGGTTCTCGATCATCGAGTGAGTTCCAGCTCTGAATAATCCTAACCCTTTTTTCATTCACGGTGGTTTATTCTCATTTCATTTTCGTTCCCGCAGGCTGAAAGCCTTGATGTTCACCCTGATTCGCGCCCTTGAATTCGAGCTCGCCGTTCCAGCTGAAAATGTTGGGCGGATTATCGGTCCTATCTTGCAGGTTCCTGGCTTGAGGAGCGACAAGAATGCAGGCAATCAGTTGCCTGTTTTGATTCGGCCGTTTGTTGCAGCGTGAAGATTGCTGTAACATAGGATTGTCTCGAGAATGTACCGATTGAATATTTACTTGCACAGAACTGTGTCCCATCGCGGTGTTCTTTGGCTTATCCTAATTGTCTTCGCTTTCGCAAAGTTATCGCTTATAGGTTCCCGGGGACCGGCGTTGCCTGGCTCTGTTGCGTTCAATGCCGGCCGCATTCAGTGATAGCAATATTCGGCATTCCAGATGCCGCTCGCTTCCGCAAACCA
This sequence comes from Favolaschia claudopus, assembly GCA_037176885.1. Lineage (NCBI taxonomy): Eukaryota > Fungi > Basidiomycota > Agaricomycetes > Agaricales > Mycenaceae > Favolaschia > Favolaschia claudopus. The sequence continues at coordinate 1,163,948 of JAWWNJ010000081.1, forward strand.
ATCCCCATGATGGCTGCTGAAATGATTTCGCCGGTCTGCTTGCCGATACTCGGGATGTGGCACGGCGGTGGTCGTTCGATCTCTGGGGTTCGGCAGCCGAAACTTCGCCAAGACCGGCCAATATGAGCAAAACAGCGCAGGGGATTCAGAATTTTATTGATTCTATCGTTGTATAGAGGATGCCAATTGTGATTGTACCGGGAACAACTCGAGCGCTCAGAGTCTACTCTGATAAAATGACTTGAAAGCAGTCGAAACCCATCTCTGCTGAACCACGTTGGTGCTGAAGGCTGCTGCGGTCAGCCGGTGAATAAGGAAGACAAGCCCTATTCACTTATTCTTGACATGGAATCTCACAGCGGTGGTTGTGGGCCGCTGCGCAGTCGCTTGAATTGTTCAAAGACGCTTGTGAAGACAGTTGAATGAGCGCTCTTGTTCAATTTACTGATTGATTCCCGCCTTGGATAATGGCAGGCTATACAATCCGGGAGTAGAGAGGGCAAAGAATGAGAGTCGGAATTCATTCAACGTGAGAATGAACAACGACGGGCGTTCCGTGCATGCTGCGGCATCGTGAGACTGATATGTTATGCCGGCCTCGAACACCAGATGGCTGGGTTTCATAAATAGTTCGTGCTCCGAAAGTCGAAACGAAAACAAGGGTACGCACCATCGTTACTCTGCACTCAGCTATGCGCTTCTTCCTTTCCCTTATTTCCGCCCTTGCCGTGCTCCACCCAACCTTAGCGCTGACTCCCGTCGGACACACTCCATCGGGCAAGCCAATGTATGTTGTCCCAAACAAATCCCGCATTCAACAGGTCGGTCGTGACCTGAAGGTGTTCGCGCCGAATGGAACTCTCCTCGAAACTTTCGCCAATGTTTTCCCACAACGCACAGGAAAACGAAATCCGGCCACATTCACGCGCCGCCAAGGCCTCAGCAACGTAGCCGCGTTCGTTCCGCTGAACAACACCAACGCAATGGACATGCTGGAGGCATTCAATACCACCTTCACTGTCCCTCCTTCGCCCACGACGTTCGAAAGTCAGTTGCTTTGGTTGGCTGCCAGCGTCGTACTGCCAGACGAGAATGGTGTTCCGATGGGAGAGCTCCGTACTCTTCTGCAGGTAAGAACCTGTCTGGGAAAGATTATCAAACACTCAATACTTTGCCGCCTCCAGTACGGAGCGACAGTCATTCAAGGCGGCCCATTCTGGACTATCGCCGCCCAATTTGAATGGTTCCCCGATGCCGGGGGCCTTCTGCAAGGCTCTCCGATCGGTTTCGACCCCAACGTTGACGTTGGAACTGCCATCAACACCAGCATAGCGCACATAGATGAGGATTTCGACCCCAGTCTGTTCTGGTACATGGCTGGATTTTACGACATCGACGACGCATTCCCGCAGCTCGAATTAGGAGTTACGGAGCCTGCGATTACCGCGGTCATTGGCATGGAGGAGGAAGGAGCGTTGCAGAGCAGTGATTATCCGTTGGAGCCGTTCAGGTTTACGCAGACGAACTTGACGCTTGGGAGTGGGTTTCCTGAGATTGAGTGGGATGTCGAAAGCGATCCGTCTGCGGGTGCGTATGCGACGGTGGATGTTGATGGATCAAAGAACGCTGAGATCGCTATTCGGTTTTGAATTCGAGTAAACGAGGACTCAAATTGTAGCCGTGTTATAGCCCGCCGCCAAAATATCTTGATTTTGGCAGAATTCAAAGAGAATCCATTCCGAGAGTTGACCAAGCGTGTAGCACCACAATCATGGCTTCCAGAGTACGTGTTCTAGCTTTTCATTCGAATCGGGGCGCGATTTCCAGTAAGAGCAAGCGCAGATGTCCAGAGTCGAGAACAGATCCGTCGATGAGGTGCAGAAAAGAGCCACTGCTGATGCCGTAACTCATCAGGACTGGATCAGGGCATCAATTGACGACCGGCAATCTCCGTCCCGCCTTGTCGTCTGCCACCATCTTTGGACCAACTCTTGACTGGCTGCGAACTTGGCGAATGCATTACAAATTGCGTTCAGGAACGGTCGAAGCTTCGCTTTGTGTCGTCTCCGGAATCCACCCCCAGTGCTTATTCCCGACTTAAGGTCAAATGTGTCGGCGACTTGGCTTCGCGGTAGCTTCGACTAGTTTCCAATTAAATCAACTTCAAGTTTCAATAATCGTCCGGCTTAAGTTGGACCTACTCCAAGAAAAACAACGTTTGCAACCTGGCAACCTATGCTTAATTATGACCGAATAGTTAGTCACCCATGTTCGGGGTACAAGAGTCAAAGCGTCTCATGTGCGTATAAGAAATCTTGTTCGACGCAACGGACTTATCCTTTCCTTAGCGTTAGATATCTGAGAGAGATCTTCAAGACATCAGCCCGGTCGATACTTGGATTCACAGTTGCAATGTACGCTAGAGCTTGGGATCAGTTTGAAAGCGATTTGATTGCATTTAGTTTGATAGTTTACATGTGCGATGATGCGAGAGTGTTGGAGAAATCAATGCCTAATTCTATTAGAAAACAATTCGAGTGAAACCCATGGGTTACCCTGGAGCAATACACGAAGTACTCGCGATCCACTGGTCAAATGGACGAACCTACTGCGAACTAGAGTGTTTCCACAAATGCTGTCTCATGGAAGCGAATCACGAGCAGACGAGCAGGAACGGTCAGCCTTCCCATCTCCCTCGCCACATCAACAGCACTATCAGCACGACCCACAACACCAGACTCAAACTCTGTGAGATCGTGTTTCCCACCCCGAGTCGGGAATCTGAATTCATTCGAGTGGCACGGGGACGGAGAGTCTGGGCATCGTCGTCAAGTTCGGCTTCTGCATCTGAATCGGTGGGAGAGGGCGAGTAATACGACGTCGAATACATCGAAGATGAACATGGTGAAGCGGGGTAGGACGAGGAGGAGAAAAAGGAAAATGGGGAGGGAGGGGTTGCAGTGGGTACGGTTGGTTGTGGGGAGTCGCAGGTTTCGAAAGGCGTATCAATAGGGTGAGCGGAAGTGATATCGAGGGTTAGTCGTCGCGAGACAGGGGTTGGGCGTGATCGGCATACGGGGCAGAGCCCCAAGGATGAGGGGGCGCTTAGCCAGGCGTGAATGTGGTCGGCGCAGAAAAGCTGGGAGCAGCATGGGGTAAAGGTTGGTCGAACGGCAGGTTCGAAGCTGGCGGGTGTTTGGAGGAAATTCAGTCGACGAACCAAGAAGGGATGAGAAAGGCATAGAGGCTACGCACCATATCCCACACTTCGAGATCTCATCTGCGTCTCTTAACTCTGTTTGGGAGTGGCCGTCCAGTGCTTTCGATGTCGGCAAAGATGATGTATTGGCACCGCGGCTCCATGTTCTACGCGCGATGGGGCGGGAAAGTGCAGGCTGTGGCGTAGGGATCCCAAGTGGTGTCGGGGACGCGGAGTCGAGTACGCCAGAATCACGCTCGACAGGGTAGCTATGCCCATCAGATAAGGTCGCCGTCGTGGAGCCATAGTCTGGCGTATCAATGATCAAAGCGGGATTGCGTTAGTGTGCGTCTCAAACGGGACGAGAGAGAGATGCGTACCTGCTGAGGGATATTCCATCCTTGCTGGATGAAGAGCGTAGTGAGCTCGGGGGAAGACGTGGTGTAGAGGAAGAGATGATGATGATGTCAGTACACTAGTATTCGGGACGGCAGTGCTTTATACTGTTCGGAAGACGGGGAACTTGGCTCCGACAAAAGATTCTGATTTCAAAAGAAGATCCGAAGTCGCGTCAGGGAGCTGGCAGACTAACGAATCCATCACATGAAGGCGTTCACGCGCTCGGGGACGGAGTCGCGTGCCAGCCGCGGAGCGAAACCAGCGAATAGAACACGATGATTTCAAAGACCATCGCTGTCGAGTGACAGACAACAATAGCTCGAAGAGAATAATAGCTCAAGAACTGGGTAGATTGGTATCGCAAGCTGGTGATCCGTGGAGAGCGAGACCAAGTTTAGTTGGCCCACAGCGAAAATGGGGGGCGATCGTGCGAGAGTGGGCGGAGGAATGTAGTGAAGAAGTAGCGATTTGTAGTGAGCAGTGTGCAAATCATAGTCTAATTGGATGCAGCGACGCGAACATGCGTACGAACAACGACACACATCAGCCTGAGAAGTTGCCAGTCAGACTGCTCGCTAGAAGTTCTGACTGAGATGAAGAGCCAAGTTCTTCATAAAAATTCATCCCAAGATACTTAGCGCTAGTGTCACCGGCCCAGGGTCATTGCCCATGATCGGGAAAAACGAAGTGGCAAGGAATTCGAAAGCCTGAGGGCGGGGAATATCGTGCTGAACACGGTCGCAGAAGGAGGGTGCACATAATCAAAGAGCTGTCTAGAGGCATCTGGTAGAAAGCCAAGACCACGACACTTCACACGTGAGACGACATGAGGGAGGAGAGAACAGCGAGTTGTTTGAAATTAAGGATGAGAGCCTAGACTTCCGGGTTGAGCGAGACATCTGCACGAATCACCGAAATTACAGCCCAGAGCTTTGACGAGATCCATCGGTGAGGTGTATATGGACACTGAGGATCGATAGCCTGGAAATAACGAGATTGAGATGCTCCGCTTCGGAGGTAGAGATATCGGACGCGAAGGCGAACTAGCGTAATGACCTGTTGTGCGTGTCATCGATACCAATCCAGATAAATTTGACCCGCGACGAGAGAATTTGACCAGCGAAGAAAACATTCGGCGGGCATGCACAAGAGCCGAGCCAAAGAAAAAAACAAGGGAGTTGGCATTATGTTTTGGTGCTGAGAAGAGCAGATGGTTGCGAATATAGACAAGGGTTCGACATGGCTCCCCGAAAGCGTTGTAGACATGAGGCCGGAGAAAACTCGAATGATGCGTTCCAATTCGTCCCAACAACAAGCTTTTGCAAGACGAATGAAAATCGATTCCGCGCCGAGCGAACCCGGTTGGTATACCCACGACGATGACGGGGGTGAACAGTGCCGCCACGCCTGCGCCACGAAAAGTATCCCAAGCACAGAGCCGATATACATGCTTCGGCTGCGGTGAGGGAATAGGCCCAAGCTCGCGCACAGTAAAACCAGCAGGCGGTTACCGAAATACACCTCGAGTTACCGTTTCCGTGGAGCCCAGGATACCGCATTGTAAGTAGGTAGATGGAATAGCGAAAAACGTCCTCTAGCCGCAATCAGGCAGCAGAATACAGGAGGGTAGCGAATGAAGGATATTGAGAGAATGTTTGAGTACCGCTGAGGACGTCGAGCTTGACGACGGCGACCTTGAGCTCGTCCTTGCGCAATGCCGCGAGATGGAGGTTTGGTGGAGGAGTGATGCACTGCCACGCATCAACGATGACGATCAAAGATAGCATCACTTGTGCTCCGGGTTCCTCGGTCCGTCGCTTTTCTTTTGCTTACCACCATGTCGCTTGCTCGTTCTTGCTGTTCTGGTCGCTCTGGAACTGAGATGTGGCGGATGGATCAATTTCTTGCATCTCAATCTAACTCCGGCTACCCATATGGCCATCTCTGCATCGTTTTCCTGTCTCCCCCTCGAATGCAATTTATGCAACGTCTCAGTTGGTCTTGTGTTACTCCAAGTTGTGTTAACACTTGAATTTAGCTGAAACTCCAAGATGAATCTCCTTCCACCATATATACTAACACGTACACAATGCTATGCTCCGTTCCTTCACCATTTCCGCGACCTACACTGAGTTACCTATTCTTCTTCTTCGTACCCTCTCCATCGGTTTCTGCCAGTTCTCGATACTCCAAATTCACACCATGATTGTCTGGCCGTCGCCGCAACCCATGCATGATGCGGCAGGTCTCTACGGTATCGGCCTCCATTCTCTTTCCCCTGCTTTGAAAGCCTTCAAAAAGCGCCACCAGCCGCTCCCAGAGCCACGAGCGAAGCGCTCCAATCGATATTCTGGTCGCTCCCCACGTCCATTCGGCAACCACCCGCCTATCTCGTCTGGCTTCGACCATTGGACTCTTCGTTTTTCTCGTGCTGGTAGTCGCTCGCCCGATCCCCGCTGTGGGGTTTGTTGTTCTGCCCATGCTTGGTCTGCTCGATGCCCGGGAGGGGGAAATATAGGTGCGGAATGCAAGGGAGAACTGACTTGCAATTTGCTGTTGGTGCGTCTCATCTCACTATTTATCCGACCTGTATTTGGATTCTCATGTCTATTGGTCTGTATATTAACAAGTTTCGTCGTAGACCAACCTCAGATTATCGGTGATGAACAAACACATCGTCTCAATGAAAATTGAATCCAGCTGTTTAGTATTTACTTACTATTTTTCTGTGTTCCGAGAGCTCAGTATTCTATATGCATCTATCGGATCCCTTCCCGTCATTTCTGGTAGGTCGTCTGACTCGTATTTCAACTTGCGTCTTATTATGTGGATTTCAACGGTCCTTTCACTGTCTACCAACTATTTCTGCCCCTCGAAACAGCGTCTCATTTGGTTCTCGCTGGTCTAGCACGTTTGTATTGCCCATGGTATATTTGCCTTGATTTCAGTGGTGACCACCTACTGGAATTATCATTACGAATTAATATTACGATTGAACTTCACTCTCGTCTTTCTCAGTGGCACATTCTCACTCTTAAAATTCTCACTCCCTTTCACCTCCGTTTCGTACAAAGCTACTCCCGTCCTCATTCCTACCGAGATATATTAAACATCCTTGAAATCCGGCTGTAACCGACAGTCTCTCGTTTGCTCTGAATTTGAGCTTCTCTCATCTTCGTTGAATTTAACGCGTTTCGGACTCGCCTCCGATGTGACCCCGAAATCAAACACCGTGACGGGCGTGACGCTGATCCACCTCACCGTCAGACGTCTCCCTCCATCTTGACTTGCTCTGGCGACGCAACGCACCCCAGGCGTCCGCAGAATCAATTCATGGACTCTCCCTTTGGCGACTTACGGGCTTCACCTCGCCTGGAGCGCACGATCTTCGAAGAAGCTGCGCTCTCATGCTTCCATCATATAACCAGCACCCATCATGCTTACAGCGTGGCGCGTGAAGCTTTGGTGCGTAGATCAAATTTGGAGAATTGAAAGAACTGATACTGAAAAAGAATTTACATAACAAGGCTGGAACCTCTTCTTTCTCGCATCGTCAACTCTCTTCTGAGCTGGCGGCCTGCGAGGTCGATGGACTTGATGCCAAGTATCCACACATGCACGACAACACCACTTTGCTGCAGAAACTGAAGCTCGCCCCGCATCTTGCTGTCATAAGCGTATTTGTTCGTCACATTTTGTGGACCTCGACGTCTCGCACCTCATAGCTGCTCTCGCAGTCTGCACGGATGTTACCAACCTCTTTGTTCTTGGAGACCCCGCTCCCCAGCTTTCTCCCTGCGCTCAACGAGCTTTCCAAACTTCGGCATTTGACCATTCATTGGAGGTCTCTCTGCATCCACTCCGGCTCTGGCCGTATCGACTTTGCATCAGCCGACTCTTTCAACGCACCTTACACATCTAGAACTGATTGATTGTGACTCAGCCGACTTTCCAGATGCCCTCGTAGGGTTAGATACAATTCGAAATCTAACCCACATTGCCTTCGATGCTGTCGCTGATGCCGCTGCTGTTCACGATCGAATTCGGATGGATGTCTCGTAGCCTGCAGTGCATCGTGTTCATGAAACTTGGGCGGGAGAAGAATCTGCCACGCTCTGATGATGAGCGATTCGTGGCTCTTCGTCAAATCCGATGCTTTGAGGATTGGTTGCGCGGCGCGACGATTGGGGAGGATTATTGGTGGCTTGCGGAACGTTTCATTGTGGCGAAGCGAGCGGGGGAAGGTGGACCGTACGTGGACCTCTTTCCGCTAAATGAACTTGACGTATTAAAGATTATTTAGGGTCGTGCTATGCGTTTTCGTGGGAATCGTAAACGGTAAGACTAGCTTTTCGTTTGACTGTTTTCCAGGGCTAAGTTTGGTCGAGGGTGTTTCTTTTTTGGAATGAAGGACGTTGGAGGTGAATTTAGGGACATGATGTTCAACGCTCGGGGCTGTTAAATGGATCTGGCATTTACTGTGATATTTTCGTTCCTGCAGGTCCTGGACCCTGATCATCTAGGTGGTAGCTGCCCTCGAGGAATATCGGATATTTTGAGTACCAGCTATTCGAGTGAGGGATTCGGAAAAGTTTTCAATTTCACGTCTGCGCAAGTTCGGTCAGCTTCACGTCTGAGTCCTTGTATACAAAGAGGAATCAGTCTTCGTTGCGAAAATAACGGCTTCTAAGTACGACGGAGGGGGATTTTTGGTCATCGGCGGATTTTTTCTAGTGGAGAGCTAATAGGGTGCAGCGAGGGATGCTTCTTGTTTTTCCGGTGCTTTCAACTTGCGCATTTTTCGGGCTCCCGCTGCAGATCTCGAATACACTGCGACTCACTCGCCGATACTCCGGCAATGTCATTTCACTTTTGCTTCGTTGAACCGTCGACCATAAGATATTCAAGGCACGCCTGTGTTAATTATTTTTTTCTCTTCGGGTCGCTTTCCAAGTGTTTCTAAATTCTGCTGCTTTCCTGGACCACAACGGTACTCTGGCGAAACTGAGGCCCTCACCAGGAATAAGGCCTCTTGACAGTCGATAAGCATGCCAAGTTTGAAATCGCTTTTCAACTTTCAGGCACAACAGCCGGATGTAGCCGGATCTGCATTCTCGGATCATCCGGCATCAAGGTATATATAAGCTCGCAAATTTGCCTCACAACTGTCGCATCTTCCTTTCCTCAACTCCTCCCTCCTTCGCACCCGCCAACGCTCCTGCTCTGCCATCCTGCTGAGTCGCTGTTCTGATCTGTGTGATACCTCTGAGCATACCTTGCATTCTGGTGCGTCGTTGTGGGTGTACCCTTTGACTTTTGACTGACGATAAGCGCCGATAGTACTATGAAGTCTCGTGAATGTCGCGCAACTCTATCTCTGGAATCCTCGCTATCTGAGCTTCTCGACGTCGCCCGTCGCCCTTAACTCAACTCCGCTGCTCTTTCCTCCTCTTTTCGGGATCATCTTTTACCTGCTCTGCATCAGCATGATCCCGGTCTCCCTTCCGCCGCCGCCTACTCCGACATCTCCCTCACCCCTCCCGGCGCCGTCCTACACCAAACCCCAAACGTGTACCTCATGTTCTGATGTTCCTCGCCCTCACCCTCGTCACGCTCACACCGCCATGTGGAGTTCCCGAGTCAAAAGTCCGTTTCACCCGTATCTTGGCGCCACACTCTTCCGCGATGGTCAACGCAACCTACGAGCTCGTCGTTCGACCCCTCGTTCCTGTTCTCCAAATCCAAACTCGTCGCCATGACCGAAGCAAAAACGAATACTTATACTGGCCCTCCTCATATGCGGCCTTCTTCACTGGATGCTGGACTCCTGCCCCTTCGCCTCGTTCTCACTGTCCCTTATTTCGACACCTCGACGACATCCGTGATCGATGACCTTCGTTGCGATGATCGCCATGCATCGATTTGCCCGTTTCCCCCGACGGCGATACTCTCCTGTTCCGATTCATCTTGCTCCGCAAGTCGCTGCTCTTTGCCTCCCTGTTGAAATTCGGCAAGTGCACCAGCTCTGGTCCCGAAAGTTCCGTAGCAGTTTCACCTGCAGTACTTCCAATCTCCGTTTGTATTTTGTTGTATATATGTACATGTATTTGTCTTCGAAACCGCCATTATCTCGATCCCCTTCGAATCTCCCTCCCGCCGCCGTTCACCCTTCGTCGACTCCGCGAACCATGTCCGTCGACCCTCACCGCCGAGTTTCCAATGAGATAGACGAGATCGAGGAGAAAGATGTCGAACTCGGGGTTGCGCTGGGATCGCTCGCAGCAGAAGTCGTTGAGCAAGATGAGGGTAAGTAAGGTTTTTCGTGCACTGTGTTCTGTTCACGTTCCTCTATATCCCATCCTTGTATCCCTCCGTTGACGTTTCTTCATCCTCGTAGGCGTCAACCGAATCGAAGCGCTCTGTGAGTTTCCCTCTTCGTCCCATGCATCCATCCATACTCCCCTCGGCTGACAACATCGTACTTTCGTTCCAAAGACCTCGTCTTCAGCAAAGGATGGAAGCTGTGGATTTTATATGGGTGCGTCCTCCTCCTCGATTCATTCACTTTTCCTTCTACTTGGACACAATTCAAGTAAAGCTAACTATCTGCAGCTCCATAACCCTCATCTCCCTCGCCTACGCCCTCAGCACCAGCACGACCTACACATTCGAAGCCTACGCCGCCTCCTCTTTCGAGAGTCACCCCCTCATCGGCGCTATTGCTGTGGCGGTGGCGATTACGGCGGCGGTGGTGTTGCCGATTTATGCTAAGGTCTGCTTCCTTTTTTTCCCTTCAGCCTTCCAAGATTCCACTTTGCTCTTCTCGTTTTGAACGATAGAACTAATTTTGCGAATCGTAGATCGCAGATATAACATCCCGCCCGCTCGGCCTCTCCCTCTCTATCTTATTCTACGCCATAGGATACATCGTCGTGGCTGCGTCGAAGACGATCGGCGCGCTTGCGGGGGGTGAGTCTTGTCTTTTCTTCGTTTCTTCCCTTTCATCGCGTTTCAATAGGTGAGGTTATATACACAATCGGGAACGGCGGGATTAATATAAGTGCGTTCATTTCACTTCTATTTGCGTTAGACATCAAACTCACTCCCTCATTCCAGTTATGACCATCCTCATCGCGGACCTCACCAGCCTCCAATGGCGCGGCTTCGTGCAAGGGCTGTACGGTGTCCCGTTTGTCATCACGACGTTCGTGGCGGGGAAGATTGCGGATGGAATCTCGGCGAATACGGTTGATGGGTGGAGGTGGGGGGTGCGTGCTTTTCGTTTCATTCAGTTTTCTTCGTCCTCTCTTTTCTTTCTCTTTGTTCCTCGTCCTTCTTCGTGGTGGTCGTTTTGCGATTTTGAGCTCGAGGAAAGTACTGACCGACGTGAATTGCAGTATGGCATGTTCGTGATCATCTTCCCCGTTTCGATGGCACCTGCGCTTGTTGTTTTGTTCTGGGGCGATAAGAAGGCGAAGAGGCTTCAAGGTACGCATTTCGAATTCCACAATATCAGTCTCGTCATCGCACTCATCTGGCGTTTGGCACACTATAGCCCTCGAATCTCAACAAATCTCTACCCCAACTACTTCCCAAACGCCCGTGGGCTTCAACCTCGCAACGCTCACCCACTACTGGCATCACGTCGACGCTTTCGGTCTCATTCTCCTCGCAACGGGGTTTGCGCTGCTCCTCTTACCCCTCACTCTGTACTCCTCGGCGAAAAGCGGGTGGAGGAATCGTGCGTTGTTTCTCCTTCTTAAGTAATTCGCCTTCCCTCAATCACGTCTGACCTCCCTTCAACCTCAAGCCTCTCTCATCGCTATGTTCGTCGTGGGCGGAGTCCTCTTCATCGCGTACTTTGCGTGGGAGATGAAGTGGGCGCGTCATCCGATGATGCCTGTGCGTGTTCTGAATAAGACTTTTGTGAGTATCAAGTCGAGAATCTCTTCATCGATTCAAATTGATCTAAATCCTGTGTGCTCTGGGTGGTGCATTTTCCGGAATCGCGGCTCAAGTCGCCAGTCAAGCATCTGTTCCTCATCAGGTTAATAGCTACTCCTTCCTTCCTTTCGCAGGCCGACTCACATCCAAACGCATCAGGAGCTCGCAATCGCTATATCGCTCTTCCTCCTCTGGACGACTCTGGGTGGAGCGATTGGCTCCGCTGCCGCAGCTGCGATCTGGAATGCGAAGCTCCCTGCTAATTTGAACAAATACCTTGGAGACCAGCTAAATTCAACTGAAATTGAGGAGATTTTTGGATCCATTCTCGTTGCGCGGGGGGCGGAGCCACGGGACCTCGTGATAAAGGGTATGCACTGAATATTCATAAAATGCTTATGCTAACGGGAGATGCAGCATACGACGACACTGCTTTTCAACTATTTCTTCCTTCCCTCGTTTTATCCGTGCTTCCCCTCGTCGCGGGCTTACTTACCACCGACTTTTATCTGGGTACTCAGCACAACGCGGTAGAGGACAAGGAGGTTCGCTTGCGGGAGAAGGAGGAGACGGTCGATGCAGTGACGGATAAGGAGAAATCCATGGGTTGAATCGAGGTGATGACCGCTCATTGTAGCGATGTTTTCCTGAATAGAAGGATATTGCAAAGGACATAAGAACAAAATCTCGATGGTCGGCAACGCAATCATTTGAACGTATGCAGCTTGTCCCCCAATAATATCGTGCATATTCCGTGGGCTAGAAAACTCGTGAAAATTTGGCTTTCCATCCGAATCGTCGATCGAGGACCTGGTAGTAGCGACGTGTTGCGGGCAGGAAATCGCTGAAAGAAGATCTTTCATGAGTATAAGTAATATTCGTGATTTTAATTTCGAGGCAACCGTTTGTCTGCACTGGTAATTCCCGTCGGGCATCCCATAGCTCCGACTGTGCCTAATTGCAAGCTTGTCCTTGTCCACCAAGAGCGTTTCAAGTCTGTCTAACTCAAAGAAAAAGTCTAGACCAAGTCCTATGACCTAACGAGAGACATCAATTGTAAGGAACGAAAAGTGTCTACAGAATATGAGTATAGACAGGCATTGTGCGTGCGGATAGATATAGAGATGGATGCTATGGAATAAGTAGTACAATGATTATAAAAACGTTCACGCAGAGTCAAAAAAAGAGAGAAAAAAGAAAAATGATGGGGATAATATGTAGTGCGATAGCTTTTGAATCCGGTCCTCCCTCCATATACTATGGCGTTGGCTTCCAACTCGACGGCGGTGGCGGTTTCCGCGCCGCACCAGGATTTCGCGCTGGGCTTGCAGGTTGACTGGCAGTCCTCTGCCGAGGCTGCATCTGCGTACCACTCGGTCTCGCTGCAGACGAAGAAGCGACGGGCGGGAAGTAGCCCGAGTCTCGTCCACTTTGCCCCGCCATCTTGCTGAGATTGCCGCTGCTGGAACTCCTCGCGTAGCGCTCCGTCGACGGACCAAACGACTCTCCATAGACGCTCCGCGACGAGCTCCAATTGCCTCCTCCACCACCACCTCCGCCGCCATAATCGCTCCGCGCTCCTCCTCCCCCACCACCACCGTACTCGCTGCGCGCGCCTCCACCCCCGCCGCCAAACATCGATCGCGGCCCAGGCGGGAACAGCGTACTTCCCCCAGGCGTCCATCCACCCATCCCGCCTCCATAGACACTTCCGCCGTACACACTCCCGCCGCCACCACCACCATACACGCTCCCACCACCACCGCCGCCATAGACGCTCCCCCTCCCCCCACCAACACTCGACCCCCGCTCCCACTCCTCCCCCGCCGCCGCCATCGCCTGCTGCGCCACCGCCATCTGGTACGCCTGCTTCGCAAACATCATCGCCTGCTGGTGCGCCGCGTAGAAGCTGGGATCCGCGGGGGGAGGGACCATGAATTGCTGGGGACTGAGACCGCCCGCGCCGCCGGCGCCCCATCCAGCGCCAGGAGACCCAGCGTTGGGCGTGGAGCCAAAGCCCATCGGCATATTCATGTTCATGCCCATCGGCATCTGCATCCCCATAGGCATATTCATGGGCATGTTCATCGGCATATTCATCCCCATCATATTCATAGGCATATTGCCGCCCATGCCCATACCCATCTGCCCCATCATGGGATTCATGCGCGCTTGATTAATCGGCACGTCGTCGTCGCTGTCGACGCATCCCTCATCGTCTTCGTCCTTGACGGTAGGACCGCGCCCGTTGATGACGTTCCCGAGCTGCGGATATCGTCAGCCCCTTAAAAGTCAAAGAAAAGAAACAAAGCGCATACCTCAATCGCAGCCTTGGCCTCACTCCTCCTCCTCTCCCGCCTCCTCTCCTCCTCCTGCATCGGCGTCTCAACAGGCTTAGCCACAGCCTTCGCCTTCGCCTTCCCCGCGCCTTCCTCAAAGTCAAAGCTCACACTCCTGCGCTTCTGATGCGCAGCCACAACCCCCACCCGCCTCGGCATCAGCCCACTGACACCCCCACTCCACTGCTCCTTCTCCTCGTCTCTCGTACTCGCCCCACTACTTCCACCCATATCGCTCCCGTCCTTGGGCGTCATCGGCGCGGGCCCGCTACTCGAATCGCCCGTCGAGCTTGCAGGACTATTCCGGCGCGGGGTGGCAAACGGTCGTCGAGGAGGCATAGCGTTGGGGTTGACGTTGGCGGCAAGCATCGACGAGGAGATGGTGCTGCTGGCGGTGTTACGTAAAGGCGGGGACGCAGCGTTGGTGAGGTTAGCGCGTGAGGAAGACAAGCTGGGTGACGTCGCAGGCGCGGGTGCAGGTGGGGGAAGGGTACTGCTACGAGGAGCGGGGGACGCAGCAGCTGCAGGTGAAGGCGTAGTCGACTTCTGCTGCGACTGTTGTTGCCCAAGCGGCATCATCGTACTGCTTCGCTGACGAGGCTGCATCGCCTGTGCGAGACCCGCAGGTCTCGCAGCACCACCCACACGCGCCTCGGATCCGCTCGTCGGATTCGTCGAGGAAGAAGTCGAGGAAGGCGTCGTAGAAGCTGCCGCGGAAGTAGACGACGACGTAGTCGACACTTCGGACGTCCCCAAACGACCAAACATACTCCCCACCGACGAGGAAGCAGGTATAAGCGTACTGCTTCTTTGTCGCGTCTGCGGCGCCAGCGCACCGCTGCTGCTACTCCCCAACTCCACCGCCGCCCCAAGACTCCGATTCTGTACATGCGCAGCCCGCGACGTAACGCTAAACCCAGGCGTCGGCGACCGCTGCTTGATCACAATCGGCGCCACGAACGCGTCTTTGTCTGTCTCCTGTCCCCTAGCGTTGTCCGCCTCGGACGCCTTGACCTCGCCTCCAAACACACCCACACCCTCCTCCTTCTCAGGAGTGATATCACCCCCATTCCGACTAACAAGCGCAATGCCCCCGCCCAGCATCGCCGCTAGATCCCTGCCCAGAACGCTATCCCGATAGGTATCGTCCTTGTCGGCCGCATCGTCCGCCCACGTCCGCCGCGGCGCAGCAGAGATGATATCGCTCGACGAGCGGCGGTGGAAGGCTTTACGGGCGGCGATGGAGGAGAACGCGGGCGGTGGGGGATTCGGTGAGGGCTGGAATGTCGTTGTCGTTGTCGTGGTAGAGGTGAAGGTGGGGGTGGTGGTAAGGGGAGTCTTCTTCTTCACCTCAGCAGACACAGGCGACGGCGTCGACTTGACGGGATGCACAATACCCGCCTTCTCCCCACCTTTACCAGCAACAGCCCTCAACCTTTCACTCAACACATCCCTCTTCCCCGCATTCCCCGCAACAGGACTCGGGCTCGGGCTCAAGCTCGGGCTGCCACTCGTCGACGACACCCCCAAACTCGTACCACTCCCACCCGTATCCTTCCTCACCGGACTCGGACTCGGCGCCAACAAAACAAACGACATCGACGCGGACGCTGATCCAAGGACGGGCGGCACCTCCCGCACAGGACTCGACGGCGGCGACGGGAAATGCACCAACCCCGTCTTCATCCCCTTCCCCTTCGCATCCATATCCGCCGTCAGACTCCTCACAGGCGGCGACCGCGACGTCAACACCGGCGATGGCTTCTCCTTCTCGTTCCCCACCCCCAGCCCACTCTCCTGGCTGCCTTGCCTCGTCTTGTCCTGCTGCCGGCCTTTCAAAGTCGCCGCAAGCATCCCCCCACCCGTAAACCCATCCTCGTTCGCCTTCCCCATCTCCTTCTCTTTACCACCAGACACAGGCTTCGCAGCCGTCAACGCCGCAATATCAATCAACGGCTTCGTCTTCTGCATCCCCGTCGTCCGCGAGCTCGACGCAACGCTACTCCCTCCACCGGAATCGTTCCGCCTATGCATACCCATGCCCATCCGCGCAGTCGCGAGCGGGCTAGAGAGGTTGGTATGGCTGAGCGGGCTCGCGAGATTCGTCTGGCTCGTAGAGGCGAGGTTCGTGCGACTCCCACCCGCGCTCCCCGCAGTCAAATTCGACATGGCGCTCCCCGGCCGCCGAGGAGCGACGAGCGTCGCGAGGGGGGCGTTGTCTGAATCCTCTTCATCTTCGTCTTCCTCGCTTTCTTCATCGGATGAAGTGTCGAGGGCGGACGCAGCGGGTTTGTGTTTCTGCTGCGGACGCGGCTGTGGTCGAGACGCAGGCACGGGCGCGGAACGAGGGTTTGGGGAAGAAGACGAGGAGGAGGGAATTTGGAGGGCGGGGAGGTGGGTTTGGGAGAGTCGGCGTTTCGCTGAGAAGAGAGGTCAGTCATTCATTCGTTCGTAGCGCAGAAAAGAATAAAGAGAGAAGAAGACACTCACCAATCATCGCAGCACCACCAGCACCCTTCACCGTTGTCTTCCCCGCCTGCCCCACCCCCGCCGCATACACCCCCAAACTCGACGCGCTCCTCCCCGCACCGCCATACGCAGCATGCCCACCCTCACTCCTCGCCCCTCCTCTCCCCCTCCCATCAGCCTTCCTCCCATCTCTATCCCTACCACCCTCAGAATCCCCGTCATCATCACTAGACCCCCACCCCGCCTGTCCCTCCCTTCGATGCCTCCCACCCTTATCAAGATGTAAATTCGACCCCTGACTCCGATTGCCCCCACTAACAGCATACATCCCCGACGTAGGCCCCGGACTCGGACTCCGCCACCCCGTCGGCGTGTTATTCCCACTCCTCTCCCCACCAGCACCCCCCTCCCGCCTCGCAACCGCCTCCCGAAACGCCGCCACGCTGATCCGGCTGCTCCCGTTACTCGCGTCGCTCCCGCCGCGCTCACGCATCGGGCGGGGGCGGCGGGGGGCGCTGAGCTCTCCCGGCGTTGGCGGGTCGAGGGTGGATAGATTTGACGCGGTGAGCTTCGCGGGGGGTGGTGGTGCGTTCTGGGTGTTATTCTTCTTGTCAATCTGCTTGGTATTGGGATTGGCTTGAGGATTGTTTTGCGAATGCGGGGTATTGGACCGCGAAGGCGACGCCGACGCCGACTCAGGTCCCACATGCCGAAACGCACGAAGATTGAATTCGTCGCCTCCTCCTCCATTCCCATCGCTCTTCCCTAACCCGCTCTCCTTCGCCCCAGAACCGTCCTTCGACACCCCCGCAGCAGCACCTCCACCCCTCCCCCAAAACACAAACCTCCTCCCACTCTTCACCCCCGCGCTCTTACTCGTCTTCGGGCTCGAGCCGGCGTCGCTTCCCCCGCCACCGACAAGTTCGCTCGACAACGGCGAATGCAAATGCAAATGCACCGCACTCGAATTCCCACTCCCCGCCCCTCCACCCGCTGAATTGCCGCCAAAAGAGGCACTCGTCTGCGTCTGCGGCGGCGGAAGACTCCTCGTGCTCGGCGTACTCCCCAAGCCTAGCTGGAATGCGGGTACCCTCAAAGAACTCCCTCCTCCTCCTCCGTTGGCTGTAGACATCTGCGACGCATAAGACGCCGAACGCGGCGTCAACTCCGACGACGTCGACAGCCTCCCCATATACGCATACCCTGGCCTTAACTCGCCTTCCCCGATCTCACTGCCCTCGTCCCCATAAAACGACTCGCCGTCCCGGGAAAACGCTTGCGAC
Organism: Favolaschia claudopus; assembly: GCA_037176885.1. Lineage (NCBI taxonomy): Eukaryota > Fungi > Basidiomycota > Agaricomycetes > Agaricales > Mycenaceae > Favolaschia > Favolaschia claudopus. Next base: position 1,181,581 of record JAWWNJ010000081.1, read on the forward strand.
GAGGAAGACACTCCACCGCCTCCAGCTCCGTCACGGACCTCATTCCGACTCTTCTTCCTTCCACCAAACAGCCCGCCAAGACCACCGCGCGCGCGTTCTTTGTCCTTGCCGTTGGGGGAAGAGGGTATAGCCGGCAGCGGCGTGGAGGAGGAGAGCGAGACGTAGCCCTCCGCGGTGGAGGTGGTGGGGGAGCTTGCTGTTGATGAGGAGGGTGCGGGGGCGAGTTGTGAATTGGATGCAGACGAGGAGGAGGCGTATTGCAAATATGCAGGTGTTGGGGAGAGGTGTGCATGGGACGGGGAGGAATGTGATTGTTGGGATGAGGCGGAGGAGGAGGAGGTGGGGTGGAGGTCGGGCTTGCTGCGCGTGAAGAGGTTGGCGAGGCGGGGCATTGTCTATATTGTGGCGTGGTATGTGGATTAGATTTTTGGGGTATCTTCGAGCTGGGGAGAGGCAGGAAAGTTAGCGGAGAAGCGAAGGAGGGTAGGTAGCGGACGCACAAGGTCGAGTAGACGCGTTTCACCGGATATATAGCTCCGACTTCGCTTTTCCTGCTCTTCCGTCTTTACTAGCGAATTTTTGAGATATTGATTTGAAAAGAGGCGAGTCGACGTCCGAGAAAAATGCACGCGAACACAGCGGCAGAGGAGAAGAAAGGGAATGAAGGAAAGAAGAAAACAGTCAGTCAGTCAATTCTTCCCAATATCTAGCATAAAAGACTCACCCTCGGCGTGGAGTTTTTTCGTTCTCAGGGGTCAAGACGAGCCTTCGTGCGCGACGTGGCGAGTGAGCCGAGAGAAGCTAGAATAGACCGGTAGAGTTGAGACGAGCGAGACGACTGCAGGGCGAAAAAGCCAGCGCACAAGAGGGCCTGGCTTTGCTTGCGGATAACGTATTGACGGGCCACGACGCCGCCTCGTGGGTTCTAGACCGTGATGCCGACAGTCGACAGCGGGGATCCGGGCAGCGGGGGTGTGAACGAGGGGGTGAACGGGGAGCGGCGAGGAGGAGGAGGGAGGTGAGGTGAGAGGGTGACGGATGGCGTCAACGCCCTAGCACGACGACGAGTGAATGTATGTTCGTGTTTGCTTCTCACGTTGATGTTGATGCGCCACCCACGTCACGTCCACTTGTTCACTTCCCTCTCGCTTCATGTCTTCCGCTCCTTGGCGTCACCGTCGACGTCGACACGCTCGATATCTGCCTCAAGAGCGAATGCCGGGTGGCCTCCTCGATTTTTCGACTTTTTCACCTCAAAACCTACCGTGCAAACTCAACTCGCCCGCGACAGCGCAACCGTTCAACGTGTCGGCCCCTGGCCCCTGCCAAGTACTGAGATTGCATCATTTTCGTTTGGTGTTTCGACGTCATTCGTTGCCGAAACTAGAAGCCTCCGACTCTCCGAGACTCCGCCATTCGCCATCGGTTGCTCAAAAAAATGGGCACGACTGAACACCTACTAATCAATCGACCCATCGTCAAACGGTCACTGGAATTCTACGGGATTCAGATAGAATTGAGCAGGTGCGTCCCAATTCGGGATGAAACAAACATTCCTTCTCAATTTCTCCTGTTAGTGTCGCGTCATTCGACGTCAAGCAAGTATGTCAATCCAAGTATGTCAATCCTTCGAGACTGAAAGAATTTCCGCGACTTCATTTTTCCATCAGACCAGCCTAGAAACGCGACAAACAGGCCGGTGTAAGGGTACGTGCCATCGGAGCTATCCTTACTGCTGGGTTCGTGGATTAACTCCCAGTAAGTTCTAATCGAATTCTAGATCTCTTCGTGCTTGACGCCGAAAACAACCAGCTAGAGCTCGAGTCAAAAGCGAGAAACAACACCGCTCGCCTCCCCAAAATGATCCAATATCGAATGCAACGCCGATCGAGAGGACACTCGACTCCAAAAGTAAGTAACTAAATACCTCCTCACCCGCAAAACTGAAATCAAATAGAATAGGATTATAAACCATTGAAATATTTCATAGAGCGCGTTCGTGAAACCCAATTCCACAGAACCAACCCAGCAAGTAAACTCTCTACCCCATCCAACTCTTTTCGAATAAGTACGATCGAACTCACTCATGCATTCCAGAGCTGTCTTCCGGATCCCTGATGAAACGTAACACCACCGAATGAACTTAAACGCAGAGAAGAGGCACAATATCTGACTTCTTATCGATAGGCGGTGTTCCATTCGCTCCCAGGTCTCCAACAACAGCTCGGGGATCCCAACGATCGTACGCCCGGCTCCTGCTTCGACGACTCTCAAACGGTTTATACATCTCTCCAAAATTTTACAGACAAAAGGGTTTAAACCAAACTCGTCCTCCGACCTCGAAACACCGTGCCTGACGATGGTGAGCCCCCAATTATTCATCCTGTGGGGCCTCAATTGAAACAAACCTGCGCGAATTAGGCCACCAAGACGAGTCCTCAATTACTTGAAATATTCAACCATATCATTGGAACGTTTGAATGAGGGACAAACCTGAGTCTACGAGGCGGAGGACACCTGCATGTATCACATTTTCTCTCGACCTAGAGCCACAGACCTGATTAGGGCTAGGCCGAAACGATGTTCAAAAAAGTTCAATCAACTATTCGAATTAAAGCTCCCTTTTCATCAGCGAAGCGGGGACTTACACTCTAAACCTCTCTCCTCGAAATCGGTCTGGGGATTCAGATTCAATAACCAGCTAAAAGGGCATCTTAAACCCGAGACGAGGCCTTGGTAAAGGACGTTCAGTCATGATTATTATGATGCTAAATATTCAAACGTCTGAAGGCGGAAGAGCCATTACAATCGAGACCAAGGAAACGAGTAGATATTACCCTTTCTTACATAACGCCGTCGCACACCCGAATTTCACCTACCAAGCCAAAACGACATCAGAATCAACTATCGAACTTGACCTTTGTCTAGACTCTCTCACTCACAGGCGTTGAATGTTCACGCTACAACTCAAAGTCCTTTGCAAATCCTGGAAGCCATCTCAAAGAATCATTTCGACGTCAATCTGGGAAGATGGATCAGTGCAGCGATATGACCGCAACCAAAATATCGAAACATAATCTGATATATATCCATGGCAGGCTATTTGCCGTTCAATTCCGAAGAAAATGTATCTCGATCAGCAAAATTCTGTCAACGCAGATGTAAAATAATATCGTAGGGTGAATGTCCCGAATAAAGCATTGCCTAGAACAACAAATCCAGAGGTCCACTTCAAACGGACCTCACTGCGTACAAGCATCCCATTGAACAGCAACGATACGCGCTGAGAAGGTTAGACATGATGATTTCGAGTCAGTCCTCTGTTGTTTTAGCATAGGGTGAACTGAGTCAAGTAATTGACGAAAGAACACATGAGGCATGGCGCTGTAACTCTTGCATTGTGCTGGAGATAGATCGATTCAGAATATTTGACGTGGTAAGAGATGCCAGGGCAAGGTACACGCACCGCAGAGAAAGAATAGCCTGAACGAGATGCGAAAATGCAACTCGTGACTCACTCGCCCAACAACGAAAATTTATTTCCCTGCTGCTTAAATTTAAAGCTGAAATCTGAGATTGAAAACCCTGAAGCATTGCTGCTGAGCGAAAATTCATGTTGTCCCCTCGAGGACCTGGCCAGCAGAAGCTCTAGCGTCAGCCGAGAACGCCTATAAATCGTCAAGGTACAAGACCTGCGGGAAGTAGTCAAGGATAGCATTGTACTTAGGAACCTTAAGCTTATCACGTACCTAAATTCACATCCGACCTCTGTGCTTCTCCTCACTTGGTCGCCGAGCCGGCTTCCATGAGCACAATGCACTCTACAGTACGAGGCACCCGTATTCGCTCATGGAAAGCACGCGTTGATCAAACGCAACGAGGGTTAACTTACGGGATGTATGCGGCCCAACAAGAGCATCTGAAAAGTCGCCCGAGTCACGATCAAGCAGTTCCAGATGTGTAAGATGGCAAAAGAGTCGGCAAGTGAAGTCAATATGGCCCAATTCGATGAGAAAATATTTGCAGTAGGTTCTTATATACAGAAGAGTCGGAAGCTCATTGAGTGCAAGCCCGAATTGACGACAAAAAGAATGGTACGCCCGGCGCGAAAGAGAGTTTGTCTGAATATTCAATGAGTCATCAAGCTCTAGTCTCGATAAAGAGATAGAAAGGAGCAGAATCGACCGAGTAACGAAAGGGAGGCAGAATCAGGGTTTGAGAGCAGGGCAGCGTTCGAGAACGAGCGTGGGCGCTGATTCTGAATCTTGAGAACAGTGAATTTATTCACGTCTTCACATTTCTTGGCAGGAATATAAGCCTCAGTCTATAGTATGCGACATAGGCTGCCATAGCAGGGACCCAGAGTGAATAATGCGCAAGCGGAAGGCAAGTTTTGAATCAAAAGCCCAAGACGAGATGATGAGTGTTCGGGACAAGCCATGTTTATCTACTGATGCTAGTGTTGCCAAGCAGAGCCACACATCCTGCTCTTTTTCCACGACAGTGACGACGACGGCGGCAGCGGTGCCGCTACCGACGACAGCAAGTCGCACTTACATATCGGCGTCACACTTCCCAAGTGTGCCACCCTCTCCTTCGGTCCTCCCGTCCCCGGATAACAAATTGAAATTGTCAAATAATTATGAAAAAAAAAATCCAAGCCCTTTGTCAAGCCGACTTCGAGCCTGACGAACATGTTCATGCATGGTAACGAATATGCAAAATAGTATCTACGTTGATGGCGGGACTGTCATGAATCTGGCGGATGTATGTCTTGTATTTTATCGATAACTTACTATTTGAAGGGCTGCTCCAATACTCACGGCGGGTCCTCTGCTTCACGTCCAGAAATTCTTGCCGTTTCGAAGTCGAGCCCTCTTACTAGTAGCTATGCTTTCAAAGTATCGTATCCTTGGCCTATATCGACATCCACGCTGGCTACTATGTCACCTCCGGATGACCTTGTCGGCGCTTGCTCTAATCTGCTATGTCCTCTCGGCTCCCTTTTCCCGTTTTCTTCAATCTTGATGTCCTCCCATTCTGTACCCGCATATGCCTTTCTGCCTTCTGCAACCTCAATCGCTGTCGTTGTTGGCAGTGCGGCACGCTAAGCGCATCAAGGAAACATTGTCTTCGCTCGCTTGTCATCGCCCTCGATGGCTAGCACTCACAACGCCAGCAAATCTTGACTCGAACCACCATCATCAGCGTGCGTCACCTTTGAATTTCCTCCTACTCCTTGTCCGCCGCAGCAATTGCGGTCTCCACTTGAGAACTTCGAACGAGAGTGATAAGTACCAGCCAGCGGCAGACTCTTTTTCACTTCAAAGTTCATTCGTTCACCGACTCACCGTGCTGCCGCTAAAGCTACTGTATTCGCCGACGACGGAAATAACCATTCTCTATCGATCCATCCTGTCTGCTCTTACTCCGCCCTGGCCAGATGCGAAATCATGGATCATCTTCGATGTCGGCTAGTCTAATTCTCGACTGCTACACGTCGGAAAGTCCGACGCCGGTGCACTGTGTACGTTTGGACAGGGCTCATCTCCCGTCGTATCTAATCCTGACTGGGGAACGGATGATCGGGAGAAGCAGATGTGATGATTGGTATGAATCCCCCACAGCCGCATTCTTAACCAGCTTCACAAGGCGCATCGAAACTCTCGTTCCCCGCCTTCACACCCATCCTACATGTCTTCTCTCTCCCTTCCCGTCGACATTCAAGTTCAGTTCCTTGGCTACTGGCTCGAGACACTCGTCTACGGCATTTATCTTACAACATGTGTTTCCTGTGCCCGTGCCTTACTTCGTATTCGAATTGGGCCAGAACTGCGTTGGCGAACTTGTAGAGAAATCAAGTGGTTCTTCGTCGTTGTTGCGTCATTGTTACTCACAGTTTCTACGTTCGATATCGTCGTAAGTTTTGAATATCTTGACTTTGATAGTGATTAAAAAAAACATTTTCTGTTCCAGGTGGGCCTTTTGCGTACAATGCGATTGTTCGTTGTCGTCAATAACGATCAAAATGGACTGGCGGATTCCTTCAACGTTTGGAGTTGGATAAACATAGCTAGAGTGAGTACTGACACATCACCAAATATTCGAATTAGCTCACCCCACGCCGAGTTTGTAACACAAATGATCCAATTGCTTCTGGGAGATCTTGTTCTGGTACGTCCGTGAGGCGTCTCGATACGCATCTCAGCCTTGACCCTCCGTTACAGGTCTACAGGTTGATCTCGCACCAGATTCACACCATCGAACTAATCATGTCCAAGGTGCTGGATTGTCTACGGTCATTGCTGGAAGCTTGCGCTACCATCAGTCCTGTTGTACATCACCGACGTTGCTGTCGCAGTCGCCTTCATCTCAGGGAATACCCGAGCTCTGGGGTTCCGGGGAGCGACGTCTATATCTATAGCACTGCCGCTTTGGCCGCTCTGGATATCTTTTTTCGGGATCGCAGCGGTGCGTCGTGTCCGCAGGCGTTCCTAGAATTGCTTGCTGACTCCATCGACCGGTAGATTCAAAACATTTTAACCACATGTACGTGCACATTTCGGCTGAATCCCTCGTCCGCTGATCCTGAACCTCTGAACTGTCAGGGCTGCTTATCCGACGCATCTGGAAGGTGGATCATCAAGGCAGAAAGCTTGGAGAGATTTCACAGCCAGCTCCTCAGCGCTCTCTCCGGAACGTCATCCGAGTCCTGGTTGAATGCGGGTTATGCTACACTACAATGATCCTTGCGACCTTTGTAGCAAGTTTGTTCAACAACAACGCAATATATCCGGTCTCCGATGTGGTGAGTGACGTTCACGCTCTGTTCTCGATATAGACACTTACCTTCGATGATCAAAGACACTACAGGCTGCTGGGATCGCATTCAATTTCATTATCATGCAGGCAGCTCCCAATCATGGAAGTAAGGCGGTGCCTATGGAAGACGGCGCTCAAATGTCATCTTTGCGATTTCATGTCGCTTCTACCGCTGAGTAGTTATTGAAGATGGGTACGTTCTCGCTCCATTTTTCCCGAACCCCAGACTCACGTTCTTCTCGCGTCCGATCCTTCAAGTAATCTCAGAGCTTTCTTGTGCTCGTAACGTCGTGTAGACTTCGAGATATATTTCTAAACCGCCCGTTACTGGAAGCTTTTGGCTCGACGCATCTCTGGGGATTTTGTAGCCTGGTGATCTTTATCGCTGCCGTTCATCTGTTTCTGGACATCACAACAACTTGTCCTCACTGTTACACTTCGTATCTCGTTCTCTTTCAGGATGGTAACTTGAGCAACGCCTCATAATCTGTGCGTCGCAGCGGTGGATATCCAACTTCTTTTGGTCCGTTATCTTCGCGTTCTCGGGGAGTAACAACGCCCATGCTGCATTCTGAGTACATCTGATCTTCGAGTCCAACTATCGAGGTTCTTCATTTCACAAGACCAGCGACTTCAGCACCTCTGCACCGACCTTCGAAACGTATCGTAATCCACACCCATGACTTTTCAATTGTTCATGTCGTGACAGTCGTGGGGGTATTTGGAAACGGATTCTCATCGTGCGTCTTGCCTTCAGTCCGGATCTTCCACAAGCTAGTTGTGTACCGATTCTTCGAGCAGTATCAACGGAATTCTAAGAGTTAGAAAGGTGCGTTAGCGATCTAGTCGAGCGTATTTAGGCAGGACCTTTACTAGTTATGCGTGTGCGCACAATTCATCTCCGCTACGTTATCAGCAATGCCCATGCGATTGCGGTGAGTGCGGGGCAATTAGCCATCCTCCTGGATGACTATAAAGCGTTGACCAGCCCAGGGGGACACCAGTGACCATTCATTCCACTGAGTACGAGTTATGCGTGTTGCACTCACTCCCCTCTTTGCCCTCGCCCTCTGCCTTGGGCCAGTCCTCATCTCTTTCGCAGTCGGAGCGAGGCTTCCACCATCCGAGGCCGAGTCATTGTGCTGTCGTTGCACCCCGCGCGACAAACTTTCTGCACCGGTTCCCATAGACCCAGTTCCTCTTTCGGCTGTCAAGGCTCCCGACGACTGCTGTTGCTTCGCGGGGACTCCAGAAGAGTGCCATATGAAGTGCTGAGGTCTGTCATGCTGTCCTCTTGTCTGTGCATACTTCGTAGCAATCAACGTACCGGTTTGCATAGTTTGACTCCGTTGGACTCGAGGAGAGAATGATGTACGGCGTGAGCAAGAGAGTGCGCGTCTCGAGCTCACACAGTTCCGCAGATATCCGACCCCCCCTGTGTATGCCGGGTTTCACGAGATTCCAGTCCTATAAATGATTGAAAGCGATGGGGTTAACGGAAATGCTATATGTCGTTTCGAATGCGATGCGTATGTATCTGTCTTATCTCAAATCCCAATGCCCCAAAGGCCGTTGACGGTGGAACACAACCAAACAGAGAGAGAGAAAAAGGCCACAGACAAGTTGTAGGAAGATCGCTGAGAATTGAACTCAGTCCCAAGGCAGCAGATGCAAATTCTTGGGCTGCGTTGGAGCGGGTAAATTTGAAAGCAAGTCGAACACATGAAACTGACGAGGTGAGTTAGTGAGGATGACGATTCGGCCGGTCAGCGAGAAGTTTGTTGGATTTATTCGGCTGTTGTCTGAAGGGACGCCGCACGAGAAAGGATGACGACAGAGCGGCAAAACAACAGATCGAGTGAAACAAGAGACAAGGCTGGATTATTAGGGATGAATTCACTCATCGTTCCAAGGTATCGTTGGTGTGGAGCCAGCTGATTTGAGCACGAAAAAACTGCCACCGGTGCGGATAGTCCAGGGCTTCGCAAACCGATCACACGCCTCGATAAAATAGCAGATCAACGAAGAATAGTTCGTGAACGAACGTGTAAACAGTCAACGCATCTTGATTTCATCCCGATACAGCGGTAACAACCCACCACCCCTCCTCTCCCTCGTCAACCTCCCCCCTAACCCTCGTCTCCTCAACATCAGCCACTTCGCAGCCCATATAGCGCCTGTGATCCCACCTGCCACGAGGATATGCCATACGATGCCCAGCGCACGACGGTAGAGGTGAATGAGTTGAAGAACGTATCTTGAAAATGAGATATCAATAAAAAACTAAACCAGCAAATAGAAGGAGACGCACTTGACGATAACCTTCGCACCCAACTTAGACGATCCCTGCCTCCTCACGCCGAACGCATACGGCACCTCCGGCGGGTTCGACGCCTTTGGTATCGAAAGCAGGAGCTCGAGCGCAATTTTGAATCCCATAGGCGAAAGCGGCGCCGACGCTTCAAACGCGTCTTTCTTCACAGCAAAGAACCCAGTCATCGGATCACTCGCCGTCGTCAATGGCCTCGCCAACATCCTCGCACCCCAGCTGATAACCCGCCTATACAGCGGCCAATTCCTATCCATCGACACGCCCTTGCCGTATCTCGTCCCGAGCGCCATGGGCGATTGCGATTCCTCCAACGCATCGAGAAGCTGAGGTATTGCGGATGGTGGATGCTGCAGGTCCGCATCCATGACGACGAGCCGTGTCCCCCTCGCCCGCTCAAATCCACGTATAACAGCGGAACTCAGCCCGCTCTCCCCACCCGCCCGCGCACGCACCAAGATCTCCAAATTCACATACCCCTCCCCGCGAAGCCGTTCGACCTCCTCCTCCGTCCCATCCTGCGAATCGTCATCGACGAACACGAACTCCGTCTCCTTCGCTAGCAGTGGTGGGAGTGCGGAATAGGTCGTCTGCACGAGCGACGCGATGTTTGCGCGTTCGTGGAAGGTGGGGACAATGATACTGGTGGTGATTTGCGGGCCGGCGGTGGGCTGCGGGGGCGGGGTGTACAAGGAGGAGTGATGCGGGGAGTAGAGGGATGGGGAGGGTGTGAGGAGGTAGGAGAGGGCGAGGAGTATGAGGAAAACAGGGAGCGGGCCGGAGCTTGCGGGGCGCGGGAGGCGGCGGTCCCGGGCCCAGGCGGGCAGCGAGCGGCGTATGGACGACAGTGGTGGCAGGGACGAAGAACCGGTTGTGTGGTCGTGCTTGTCAACAGCGACTCTTTACTGCACGAACACACAATGTTGATGTTGCATATTTTCTCAAGCGGGGTGTGGTTGATGGGGATGAGTAGGAGCGAGATTGAATCTTTCGAGACGGCGGAGAAGTAAAATCAAGAGGAGGTTAATTCAATCGACAGGTCTAAAAGTAAATCTTTAATTGATTTTCCTGACCGTCCCTCATGTGTGTATCCCAGAAGCTACCTTCCTAGCTACGGTAACGGGGAATTGAGAGCTCAATTCCATGCAACAGGCCCTTCAAACCACCGGAATCCAGGGCTCCGTGGGAGGAATCCATAGCGTCGTGGGAGGAATCCACAGCTCATCAGTGCACCAGGGTGAAACTCAACCTCAGATTGTTGGAATCCATGGCTCACACTAGCTATCTTACCCGGGAATCCGTCGACGGATTCCGTGAAAGAGGGTCCTGAAACGGTGGAATTCAGCCCAAGATTGACACCGTGGGAGGGAATCCAGCCCAAGATTGTGATTCACCCTCTGAAACCACTGGAATTCACCCCAAGGACTGGAATTCAGCCCAACTGAATCAAGCACTCACCACTGACCAAAAGAAACGACAAAACAAACACACTCCTTATAGTGACAAGCAAGGCCTTATAAGAAATTCGACTCACTGCCACAAAAAATTATAAGCCAGAGCCAGGGCTTATAAGAAATGCAATTAAAATAGCTGACTCTGAGGCCTTGTAAGAAATTCGGAAAAATAGTGGAGACCAAAAGGGTGCCAAATAGCCTACAAATCAGCCTAGTGTCACCACAAATGCCCAAACGGGCCTCGTTGACTGGCTGTATTGACTTGAACGGAAAACGTAAGGCTTGGACCAAAAGCAGAATACGACGATCAATTGAGCACCGATTGCCTTGGGTATAGGCTTGAATGGAGGTGTTTGACGAGGACTATAAGATTATGTCATCAGCGATTGAGTCGCAGGTCACCTGACATTCCCGACTGGGTCAAACACTGCGTCCGAAGCCATACGGAATGCACAATGCAACACCAAAGCACAGATGTTAAGGTTTGGGACCACTACTCAGCACGGGCGTTAAGGTTAGTGGTCCCACTCTCCCGACGGAATCCACCAGAATATAAAATTTTTTCGGCAGCTTCGGAAAGGAAACCGCGGACCAAGCAATCCAGCAAGGCAATGCGCAGGTTAGCTACGGAAACCAGCAAGACATTGGCGAACTAGCCGCTCACAGCTGCCCGCTAGAACGTAAAGGAAGTCGCGGGTGACCGACTCAATGGAAGCATGTACTCAACTGTACAAGGCAATGGCCAACAATACATCAAGAAGTAAAATAGCAAGCAATCAACCCAGTCTGACCCTGTCGAACACATTCGGAGTGCTCTACCCACCTGGCCACTTTGAGTCAGAGCAGCACCTGCTTGACTTGCAGTTTTGATTTCTACAAAACGACACCGCATCAAGCCAACTTGTATCACCGGAAATACATCCTTCTCAGCCGCTATGAGGAACAGAGATGTCTCACAGCAGGCACAACTACTGACCTTCAAAGGCTGGGTTTGAGTCTCCAATACCGAGCAGACTCTGCTGATCAGGAATCGTAGCCAAGTCAGACTCAACGTACCGGACTCAATTAGCCACTCATTGCCTTGGGTATAGGCTTGCAATGAACCGTTGGACCAGCATTATAAGGCTATATGTTTGGCGGGAAAATCTGAGGGCATCGAGGCACTCAAGTAGGGTACCGACTTGAATATTGCCTTTGAACTCAAGTCAGTCGTATGGATTGAATGCATCTGGGTATTCTCAGTGACTTGCACTCAAAGCCAAGCATTACAAGGCCCAGATATCCTGGCAAGGTTTAGGGACGTCGACTTCAGACTGCTGGAATCCAGAGGGATATCCAGAAAGACTAGCTATCTTACCCGGGAATTACGATCGTAATTCCGTGAAAAGGGGACTGAAAACGGTGGAATTACGTGCGACAACCGCTAGCGTGGGAAGGAATTCAGTGCGCATCAATTTTGATGGTGAAAAGCTCACCCAAATCACCGGAATTCAGTGCGACACCAGGAATTCAGTGCGTCGTCTCTCAGCCCTCCGACAGCAGGAAAATGAAAAGGAAGACCCTACAAAAATCTCAACACCAACTCGAAAGTGCAAAAGGATTCTTATAGACGACCCCCAGCCCTTATAATAAATGCGAAAAAATTATAGCCAAGTGACAGCCCTTATAATTAATGCCAACTAAAATCATTATTATAGTCGACCGTACAGCACTATATTAACGCTGCCAAAAAAATATTGTGGGAACCAAAGATGTCCCAAATAGGCTACAAACCATGGTAGTGTCACCACAAATGGCCTGACAGGTCTCATTGACCTGCTATATGGCTTCGAACGGAAACCGTAGGGCGAAAACCGAAACTCTGATAGCACAGTCCATTGTGCACCGATTGCCTTGGGTATAGGCTCGAATTGAAGCGTTTGAACAGAGCTACAAGGGTCTGCCATGATCAGCCTTATCGAACCGCATCAAGGGACTCAAGTACTGGGACGCGTTGAATATATACGGTCATTTGCGTGCAGAGACAAGTGCACTGCATCAATTGAATACGTCTCACTGATAGGCCTTCAAAACCACGGATCACAGGTCTCTGGTGTTCTGGCAAGGTTTAGGGATATCGACTTCAACTGGTAGAGACACTGTGTAAACCCAAACACGCCTATCGAAGCTATACGGAATCCAGCAAGGCACCACCAGAGCAGAGACGTTAAGGTTGGCGACAACCCAACAGCACGGACGTTAAGGTTAGCGACCCCACTCCCCCGACGGAATCCAGCAAAATCCAAAATTTTTCGGCAGCTTCGGAAAGGAAATCGAAGGGCACACAATACAGCAAGGCAGTGTACGGGTTAACAACGGAATGCAGCAAGACATTGGCGAACTAGCCATCCATAGCTCCCCGCTATCGTAAAGGAAACCAAGGTCAACAGAGTGAATAGAAGGAGAGGCATTCAGGTAGCTAGCAACCACTATATAGCCAGAGACTACTGAGCCGCAATACAACACTTCAAACAGTACAGACATTCAGTGAAGGCCAACCATTCTTATAAGGCCAGAAGGCTGCCCAATACAGTTAGAGCCATATAGTGTTCAACGGTGTCAATACAATCTGACACTGTGTTGAACCAGCCCAGTGAAGCTTGACCAACAGCTAGAGTCAACGCCTTGGAATGGGAACAAAGCCTAGCTATCTTACCCGGGAATTACGATCGTAATTCCGTGAAAAGGGTCCCCAAACTGGTGGAATTATGGTTGCAATTGACATCGTGGGAAGGAATTATGGTTGCAGTGCTTAACAACAGGTCTAAAATGACTCAAATCTCAGGAATTATGGTTGCAGTTGTGATTAAGCCACTGAAACCCGTGGAATTATGGTTGATGACTGGAATTATGGTTGCACCAATCATCACGCCCTTCAAATCCTCTGTTTGTTTCTAAAAAATATAAGAACCCATGAGCACCTATAAGTTATAAGGAAATTGAGAATCAGCTTCCTTTCCAAAGAAACAATGCAAAAATATAAGCGCCTGAAGCTGATTATCAGAAATCTGAAAAATCTTATAACAACCTGCGAGTGGCTATAAGAAACACTTTCCCACAGTTGTCAAAAAATAAAGTGGAGACCAAAAAGCTTCCAAAGGGCTCAGAAAACACTTCTGTCTCTTCAGAAATGCCCCAATTCCTCTTGTTCAAGGGCTATAAGGGAAATACTTGAAGGAATCAATGCACTGCCAAATGAGGTAATTGATAGCTGTGAGAATCGATTCCCATGACTCCATGACAGTGGGAATGACAGTGGGAATGACAGTAGGAATGGTGACATACTCCTCACAGGTATATAAAGCCCCCAACCACATAATATTGGATTTCTTTTAACACCCCACTATCCATATTGCGACTCAACCTGCTTATCTAAGCAGCCCACTTGCTTACCTAAGCTTCCCTCTGCCCTCCAACACTGCCTCAGCTCAATAATCAATACTTATAAAGGTCTGTCATGCCTTATATTAAATTCTACAGTCTTTTTCTCAACCACACCAGCAAACTAGGCCCTTGATTCATTCTTTTAAGGGATCATCTCAGCTTATAAGAGACACTCAACCCTCTTTTGGTCAGTAGAATTGTTCTTTTAAGGATCCTTCAGTGCTTATAAGATTTTTGTAGTCCTCAAATTCACTCTCCATCCACAGTTCTTTTAAGGGATCCTCCCACCTTATAAGAGACACTCAACCCTCTTTCTTGGTCAGTTTAATCATTAATATAAAGACCCTTCATGGCTTATAAGTTTTTTCTTTAACCAGATTGCGTTCCTTTGAAGTTGCTTACTCCCTTCCCCTCCAAAAATTGGCATTGAAACTGCTGCTAGAGTTTTATTATAAGCCATACATTACTCTAATAATTGATTCTACAACACTGTGGGTTGCCCGATACTTATTACTGCTCTGAGCTCACTATAATGAATATACTCTAGATGTCTCAATCCGTGAGCTCAAACATCATTGCTCAAACTACCTTCTTACCCAGACTCAGGTGCTATCAAAGAAAATTCGACTCAACCATCGTGAGGACCTCATAACTACACCACTTCTTCATGCAACCAATGTGGCGATCAATACCGAACTTCTGCTTTACATCTGTCTCCCCTGCACGAATGCGCATACTCATTCTACCGATGGAAGGAATGGGATCCTTGGCCACCTTTCCAGGGTGCATGGAAGCTACGAGTCAAGTGTCAGGAATGAAATTCTCAATCAGACGCATGGATACCAAATCAACTCCAAGTACAACATCGAGCCTTCAAATGAACCACGTCCTGCATATAGCGGTATCAACATTGTCGATAATCAAGCAGGATGCACCCACTGCCCATATTCAGGTGGCCAGAAGCTGGTCAGCAAACATCAGCGCGACGAGCACAATGATCAGAGCAGCATAACAATTCAGAACCTCCACACTCAAGCACTGAACGCCGGTGTACCAGGTGCAAAGGCTTGCTTCAGAGTCCTTCCTTTTCCCACCGAGGCTATCACACGCTCTCCCATATCTACCCAAGTGTTGTTGAGCACAGCTCCAACTTCGACTCCATCCAATCCACTCGAACTTGGCCCAGACACCGAGCAGACTGTCCCTGTTGAGGAGCCTGGGACAAAACTCTACGCTGACTACCTCGCGTTCAAACCTTCGGACTTTCAGCCAGAAGCAGAGACAGACCACCGTCTCATCAGCCCTTGGCTCAAGCGCACACACTGGATGCGATTGATTGAATCCCATCACGATCATCTCGATGCACTTTGCGATTTTGCGAAGTTTCCCGGGGAAGAGGAATTTCCGGCCTTGAAGACGATTGTTGTGGCCTATTTCACTGCTGCAACTCAGTTGGTTGACCTGACACATGGGGCTGTACTGGAACGTCTAAATACCGCAGACCCAGACAAAGAGTAAGCTGTGTTCTTATAGTCAGTCCTTTGGCCTTATAATAATTATGCAGTGGAATTACCAACAAACCTTTACATGCACACAAACCCGGTGACACAACCTTCAATAAATATGTCCAGATTGTGATTCGACTTCTCGGAACATTCATTCGCGAATCAAAGCATTACACCCTTCCCTTCACCCCTTCCTGTGAAAGCTCTCGAGCTGTGTTTGTCCACGCTCTCAACAATGGCTCGGACAGTGACCGAGACGAATCACTTCACGATTTTCTGCTCTCTGTGTGGGCTACAACTTGGCAAGCAACTCATGAGGAGCGGGATTGTGATCCCACCCTCTGCTTCCTTGGGTTGTATGCGTTACAGCCGACTGGTGAATTTCTGGGTCCAAAACAGATGACGAATCCCATAGCCCGCTTGTCATGGGCAATTCGATTGGTTATTTTGCGCCAGATTCATAACCTCGTTGAAACAGGTGTCTGCAAGGATCAGCTTGACGCATTCAACCAAGTCGCTGAATACATCACGGAACACAACATTAACACCTTCAGCTCCCTCCGCTCGCTACAGCACTATGCTACCGCCGTCACAATGAGTACAATGCCTCTTCCAAGTATTGTGTTCCTTGATCGTGAAGGGTGGACCGACATGTATTTCTCAGGCCAACACTTCAGCTTGGAGAAGCTTCGAGAAATTCTGGCTGCTCTGGAGGCGGAGATTATGAGACTTTGGACCGAGAAGGTTATGCTTGGGCTCAATCTCCGCGTTGATTACACGAATCTTGTCGACAACCTTCAAAACCAGAAGTCCGGATACTCGTTTATTCAGGAACCGACAAACCCGTTTGTGCAGCACAAAAATACGTTCCTGCAGACGTTGCTAGCGGATCCTGTCAAGGCAAGGGAGTTTGTCTTCAAGGCTGCTGGCGTTGAGGACGAGCAGATCGACATGACTCGATGCCGTGGATACATGACAGATGTCGGCCAGTTCGAGGGGTTACTTATGCTCTATGTTGAGCTCACTCCTGGTGCCACAATCCGGGGCACTGAACTTACCGCTATGACGATGGAGAACACTCCGTGGTGCTTCCGAAATGCTCTGGCGATCGCAAAGTTTCTTGGTCTCTTCCGACAATACGACAAAACCACCAATCTCACTGGCAAGGATCGTCTCGTTCCACACGCAGCAAGTGCCTTTGTTAGTGACCTCATCATTCAACTACATACTTTCATCCGGCCCTTTGTTCAGGTGAGATATTTCATTCTTATAACACTCTATTGCTCCTTATATTAATGGAACATCCTATTTTTCAGGTGCGATTTAATTTTCTCTTATAAGCTCATTCAACTCACTATAATAAATCCGAAACATCCTGTTTCTTAGGTGCGAATGCATTTTTCTCTTATAAGCTCACCCCACTGACTATAATAAACACAGTTCCTTGCCAGTCTTGTCTTCCCTGGCAATGCCTCTGTTGTGAACCAATATGGCAGCATGCTGTTCATGAATTTCGGACGATTATTCAACACCGACAAGCTCAGCTCGCTCATGGGGGAATGGTCCGCTCCAATCCTTGGATGGAGCATGACTGTCTCGTGCTATCGCCAAATCAATACGGCCTTGCGGCGGAAATTATGTGGTGATCTGGATGACGATCATGAAGTAGAACCTGATGTCAAGCAGGTTGTTGGGGCACTGCAAGCAGGGCATAGCTGGAGGACTGATCACCAGCATTATGGGTTGTCTCACAACGCAATGCTCGGAGTGAGTGAAGAGATTATACAGCAATTTCTGGATGCCAGTGTTCGCTTCCAAAAGGCTCTTGGTGTTGTTCCCGGCGGCCTCTCTCTCCCATATTCCAGCGCTACCATGGATCATTTTGCTGGCTTGAACCTTGTGTCAAAGCCAGAGAAGGTGGTGGTTACACAGAACATTGATCCTCGCATGGAGTCCCTCATTTCGAGACTGATCGAAACGAACCAGGCCCTGCTCAAAGGTCAGCAATTGATGACGGAGAAAATCGCTGCCTTGGAGCAGAAACTCGAGTCTAGCTACGGTAACGGGGAATTGGGCACCCAATTCCTTCAAAAGGGTCCCAGAACGAGGGGAATTCGGGGCAACAGCGACAGCGTGGAGGGAATAGGGGGCAACTGCGAAAAATGCCTCCCAAATCCAGGGAATTCGGAGCAACAGCTGGAATAGGGGGCAACACGAACTCTGCCAGAATTTTCGGACAAGAAACAAACACACAATAAATATAGTCGAACACAGCACCCTATAAGAAATCAAAAAGGACAACAGAATCTTATAGTCACCAGCCAGGCCTTATAAGAATTGCGACTCACTGCCAAAAAAAATTATAAGCCAGAGCCAAGGCTTATAAGAAATGCAATTAAAATAGCCGACTCTGAGGCCTTGTAAGAAATCGGGAAAAATGGTGGAGACCAAAAAGGTGCCAAATAGCCTACAAGTCAGCCTAGTGTCACCGCAAACACCCGAACAGGTCTCGTTGAGGTGCTATATTGACTTGAATGGAAAACGTAAGGCTTGGACCGAAAGGTTGGTACGACAGCCAATTGAGCACCGATTGCCTTGGGTATAGGCCCGAATGGAAGCGTTTGACGAGGACTATAAGATTATGTCATCAGCCCTCGAGTCGCAGGTCACCTGACATTCCTGACTTGGTCAAACACTGCGTTCGAAGCCATACGGAATACACAAGACAACCCCAAAGCACGGATGTTAAGGTTTGGGACAACTACCCAGCACGAACGTTTAAGGTTAGTGGTCCCACTCCCCCGATGGAATTCACTAGAATATAAAATTTTTCGGCAGCTTCGGAAAGGAAACCGCGGACCAAGCAATCCAGCAAGGCAATACACGGGTTAACAACGGAATCCAGCAAGACATTGGCGAACTAGCTAGGGTTAGGGGTTAGGGTTAGGGTTAGGGTTAGGGTTAGGGTTAGGGTTAGGGTTAGGGTTAGGGTTAGGGTTGGGTTAGGGTTAGGGTTAGGGTTAGGGTTAGGGTTAGGGTTAGGGTTAGGGTTAGGGTTAGGGTTAGGGTTAGGGTTAGGGTTAGAGGTTAGGGTTAGGGTTAGGGGTTAGGGTTAGGGTTAGGGT